>CP136895.1:74677500-75877500 GCA_034359265.1 Canna indica
CGTTCAACGGGCGAAAAAATAGCCGTTGAAGCTGTTTGATCGATTTGTCGGTCGATTGACTGATCGATCACCAATGCGACCGCTGGCTTATGTGAGTGCTCGGTCGACCGACGGGTCGACCAACTTGTTGCAAAATTATTGATCCCACATTCGGTCGATCGAATCAGTGGAGCCAGGGTCGCGCGACTTGTGATCCTCAATCCGGTCGATCGATCGGTCGATCGGTGAGCATTCTGCTAATTTTTTGCTTCGGTCGACCGATAGGTAGACCGAATGGCTACTGCCAATTTTTTTCGTCATTCGGTCGATCGACCGATCGACCGAATAAGTTGCTTAGCAGAACACTACTTTGTTCAATCGACCGACCGGTCGACCGAACTCAGGCTGAGGCTGATTTTTCCTTAAAATTTTTACATGCCTTTTTATGGATTTAGTTACCAAGTTCTAACTTGGATAACTATACAATTAGGCTTGGGATAAAATCGTCCTAGGGGTATATTATAAGATATCTATTTGATTTATGCCCGAGCCTTTCTTTGACGTTTTCTTCTTTCGTTTCTTTGATGATCTTTTCTTTCGTATCGTTTGAACTGACATGGCATGCTTATCGCAATCTCAACTTGAACTCAAAACTTCACACTTGGATTAAATACATATTTGTTATCATCAAAATAAAGATCGAGGCTTAAGAGAAACCCTTAAGCCAACACGGCTTTCTAACGGACTAGTGAGCCGTTGCTGATGATTAACTTATCAGCAACGGTGTTCTAACGGTTAAGTGAGCCATTGCTGATAAGTTTATATAGGGTACGCGCCCGCGCCCGCCCCTTCCTCCTTCTTCTTCCTCTTCCTCTGTTGTCGCCGCTCGCTGCCAGCGCCGACGCCGCCGCCTCGCTCCTGACGCCGCCGCCCTATCTGTTCCAGTTATTCATCGCTGCCCCGCCTTCCCCATTTAATGCTAGATCCGGTCGAAACCCTAAATATATGGTTTCGACCGGCAGCCAATGACCGAATCTGTCCAATGTCCGGACATTGGACGTCGGAGTCCACCGGACTCCGGCGTCGGAAATACAAGGTTGTATTGTTTTTTTAATTAATTATTAGATTAATTTTTAGTGTTTAGATTAATTTTTAGATTAATTATTAGAGTTTAGATTAATTTTTAGATTAATAATGGTATGCTAAGTATTTAAATTAATTAAAATGTTTTAGATTAATATTAATTAATTAATTAAAATGTTAATTAGTCCGGAGTCGTCCTCAGTGGACTCGCGCCGGAATCGTCCACTTCGGACTCGCGCCAGAATCGTCCATTTCGGACTCCCGCTGGAATCGTTCACTTTGGACTCTTGTCGAAATTTTCCACTATGAACTCGAACTGACTCGAAACATTTAGAAAATAATCATCCATCCGACGAGTTGATATATTTCACGTACGTATCGACGAGTCGGATATGATTTAGCAAAACCTTAGATCCGTTCGAGGGTTGTATGTTCGTGTAAAAGAAGTAGATGATCTTTTATACGACGTAAAATCCTTGAATTGTCCATGATTGGATAATTTAGGAATATAGTTATTTGTATTGCACTTAATTTTTTCTTTTAACCGTTAACTTATTCTAAATTTCGGCAGCATCTCTCTTGTTCTCTGATACGTGCCCAGATGATATGCGTATTTGGAGAGCTATAGGGAGATGCTGCCGAAATTTAGAATGAAATTAACAGTTAAAATAAATACTTAGTGCAATATGAATAACATAAATCCCGAATGGAATAGGACCATCTCACCTAAAGGCATTAACCGAAGAAATTGTCATTGATTGACAAAATCACGTCGGTTGATCGAAGTTGGATGTACCAACGTCTTGATCGTGAAGCTTTAATGAATGAGTTTCGATTAGACGTAACTTACTTCCTAAATTTTGCCTATTCGAATCGGAAATTCGTTAGCGTCGGTGATAAAATTCGATGTTCGTGCCGCATTTGCTTGAATGGACGATTTTTGGATCGAGAAACTGTCACTCTGCATATATATAGCAAAGGATTTGCACAAAGATATTTTCTATGGACTTGTCACAGGGAGTCACGTGAAGTCGGGACTAGGGATGTCAACGGGGCGGGGCAGGTACAGGGGGTGCCTACCTGCTACCCTTTTATTCCTCGCGGGTATCAAAAATGGATACCCATTTAATTACCCGCGGGGGGACGGATACCCACGGGTATTGGCGGGTACCCATGACACTTTAAAAAAATATAAATTATAATATTTTAATAACACTATTTTGATAACAACTTCAACTATAACAACTTCATCTTGATAAACACACAATATTTTGATAACAACATTATCATAAGGTTTCAAAACATAAAGTATATGAGTATTGAATCAGGTTAGAGTTTTTTTAGTATATGTATCGAGGGTAATATTGTAATTTACTAATTTTTACGGGTAACGAGTACCCGCGGGTACGGTTACTATAATACCCGTACTTGCCCCATATAATAAATGGGTAAGAAAAATTACCTGCGAAATCCCTGCGGGTAGGAAACTACCCCCCATACCCGTCATAAACGGGTAAATACCTGCGGGTACCCGCCTAAACGGGTAATATTGTCATCCCTAGTCGGGACGTCGAACAATCCTATCATTCAGACACATGGTGAATCTTCCTCTGCTAGTGTTTCTTCATTCAGTCCATCTAATCCCTATAGAACTATGATACTTGATAGTCTTGGGGGTCAATTCCACCTGAATGATAATGTTGATCGGCCAGTTACTGAGACGTCGGTCCCACCATATACTACAACAGTTGATATCACAGAAGTACAAACTGCGGTAGAGATTGAATTGTCAAATAAAGAAGCTGCAAAATTTTACGAGATGTTGAAAGTTGCTAATGAACCTTTGTATGAGAATTGTCCTAAATACACTAGGTTTTCGACAATGACACAGCTCCTAAACATCAAGGCCGATTGTAATATCAGCGGGGTTGCGTATGATCGGATTGCAGGATTGAGTAATGGAATGCTGCCTACTGATAACAAGTTTGAGCCAACTTTTTATAAGACTAAAAAGTTGATGAGAAAATTAGGGCTTGGGTACGAAAAAATACACGCGTGCCAAAATAACTGTATTTTATATTATAAAGAAAATGTGCAGTTGGATAAATGTCTTGTATGTCAACATCCTCGTTATAAGGAGAAGAAATCGGTCCAACAAAAAAATATCTCGTTTAAGGTGCTTCGGTATTTTCCACTAACACCGAGACTTCAAAGATTATTCATGTCGGAAAAGATGGCTCCCTACATGAGTTGGCATGCAAGAAGTCGTGATGATACAGTAATGACTCATCCATCCGACAATGAAGTATGGAAATATTTGGATACATGTTATCCTTCATTTGCTATGGATACTAGAAATATCAGATTGGAATTGTGCACATATGGTTTTAATCCGTTTGGATATTCTGCAACTCCTTATTCAGTTTGGCCAGTGCTGCTGATAGTTTATAATTTTCCACCGTCAATGTGTATGAAAAATGAATTTATTTATCTTTCGATGATTATTCCGGGTCCTAAGAGTCTGCGAAAAGAAATTGACGTGTTTCTCAGACCCTTGATAGATGAATTGAAAATATTATGAACTGAGGGAGCTGTCACTTATAATTGTCATCGGAAGCAAAACTTCAATTTAAAGGCTGCGGTCTTATGGACAATCAATGATTTCCCGGCATACGAAATGTTGTCTGGTTGGAGCACTCACGGCCGACCCTCTTGTCCGTATTGTATGGAATACTCTAAATCAATCAGTCTTCAGAACTGACGAAAAATCTCATTCTTTGATTATCATCGTCGATTCCTACTGACTAACCATCAGTATCGAAGGAATCGTAATAAATTTACTAAGGGCGGAGTCAAAAGAGGTGAGCCACCACCGATGTTGTTTGGTGAACAAATATTAGCACGTGTTTCAGCACTTCCAGAGATAGTGTTTGGTTGGAATGAAAGAGTGTCGGGCTTTGGTCAAACACATAACTCGGTGAAAAAAAATTTCTTTTGGGAATTGCCCTATTGGAGTTCATTACTGATTCGACATAATTTGGATATCATGTACATTGAAAAAAATGTGTTTGATAATATTTTAAACACTTTGATGGATGTTTCCGGAAAAACTAAAGATAATGTCAAAGTCCGATATGATCTAAAAATACTTTGTAAGAGACCGGAGTTGGAGTTACAAGAGGTCAACAGACGATATTTGAAGCCGAATGCCTCGTATGTGTTAAATAAACAACAGATCAAAGATGTTTGTCAATGGATAAAAGAACTCAGATTACCCGATGGATATGCTTCAAACTTATCTCGATGTGTGAACGTCGATGATTGCAAAATATCAGGGATGAAGAGCCATGATTGTCATATATTCATGCAGAGATTGCTTCCGATCGCATTCCGAGATCTTCTACTTGATAATATTTGGGGTCCGTTGACTGAATTAAGTATGTTTTTTAGAAACATTTGTGCAAATGTCCTTTGAGTCGAAGATATGTCAACACTTGAAAGTAATATTGTTGAAATTATATGCAAGCTGAAGCAGTTTTTCCCTCCTGACTTTTTTGACTCGATGGAGCATCTACCGGTGGATGTACTTATTTGACTACGAGTTAGTGGCCTCGTTCAATACTGGTGGATGTACTTATTTGAAAGATACATGAATCGTCTGAAGAAAAAAGTAAAGAACATCGCAGTTGTTGAAGGATCAATATCTGAATTGTATATCATCCAAGAAATTTCAACATTCTGCTCATTTTACTTTGAATCGACAGTACATACAAGATTTGATCGTCTTCCACATAACGACGATGGGGGAGTTCGACATTCAGATGGACGTTTAAATATATTTTGTCACTTTGGTCGTGCTTTTGGTTCTCGTCCATCTCGACACTTAAGCGACGAATAGTATCATTTGGCACACTTGTACGTATTACTCAATTGTCCAGAGATTGAACAATTCATTGAAATATTTGACATTGAGATGGTGCAAAAATACTCTATTCACAACAATCAAGAATTGGAGAGATTACGGAATCGTGATTTCCCTACTTGGATTCAGGTTTACAGCAAAGATCACAGAGTTGAAGTAGATGAAAGAATATTTGAGTTTGTTAGTGGACCGTCGCGACTAGTGTCATGTTATAGCGGATATTTTGTTAATGGGTATAAATTTCACACGGTTGAATATGCATTTACAAAGAAGACGATGAATGCCGGGGTCTGCGTGAAAGGGACAACCTATGTTGAATGTGATATGGATTTTTATGGACTAGTGGAAGAAGTGATAGAGTTGCACTACTTCGGCTTGAAATCAGTTATCTTTTTTAGGTGTCATTGGTTCGATACAACATAAAGGGACATGAAAGTTCATCCAAAATACAAACTTGAAGTATCTGGCTCGAAAATAAAGATAGAGCAGATTGTCGTGTAGTCTGTAAGACTAAAGGTAGATTAAAAATTAATCTGATAGTAGGAGAAAATGAGCCGATACCTGATGTGACAGATAGTTTTTATCAAAAAGATGATCATCCTGCTGTAGATCATATTATTCCAATACTTGAGGATGCAGACATAATGTCAATTCAATTAGAAGTTGAATATGCTGATGATGACGATCATGAAATTGAGGAAGTTGGAGATGAAGAAGATGAAGAAGAGGAAGAATTCGAAGACTATTACTCAGATGATGAGGAATAATTGTAAAGTATATCTTATATTAAATAAATCTCTACTATATATATATATATATAATAATCTAATTATATGCATATTCGACAGATATGTCTGGTCGTGGTTATCGTCGCAGGAGAGCTTCCGAGTTTCCGATTGGTGAGACTCCAACACTTACTCATGCTGCTGATCCTCCTACCGATGATACTGCAGAGGCTAGTACATCCAGACGCAGACGGCCACGTGGGCCGAATAGGTGGCAGCCTCCACCAGCCACAGAGTCACGTAGATTCATTAGTGTGATTGGGGAGCGGTAATATATCATAAATTATGAATTATTATAAATTCATTATATCATAATATAATGTTAAATTTAATTTTTGTTGTGTAGGTTCAAGCAAGAAGAAGTGCCAAGGAGCATATCTTCTACCATTCGACGATACATGCACGGGGCATGACCCACGTGGTCTCACGTGCCCAGTGAGCACGTCGACATACTATGGCGCGAGTTTGAGGCACGTATTAATTTTTTATATATATACATGCATGATGATTAATATTGATACTGATATTATTGTTTTGCAGGCTCGCTATACATGGGCTGAGGACCAGAGGTCCTTCATTTACGCTCACTGGGAGACTATTTCCCGGCAGAGGTACAACGGGCAGCTGGGGCAGGCCCGGTCCCAGGCGATGGCCCGAGCTAGAACCACTAACATCGCGAAGACTCGGGGATACGACCCTGATTGGATTACTCCAGATATATGGGACCAACTCATGGCATTATGGTCGACGGATCGATGGCAGAAGGTTTCTAGGACTGCGGTTAGAAACCGTATGTCGGGGGGAGGAGCGCGTCACACTGGTGGCTCTATTGCATTTGCAGTGCACACGAATCATATGATAAGTATACCTTACTTTTAATTATATATTTTATTTGTTACTCTGTGTACTAATTAATGTATTTATTTTGTAAATGTAGACGACAGTGTTGGACGACGGGACTGTCTAACGACCCTCCCCGATGGCGGTGTTTAAGCGAACTTACCGTCGAGTACATGGGACGGGGGAGTACATTGACAACCGTGCTGCATACATTATGGTAAGTATATTTGTTTAAATTATTCATTATTTATTTATAATTTAAGTTTTAAGAAAAATATGAAACAAAAAAATTAAACTCGAGTAGGAGATCTACAGTCAGACGGTGGTGCAGCGCGGGGGCACCCCCGAGGACTTTGACGCAGGAGCGTGGGTCGAGGCTGCAGGTGGCTGGGACCACGGCCGCGTATATGGCTTTGTAGATAGTGGTCATGCACGAGCCGTGCTAGGCCCACTTGGGGCACCGACCCCTCTGGTCGCTGGTGAGCGGCCGTCCACCTCCAGGTCCAGTTATGACCAGAGTAGCAGGATAAGGACACTGGAGGAGACGGTCGCGCGTCAGACTGAGATGATGGAGTGTCAGAGTCAGATGATGGCGGAGATGCATGCTATGCTACGCAACATGTCAGGTTATCCCGGAGCAGGCATCCCTTCGGTATCAGCTGATCCATTGTCCTCGAGTCAGTCAACGTCGGTGTACACCCAAGCACTCCAGACCCCGCCATATGATCCAGACCATCCTCCATCGTCATCGTGAGATTTATTGATTTTTTTTATATTGACTTTGTTACTTAGATACTATACTTGATTAATTTATTTTGTTTGGATATTGATACTTCAATTTTGAATTTGAATACTTTTTATATGATTGTGGATAATTATAAATATAAGTATAATTATTTTGATGTATATCTGTGTGTATTTGTAATGTGTGAATGAATGTATGTATGGGTGTATGAGTGTGTGAGTTATGTACCAAATAATGTATCAATGTATTAATGGAAATTTGGAATTTTAAATTTTTTTCGGTTTCAGGTCTACATCATCAGTAATGGCTTTCCCACGACCGCCCGTGGGAAAGCCGTTACTAAAAGTGTATCGTAAGCCGTTGTTGATGACCTACAACAACGGCTTAGCAACGGTCTTTCACTAATTAACGGCCTTGCCACGGCCTCTCGGGTCATTGCTAATAATATTATCAGCAACGGCCCCGTGTCCGTGGCAAAGCTATTGCTGCTAATATTATTAGCAACGGCCCGAGCGGCCGTTGCTAAATTATCAGCAAGCATTTTTTTGCCACGGCTCCGTTGCAACGGGTGGGGCCGTTGCACGCCGTCGCTGATGGTTTTCAGCAACGGCTTCGGTCGTTGCTGATGCCCATTATTCCAGTAGTGTTCGGTGTCTCCTCCTCTCCTCCACACCGTCGTAGAATTTTGGCCAAGAAACGACGCTAGTGGGTCACTTTGGGCTACTATTGATTGAAGGACCTTCGACCGAAAGTGGCTCGAAGATTTTTGGAGATATATATATATATATATATATAAATATAAATTGCTGATGCCCATTATTCTAGTAGTATTCGGTGTCTCCTCCTCTCCTCCACACTGTCGTAGAATTTTGGCCAAGAAACGACGCTAGTGGGTCACTTTGGGCTACTATCGATTGAAGGACCTTCGATCGAAAGTGGCTCGAAGATTTTTGGAGATATTATATTATAGTCATATATATATATATATATCAATATATATGACTATAATATAATATAGATTTAGATTTATGTACCATATATATATTTACATATAAAATTAGAAATATATAGAGTTTTCTATATTATATAAAATATAAAATATTTTATATTAGAATGACATATAACAATAATATAATCTTGAATAAATCTAATATATATTATACTAAATAAATCCTAAGCATTTTTTACTATAATAATCATGTTTTGTTATCATTCATGTTCGTTGTGCATTTGTCAGTTATATATTATAGTAATTAATCATGATGAGCGAGTTCGAAAATTACTATATTGATGTTTAGGTATCACCGTCACTGATCATATTATCTACCATAATTGCGTTGACCGTTACACGTAATGTTGTTCGCGACGGTCAATGTTATCATCGTAGCTCACTAGCGAGCTACAACTTGCACTTGTTCATTTGAACTGTGGAAATCATCGATGATGGTTATCATTTGACGATGGTACTAGTCGTTGATGATGATTATTATTCTGAAAATATTTGAGTTCATTTGAGTTTAATTAATTAATTTGAAACCGATTGAATAACCCTCCCAAGAAAGAAGAAGAACAAAACACTGAGTCAGCTTCTCTGTCCTCATCTTGGTTCAAAATCCTTGCCCTATATATATTAATTAATTAGTGAGCTACCTGTCTGAGTTGTCTCTGCAACCTCCAAACCAGCAAGTGGCCATGTCTCCAGGGTGCAGAGCCAGGAAGGTGTGGTGTAATGGACCAATTCTCCTAGTGTTGCAGTGGCCCTGACCACTAGCTATGCAATGAAGCATATATGAGCACCATGCACCACCCTCAAAAACAAACAAGAGCTAGCAGAGGGACCATGCTACAGATAGCATGCATGCATACATATATGCTGCCTGACAAAACAACTATTACATTCACTGTGCTTGCAAGTCCCGATCGCACAAGAGTATTAATTGGAAGTTGCCTTCAACTGGTGATATATATATATATGCACTGCACTGCAGGGCTTGCTACCTAATTAAGAAGGTGTCACCTGAGACATGCCCATGGGGCAGGGCAGGGATTCCAGGCATGTAGTGATGGCAGGCCATGTGAAGTGTTGTTGCAAGGATTAATCAGCTGCAATATTGTGAGTTTGATGCTGAGTAGGTGGAAGTGGGTGGAGTCCCTGCTTAACTTTCAGCATCTACTTAATCTGTCAGGTGTTTGGTTGTCCTCAAGTGGATAATGCAACTATTCTTCCTAGATAATTAACTTGCACTCTAATTTACTTAAATGACTACTATATATAGAAACAATTCCAATAATATAAGAATTCCACTCTCATTATAAAAAAAATTTTCCAAAAATTTCTTATTCATTACAGTCAAACTGAACGGGTGTGCACGGGTTCCGAGTATACTCGGAACTAGTTGGAACCTAACCGATAAAGTGGGTTCCGGATAGAGTCGAATTAAATTCTAATAGGATCTGGGATAAAAATTAAGAAATTGATTAAAATCGATTCTGATTCCGGGTCCAACACATTGGGTACCTAGAACTGGAATCGAAACCGGTGCCCAAAACTTGTATCCTAGAACCTGTAAATGAACATGTTCCAATAGGATATCCGGAATATGTAAAGGAACAAGTTCCAACAGGGTACCTAGAATTTGTATACTGGAACATCTAAATCTATAGGTTCCAACGGGGTATCCGAAACATGTACGACATCACAGATTCCGGATAGGATCCGATTCCAGGTCCCAACAAGATAGGGGTCCGAGTTTAAAACCTAAGAATATATTCTATACCGGATATGATTTGAGTATCATAAAAAAAATATAAAATATTTGAAGCATGTATGCATAAATGGAAATATATATATGCTAAGGAAGCAAAGGAAGAGTAGATGAAAGTAAACAACAATAAGCTCCTCTGCTTTGTTTCACCGGAAAGAAGAAAACATTTTAAAAACTTTCTGTCCATTGTTTATACGATGAGAAGGCAAACCAAATCATGATATAACTTGTTAGACTCGAAGGATCAAACAAGAGGTTAGCATTAACGGTTCATTCAACGAGGGATATCATGACTTCGGCGGTGATACTAATGAGTGGTATAAGATATCTGGAGCTTGACATCAAGCCTAACAAGAAGCTTTACAATGAATATGTAAATTATTGCCACGGTAAGAAAAACGAGTATCAGTGCCGAAAATTTAATGTCAACTAAAATTCATCACAAATTTGTAATAAATTTGTAACAACGCGAAATGAACTTTCTTCTTTATAAAACAATGACGGAAAATTCGACACAAGACGTTTTCGTCGTAAAATTTGTGACCGAATTAGCCTAGAATTTTTAATAAATAGCATCGGCCAGTGATAGAAATAATGTTTGATTTCATCTTCGTCACTAATATTTTGACACTGATCTACCATTGAAATTTTTTCTCTATGTTCGCTGTGGATCCGTCATTGACCCACCACGTAATAGTAACATATAAGTGACAAAAGTAGAGATATGACACAAAATTAAATTAAATAAAAATATTTCGACCATGTATAAGTTCAAATCCGGGACCTTAATGTAAAATTTATTATTATTTTATTTAGTCTCACATGAGTTACAATCATTTTTTATTTATTAATATAACTTATTTAGTCCCATATAGATTTTTTTTCTAATTTTCTTAATTTTATAAATCGATACCCTGAGACATTTACTATCATATTATCTTTTATATATTTTTAAAAAATATAATAATAATAATAATAATAATAATTATTATTATTATTATTATTATATAAACTATAATAAATTTGACATATTTTCGATACATAGCAATTGAGGACCGGCGACAGATATGTCATATGATTTATTCAAATTAGTGACGAAAAATTTCGTCACTGATATGTTACAAAATTATCACAAAATAGTTCGTCGCTAATTTGTCACTAATCTATCACAAAGTGATTTTGTGTTCTCATTTTTTTCATCACTAATTGGATACAATTCTGTCAAAATTTGTGACGAAAAATCTAATTTCGATCATAGATATCTATGATTGATTTTACGACAGAAACTTTTCCATCATAGATTTTTATGACGAACACATCCATCACAAAAGAGCGAATCAAGCATCAGTGAGGAGGTTTACAACGATGGAGGTTGTGATGGAAGTTTTCATCACTGATACTCTTTAGTGATAGATTTTCAAACATCTGTGATCGATTTTTTTTGTCTATGGTGCCATTTTTCTTATGGTGTGGTAAGGATGATATTTTGATATGTCTTGATTGATAATAACTATATTTGATCCAATGACAGATTTATATTATGGTCAAGAAGGGTTCAAGGGCACTAGCTAACCCCTTGTTTTATAAAAAAAAAATAATTTAGAAACTTTTAAAAAAGATTGACATATATATTACGAAGTTGCACAAGGTTAATTGAGTTATATTTTGTTTGTTGATTTACTATTCACTTGATGGTTAGACATTTAGGCATATTATCTAAGGTTGTCGATTCAATTAGAGGTGGCAATGGGCCGGACCCGCCCGTGGGCGACACGAGCCTGACCCGACTCTAGACTGTGCCTGACTCGGCCCGTCTGTGCCCAAGGGGCGACAGGCTGGGCTCACCCCCTTGGGCACGTGGGCCGTGCTCAGCACAGCCCGAAAGTGAGCTGTGTCGAGCCCTACACGGGCCCGACCCTACGCCAGCAGCTAGGTCTGGCGCTACTCAGGCCTAGCTTGGTCTGCGCCAGCCTAGCAAGCTAGCAGGCTTGTGCAATGTGTATTTTACTATGTAAAAAAATATAAAAGCAAATGTTGAAACTTGGTGCAATAGTTAGTGCTTCACATATAAGGCTTGTGGTCAATGGTTTGAATCTCATCGTTGACCATAATATAGATATTTTTATTATTTCAAGCCAGCCCGAGCCCAGTCCTGAGCCCTCCCCTTTGAAATGTCTGATCGGGCTTGCCCCAAACCTGGGCCGGCCCAGGCACGACCCATTGCCACCTCCGATTTCAATCCCTAATTTTACCATTTTATATGCATATTTTTTTTTCATTTCTAGCGTACGTGCATGCCATGTAATGATAACGCTATAAAATCTAATTTTTTAAAGTAAAAGAAGTTCAAATCATTCTTCATTAGTTTTTTATATCTAAAGCTTTCATATTAATTTCATCTATACTACATCTTTATATGATTTCATTAATATATAGTTGAATAATTAGTTCATTCATCAAGTAATTTTAAAAAGTTAATAAAATATTATATTTCATTCGTGATTGTAAATTTTATTTAGTTGAGAATTCAAATATAAAATATAATAAATTTTATTAAAATATTGCACTTTATTTATTATTGTATTCTCTTTAATTGAGAACCCAAATATAAAAAATAATGAACTTTATTTATTATCCATAGTAATTATTTAGTATATCTTCATGGTAAATGTACATTTACGTTTGCAATATTAATCATGCATTCAATTTAATTAATTTGTTTTCATGATGTAATATCAGACCATTATTGCACCACAGAGCAGTTATTTTTCTACGTGTACTTGCGTGTTTATCGATCTCTTGCTAGTTTTTTAGTTTTCTTCATATGGTGGGCCTCACAAAGTTGGCTCTCGAGGTGGGCAAGGCGAAGCTAACTTCATGATAGGATCTACTTTAATATTCAAGTATGTCAATATCATAATCTCTCACAGGGAGCTATATAATTAACACCAAGATGATTGACAAAGTCTATTATGTTATCCCTTATCAAGATTACTGTTTATGATGTTAACTATTTTACTTAGATGTAAATTTTATTTTTGTATTTGACCTATTGTTTAAGTATCACATGTGTTAGTATAGATTATTTGTTTTCATCTTCTAAAATTAATATTGCATTGTTAGATCGGGTAATTGAGATGAAAGAAAACTCTAGTAAGAAAACAAAAGATTTAATTATTTTTATTTTAAAGAGCCGACAATTTTTTCCAAATATGAAAATATATAGATGAAGAGTTTTGTAATAGTTGTAACTTGTGATTTTAGTTCTTGGTAAAAAAAAGTTGTGATTTTAGTTGAATTTTTTTGGTTAAATAGTTGAAATCTAGGAAGCACAGACACTTCCAAGGACTGTCGTGTTCGCGTGTCCGACACCGACACACGGAGACACTCGTTCAACACACGTGTCCGACTTGTCATAGACTGTCTTGACCAGTCAAAATTTTTTTTTGTCGGGACACGACCAACCCTGTGTTTTTTTTAAAAATAATAATAATAATATTCATTTTGGACCCGAAATCTGATTGCCCACCACTCTAATCCGATAATCCCTAACCCGATCGCTCACCCAATCGCCCCTAATCCCAAACCCGATCGCCCAAACGCCCACCCTACTCCTCGACGACTCCTACGCAATAGCGGCCACTAGCTCCTCCGCGAGAACCGCAGCTCTGCCACTCATTCGGATACCGAACGAGTTGGAGAACTTGTACTCATGCAGCGCCCTCGCCGAGTGGAAACAACCTTTGGAGAGGCGGAGACAATAAGCTTTGGTTGCTTTCTAAAATTGCTCTATTTTTATGTTGTTCTGAATCGCTCTGTTGATTAATGAAACCCTTTGTATTGATTATAAACCCTTTGATTAGCTCTATTAATGAAACCCTTTCTCAAATTGCTCTATTTGTCTTGAATTGCTCTATTTATGTTGTGAAGTATTTCATGTGAAGTTTTGAACCATTTGTATTGTGAAGGATTATAAGAATTCTTCCATATAAGAAACCAAAGGATTAATAACCATTTGAATGAAGTTCTACTTACTACTGGTACTGTAGCACACAGACAAAATAAAGGGTTAGCGTGAAACTGTGAATGATTGGATTCCATGATGTAGCATCAGTAACTTTCAGTGAAGACACGTCAAATCAATCTTGCTCGACTTTTGTTTATATTAGGTTGTGCCTCGTGCTCTCGAAAAGATTTAAAAATAATAAGTATTTTATTCATATTAAAAATTTAAAATTTAACATTAATAAAAATATCATGATATATATTAATATGAAATTATAAATTATGATCTATATATATCGTGTTCGTGTTCTTTAAAATTTTAAAATTGATGTATCCTCGTGTCCGTGTCGATATCGATGCATCCTAGGTTGAAATAATATTTATTATACTTTAAATTAGGTTTTTCTTAGTTAATTTTTTTTAGCTCCTCTTGTAATTTAATTTGTATATTTGTAGTATATTAATCATGAATAATTAAATAAATATCTTACTCTATATAGTTTAATAGCATGGAAGATTATACAGTTTTCAGATGAAAACCCTAGTTGTTAAATACTTTTTATTAATTTTGGGTAAAAAGTTATTGTATTTGGAGTGTTGCAAGACGGGCAAGTGTGAATAATCGTCATTCTACGTGGTGCTAGTAATTAAGTAGTAACTATTTTTATATGGATAATCGCATTCTCATGCAGTTAATTTGAATACAGATACTTATTTCCTTACCCATGGTGGCGAATATAGAAGTTAGTTATAGAATAACATAAGAATACAATTTTTGCACTATTCATACTATATTTATCTTTTTGCACCATGTGATCATTTTTTCACATTTTCTTTTTTCTTTTCTAAGAATAGGTTTGGTGAAATAAAATTATAATAAATATAAATAGATAATAAATTAAACAGATAAGAAATAATATTATCTTATTTAGTTGATATTATAAATATGCGAAGAATATATAATTATTTTTTTATTTGATTAACATAAGTACTTACTATTAGACAAATAATAATAAAAAAATAATCAAAATAATCTTATTAATAATATTGATATTTATGTTTTTTTTTAAAAAATATTATCTTATAATTTATTTTATTAATAACAACTTAATAAAAATATGTATTAGTATAAAATAATTTTATAAAATCAAATATTAGTTTGAGAATATAAAAAATGTAAGTTAATTTTGAACTAATTAAAAATAATTTGTTAATTACAAACCAATAATTATAATATATTATTGTTCATGCGTGACGATTGGAGTGGTGCGATCCGTTTCAGTGTGTCTCCTGATCAGGTATTACTTCGAGAGGGGAGGGGCTGCAAAAATACTCTGACGTCCAAGTCAGTATGTGATTGAGCTAGGTGGAGATAATAGAAAATTAGACTCTCCATTACTTGAGGTGTGTCGTGTTTTTACATATTACAGAATGAAAAAAGAATGACGATAATATCGCCCGACAATCTCATTGGAATGTTGCGCTGAATGAGTCGAGACTAATCCCGAAAATATCAGACTCGTGATGACGAATCTAGCTTTTGTGATTAATAAGGACGTGGATGTCCTTGTATGACCAGGTGGAGCCCTTGGGTTAAGCCGTCTAGCTTGATTCGAGTCTAGTTTATGAGTGTAAGTATCATTGGGCCCAGAAGTACTAGTTCAGTCCAATTATCTTTCCAAAAAAAATAATTGAATCATCATAAAATAACAACAAAAATAAAATTACACTATTGTTATACTCATGGCATTTTACTTTTAGTATACACAAGTATTAAAACTAATCTAACAATTAAATTTTTATATTCTTATGTAATTATTAAAAATATTAAAAGATAGTATAAAAAATGTCATAAGAAATAAATGAAAAATATTATTCTTTGAGTTAAGATAAAAAATAATATTATATGTCTATAATAAAAATAATATTCTTTATTAATTTATTCTTTATGTTCTATCTATCTATCTACTATTAAATAATTATAACTAAACAAGATATTAATGAATCATAAAAAATATTATTTCATTCCTCGTATATTTCATCCATCGGATGAACCCTAAGGAAACAAAGAAAATGAAAAATTAAAATTTTCAGCATTCTTTCTCTTACAATAGGTAAACACATTTTTGTTATGGCAACATGCTTGTCATTGCAGAGTGTATATTTAATTTGTCGTAAATTTTATGGCAACATGCTTGTCATTGCGGAGTGTATATTTAATTTGTCACAAATTTTTTAATATTTGTACTTAACTTTGTTAGAAAATTAGCATTGGACCTAACTTCATCACAAAAGCTAGCTCAAGGGGGAAGAATTGTCCAATCTATTTAAAGACTATATTGACCACAATCTTAAGCAATGTGAGACTTAATTAACACACCACTCACACTCAGAATTGAACATCAACCACATCTGGAGCATGGAGTTCTGCCGGTGGCTCAATATCAACGACATGTTTGTTATGTTAAGAAATTAGTGAGTTTAACTATGCCCCAAAAACTAGCTCAAGGGAGAGGATTGCATAATCTATTTGAAGATCATCTTGACCATAACCTTAAACATTAATGCGAGCCTTTAACAAACATATGATCATGTAAATTAACTTTGTTTTGAATATCGTGGATGCATCCTGTCTATGGTAGATAATATATATAGCTTGTAATAAGTTATTTTTCTCGACAATCCTTTAATCACCCATGTAAGCTAGGATTGCCTCAATACCAAACAAGGGAAAATACCTTCAAGAAAATTTGCAGGGAATCAAAAAGGATCGTAACATTGTATTGATTACAGTTAAGAGGCGGGGTTGAGTGCAGATAGAGAGAAGAGGAGGCCAATGACATTAATGTGATGTTGAACGAGGATTGAGTAATGTTGGATTTATGGTTTTTTTTTAAAAAAAAATATTGCTACTTAATTAGCTAGATGTTAATCCAAATTACTATTCCCACCAGGGTACATATATATGGATGGTAATATATATAGATTGCTAGTGCACACTAAAACTAAACAAAATAATATTTGATTAATTATCACTTACATTATTGATAATTTTGTAGGATTTTCTCATACTAAACATCACATTAAAAGCAAATATACCATGAACACGTCAAACTTAAGGCCGATAAGTTTATGCAATGTCTACTATAAAATCTGCTCCAAAATATTGGTCAAGAGGATGCAGTCGGTCATGAGTAAAGTGATATTTGAAAACCAAAGTGCGTTTGTTTCGGGCCGACTCATCCCAGAGAACATCCTTCTTGCACATGAAGTCAACCATCACCTGAATTTGAAACAGAAGTATTCCTCCTCCCAGGATATGGCCATTAAGATCGACATGAGTGGAGCATATGATCGAGATATATTGAATGAGATTTCTTTGTGACAATTATGACTGCACTGGGTTTTGCTTCTGAATTCATAGATATTATCATGCAATGTGTATCAATTGTCACCTATTTAGTTTCTATTGAAGGGTCAAGATTTGGGTACTTCAAACCAATGCGTGGCTTGCGGCAAGGATACTCTCTCTCCCCCATTCTAATTGTTTGTACTTTGTATGGAGGGTTTTCACTGCATAATGAAAAACATGCAAACTCATATGAATTGTCAAGGCATCAAGATCAGTCGTCACTGTCTTGAGCTATCATCATTATTCTTCGATGATGATGTTTTGTTGTTCAGCAAAGCTGACGTGCATCAAGCCAATTGCTTTAATAACCTGATCCTCCAGAACCTAGGAAAAATTATAGTGGCAAGCAAATTAGTATGCAAAAATCATCTTTAATATTCTCAAAAGGAACTCCTCAATCTCTAAAACATCAAATAAGTTCCCTAATGAAAATTCCCCTTATGAAAGGGTGGGAAAAGTACTTGGGGCTCCAAGCGTTGATTAACAAATCTAAGAAGGCCACCTTTGACTTTATCCTAACTCGCATCAGATCTAGGATGGACAGTTGGTCATCAAAATTCCTCTCAAGGGTTGGTAGGAAAACCCTCATTAAGTCAGTCTTGACAGCTATACTGAGTTACACCACGGCATGCTTCTATCTTTTCGACTCGCTGTGTCATTAGATTGATAACTTATGCAACAACTTCTAGTGGTCCTCTAATCCTCAAACAAGAGGTATTTACTGGACATATATAGTGGTCATGTCTTTGCATGGCCTTTTCTTTAGGAGGATTGAGTTTCAAAGAATGTAGACGCATGAACTTGGCCCTCCTTGCCAAGGTTGGATCTGCATCTCTACTGAGCAAAGTATACAAAGGCAAATACTTTCCTCACTTTACTTTCCTAGAGGTAGAGGCCAAGTCGAATTCCTACTAGGGGTGGCGAAGCATTTTGAAAGGTAGGGAGCTCCTCCGGAAGGGTATTAGAATCCCTTGCAAGCAGTTTTGCTATCGCAACTATTTGACAAGGAGCTTAGGATGTGGAAGGCACATGAAGTTTGCAAACTCTTCCATCACTCAGTTGCCGAGACGATTTTACATATTAATATCCTGGCAGGTTGGGATACCTGGGTATGACATTTCAATAACAATGGCATCTACACTGTTAACTCAGGATATAAATTAATGTCTAATGAGCAGGTGCAATCTCCTCCACATTATTCTTCTCCTTCTCCATTTTCATGGACAAACATTTGGAAGCTTAAGGTACCCCCGAAGGTCAAGGTGTTCATATGGCGCCTCTTGCACGGATGCTTACCTCTTAAAGATGGGCTTAAGAGAAGGAACATTACAATTTCGGATGAACTCTGTCCCTTGTGCAAATCTTTCCCAGAGAATGCTCTACATGTCTTCCTGCAATGTAGCATTTCATATCAGGTCTGGCGTAGTTCGGGACTCCCCCGCCCATCACGGATTGATAGCGCCTCAATTCTTGCATGGTGGATCTCTTCTCAAGCTAAACTTCACAAGAGGCCTATGAGTCTAGAACTGGCCGCTTCATGTTTCTTGTGGAGTATTTGGAATCATCGCAACAAAGTTCAATTCAATAGGGTTGTAGGCGATGCTGATATGATCACACAACAAGCTATCTCCTTATGGTCTTCTCTCTCGCAAATGTAATGATACTCTCTGATAGCCAGGCAGTGACGGGCGAATATGAATAAAAAAAAGTACGTACGTAATGAACATGAATAAAAAAATAATATAAAAATTCATATTTATTTAAGTATATTTATTTTTATTCAATCAAAACTCATGTTAGCTCGTTCGTAGAAATTATCATAGGTGGTCCGCGTATATTTATTAGTTTTGTTGGGACAGTAGTAAAAGACTCTTTGCAACACATGCATGAATCTTGCAAGTGGCGCCTGATAAAGACGACACATTTGCATGTGCTTTCTTATCTCTCAATGATTAGATCACTTGTGCACAATCTAATTAAACCCTTCATATTGAACCGATATCGCCAACAGTTAGACGCTGGGAAGTAAAGCAGTTTTGTATATATAGGGGGAGCCCCAGCTAGGAATCAAATGCTACCTCCTAAGAGTCTACGCGCGTGCTATCCACATGACTTAAGAGTGCAAGACCCGGCAGTGGGTTTCAATGTTTCATGATGAAGGACGCATGAGATGAGTTGTGAGCACATATATATCCACGTCGCAGAGAGAGAGAGAGACTGTAGCTAGTCGCCAGCACACAAGTCAATTATTGGACAAAGATAATCTTAATTTGTTGTTCTTCTGCTTATGGGGAAATGGTAAAGAGATGTTTGCCATCTCATTTACAATCTGTAATTTGCATTTTACTAGCTTGAGCATATATATATATATATATATATATATATGCTGACCAAATCAAACCTAACCTGATTGGCTGAATTGATATTTGTGTGCATGCACTGATCGATATGGATCATGGCCACACGCGATGTTGCAGCCGGAGGAGCACCCTGAAACATTACGTACTGCTCTGTTATCAGGCCCTGCGCCAACTCAAGACAAAGCATGCTAATTTCCAACACAGAGATAACCTGAGCGTAAGTAGAAAGCCAATTCTCCAAAGTGCAGTGGGAGTAGTACTACCCAACCACCCACATGGTATGCACATATTTGCACTCCTAATACTTCCAATAACCCCTCCAATGGCAGCATGCATTCACTTCTTTTAAGTAGCACTCCACCACCACCTCACCTGATCATTCCTTCATTCATTCCCCGTCTCCCCCGCTAGCTTTTACTAATTATATTAAACTCCTTCACATGCCCTCATCTCTTCTTTTATCTTTTCATCACCTTCAATTGCTCTCTCTTTCCAGTTTTTAGATCGAGCTGCATCAATTTTAGCATGTCGATCAACCCCATACCGCATCATCATCATCACGCCGTGCAAGCATGGCCGTGGGAGCATAACCCTCGCCCATTATACTGTCACGGGAGCCGCGGCTGCCACGTGGATCAGCAGCAGGAAGAAGACCGGCGGCAGCACTTGTTCGAGAAGGCCCTGACGCCCAGCGACGTCGGCAAGCTCAACCGGCTCGTGATCCCGAAGCAGCACGCGGAGAAGCACTTCCCGCTCGAGTCCGGCGAGAAAGGCCTCCTGATGAGCTTCGAGGACGAGTCCGGCAAGCCGTGGCGCTTCCGCTACTCCTACTGGGGCAGCAGCCAGAGCTACGTGCTCACCAAGGGCTGGAGCCGCTTCGTCAAGGAGAAGCAGCTCGATGCGGGCGACGTTGTGCTCTTTGCGCGTTTGTGGGGCGGCGGCGGAGAGCGCTTCAGCATCAGCTACCGCCGCCGCCGCGGCGCAAACGAGAACTCGACGCCGGTGCTGGCTTGCACCACAACCGCGGCCGCCGTCGACGCAGCTCCGTCGAGCCGCGTGTGCTACTCCGCGGCGAGCCCCAGGTCGACGACTTCCCATCTAAGCCCACAGTCGTCTCCGCAACAAGAATGCCTTCCTCATGCAGGTAAAATCTCGCATTAGCAACAGGCAAATCCGTCGTCGAAAAAACATTTGTCACGACATGTATTCCATTTTCTTGTAGTGACGTCTGGTGATCAAAAACTGAGCAGCAAAGCAGTGGCACCGGCGGCTCAGTCGAAGCCGCGGCTGAGATTATTCGGAGTGAACCTGGACTGCACGCCGGAGACGCCGCCGAGCTGAAACAGGGCCACTTCATGCGCCCACCACCATTAATTCATCTAGAGCTCAACCATAATGGCCGGGTTCGTGTTGCTTCAAGTAATGCAGTAATTATTGATTAGATGAGGAGGAGGTGAATTGAGAGGGGATGAGTAAAAGAATGTGAAGAAAACAAGGTGGGGAAAGAAAGGAGGAGACGAGATCCCTGGTTTTCCGGGCAATATTGGTTCATCAGAGACTCCACTGCACACGGGCCCTGTCTGTTGTGCGAAGGATGGGATGGGGAATTAATTACTGGGTGAGGTTTCAGGAGACGTCAGATTGAAAAGTACCGGCTGTAATAGCAGCAGTAGTAGAAATAGCAGATGATAGCGGGGGGTCCCTCGCTCTTGTTAAATTTGTAATCTTCTCAGAGAAGAATCAAGTTGTTGTATCAGAGCATTTGCTTTCTTTCTTCTATTGCCTTCATTAGCTTGCTCTTTTGCAGTTTCCCTTTCCTCTCCAATTTACTTACTTCCGAGTATAGATTATGAGCTGAAAAATTGTTTTTATTTTTCAGTTGTTGATATAATTAACTCTCTCATAATTAATCCATAACTTAATGTTAAAGGGGGTAGACAGCACGCAAAAAAACATTCAGATAAGTTTGCTTTGTTTCTCTGGGAAGGAGAATCTGATATGATTTGCATGTGAGCTGACACCAAGCAAATGCCATAAATTTATAAGGAGATTGTGTTGGGTTGGGGACAGGTTGAGACAGAAAGGTCACTCTAGCTTCAACTGACATTTATAAACAAGATTCTCAGAGTTTAGGTCTAAGCTTTAGGGACCTTTGTCTCCTGCTTTACTGTCTTCTTTGGATTATTTAAAGGATTGATGGGCATATACCTCATTAGGTTATGCCAAATAGGCAGGAAGCACTTGTTGAAGTGGTTGGCTAGCAGGCAAACTTGTTAGTTTGCAAGCTGTATTAATTTTTTTTTTCAATTTGCATCATATAGTTTCTACTAAATCATGTGATCTCAACTAAATTATGCCTCAGTCATTTTGACCATCATCAAGAATTGAAGATGCTAGTAATGCAAAAGAATTATTGGAGCCACACAATAATAAAAGTTTACAGTGCTGAGGAAGCATGATCAGGTTTTGATGATAATTAATCACAAAAAATCATGTTAAAGATATTCTGTCTGCTGATAGACAAGTTAGCCATGTGATGCAGGGGATTCTTTTCCATTTGAGACACTGTTATCCAAATGAACATGGACATAAAGACTCATACCACTTGTGAATATCAACTAATCACAACTCGGCACACATCCTACTCAATAGTTCCTGAGCAAAACCAATATTTTTAAGCTCCGATTCCACTGATAACAGAGGTCTTGATATGGAATCCTGACTTGATCAGTTACCTATGGCAAAAAATAAACATTAAAAATTAGAAAAAGAAGAAGAAGAAGAAAAGGAAAACGATTAAAGAATAGCATCAGAAACTTGAGATATTAGCAAGTAAATGTTGTTTTGGTGGGGATTGATTGAGAAGATATATAAACCATCACTTTCCTTTTTTTTTTTGGATATTGAAAGTCGAGCAAGTTTTAAAACATTGATTTTGATAGGGAAAATTAAGTTTGGGAAGTATCAAAGAGCACAGTAAGAGAGGCATGAAGTTCATAATTAATAGTTCCAATTAATATGGAGAGTGCAGATACTAAGAAAATGGAAGTGGCAGTATGCCCCAGGTTGCATCCCAAGGACAAGTGTATGAGATGGACAGAGCAAGATAGGGTGTGATCATGGAGCAGGTGATGGGGCCCATGGCATGGAAAATGAATCCATTTGGGGCCCACAGAATGTACATCTCTCTCTCTCTCTCTCCATTATATGCTCCATTCACACAGTATGATATCTTCTCTGTTTCTTATGTATAATATTTACGAAGTCCTGCTGTGCTGTTTTCATCAACCTAACATAATAAGCTACTGCCATGGCATGGCCCACACAAAAAATTCTGGCTTGATGTGATGAGCTCATGCTTTTTCTTCACCCATGCCTTGCTCAATTCCTCCTCTCATTCCTTTCTGTCTCTCTGGAAAGGCTTTTCCGCCTTGCTTTTCTTTCCCTATCTGATGATGCACCATGCTTTTGATAAAGAAATCAAGAGAAGAAAGAGAGGAAAAAAACTTCGGTGCAATAATCGCTGCGCGTAAGCACGTGCAGCCCCAATCAAGGGGAGCTGTGATATGAGACCCTCCGGGATCTGGCACGGTGACCCGTGCTCCGGGGAGGGTCTCAGCTCACGGCTCTTCTAATTGAGGGAGTACGTGCTTCGGTGCAGGCGCAGCTGAACCGGAGTCGCGCCTGATAGAGAGGGAGATAGTCAATCAGTGGAGAAAAGAAGTTAAATTAATGAATTTATAGGAAGAAATTAAAAATCGACTTAATTATGTTTAATGTAATGCAAGTGACTGACTCGGTGTATATATTCTAGAAGAGCATTGAAAGGTATTGACGATAGGAAGCACATATTGGAGACGAAGTTCAAACAATATGATGGTAAAGTGCTATATGTACAGTTACACTGACGGGAATAAGACATAGTTCTTCTCCTTAATTTTATATTAATTTTTATTTAAGAGTTAATTGCAAATATAAACTTCACGGGTATAATTACAAATATATAATTACTCTAAATTTCATGGCCGACCCTGCATAGATACAAATGCTAACGGTATATACACTAATTTCATGAGAGCATTTGATTGCCCGCAAGTGCAAATGCTGCAATACAGATGCTAACGGATCAAAAAAATTATGCAGCATTTACTAATTACAATTTGTATTTCTAATATCATTTGTAGGCCGCAAATGGAATTATAGTCCAAAAAGCATGTAATACAAGATTGCGGGCTGCAAATGTAATAATTTAAGTATTGAAAAATAATTAATTTGACGACTACGAGTCATCGGATGGAGACATGATAAATATCAAAGTTGTTGGTTTTCGTGTGCTGAACGCGATGATAGTGTCAGATTTTAGATCTGATGCCGTTTGATAGATTTTTTATATATTTTTTTAGTATTATATAAAAATTAAAAATTATTAATTTACCACACTAGGTCTGACAAATCGTGTGGGGCCTAAGTTTTCGGCCCGGCCTGAAAAAATTTGTGCTCCGCTCGACCCGGCTCGGGCCCACCCGAAAAAATTCATACCAAACTTGGCCCGAAAAAATTCGTGCTCGGCCCAGCCCGGAAAAATTCGTGCCCAACATGGCCCAAAAAAACTCGTGCACGACCCGGCCCGACAAAATTCGTGTCCGGCCCGGCCCGAAAAATTCGTGCCCAGCCTAGACCAAAAAAATTCGTGCCCGACCTGGCTTGAAAAAATTTCTGCCTGGCCCAGCCCGAAAAATTTCGTGCCCGATTCGGTCGAAAAAATTCGTGCATGACCCGACCCGAAAAAATTCATGCCTAACCGAGCCCGACCCGGCCCAAAAAAAATCATGTCTGGCCCTACTCGAAAAATTCGTGCTCGGCCCGGCTCGACCCGAAAAAATGTGCCCGGCCCAGTTTGAAAAAATTCGTGCCTGGCTCGACTTGGAAACACCGGCCTAGCTCGACATGAAAAATAATGGGTCGGCACGACCCAACCCATTTACCCTGATACCACTAAAAAATACTTTAAAACATGTTTAAACCCAATAATTAACGAATTTTAAACCCGCTAATACCTATTCGAAGTGTTTATCGGGCTATGAGACCGGACCAACTCGAGATGATAAGGGATCGGCCTTGTCGGATCGGCTCGATAACGGCCCGAACCCAATTTTTTCGTGCTAGGTCGGGTAGAGCTATCGGGCCAGCCGAAAACTGCCACCCCTATATCAAACCGTGCCAAAATTACTACACATAGATATGAAGATGCAAGTTGCAAGTGTAATTGCCTAGGGGTGTGCATGGGTACCGGGTAGACCCAGAACCGGTCCGAACCGATCCGATTGGGTAGATTCCGGGTAAACCCGAATTAAATTCAAGTAGGGTCTAGGATACAAATTTAGGAACTAGTTAAAATTGGTTCTGATTCTGAGTCCAACACATCGGGTACCCAGAACTAGAACCGGAACTGGTACCCAAAACCTATACATTTACATGTTCCAGAACAAGTTCTAACAGGATACCCGAAACCTGTATATGAACAGATTCCAATAGGGTACCCGGAATCGGAATCGGAACCTGTGGTTCTGGGTTGGGTCCGATTCCAGGTTCCAACAGGGTAGTATCTGATTCCAAAACTTAAGAACTAGTCATATACAAGGTAGAGTTCGAGTATCATGAAAAATACAGGATATAGGATACCCAGACCCGCTCACCCTTATAATTGTCACTTCCATTTGCGGTCAACCAAACGTTTGCAAATAGAAGTTGCAGCTCTACTTGCGATGAGCCAAACGATAGTCTGTAAAATTTATTTGCGGATATTTACTTTTGCATGCAAATAAATTTTACAACATTTGCATTTACGGGCAACCAAACGCCCCCTACAAATCAAATACTTCGTCTACATACTTTACTTTAGTATGTACTCCATTAAATTGGGTAGGATACCTAATAAATCAAGTACATATATGACCACTCGGGTAGTGGGTATTCAATATATGGTTTATATATATAATGGATGGTATAAAAATTATTAAATGAGTTGAAAACATAGAAAAAGATATGAGAGAAAAATTGATAATAAAATGTACACCTTTGTAGTATTATATATATATATATATATAACCGATCATTGCAAGTCTAGTTTCCTAGGGTGGATATCTTGAGTACTCTTGTATATCCTACTTATTTATGTTGGGTATGAGGTATCTGAAGTAGCTTATAGGTAGGGTATGAGCAGTGAACTAAATACTAAACTCTTTTTCGATTCGATCTCCTTATATTTCACTTAGAATTCAATTTAATTTAGGCATAATTAATTGAACAAACCTATGAATTAGAGATGAATCATCAAAGTGCTTATGATATAGGATAGAAGAGGCAAAACTAAATTTGAAAGCGAAAAATAATGAAAAGATCAAAACGAACTTAAAAATCAAACCAAAACATGCATCATGCATGTGAAAAAGGAAAAGAACATGAAATTTACAATAAACAATGGAAACTAAAATCTAATGCAAGGAGAAAGTTAGGATAAGAAAGAAAGAGTACATACTAGTGAGTTGAGACCAAATTGAAACGCGGAGGAGGGCACGGGAAAGAGAAGATGGTAATAGTTTTGATGGTTGGATGACGAAGATAACCGAGGATATTGCACCCTCGGGAGCATCCACATCTCAATAAAAATTTTGATAGATTACATCTCACAATCTTTGAAGAATTATTAAATTTTGAGAAGGAGCTTACAAATTTTCATTGATCGTAATAAATTCTTTATAAAAAAAATATTTTCAAACTAATAAATAGAAGTCGGGTACAACGGAAAAAATTACTGAAAATGCAATGAATTGCCTTAAAATTTATCCATCAACTTGAGGTCGAAATTTGAGCAAAAACATATCATAATTCAACTTATTTTATGGGACAATAAATTGTAGATCTTCTCGAGATATTTTTATTGATATTTGATTTGTAATGTGTGCACACTTGCATTGAAAATTATAATTTTTTTCATCAAGACCTGCAAATCTATCTAAAATACAATAATTGACTAAAGCCTTCTAAAAAGCTATTAGTAGCTTGGGCAGTCGATAAGTAGAAGGGGCAAACGTCCACTCGGAGCTTCCTGACACTCGGGGGCAAAGTCTGATCAAGTATTCTTCAACATAATTAGGCATGACCCCTATGAACCATTGCTACACCCCACCTAGGATTATCCTCAATGGAGGGTGTCACTTAGGATTCGCGTAATGGGAAATCCAATAAGACACAACATAGACTTAAATTTTTTTCACAACAGAATACTAGAGTAATATTTTACACAATAATAATAAATTCATAAGAAAAAACATATACAACACTATGGGAATCGATGTCAGAGCACGTCTCCTCTATTCTATCTAACTAGATTTTCCCAGCTATAAACTCGCACATACGGATCCGAAGCGAAAACAAGAGAAAAATCTGCGGAAAATTGAGTAGGATTCAACGTCAATATGACAAAAACTAAGTTAATAACTCAAAATACCATGAACTCCAACAAATGCAAATATACTCTAAAATTAACTCTAAAAGCTCTTCATGCATCAATTCCACCTATATACAATATATCAACAAATCAAGAGCGGTATGGACAAGAGCTCCATGGGTTTTCCCCTGCACTCTCGTACCCGAGAGTGGTTCTCCCTGTTCGCTCGTACAAGGAGAACGACTATCCAAGAATAGCCCGCGGGCACTACGCAATGTCATCACGCCGCAGCACATCTACTAAATACCAGTATTTCTTGGCCGTAGATTCCCTTAGGTCCATTGGGCCGTAAAAATGTCCCCGCCTAAAGCACAAGGCAACGGGCTGCAAATATATCATCATAATAAATATAACACTAATGAATGCAGCAATATCATGCCAATTAAAAACACTACTATAACACATGTCCCTAATGCATAAGAAATGTAACACAAGCCAATGTAACACATATAATAATAACCCTTATGAGTACAGTTCTAGCACATGACATGTCCAATATAATCAACATAATAATATCAATATGATCATAGATATATAACCTAGATGAGCGCTATATGTCATGATTCAAATAATAATGCAAGGAAATCTAATAAATAATACTGAATCAAAGCTCTAAATAATAGCACAATAAGGAAAATGTCATAAAGTGTAGGGTCCACACGAGTCTAGGAGAGGATCTACGGACTAATGACAACTTCTTTAACTCCACTATTAATATTAAAATATAAATATACTTAGCACGAAAATCGAAGCACCAAAACTCCATATTGTTCGAATGATACAGATCTTATTTGGAAAATCTGACTTCACCAATGAATCCAGAACATCGATTACATAAATATTTATATAAAATACGTCGAAATCTGACTTAGGCAAGCCCCTGAAATTAATTTTCGAAAACCCTTTAATTTTCTCTAAATCAATATATAGGCAAATTTTATAACACTATTATTTCATTTATAACTGTTTATAACACTATTATAAACCCATAACTTTCATACTTAATCTTATTCTTTATATCAGTATCAAAAACACTATTATATCTAATATATCATCTCTCTTATTTAAAACATAATTATAAATCTCAATAACAATGTTACAATAACTTATCACCGTTACGAACTTTGTAATGGTGGTACATGGATGGGAAAAATAGGGTTTCCCCATCTCCAAATTTGATCTGTCGGCGCCGACGGGTGGACCCCGGGCGGTGAGCACCGCCGCCCTCTCCTGCTCCATTAGAAGGTGGTCGCCTTTCGGAGAAAGCACAACCAGCACCGCCCCTGGGCGGTTCCGTGCCGCCCAACAACTGCCTCAAGGGGGGCGGACTGCAACCACCCCTTACAAGGTTGCAGACGCCACCAATAGGTCGTAGCCGCCCCGACGGGATGTCGTACGCCTTGAGGGGCGGACGTCGGCCCTCCTTGGGCGCTGCCTACTCGGATCAGGGCACTTCCTGCCCCCGATCTGTGGGTGTTCTGGCGGCATAGTGCCGGCGTGCACTATCACTGAACTCGGGAAGATTTGGCCGGCCCAAAATAGTCCACCGGCCAAGACTTTCCAGAAATAGGTAATATCGCCGGAAAAACACAAATTGTTGGAAAATATTACTGAAAATAGAAAAAATCGTCAATTTGGATAACACAAAAATTCTCTCAATCCTCTTAATTGCCCCATAATAAGGACCAGAAAGAAGGGAAGGAATCCTACCTCGAAATGCAATTTCCTCCGAACTCCGCACGCTCCGCCTCCGCTCGCCACACGTTGTCTTGATCTGAAAACACTATTTCCAAAGACGTCCGTCCATGGTTGGAACCCGGAGCCAAGCGACCTCCTCCGCACGCCAAGGGCAACGACCCGACGACGACAATCGATCGCAACCTAGTAACACTAAAACAGCGAAGAGCGACGCTTTGGCACCAGCCCATCAAGCCCTAACCCAACAACATCCCACAATTTGCCTCAATTCGAACCAAACAAGCCCCGCTTGGGGGCTCCACCCAACGACGCTCCTAGACTAGATTCTAGCTAGACCGAATGGCTCCACCCGGGACCCCACCCGGTCATACATGGACGTCCACATCCTTTCTTATCACGAGAGATACGCCATTACAAGCTCGCCATCTCTGAGATCAACCTCGACCCATTTTGGGCAACATTCCCACGAGATTACCCGGGGGCGCCATCACCTACACCTGCAATAAATATAGATACGACACGTCCTAGGTAACCTAAGTTCCAATTTTATTACCTTGACCTTGGAGTTCCACTGACTTGAATGTCGGAGTGTCTTTTGCAGGGTCCCCCTCCGTCGATGTTGAACTTGACTAGGAGAGACACCAAATCGGACCAGATTACTCTGATCCTCAAGCAGGAACATTTGCATTCAGTGAAGAGGCAAACACCTAAATGGTTCTGTAAAATGAAGCCCATGCCGGCGGCCGAGTCATCGTAAGAGGCATCCACATTGATTTTTGTTTGGTGGGGCATTGGAGGATTACGTATGGTAGTGATTGATCTAGAGGAACATTTGGCCTTAGACATCGGGAAATGATCCTTAATATAGGTAATAATTATATTCACTAGAGTCATCGGAGACAGTTGTCTCACAAGGTGGAGGCCTTCATTCCTTGCATGTCAAATGAACCACGAGGTAGTAGCGATGAAGGGGCTAGGAGAAGTACGCACATCAGACCTAAAAAGCCCAACCAGCCAAACACCACTAACCCCAAGACCCCCTTGAAGAGATGTCTAAACTTGTTCTTTGCCCAAGAAGGTCGCAAACATGGTAAGAGAATGTACAACTAAGGTACATGTGGTTTGAATTTTTATGAGAATTATGGCAGAAAACAATATCCTCTGCACCAATAATATCAAGAAATTTCAAAAGAGTTCTAGTAAGGAGCTGGTTGTGAATTTCTAATTTAAAAGTTTAATTTTGGATGGGCAATTTAAGTCCCAAAGGGAGGACCAACATTAGGTTTTTTAAAAAGGGGAGGTCAGGGCTTCTAAGGAATTTGTACGCTAAGCTCGTGGTAACATGTCCCGTACTCTCTCTAGTCCATATCCAAAAGTCATCATCGGGTATTCATGAAAGGTCAATAATAAAATATGGAATCCCACAAAGCCAGACCAAATAAATCAGAATTAATGTTGAAGTTCCAAGATTGATCCCAAACAATCAACATAACATAGTGAATTCATCCGATTAGTATTGCTAAAAGTTGGCTTCAGTGGTAAAGGGTGATCCAAGTACCACATATCATTCATAATAAAAGTACATGTGTCCGATCTAATTAGTTTCCTAAATTCTAATTGTAATTCACAAAAAGCATTCAAGAATAATTGTCAGGACCATGAGCATTTAGTAGGCACATTATTATTCATTATGTTGATAGGCTTTATGTTCATTATTAAGATAGGCTTCAAAGCGTTTAGTTTAGTTCATGGGACAATACCTTGTAGATCTCCTAAGTATCTTTTCGTTGATACTTAATTCGTAATTTGTGTACATTTGTAATAAATATTATGATTTTTCTTTCATCTAAATTTCAAAATATATCTAAAATTTAAGAATGGACTAAAACCCTGCACACAAAACTATAAGTAGCTTGGGTGATTGATCAGTTTGAGCTTTTGGTTGGTTGACTCAACTTTTTGTGAAGCATCCCGTAGAAGAGGCAAATGTCCGGTTGAAGCTTCTTGACACTTGGGGGCGAAGTCTGATCAAGCCTTCAGCAACATAATTGAGCATGATCCCCATGAACCCCTTATAGTTAAAAAGAGAGAATCAAGTAGAGTAATAAAAATACATGCATTCTCAAGCATGTGATTCACATCCTCGTGTGATCTAATCAAATGAGGCCTTAGTGTATATATATATATATATATATATATATATATATATATATATAACGAGTTTAAATAAATATATATAAAATAATTGATTTATGGTTAAATTTTAAATGGTAAAAACGTAGTTAATTTTTAATTTATAGCAACTAGAGAAAGCCTTTAGGTAGTGTTTGGTTGGATGAAATAGATGAAAAATAAAATATTATTTTTTATGCCCCATTTATTCTCTTGTTTGGTTGCAACTTATGGACAAAGAATATGTGGACCATAAGGGATATATAAGGAATATTATTCTTTATGCACGAGGAATACTATTCTTTACCTCAACCCAAGGAATAATATTTCTTGTCTATTCCTTATGATATTTTATTATATTGTCATTCAATATTTATAATATTACATAATAATATAAAATTAAATTATTAAATTAATTTTAATAATTGTTTATCTTAAATAGATAATTGTTATTTTATTATTAAATATTATTTTGGTATTTTTTAAGATTTAGTTTTTTATGAAAATAAATAATATTAGTTTTTATTATTTTAAATTAATATATTATTTTATATTAATCTATATTTTTATTATGTTGTTATTAGTTAAAATAAATTATAACATAATTTATTATATTTTAGAAGAATATTTTGATCATTTTTTTATATTATTATTCAATATTTATAATATGAATATAAAAATAAAATTATTAAATTATTTTTAATAATTACATATCTTAAATAGATAATTATTATTTTATTGTTAAATAATATTTTGATGATTATTTTTTTAAGATTCAATTATTTTTTATGAAAATAAAATAAATAATAAAGTTTTATTATTTTAACTTATTAAATTATTTTATATTGATCCATATTTTTATTATATTATTATTAATTAAAATAAATTAAAATATAATTTATTATATTTTTAGAGGATATTTTAGTCATTTTCTCTTAATTTATTGTATATCCTTCGTGTTAAGTAAACAAAGTAAATATATTCAGTTTTATTAAGAAGAATATTTTAGTCATTTAATTTTTTATTTTTTCTCTATTTCTTATGCTAATCAAATAAAATAATTCTATTCTTGATCTATTTTACAATGTCAATCAAACAAGATAATACCATTCCTCATTTATTTCATTCCTTATGTATTTCTATTTCTTATTTATTCATATTTTTTATGAATTTACTTCATCTAACTAAATACACTCTTAGTCTATAATGAGCTACAACAAAGCAAAAATATAAAAAAGATCAATAGAAATAAATTATAGAAGGTGCACACAAGACTATTCTAAAAGTTTGCATATGTTCACATCAACTAATTTCAAAAGATTTGTAAATTAATTTCATTGTTGGAGAACATTAACTAGGATCTTAACCATAGCCACTTTTTTGGGATGATTGTGATTAACAATGCTAATTAATCTGGGACTAATTTAGAAAAATCAAATGCAGGATTTCTCTGGAATACACTTGTAACACATAATGAGAGTTTCTATTTATAGCAGAGGAAGATATGTCAAGTTGCCAATACACATGATGTCGTGATGCATCCAAATATTGATGAAGGGCCCTTAAGACTCGGCTTGGGTTTCGATGTCCAAGTAATGAATCGGGCCGGGCCTTCGTGTTATGGTGCCCCGCGCGGTAAATTAACCTCCCAGACGTCATGCATGCATGCCATATTAAGGTATGTACAGGTGCGGCCCCGATGCATGCTTCTTTGAATAGCTCTTCTCCAATCTCCAGATCACTGTCAATCTCATTCATGTCTTTCTACGCCAAGTTTGCCTCTGCCTCATAACAAGACAATTTTTTAGTAGCTCTTTGCAGAGTTGACTCATGATTTATCCATATTCTTTATTAAATGTTTTCAAAAGGAATATTGCAATAGAAATAATAAATATTTCCTACTAAATATAAACTAAGTTTATTTTGATCAAATTCAATCTTAGACAAAAAAATAAAGAAACGGAATCTTCTCATCATTCAAAGAAAAAAAAAGATGAAATTAAACTAGGGCCACTTCCATTCTTCTACCGAAATAATATCTGAGCCATAGAGTTGGGGAGTTTCTTCTCCATTTCTTCCCGGAAGACGCCAGTGGATAGGAAAAAAGCAATGTGGAATCTGAGTCAGGCCGTGCTATTAAAAATCAAATCACGCCATCAAGATGTAGTCTTACCATTATTTTTTTAAGCTCGCACAACCAAACCGTCAAATGCTGCAGGCCAATGGCCAACCTCAAAGCTAATCAAAGTGCTTGCTTTCGACTTTCGTCCCTGCTTTAGTGCATGCACTTGAGCCTGAGTAGAATATAAAGACTAAAGAGAGTAAAAGGAGGATGGCCTTTTTTTCATGTCTCCTTTCCTCCCCTCCAAATGATCTCTGATTTCAAGGCACCGTGTTGCCATTATGATATTGTCATGTCCTTGCCCTGCATAATTGGTGCTGCATTATTTTACATGGTCTGGCTTATTTACTCCGCTCATGTTGTCTATTAAATATTTCATGTTCCAAGTTTGGATGAGGTTAATGCTGATCCAGAATGATTCTTTGGCCTTTAAAAATGGTAGATACAGACATGTGAAGCTTTTCTTTATTGCTGTCTTTTAATACTAATCCATGGCTGGCTCTAAAAATGGAGATGGACCAATCAATTGCTAGTTGCTGCCCCATGCATGGCTCAGCTATCAGCCTATTACGAAGGGGAAAATAAAAAATAAAATATTTTTCCCTGTAAAGAACGGACGAACAGCAGCAAGGCAAATAAAAGTGGAGGCCCACCGGTCCCTGCAAATGGGAAAGAGGGAGAGAGAAAAAGAAGAAGAAGCGTATAATAAAAACTCGACGCTGACGCGCGCCGCGCTCCTTTCTTTTTCCCGATCTCAGGAAAGCAGGACCGTAAGTGGTCCCCACGCGGCCGCCCAATTGCTCTCTGGGCCCCGCGACGTTGCGGAAATTGGGGTCGTCTTCCCCTATTTCTTATTCTAAAAAATATTTATTTAATTTTAGGAATTTTACCTTCACCGCATAAAGCTGGCGGATGCCAATTTCCGCCAGACGCGACTCTTCATGCCTACTTCTTGTTATTTGCTTTTGTAGACTACCTTGTTTCTTTCTCCCTACACTACTACGAGCCAAATCAACGCCTTCTTCTCCACAGACTCACCTTCGAGTTTCGCGTATAATCCAGAAACGCCGAGCACATTCGTGAGTTAAGTCGGGACGCGAAAAAAAACCGTCCATTAGTGGAGTGATCAATAACTCAAATTAGTTATGTTTCAGTTAATAAAACTAGAAACGGTTGCACTTCGCTAATAGAATGAGAATTATACAACATCAGTACTAGGATGAGAGATGTGGTCACCGCCGGCGCTCTCACACTCCCCAATACAGGGGTCGAAGCTGGTCATCGTTACAGAAAAAAAGGATAAAAATAGAAAATTAAATTTGAATATACGCCGGCCTCGATCCGGGGCCAAAACTTCCGCCACTAACTAACAACCAAAGGCGAAGAAGCCCCTCAAACGAAGAGGTCGAGCAGCCGCGGCTCGCCGCCGCCGCCGCCGCCGACGCTCTCGCCGCTGGCGGTCGTCACTGATCCTTCCGAGTTCATCGACGGCGTCTCCGGCCGCCGCTCCTCCCTCCCGCCTGCTATCTCGCGGAGGGACAAGCACAAGCCCAGATCGCACGCGCTGCCGGGAGACAAGGAGGTGGCCACCGCCTTGCGCCGCTTCGAGGCGGCCGGTGGCAGGTCTGCCGCGGCCAGTTGCGGGAAGCCGTCGGCGGGCGGGAGGCCGGGCAAGGGGCCGAGCTCCCCGCCACGGAGGACGGTGTCTACGGCGGCCTGGCAGAGATGCCAGTTGCCGGTCCAGAGCAGCCCAACAGCGCCGCCGATGGGGTTGATGGTCCGGCCGCACGCTTCGAAGAGCAGCGACTGGAACAGGGCTGCGATCAGTGGATGGGTTGGAGTTAGTTAGGCAGTGGGATTTGAGGTAGGAGAAGGAGGCGGAGGAAGAAAGGGGGAGGCGATTGGCGCTTACCCGGGCGTTGGTGGTCAGGGACGGCGGAGATGAAGGACATGAGGCCGGCGCGGCCGAAGAACTTGGCGACGAAGATGGTGGCGTGGCCCTGCGCCTCGGAGGTGTCGATCCACTGCAGGCACGGTCGCAGCACGCAGGTGTCACTGCAACCCTTGCGCAGCACCCTGCAGCCATTGCAGCTCATCTCCACCGTCTTCTCAGCTCATCCACCTTCCCTCTCTACCTCAATGTGGGAGTGGGAAGGAGGGCGATTTATATAAGGATTACCAGGGGTTAGGATATGACTCTCCAAAGTGCGGTTGGGTTAACTCAAGGGAAGCGGCGGAGTGGGGTGGTGAGTTTACCGCCTTGGCTTGTGGAATAAGAAGGTGGGCTCCGAGGTTGTGGGGTGAGAGGTGGGCGGCTCCGTGTCCCCGCGGCTGCTCCTGCTTTCCGCCGTTCGATCTCTTTGCTTGCAGGTAGAACTGATGCTTCACTTTCTTTTCCTAAGGCTTTTTATTACAAGGCCCCTTGCACTTTATATCTGCCCCTATGGCTATTTATGATGCGTCCCTGCTTTCCTAAAGCTTTTTATAAAAAGGTCCCTTGCGAGTTGCGATTTAGCTCTTTACTACTGTGGAGGGAAAAAGCTATTCACAGTAAAAGAGGAATATTTTAATTTTTCTAAATCAAAATATAAAAATGTCAGATGACTATTGTCAAAAGTTACTATTTTAATTATGAAAATACATTCTAAAATTTTAAAAAATTATTTATTATATAAATTTATTATATTTTTTTTAGATTTTAGGATATAATCAAAATGGTCATTTTAAATAGATTTAGTACAAAGGTATTTTGGATATTTTTAAATTTTGATCATGATTTTGAAATTTTGATAATTTTGAAGTTTCATATTCCGATTTAAGAAAAATATTAATATTTTTATATTGATCAAATCGCGGAATTGATACTTTTAGGACAAGCAATTTAAAAACTGAACTTACGTATAATTAACAAAAATAGTCAAATTTTGTATGAATGGACAAAAATGTCATTCATCCTTGAACTACTCTTTCCCTACTCATTCATCTCTCTCCCTTGTTCTCCCTCTCCTCGTTGGATCCACCATCGACAGTCGCCCCTCGTCACTCCTCCCCCCCTCTCACTGCCAGCAACCCTTGAGCCCATCGTCGATCGATTAGGGCTGGGATGGCCGGCCCACAATGCTGATCAACGCGGACCAACGTGGCTATAGTCGGTAGTGGGCCATCGCGGTTAGAGTTGCCACTACTGCGTAGGCCAATGGCAACCCTCATAGCCGCCCCGACCAACTTTACGTGGCCAACAATCGCGACCAACATGTAGTCTCGCGTTACGATTTCGTCGACTTATCTTTGACATTACATAATCATCTTTGATGTGAACCTTCCTTGTAAGTTCCCTATCAAGTCAACGAGTTATTTTGGATTGTTGACATTCAGGACGAACTGTATTATCTTTGTCCCTTATTGTTGACATATGGACGAGTTAGTTTCGAGTTGTCCTGGGTTATTGACATTCAGAGCGTGGTGTGTTGTTGTTGTCAATTGTTTGTTGGCATATGGACGAGTTTTCTCGAATTGTCGAAACCTGGACGGATTGTTGAAATAGACAAATCCTTCATCATACGTGTCGAGTATCAATGAGGATGATTTCGTCCAAAAAAATATTCTCTTGATTAGTTAAACTTATAAGGAGGAACAAGTTTTAAAACGTTTATCCCAAAAAAAATCATATAAAAAAGAGCTTCAAGTAAAAAAGATTACACTTTTCAAAAATAAATTCCATGTAGAGTAAATCCTTATACCATTTTTCACCGCGATTACAGTGTATATATAGAATTAGGGATGGCAAACCGTGTTGTGTCGTGTCTAAATGTGTCTTGGCATGTGTTGTATAATGCTAAATCCGAACTCGACCCGTTTATTAAACGTGTATGAATATGCAAACCCGAACCCGAAACTCTTTTATTCCCGGGTTGACACGACACCACACAGTTAACCCGTTTAAGTAAACATGTCTAAACGTGTACATGTGTACACATACACGATACAACACGATAAACACAATTTCAATAGTGAACAAAATGAAAGCTACTGAAATTAAAAATTAAACACACTAGAAATATTATTAATAACAAGACATACTTAACATGTGTAACTTTTTACTTTTTATTATATATATATATCTTTATAAATAGGTAAATCGATTAAATAAGTTCAGTAACACGATTAAACACGTTTAGTTAAATGAGTTTAATCATATTTATACGGGTTACATGAGTTCAATCCGGATTAACATGATTATTTAATTGTGTTAATCCGAGTTAAATCCGTTTAATCAAAATACACGTTTAACCAAATTCAAACTCGCGTAACTCCGTATCGTGTTATATTGGATTATCGTGTTGTGTCAGGAATCGTCAACCCTACGTAGAATTAAAGCTTGAGTGCACAAAAGCAGCGGTCCTGCCTGTCATTTAATAGTTATATTCTCTAGCGCAAGTTGAGGATGGAGATTGGAATCCCCAAAAATGGAGGCAGTACAATTTATCCATGGATACGAACAGGTTGGTACAACTTCCAGTTCCATCCCCCCGAACTCTATTCTCCTCACATTAATTCTCTCCTCTTCTTTTTTCTTTTGCAATTTACAAGGCTCACATATTTCTCATTGCAGAAAAATAAACAAAATAATAAAATAAGAATAAGACTGATCAATATGCCGCAATTTAAAATGGAAGGAGACGTTACTTCCGACGAGGACAAAAATTAGATCCAACTTGCATGTTGGTGAAGGAAGGAGATAAGCAATATTTATATGGCCGACTATTGCCATGTTAGTGCTTGTTGTTATGCCAATGAGAGATATTTTTTCTCATCAGTACAAACAAGCCTTGAGACTGAAGCGGACGTTGAGAAAGCATTGCTCTTCAGAATCCGATTCCATCAAATTGTATTTTTCTAGCAATATATGGCTGTTTAGAAAAAGAAAAAAAACAAAAAAAATCTCATTATTGTTCTGGCCAATTAGAACAATATTGGTATCATTTTTAAATACAAGTTTGGAGCAAAAATGTCAGGTTGATTACTTGTCAAGTTGGCCAATTATTTGGTAATGAGTTAGATTTAATTTATTTTTCATTTTTAAAATTGGATTTTTTTTTTACCATTAATGCAAAAGTTGAAGTTGCAAAGAGTATCAACCCAAGAATGTACAAGCCAAAGTTATAAAAAATCAATTAATTGGCTAAAGAAAAAGAAGAAATGAGTCCATGATCTCCAAGTGAATTAAGTATATTTCACCTACCTTGCTAATATTAAAGTTGAAAATTCTTCCTCAAATGTTCAAGAATTAATATTGTAGCATATTTCACCTACCTTGCTAATTAAGTATATAGTTCTTTTCAGATATGAAAAGTGGTCCTTCCTCAAGTGTTCATTTATGATGGGAGCCTTAATTGTTTGGTTGTTTTTGGCCTGGTACTTGTTCTTCTTGGGGGTTCCTGACTCCTATAACACTAGTTTACTCTACTTGTTTATAACACTAGTTTCTAATGATCTTAAATTAGTAGGAATAAGGTGTGTCCTCTTGAAATAATGAACCAAAATTTACTATCTCAATGTCAAATTAGATTAACTTCCAACACCTGATTCTGCTATAAACAGCAACTTTTGGAACCAAGCAATAACTTTATCCTTAATTTAAATGAGATAATATACAAAAGAAGCTGCGTCAATGTATTGAGTCAGACACTTGCCTTCAATTACATCTGCACAAACATGATCTGTTTTTAGCTTTAGACCAATCTTTCTCATCTTGTTACATAATTCTATCATACAACAGTTCTCGGAATTGCTAATCAATATGATCCCGCGGCTAGTGCTGAAAATGAGAGGGAACAATAATGGGGAATAAGAACACCATACTTTTGGAATCGTAGAGCTGATAGTGAAACAATCCTTATTGATCGATTGGATGTCATTGCTGAGACTGTGGAGAGACCTTTAGGTCAAACCCAAGACTCATGCCATTGTAAGCAATGGGAGCATACATCCATAACTCATCAGAGCTCAACAGCTGCGGAAACAAGTGAAATATCAAAAGGACAAACCCCCAAAATGCATGTGTTTGAGATGCAGTGAATTCATAAGAAGTAATACTAACCTTAATTTGGAGCTGCAAGAACTTCACATATTGAACTGCTTCTTCAAGCATTGTGCTAATGTCAACCTATATATTAGAGAAAAAGATGAGCAACTACTTACTCCAAAGCTAAAAAAATTAATTAAAAAAATTAAGATTTGGTACTTACTTTTGTTCCATTTGGAACCAGAGTCTGCAAAATTCTCAACCTTTCATTGATTCTTTCTCTCCTCTTCTGCAAGCATACATTTTGACCGAATCAGTTAACTGATGGCTGCATAAGCTGAAGCAACAATGCTCAATCCAGAAAAGACTAGTAGTCGTACTTACTCTTGCATAGAGGCTCTGGGGATCTGTTGCTGAACCCCTTCCAGCTCTCTTCTTGCAACTTATAGTTAAATCCGCAGATCCTTTTGAACAAGAGCTGGTAGCAGCAGCCACTCCCTTCAGCTCGTGAGATCCATTTGAATCATCTTCCGAGCTGTAGCAACATGAGCTCTGAGGAGGATTCATGTCAGCGTAGCTCATCTCCTCCTCCTCCTCGTTGCATGTACTGCCATTAACCATCTTCTGAGCCTTCTTGGCCTGAGCATTCTTCCCCTTTCTAGGCACCTAAAACGCACACAAATCAACTTTGATCTCTTACACATCGAATTGATGAAAGAGGATTAAATATATATACTCACAGATGCGGAGGCCCGGGCTTTCTTTTTCAGGCTTTCCACTTGCCTATCGTCGTCTTCCGTTTTCGAATGCCTTCTCTTGATTGCTTGTGAGGTGTGAGGACGCGGCGGCAGTTTCGCGAAAGAGTCGGCGACTTCTTCACTGCTAGCTTCTTCATTCAAGCAAACTTGCTGCTGATGATGATAAGCATCAACAGGGAAGGTCGACAGGGCGTCCATCTTCTCTCCTGCAGCGCGTAAATTCGTCGGCGTAGAGCTCAACCTGATCGCAGGAGCAATTTGACAGGGATCACTGAAGTAGTAGTCTTCGTAAGCAGCAGGCGTGTGGAGGAGACTCCCAGCAACATTGGTTTGAGGCAAAAGGTACTGATTGTAGTAAGCATGATCAGCTGCACTGCTGTCGGGCCAAAGCATCTGCTGGATTCCAGCGCTCGGGTCTTGATCTTGATCAAAGCTCTGAGAGGCCAAGAGCTGCGCCATGATTTCAGACTCCTCGACTGACATCTCGGGATGGAAGGAGCCCCAGCTTGCTTCTGAAGCCATGATCACTTGGAGTTCTTCCCGAGGAATGCAATGCAAGATCGAAGAAAGAAAACAAAAACAGGTGCAGCAGCTAATTAATTTGCCACAGATTAGCTAAGTGCGTGACTCTATATAAATGCTCGGATCGCATACGCTTCTACGAACTATAAATAATTCACGCGAGAGCGACAGTTTTGATCGGGCCAATTATGAATGATGATTAATATCAGAGTTTAAAAGTTGTCACCGGAAGAGGTGGAGGATGATGAGGAGAAGGTAGAATGAGACGGATATTATCAATCATCTGGCAATGGAGACGACGTGGGTGCTGCTGTTTTAAGAATTATTATCCCTAGCTAATCGGAAGGAATAATAAAGAAAAGAAGAGGAAGATAGAGGTCGGCATGTCGTGGGGAGCAGTAGAACTCGTGAACATTCTCCTTCTCGATCAGCAAGAAGCCCCGATCGAGGGACAAAGTGTCCTACAGAACTCCATCCTTGTCCTACACTTGGGGCTGCAAATCCTTCCATTGCTTCCGGCATTGCCTCTTCACCTGCAAACCTAACCATTAACAAAGGCAAGGATCGAGTTCTTCCCTGTTCTAGCTGCTGTTGGCTTGAGTTCAATTAGGATTGGTGTTGTTGAAGGTGAAAAAGGATTCAACTTTTGCATCATCCAAGGAACAATTATCGAGGAATTAAAATAATTTCTACATCTAATTAGCATATTGTTCTTAATTTTGCGGTGACATCAGTTGGTAGAAGGAACAAATTAAAAGAATGAAGTGACCTTTGGAGGACATGGGGATATAGAATGATCTTTAATCTTCTCCTAAACTCTCTCTTTGATTAATTGCACAGGTGAACTCCATCTAATCGAATTATTTTTCAATAATACACTTGATTAATTAGAGACGCCGGCCACTCAATAATTGCAAATATTAGCTCTTGTTTTCCTATAAATTACTTCTAGATTTAATGATCTTTAATTTGATCAGAGTTTTGATCTTTATTTTTCTCATCATTCTGTGCAATAGTTGAGATATAACGTTAAAGTAGTTGATCATCATACTAGAAATTTGAACCTTAGATCTTTAAAAATATACAAAATATTCCCCATTTCTTGCCTTACATATTATTTTTTTAAAATGTTTTCATCATAATTTGTATAAATGAGTGAATAATTGAGCTTGCTTAAATAAATAAATTAATTCATCATGGAAATTAAATTTAATATTTTTAAATAAAAAAATCATGACGGATCGTGGAGAGGATCCTAATGTCCAAATTGACCCCCCAATAATACATATCCAATTACTTGGTTGGTCAAAAGCCAACCTAACTCTCTCTGTGCACGAAGTAACAGTGAAGGAATATTTTAATGTAGTGTTCATAAATGTGTATATTTTTGGATTCATTTCAGTTTTGTCCTGTAATCTTTCTTTTTGTCAATTTAGTCACTAGAATTAATCAAACACTAATTTGACCCTCGTAAATTTTAAAAAAACTCGATCTTGTCAATTTAGTCTCTTTTTTTTCCTCTAGAAATCATAAACGGACGTGAAATTTATTAACTCAAGGGACCAAATTGAAAAAACTAAATAAAAGCTACAAGGGCTGAACGGAAACTAGTCCTATTTGTTTATAAATAAACATGAAGGAATCAAATTGGGTGTATAAAAGATGAAAATAATTGAGAGGTAAAGACGACGTCTAAATATCAAAATATATTAGTGCGATCAATGATATATATCCCGAAATAAAAACAAAATTTAAAATCAGGAGCATGAATGCTCGTGGGGTTTATATAATCGATCAGCTGGTTGGGATTTATGCCAGAGAGAAATATAAATATTATCCTATTGAAATTTGAAAGAGATTACGAGATATGTTTTAGTCCGCATGCTCGAGGAATATATTGTTGAATTCTTTGGTGAAATAATTGAGGTCCCTTAATTAACAAATTAAGTGAAGATATGGTGTTTAATTAAGCACGCTGCTTCATTATTATTAATTCTCAAATATATTGGCAAAATGCCAAGTCTAGTTCTGGAAATGATTTGGGAGGCACTGAAACATAAATGAAATGCAATAATATATATCAATTATTTATGTTATATAAACTATATAGTCATTAATTCTTTCATTAATTTGATATATAGAAATTATTGTCATGCGCAAAGATATTATTTGCAATGTCCTGTAAACACAATATTTTTCTCATTCCAGATTAATTAATATTTGTATGTATATATGTTAATCCATTGCTTAATTCAACCTATAATGTAGACATTAATTACCCTTATTTTTTAAAAGATTTGTTCAACGACTGTCCTTTTTTACATTCGAAAAGATAATTTGTGATATCATATGATTTCAGTTCAATTTAATTTGTAGATAATGGAAACTTTTGGGAACAATGACTCGTTAATTTGTTCCGCATGATAGAACTTTTCAGTCGGATAGGAATTTAATTTAAATTAATCGGGATAAAAAATTTATTGGGTGAATCTATATATATCTTATGTCGCTTTTGTTTAAATTTCAGATAAGAAAATTAGATAAAGGTTGGATTCGTAAATCTCATATTTGTTTTGACTTCAAATAAAAAAGTTGAATATTAATAATTTAATATTTAAATTTAATTATTATTATTATTTAACATAAAAAAATATTGCAATGATGGGTGGCGTCTTAAATTTTTTTTCATAACGGGAAAATAATTTTAAATTTATTTTAATATATAATATCCTTTATTTCGTAGTAGAAGTTAGATATCAATTTTTTTTCTTAAAAAAACATATTCCTTTCAATTCCCAGTAATTTTTAGGATTTCAATTTTCATCCCATCCTTAGGGTACTTGTATCTCACGCTAACCAGAATTAAATTTGATTATATCTATCATTTTTGAAATTTGACGTCTGACACAAACTAGGGGTGTGCATGGATACCGAATAGACCCAGAACCGATTGGAACCTACCCGATATGGTAGGTTCCGGGTAGACACAAATTATTTTCGGATAGGGTCAGGGTAACAAATCAAAGAACCGATTAAAATCGATTTCGGTTCCATCATCTCAGGTACTCGAAATCGGAACCAAAACCGGAACCGCTATCCGAAATCGGAACTGAAACTGGTACTCAGAATCGGAACTGACTTTATATATATTTAATTATTAAACAGGTTTTATGTTTATTTCATTTCATTTCATTCTTTCATCTACTATTATATTATCGTGCTTTGTAATTTATTTTTATTTTCTTAATGTTTATTTTGTCTTTTGAATTCTTGTTTTCTTTTCTTTCATCTACGAACTGTTTGGTTTTGCATGTTTAAATATATGATTGTAGTTTAAATCCTTTTGGTTGGTGATAATTATAGGATACTCGGAACCGGAACCGGAACCGGAACCAGAACCGATGGTTCCGGGTAGGGTCCAATTCCAAGTTCCAATAGGGTGTAGGGATGGCAATTCAAATCGGTTAACCGCGGTTAATCGATTAATCGAACCGCAAAATCCGGTTTTGGATAGTGGATTTGCGGTTCGATTTTGGTTATCGGGTCGCAGTTAACCGGTAACCAAAACCGATTAAATATTCGGTTTCGATTACCGGTTTTTTAGGTTAACCGATATCCAAAATCGGTTTTGTTATTAATCTTTGAACCGATTATCCGTTTACTACCAGTTTTTTACGGTTAACCTGTATTCGAAACCAGTTTTGTTATTAATCTTTGAATCGGTTATCCATTTACTACCAGTTAACCGATTAGTAAACGGATAGTCGGTTCTATTCGAATCGAAAAATTTGATTTCGATTATCCACGGATAATCGAAACTGAGCCGGTTTCGATTTCAGATATAGGCTTTTGAAACTGACCGGTTTCGATTTCGGTTAGCGAGTTTGAAAATCAGTTTCGATTTCGGTTAACCCCCCAAAAGTGCGGTTAATCGAACCGTTGCCATCCCTAATAGGGTAGGGTCCGGATCCAAAATCTAGGAACCGATCCTATACGGGGTAGGGTTCGGGCATCATGAAAATATACGGTACCCAAACCCGCTCACCCCTAACACAAACTTCGAAGAGAATTTCTTAAACCCTATCTGCCCTCCAAATTTTATGAAACAAACATGCACTTAGGTTTAAGCCTTATTTGGATGAGGTGAAGCATGGTTTAGTAATGCATGGTATGGTATGATATCGAATAGTATAGTACTGTAATTACTATTATCCTATTTGGGAAGATGGTATGATATGGTACGATTAAATGACAACAATTATAGAGGAGAACATCGACCAAAAATTAAAAGTAAAAGTCTAATATAATATAGGTAAATAAATGGCATAAGAAGAATTATAAATTTTGATTGAGGGTATTTTAGAAATAAAATTTCATGAAATCATGAGAAGTTATCAAATTCATGGTTTAAATTTTTTGCCAAAAGTCATAGTTTTCAAACTATGAGATTATCATCACAAATTATAACTATCCTTAATTTGGAAGTTTTCCCAAATAAAAAATTAAATAATATTATACTATGTAAAATCATATTTTACCATGAAATAAATAAGACCTTAGTAGATTCAGGTATCAAAGTCAATAACATAGTGTCACTAGTATCGGTGGTTAGGGCAAAAGAATATAGGGGAAAACAATCGGCTTTGCATAATAACACAAGGTCCAATAGTAGTGAGGGAGAATGGCGACGGCGAAGAATTAAGGAAGATCCCAAGTGATTGTTAGTAAGTACGAGGAAAAAAAAAAGTCATGTAGGCATGAATTATAATGCTTTTGAAACTTTAGTTAATAGATTGTCATTAATGGTTATTAAAAATATGTCATACTATTACTAGGATAATAATTTTAAAAAATAACTATGACGATTAATAGGTACATGGTGGCCTCTAACTAGCAAGATGGTATTGAAAATGATCATCTTTAGATCATCAGATAGTTTCTCAACAATGATAATAAATTATTATTAGGGTTAATTATATGGGGTATATATCTCGTGTTTCTTCACGAAGTCTTCAGGAATTGGTTGTGGAGAGGAGAGGTATGTGTACAGGAGGTCAACTCTCTAAGGTCCACTATTTTTCAATGGAGAGTTGGGGTTGAGGATGATAAATATGTGGCGATGGGAATCGGCGGGAATCTTCTCTACATCAACGATGTACAAGCGACGGGTGGAAAGAGGTATTCACAACTTACGAACATTGACAAAGCTTCTCTCTATGATATGGTGCTGGAGTGTGTGGACAGTACGAAATTCTAGCATTTTCAATGAAACATAAGCCGACTGGTCTGAAGTGGTGCGACTGGGGAAGACATTCTGGGATCAAATCATGGGTAGCCACTTTTTAGGGGTTGGGATTCGAGGGGAAGGAGTGTTCACGTGCTTTACTGATCATTGTGTTTGATGATGTTTTCTTATGTGCCATTTTTTAAGGTTTTTGTTTAGTTTCTTTTCAGATTTTCTTGTACTGCTGGTTACTTACTAGGCCAATCTATAGCCAGGTGCGGTAAAAGCCCAACAATTGGGTTGTTGTACATTTCAACTCGATCTTATAAAATGTCATGTGTGGCAAATGCCTCACTTTTTTAAAAAAAAATGGTATATATCCTAGAATGTGAAGATTTTTTTAATTATATCACAACTTTTTATTTGTATCAATAGTATACTCCAACTTTTATTTTGTATCAAGTATATTCTGACGTTAACCACCAATTAGTTTTGTCGTTAGAGAACTGACGTGTATTAGCGCTCCACTCAACACATGAAAATAGAAGTAAATATTCTTTATTGACACCTCATCACTTTATAATAATCAAATTAACCCTTATATTAATTATAATACTAGTACAAATTAAGATTAATAAAAGGGATTAAAAATACGTCCACATTGACACTTAAAAATTCTGATAAACGTGGAAGGGATGCATTGGTGGAGCCATATATATAGAGGAGAGGGAGGCAATTAATTTCTTATTATACAAGATAAAAGTCAAATTTGCCCCTATATATAATATCACCCTATTTATGTTTTGTCCCCCTTTTTTAAGTTTTGCTTTCTATTTTTAAAAAGTTGAAAATTTGTCCCCCCTCTTTCTTCTTAATTTCTGATTTTGTTAGTGAAGGAATGTTATTGATATAACAGTTAATTTGATTATTATTAAAATAAGAATTATTTTGACTATTATAAAGTGATGAAGTAGCAATAGAGAATTTTTAATTATATTTTCATGATCCGAGTGAAATGCCGATGCATGTGACTAGCGTCGTGTCAAATCTCTAACGGCAAAATTAATTATTGATTGACGTCGAGATTTAATTGATACAGAATGAAAGTTGAAGTATACCATTTCACATTGAAATTTGAGAGTTTAAACATCCAATTTATATTTCTATTCTTGTGTTAATTTGCATGCCACTGTTGATGAATTTGCAATTTTTATATCTGCAAACCCACGGTCTTAAGACCGTAAATAATTACCCAAAAAGGAAAGCAAAACAACATAAACTTAGTCAAAAGCATTATGGCTTCTTTCTCTAACTCTAAGAACATATATCGCATTTATATTATCACACAACAGTGAGCTCGCCACGACGAGCAAAGAATTACAATTTTGTTTAGTTTGTCTTTTAGTTGTTGACCTACCAAGAGATTGGAGTTCAGGAGAGTAATACTAATTTATTTGACTTGCAAACATTTGTCCTTTTGACCTGCGAACTTGGTTCGCTTAGATGGTGAATTAAACAACCATTACATTTTTGTTTGACTTTCCACTTGACCCTGGTTTTTTAAGCAAGTCAGAAACTCTAACCAATAATTAATTAATGCATATGAGTTCTCAAAGTCAAACATTCCCCCCACATTTTTTAATTTATTCCGGAAGTCTCTCTCAAAGGGACAATCTATATATGCTATTATTTAATTAATTACATGCAATAATCCACAGCTGGATATACTATGCAAGTTGGTCATTAACTCTTTAAAAAAAAGGTTAGGATACCTGGTACAGATTTTTGTGTTTATATAAATATGTTTACTATTAATTTCTTTAAGGAATGTTCCTTCATTGTGCCTTTGAGTTTACATATTGTTCTAACAAGAATTTAATAATAATGATGAATTATTGGAAAGTCAAATGTAGATTTAATTTGAATCCTGTTCAATTAATAAAATGAGTGTTTAATTAGAGAATGTTTGCACAGTTGTAGAAGATGCTTTTAATGAAGAAGTTTGAGTTTCAATTAGTTCTAAGGGTGGTTAATCGTCTATTAATTACAGCCTGTTGCATTATTAATTATTATATATGGCCACTTGAGAACAAATTTAATTTGTTAGGCGTTTTTTTCTAAGGATTTTTGACCGCGGCCAAAAAATAAGATCACTTTGAAAAGATTTGGAAGGTTACAACTTACAAGGATATGCATGACATCATAGTGAGAAAGAATATACTAGGTGAATACGAAAAATACCTTATCACGTTTCCTGTTTTGGAAATTTGAGATAGTTTGTAGTAGTTGAAACATAGATTTTTTGTGATATTCCTCACCAATTCCGTTTGCACAAGGAGTTGGCTGGCGGGGTTGATCAGTTCCTATCGGGTCGGGTGTTGTTGGGATAGAAGGGTGTTATTAGGGGTGTGCATAAGTATTGAATAGATCCAAAATCGGTTAGAATTTATCCAATTATAGGTTTTGGGTAGACCCAAATTAAATTCAGGTAGAATTTTGAATAAAAATTAAGGAACCGAGTAAAATCGATTTCGATTTCGGATCAACACATCGAGTATTCGGAATCGAAATCGATACCCGAAATAATATCCTGGAACTTGAAACATGTTCATTTACAAGTTCTATAATAAGTTTGAACATGACACCGTGTTGGAACTTGTATCCTGAAATCTGTAAATTTACATATTTCAATAAAGTACTCGGAATCTGTACCTTAAAACTTGTAAATAAACATATTTCAACAAGATATCCGAAATCGAAACCTGTGTTTCAGATAGTCTGATTTCAAGTTCTAACAAAGTAGAGTCCAATTTTAAAATCGATCCTATATAGAGTAATGATCTAAGTATTATGAAAAATATAAAGTATCTGAACCCGTCCACCCTAAGTATTATTGAGTGGATGGAGTGATTGATGTTAAATGCAGGCTGAATTTTTAGTAAATTTCAAATTAAGAAGGTTGCAAAATTACAAGGGTCGCCACCTAATTGTAAATTGTCATTGTGATCCCATCACATCATAGGTTGTTGCAATGCCATCGCAAATTGCGAGGAATTTTTATGTGGTTGCAAAAAACTTTATGTTTTCAGTAATGCAAAATCGCTTATCACCTATAATAATATGCTCATGGATTATGATTTGATTTTCTTAACTTGTGTAAATTTCCCATGTGAAGTAAGGGTGAAGAAGAAAGAAATTGTCGTAGATTGCAATTAAAAAGATCACTCCATTAACAATAAAATGATCCAGCTTAATTACAAGATAATAAATGTCTTGCAACCAGAAGCAACGCAGTCACAGTATGTTGTTTCCATCAATAATTAAATTAAAGATCAAAGACGAGACTTATAGGAGAGAGTACTTCGAATTGAATACAAGAAGTAATCATGAAAATTTCTGCTCTCTACATTTCTTGGGAGACAAAATGGCCTTGTTTCCTAACCTGCATATTTAATGGTTGGAAAAGGATAAGCTTTGAATTGCAAATGAAGCACAATATATTTTCCACATTGAGTATGAGCTATCGAGAGTTGGCATCTCAAAAGCAGTTAAATGTGCATTAATATAGGCTTAAGTGTTTAACAGCACATCTGCACATGCAACAGCTACTATTTGAAGAAAACAAGGGAGAATGAAGGCAGAGAGGAAGGCATGAACTAGTTCTAGTTTTCCATAAAAAATCATACCTGTGCCAACTTCCGATCCTTATTCATCTTTTGAGTTCGTCCTTTTTGGCCTTCTGATCTAGAGATTTTCTACATTAGCAAAAAATAAACAAGTTAACGGAACACGTATGTGGATAATTTCATTTATGTGCATGACATCTCTATCCAGAATGAAATAAAACAATGAGCAACAAGTGCACACTTCACTATTCAACATAAAAATGGTAAGCATTTTATTCAAGGTGCATTAATCAACAAAGGACCACGCTGGAGTTTGGAGTTAGTCTAGTGGTGATCAATATCATCTTTATCCAACAATATAGCCAAGAACCTCAAAGAAGCACCAGCATAGGAACCCGGTGAAAAGCTAACTTCTCATGGAACATATTGAATTTATTCCACTCCATAATCAAGCATCACATATTAATGGCAATTTAGATTTCTTACAAAAAAATATTTCTAAGAAAACTAAATGATCAAAAATGTTGTTAATAAATCAGAACTCATCATGGAAAGTCAGCATTATCTAATTAGCAACCAAGTTCGAGATGGAATAGCTTTAGATATATGCCTAAATTTGTTAGTCTGCTTTTTTTATATATCCATCAATATTTGATTATCTCCAATTGGCAAGCCACCAAAACGGAACAATTACAATCACTAGGAAAGCATCTAAAGGAAAATCATATTTAGTCAGTTGTAAACTATATATATTAATTGTCACATATACTTCGTAAGTATATAAGGAAAAAGGAAGCTATTATAAAATGCATAACCAAGCTAGGTCGAAGGAAGCAAGATACTACTACTAGTCTACTAGTGATTAAAAGTGGGTGCTGAAGACAGTTTTAATGCAGCAATTCTACCACTCTGATTGGGTCACCAAGTTTCCTAGTCACAGAAACATCCTCATTGTAGATAACAAACATTATGTGTTGCAAGGAGGATTATGAAATGAACAGCCAGTTTTTGTTACAAGACCATGTTGAATACAGGAATTTAACTTCCAACCAAACATCACAAGTCAACATTCCAAAAGCAGAGGCAGCTAAGAAATAAGCATAGACATTTCCACTGAGCTGCAAAACTGTAATTAGCATCAATTTCAACAGCAAGATCCAGAATGTCAACACTAAAATATGACAAAATGAAGATGGATTTTCTTATAACCGTGAGGATGCAACATCCATATCCAGAGCCAATCACTGTCCAATGATTTTACGATAAACAAAGAGAAATAAGCTTCTATACAGAATGTTTCACTAGAAAGTAGTAGCAAGAAAGATAACTCAAAATACTTCAATGTCTGAGCTTGAGGTATGGTTCCTTACGAGCTGACCTAATAGACCAGTTCAAAATTATATAATATAGCCGTCCCATCTGACCAATCTAATATAATTATTATTGGATGACAATGGGTGGTATGCGTTAGGATATTGGCTGTATCTAACAAGATACCAGTGTGCCAAGGTACAAGGACAATCTCATTGTACAAGGCCCCTACTAAGGCATAGATTGGAGGTCAACATATGCCACCTTATCCTTGTACCCATGTGACAAGGTCTCTAGAATCAAGATCAGTAGTGGAATGCTATATAAAGCCTTCATTGTAGCATAAAATTGACCAAGAAGAAAGCATTGAAAGCTTTTGAAGTGACAGATCAAAACTAATTGAAGCATCTCATCCTAGTAACTACACATCTCATCCTAGTAACTACACACCTCATCCTACATATGAAAGCATTTTTGTCTAACTCCATGGTTAAATAAAATTGAAGCATGCATCTCATCGTAGTAATTACACATTCCAGATTTGCAAAATCATGTACAAGTACAAAAGGTAGAATGAAAGAAATTGGACAAGCTTGAAATTTCAATACAACAAAGTTTATATTAAAAGAAATAGAAATTAAGGACGTCAAGTGTCATAATGAATAAGAATTACAATTCATCAAAACAAGAATCCAAAGTGGCTACAATAACCAGAAACTCACCTTTTGCATAGTCGATAAGGTTTCAGACCTATCTTGTGTGAAGTCAAAAATATCATGAAGCAGTTCATTTTCCTGCATTGACAAAAAAATACTGTTAATTTAAGGGAGAACAAAAGGCAGAAGAGTTGAAACAGTCAATTATCTTATTTCAGATGTGATGAGATTGAATAGTGTTGTTTGTAACCTGTGCATGCTTGAGAAAACCTCTCCCGAGAAAACGCTTCAAAAAGTTCAACTGTACAGAAATTAAACAACCAAATTGAAGAGTTGTTTTTTTCCCTATAAAATTAATACACAACAAGATAAATGTAATACTCGTATTATTTGGGTCCATGATGAGGCCCTGAGACCATGCTTGTTTGATATTTTCAATTGAACTTCTGGGCATTCACCAGTCTGTAATAAAAATCCCAGTTTTAAATATAAGGATCAAATCTATAGCATCACAAGATAGACCTAGGAATGCAGAGCAAGTACCTCAACATAATCTAAGATTTTCTGAAACAAGTCGCGTTGATCATTAAGATTCTTTTTGTCAGTTCCTTTACCACCAGCTTCAACAGAGAGTTCATTTGCTTTAGACAATATTTTTGCCTTCATTGTTTGCATATATACAATTACTCCATGTTTGGAATCCGCATGCTTAACACTGTCGGTGCCAATGTGCTCACTCAGGTGTACGTCCAATATCCCCAACTCAAAGAAAAGGGCTATTGCTTCCCCAGCAGCAATGCGAACAGTACGATCATTATCTTCTAGCAGAGTACAAAGGAACGAAATTGACCTGGATGGATCGAGACAAAATATGTTCAAGATCATCTATTTAATATAAGAACAACAAAGAGTCCACTGTCATTCCAACATACTCTTTCCAATTATTAGGATTGATTCGCCAACCACTGATAGTTGTAAAAAGAAATGACCATGCAGATATTGCTGCTGCCAGGATAGTAGAGGGAAGTTTTTTCACTGGTCCAACCTTAATACATGACAGTAAGTTCCAAATTAAAATGGATAAAATATTATATTAAGTAAAACATAGCTTAAGTCAAATATTTTTCTAGATAAGTGATAGGTATGCATACATTGGGACCTGATTTTGGATAAATCACACGCCACATGGTTTTCAGTGACATTTCAATTTCAGACAAATCATTTGCACCTATAAAAGTCACAAGAGCTAGGCAATCCTGTACCTACAATACAATATCAATCTTAAAATGATGTATGTGAGTTAGCATAACCAAAACACTATATTTATACTACTAAGAATTTGAAGAGGGGAGGGGGGGGGGGCATACTGATGCTTTTTTTACTACATCAGATCCAGTTATTAGAGCCTGAGATAGTTGGGGCACCGATTCTTCCATTATCTCATGGGCACTGCTGTTATCACCAACTGTAATGACCAGCAATCCTAGATGCACAAGCAAGTTAGGCACGCCAGCAACTACATAAACATCAAATTCACAATTCATTAAGAATTTTAGTACCAATGGCACGAGAAGCTAAGTAAGCTTCTTTTGTGGAGCCCTTCTTGATTGAATTCATGTACAGATTCAATAGTGTGATAAATCTGTAGCAAGTATAAGAAAACCATAAAACCCATATCAGTCAGCTTTTTGGTAACATCATAAACTTAATCTCTTCAGTTAACCAAGCAACAGGCCAACAGCAACTTTATTTCTGTTCCACTTGTCAAAAACTCAAAATACAAAATAAACAGTAAAGATAATTGTATTAAGTTTGGTTCCAAAAGTAATAACAGTAAAATTTTTGTTTCGCACAGCATAAAAAAGGTAGAGATGTCATGTTAAAGAGGGCATCTTGATCCTAAACCAGGAAACCTAAAGATGTTATAACTGGTGATATTTTCTCAAAGAAATTGATCAAAGACCACAAGTAATACATAAAACAACTTCCAACTAAGTGAAATATCAAATAAAAATCAACTGCAAACTTTCTATGTATCGGTAGATCAAATAAATTTGAAACAAGTTATCCAAATGACAACATATTTTGCAGTAGCAAGTGCATATACTAGTATAGCTCAGTACAGTATTTCAAATGCCTCTTTACATGCATATAAACATCCAAATATCAGGTATCTGAAAATCTGACTGGAAATAAAGTTTGGCCACACTCATCAGTGATACTGTCAAGTAAACCAGCATAACAAAAATACTGTTAAGTTAAATTCACTCGTGCTTAAGACTTCAAGGAGCGAAAGATGAACTCACTTATTTTCAACAAATGAAAGAAGCACATGCTCTTCAAATGCATTGACAAGCCCAGACAAAGCCATCTCTCTGGTAGATCCCCTTTATCATGAAAAATAAAAGTCATAAGCTAAACTGACTTTGGAAATCTCATAAATGTTAGTGGTAGAAGTAATGAGAATTTTAACAACCATTATCTCTTCTACCCAAAATGACAAATTTAACAGAGAAAGTCTGGTGTGATAAAAAACATTAAATAATAGTGCACAAAGATGATGAGTAAAATAAATTCAAGAAATACATATCCAACTAACATGATGCTTATTCATTGAATCATCCTAAAGCCAAAGCATACATAAGTCAAGAAAATATACAAATTAGAGTAATCCTTTCCTTAAGTTATTTTCTTCAGAACATTAAGATCAAGGTAATTTGAATCTAATTCAAAAACAAATGCTTTAGTTTCTTTTACTAACAATTCAGAATTCACCGGAAAAAAATACAAGATGCACAATTTTTTATAAGTAGCAGAAGTTCTTACTAATTTCTATCTACTACATATTCAGCATAAAATACATACACCAAATGCAAAAGCTATCTTCTTAACCTTTGAAATGAAACCAAGAAAAATAAAAGAGCAATTACCCAAATCCATAATTTGGACATGAAATTTTCCCATATCCATAATATGGATTTGGAAAAATCCATAACTAAATGGCCAAAGTTCCAATTTTACCCTTCATTTCAAAATATAGTTTCCTTTTACTAATTAAAAACTTTTCTAAAAGTATTTAAATGACTCAAAATAAATAATTTTTTTTATCATTCATAATATATTTTTTTCAGCAACTCATATTAATATTATAGTAGATAAAAATTTATTTTAGTGGCTAATAATATTATTTTTTTATTTTTAAAATATTTAAAATATTTTTCAAAAATCTTTAAATACTTAAATTATACACTTGTTAAGTAATATACAACATAAATTAATTTTTTAACAATCCTTGTAGTATTTTTTTAGTGTTTAAAGAATTTATTAGTAGCCAAAATTATTATTTTTTTACTTTTTTAGTGTAAAATTATTATAAATAATAATAATAATAATATTATCTGCCACTAAAATAAATTTTTATCTACTATAATATTAATATAAATTGCTGAAAAAAATATATTATAAATAATAATAATAAATTATTTATTTTGAGTCATTTAAATACTTTTAGAAAAGTTTTTAATTAGTAAAAGAAAACTATATTTTGAAATGAAGGGTAAAATTGGAACTATGGCCATTTAGTTATGGATTTGGGAAAATCCAAATCCATGTTATGGATATGGGAAAATCATGTCCAAATTATGGATTTGGGTAATTGCTCAAAATAAAAATAATAATTACTTAATTTCTTGAAACATAAAAAAATAAATCTCATAGCAGCATTTCCAACGACACCTTAATTTTAATTAAATATGAATATTTTTCCTTGATCCTTTCTAGTGATTCTATCTTTTGCAATTATCAAAATAAGATATTCACTTAGAAATAGTCTCTAAGATACCTTTTGCCAATAAGATATACCCTCGGAGATAGTCTCTGAGATATGCTATGACTATCTCATTAGAAGATAACCTACAAGAAGATATCTTTTACCCAAAAGCATACCGTCAGAGATAGTCTCTGAGTATGCTTATGGGTTTAACTAATTAGTAATGTATTGCTTATATACCAATTTGATGTCCTCCAATACTGATTGGTAAGTAGGTTTCTTTTTACACAGAGTAGGTGGAAAGTCTTCATAAACTATCAAAATGCCCGCAGCGAATAAATTTTTTGTTATTTAATTCTTATCTTAGTGTACAAGATTTGGAGTCTAAACTAGACTATGAAAGAGAAAGAAAGTCTTCTCTACATTTAATGCTAGAATTTCCACATACAGAAGTAGAAATTACATACAAATTGCAAGCTGTAATATTCATGATCGTTAACATAAATTTGGAAGACATGAGAAATGATTTATTTTGTACAATCTTTTGAAGCAAAATTAAACAAGAGAACACACACAAATAGCACAAATATAAAAAAGTGAAATTATTTTCAAGAAAAAGGAAAGTTTTCAGGCATGGGTGATCATACAAAAAAACAGAAAAAACATGAAAGTACCTCTTTTCATCGAGAGCATCAATATACTTCTCTAACTCGAACTCCTGGGAGTTGATGTATTCGATGTCGTTAGCAAGTGCAGGCTCCGACAAGCCTGTCGAAATGGAGCTCACGCTGTCATCATCGCTGAAGTCAAGCTGATCACCACCTGCCTTTCGCCGGTGACCTGCATGATCGAGATTTCAATCAAAAATATATTTCCCCCAGAAAAACCCCTACCAATTTCAAACAGTTTTTATTCGAACTCGGGGCAGATCATTGACCAATTATGATAAAAAAAGATTGGATCTTTTTGACAGACCAACCGCCAAAACATTCAACCTTTATAGCAACTCAATTAATGGTCAACGAGGTGAACAGAGCATCTAACATAAAATTCAACGGAGCAACTTACTTTTCCCCATGGCGAAAGCTCTGAAACGTAAGAACCGGGGCTGTTAACGACGATTCCGAATCGAAACGGGGGAATCGAAGGCTATAGAGTGCTGAGAGGTGAGATCCGCAAGCGCGCAGCTAGAAACCACCACGAAATCAATTCGATGGCATAAGGGCAGAGCCATGTGGTGATTGGAGCTAATCGGGGTGGGACGAGGGGTGGTTGGTTGGTTAGAAAACCTATGGAGAAGGGGGGGAAACCGACGAAGAGGGGAAGAGAGAACGAGAGATCGCAACGTTTTCGCTTTAGAAGCGGTGGTGCGCGAGGAGGTTCTCAAACCCTCATTTTTTATCAAGTCCAAATTGGACTCCGGGAAAGCTTCCAATTTTAATTAATTCTCCATTTCTCCGCGTCAGCGCACGTGGATTTTTACAAAAAACATTTGATATTTGATAAATATTTGATAGATAATATTTGATAAATATAACATCCACTATAAAATATAAGGTAATATAATAGAAAATAAAATATTTATTAAGAATAAATTAAATGAAAAATAGTTTTATTCATTGATATTAATTAATTATAAAAATAATAAATAGTAAAATTTATTTGTTGTAAACAATCATGGATCAGAAGATTGAAAATTGAAGTACGCTGCATCAATATTCTCAATAATACTGAAGAAAATTATATGCTTGAGTAATATGCAGGCTCCCGGAAGAGTGAGCGGTCACAATTGCAAGCCGAGCAGAGTTCATAAATGCATACATATGTAATTTATTTTTATTTTTATTTTTTGCCAAAACACAAGGTGACATTTTATTAAGGAATCAAATTCCTACGAGATCAAAGAGCAAAATGCCCTTAATCTCAGGAGGTCGAACAGAAGGCCAAACAAGATAATTCTTACATATCTTCGCTCTATTTGCTGCCTAATGGGCAGCTTCGTTTGTCGTTCGGTTACAAAACATAAATTCCAAACAATTACATTTTGATTTTAGCAATAAAATATCTTGAATGATGGAGTCAATCTCCCAAGAAATGACTGTCTCGTTATTAAGAGTAGATATCAGAACTTGTGAATCTGATTCAATCACAAAATCTGGAAGCGTATGCTCAATAGCAAATCGAAGCCCATCACGAATAGCACAAGCTTCTAAAACCAAGCTGGAATTAGCATGACAGTAAAAGGACCCTCTACCATGAAATGATCCATCCGAGTTTCGAATAATAAAGCCGATACCACCTGCAGAAACATCCCACGAAGCATCATAATTCATTTTTAAAATATTAGGTGTTGGTGGAATTCATTTTCTAAGGATGCTAGAAGATATGATGCTTCCCTCGTATGGCGAATATGCGTAGGCACACGTAAAGGCAATAATTTTGGACAGTAGAGTAGAGGGGATAGGCTGCCTAGCCTCATGAACTAATAAGTTTCTAGCGTGTTAGATGAACCAACATGTAGTAGCAATGAACGCTTGAGCAGGCGGTCTACCCATAATGGTCGGAAAAGAGAGAGGGAGCCAGTTACCCAACCCCCAGGTAGAACGATAAGTGAACCCATACCCAGTTCTAAACAATAGTAGGTGCCAAATAGAGTTACTAAAATTACAATTAAAAAAATAGGTGAATGGTCGTTTCAAGAGCATTTGAGCAGAGGGGGCAAGTATTTGTAGAAGTAATATTCATTCTCTCAAGGGGCTCGAAAGTATGGAGGCGGAGATGGAGGAGTTTCCAACAAAATATTTTAACCCTAGGCGCCAGCTCAAGCTTCCAAATAATTATCCACCAAGCCAACCGAGGGTCATTCTGTGGTTCATGGCTTCTTAGAAACCTCATCGCACATTTGGCGGTAACACTACCCCCAATGGACTCTTTCCAAATATATTTATCCTCACCGGGGATCATAGGCAACCGCAACTTAGAAATGGAATCAACAAGCACCGAGCCAAACACATCCGCACATAGATTTAAATCCCACATTTGATCAGTAATTAAAAAATTCACATTTATAGCAGCATCCAAAATATTGCAAGTAAAGTAAGTTGGCTTTAAGCATAAAGGCAGATCAAGCAACCAATTATCCAGAGTAATAGAGGTATTGCAACCAGCATTAATCATGCGAAGGCAACCAGGCAAGAACTTTTCGAAAGCTGATCGAAAAAATTTCCAACTCCATGAAGAAGGAGGATTGTTATTCCATCCTTCCCTAAGATCGGGATATTTGACACTCACCAGATCCATCCAAGGATAAGAAACATGATTAAGGTACCCCATGACCCTTTTAGCCTACAGAGCAAGGCACTTATCAGAAAGATCATGGATACCAAGCCCTCCTAAAAATTTTGGAAGGGTGACAGTTTCCCAGGATAGAAAATGCATCGCATTCTGGCCAGAGGGCCCGGCCCACAAAAACGATCGAATTAATTGTTTAATTTTATCAATGATTTTAGTTGAAACCCAAGAAACACTCAAGGAGTGTAATGGAATGGAATTTAGCACCGAGTTAATTAAAATGTTCCTTCCAGCTTGGGAGAGATAATTAGACTTCCAGCCAGCAAGCTTAGCTTGAATTTGATAAATTAAAATTTTTTGGATATCAGCAGGTGGCCTTAGGGGGGCCACCATAGTACTCAAATACTTGAATGGAAAACTTCCAGTGTGCATGCTAAGAAAGGAGCAAATAGAGGTAATCTGCCCCCGAGAAGTATTCCGAGGAAAGAATATCTCGGACTTACTAAAATTGATGGACTGACCAGATAATTTTTCATAGGTTTGAAATATTTGCTTGATTGTATTTAAATCTTTCTCTGAAGCTCTAAAAGTTAAAAGGATGTTATCAGCGAATATCAAGTGGCTAATTTTCACATTGCCTTTAGAAAAAAGCTTCGGCCAGCCAGAATCAATTGTCTTGTCCAACAAATAGGTCAAGGCTTGGGCAGTGAGCACATAAAGGTAAGAGGAGAGAGGATTCCCTTGCCTAATACCTCTGTAAGATTTGAAAAAAAGGAATAACTTATTATTGACCAAACAGGTGAAGTTGACAGTGGATAAACAAGAAGAGACCCATTCAATAAACTTCTGGGGAAACTTAAAGGCAGCTAGCATAGATAGAATGGCCTTCCATGAAAGCTTATCATAAGCCTTTAAAGTCTAATTTAATCATGATTATTGAGTTTTTGGCCTTAGAACCGAATCCATGAGAAATTTCTTGAGCCAATAAAATATTGTCATGGATGCTCCTGCCTTTGATGAAGGCAGATTGGGAGATTGAAACAAGGTTAGATACTACAGTTTGAATACGATTTGCTAGCAGCTTAGCAAGGATTCTATAATTGAGATTACACAGAGCTATAGGCCTGAAGTTCCGAATGGTCAAAGGAGTGGCCTTCTTGGGTATAAAAGTTAACATGGTCTGATTCCAATCAAATAGAAGAAAAGTAGACTCAAAAAATATATCCAAACAGCTTAAATAAGAAGCTTTATAATCCCTCACTAATGCTTATAGAATTCACTGGTAAACCCATCAATCCCAGGTGATTTACCATTAGGCATGGATTTAATCACCCCCCAGACTTCATCAGCCGAGAATGGCTTAACAAGATTACTAGCACAAACATCATCAATAGTAGGAACAACTATATAATTAGAAATATCTAAAAAGCTAGCAAATAACTCATTAGACCATAGTGTTGGCTTTAGGTTTCAACCTTAGCCTTAATCACGGTTTTGATGGTTTTAATGATAACAAACATGGGACTAATAATTTCATTGAGAATATCTTTCAGGTTCCATATTGGTTAGCGCGCGACGTCTGCGATTGGAGAAATCGGAGAAATTGACAAGGATGCTCGTCGGCGCTCGAGAATCTTCAAGAAATGGAAAGATTTAGGGTGTCTAGATATGTTGAAATTCCTCATCATAATGCATAAGAACCCAAAAACCTATCCCGAATCCCAAATCATGATATTTCGGGACCGTCTTGAAATTCACCAAGTCTAGGGACCACCTTGGAGAGCTATATGACTTAGATAGTTTCTTGAGATAAAAAATGGTGGTAATTGTTTCTTGGGTCAAAACTAGATAACGATGTATTTTTAAGGAATTTTTGGAAGCCTCTAGCATACCCATACTTGATCCGAAAAATTAGAAAAATTCTGTTTTATACTAGATCCCAAGAACTAGATTTTGATTTTTTAGATATTTTTATTGAACTCAAATGGGGTATAATCCTTATATAACATTTATGTTTTAAAGTTATCATGTTATCGAGTTATTTCACTTAAAATTAATAAATGTTATATAAGTAGACGTAGTGAAGACGGAAGCAGAAAACCCAAGCAAAGACCCAGTCTGCCCAGTCCAGACCAATTTCGGTCGACCGGATGGCGGCAGAAATAGGTAGAGAGCAGCGGTCGACCAATCGATCGACCAACCTACTGAAAGGCGTAGACGCAGATCGCGTCGGTCAACCGACAGGTCGATCGAAGATTGCGGATAGCGCGATCTGCGTTTGGCGATCGACCCGGCGGTCGACCGACCACAGGGATAAAATGAGCGATCGAAGGACCGATCGACCAATGCTTCAACCAACACTTTGACCGGCGGTCTACAACGGATAGTTTTCTATCATTTGAGCACCGTTTCTTCACCTGGGTATAAATACACCCAGGTATGATTCAATTAACTCTTCCTTGATTCCCACAGTGATTATTGAGCATCTAAAAGGAAGATTCGAGCCTTCCAAGTGATTGATTGAAGCACGCCTATTCCTCTATCGAGTTCATTCTTCAAGCGCCAACTGCGGGCTCAACTTGAGTTCTGATCAAGCTCATCCTTGACGAGTTGAAGGAGCCAAATGCTTGCAAATAAGCTTTTATTATTGGTTTATCCTTAAGCTCTTTTGATTGTAAATCTTTTCTGTTATTTAAACTGTTTTATCTATGCATGTGAAGTCCAGGTGGTTGGTCTTGTGTGTGAAGTGGTATCCTTGGTATAGAAGAAGTAAAACCACTTGTGTAATTAAACGTAGTTGTTACTAAGATTAGTTTAGTTGTCCCTTAGGGTTGAGGTGGGATAAGTGCTCTCGACAAGAAGGCGGAGACTTCCGGGTGTGGAAGTACCTTAGGTCGAGAGTGAGATTTTTCGGTGAAAAGTCCTCGTGTATAAGGGAAACTCAAATTAATCTAGTAAAATTAGTTTGAAAATCCTAAGCGATGTGCTTAGGTAGTAGAGTAGACATTGGGGCCGAATCACTATAAATATCGTGTTTGCATTGCTTGATTATTTTTATTGCTTTATCTTCTTATCGCTTCCGCATTTAGTAATTGAATTGCAAATTGCCTAAACTAATCTAAAAATCGATCAAAAGTTAATTTAGGCTAATCGAATTAGTACACACTATTCACCTCCCCCTATAGTGTAAGTCATTTCGTCGATACATAGCAGTTTATAATTAAGCATCAACAAAAGCAAGCAAAATTGAAGAATCATCAGATAAAACTAAGTTAGGATCAATGGAGAGTGAATTAATTTTGTTCACCCTCCTTCTCATAGAAACTATTCTATGAAAGTGGGCAGAATTGAGATCACCCTCAGAAATCCTTTTTTGTTTGGAATTTGTCCACCATTTTAAGCTGATTTGTTTTCTGATAGTCGAAGCCTTATTATACAACATACGCAACATGCATTTATCATTTACACCCAGATCATTCATTGCATCAGACAATTCTAAAGTCGAAATTCTATCAATAGTTTCAAAAAGCACATTCTCAAGCATACCAAGGCAATTCTGATTCCACTTAGACAAAGCAGATCTAGTAAAATTTAAACCAGTGAAAAATTTACCGAACGAAGAAAGAGATGGGGAAACCTCATTCCAAGCACCAAGTACCACATCCGCATATTTTGGATACTCAACCCAAAAATTTTGAAACCGAAATAATTCACATTTACGCACAACATCCGAAAAACTAAGCATAACGTGGCAATGATCAGATGTGCCCCTAATTAGATGCTTAACAGAAGCATCATCGAAATAATGGAGCCAAGCAGCATTGCAGAAAACACGATCGAGACGGATTTAAATTCGATTAACACCTTGGCAATTATTACACCAAGTAAATAGGCAATTAAAAAATCCAAGATCAATTAAATTGAGATCATGCACGTATGCACATCACAACATATGCCCCCAAAACAATAATTTAACATTAATTGAACGGCAGATGTAATTTCGATTAATGAAACTTTCCATTAATATCCCATTTACATGTTCTCTAAATTAATAAACGTAGGATATATGCATTATGCAGTGACCTGACCTAATAGCCTATACCCTTGTCAATGATTAATCCGTGGAATATTCCAAGAATCATATGTTGGGAAGGGCACAGGATGTCCAAAGATAGAAGCCACTTAGGTAACCATGTTCGTCAATTTTTCTAAATCACAGTATAAATTAGAAAAAAATTTATATTCATGACAAGAATTCAGATATTTTCAGAATTCAAACATTTTCATATCCATAACTATTTTCTCAAAACTCCACGAATGCCCTCGAGTTTGATCCGGCATTTGATTTCAAACTTTTGTAAAATTCTTTATTTTTCTCGTAACTTATTTTTATAATTATAAATAATACATAGAACATATTATATTCATCAAAAAATGATAAATTTATCTTACTTGTTTCAGTTCCACATTTTTAAGAAAATTTAAAAATCTACTATATTCTTGAAAAATTCTACATATTATCAACCATATACGAAATAAACTAATTAAAACCACCATAAATATTATATTTATCATTATAATTATAAAAAAAATGATAAATTAGTCTTACTTATTTCAGTTTCATACTTTTTAGTAAGTTTGTAACCTATTATATTTTAGACTTTTGTAAAAGTCTAGAACCGAATACCAAACCGAACTCGATGAAATTTTGGGAGTTTTGAAAAAAAAAATTATGGATCCAAAAATTTTCGGATCCTTATTATGAATTCGGAAATTCCCTTGACCCATGTTATAGTTTAGGGAAATTACTTTTGTCGAACTATTTGACATCTCTTGACAACTATTATAAATAGTACAAATAGAGATAAATACACAAGTTTTTTTTTAATTCATGCACTAAATAAATAATGAATTAAAATTCATCTTTTATCTTATTTTTTTTATCTTACTAAGCAAACAAGCTCTTGGATCATTTTTATAATTCCATTCAGTTATGAAAATTGTGTGAGTAATAATAATAATTAGTTGTCATTCATTTAGATAGAATTCTGATGATAGCATAGTTTTGTGCAATTTTCTCCATAAAAAATTTTCCCAACAAACAAAACTACTTTATTGATAAATAGGATTAGGACAGTCCGAGTACAAAATTGAATTAAATTCCAGAGGCCTAATTGAAGTCCAAACAGCGGACTCCTTTAGGCGGCGAGCTCGATTTGCAGCCCAGTGGACCACTTTATTACATTCACGATAACAAAACAAAGCATTAAATACATGCACATTTACAATAGAAGACTAGATCTTATTGACAATAGATACCAATCTAGGAGGGATGTCGCACTGCTTCTTTATTGCTTGGATAAACAATTTTGAATATGTCTCCAGAATTATAATTGGAAAATTTTGATGAATAGCAAACTGCAATGCAAGTTGTATTGCATGAGCTTTCGCAAGGGCCGGGCAGTGGATATTTTCCAAGTGCGTGCTGGCAGCAAAGATGCAAAATTCTGAGCTGTCGCGTACTATAAAACCTGCACCAGCATCATTATTAGACCACGAACCATCACAGTTAATTTTGAGAGCATCAAGCTCTGGGGAATCCATTTTTTAGGAATTGCCATTAATGTGTTTGGAGCATTAGGACCCTCAGGATCCTGGGCATTCATAATTCTACTTGTGAAAGCTAGAATTTTCATCATAAGATTGCTATGGGAATGCTGCCTAACATGGTGAACCTGCTAATTCCTAACGTGCCAGGTGAACCAGAAAGTAATAGTAATAAGGGGCGTAATAGGAAAAGACTCAGTCCGAACTTTAGGCAATTTTAACCAGCCACCATTGGACCATGAGTTTCTATTTAGGAGGTTAAGTCCAGTTATTGAGTGAAGAAGGGACCAAACTGCAGATGTGAAGGGGCAGTGAAGAAACAAATGATTTATTATTTTAGAAGTGTTTGAGAGCTGGCATAAAGGACAATTGGGGGAATTACTGATGCCTAAGTAGGAAAGATAGGCTTTGGTTGACAATCTACCATGAAGGAGCTTCCAAAGAAAGTTAATAATCTTTGGTGGTAGTTTTAATTGTCATAAGTCAGACCAGGGAATATCTAGGCTATTAGCATTTTGGTCACCACTTCTAAGGTATGTGTAGGCTGCACTAGTGGTAACAAACCCATTAGCATCAAAAATCCAAACCCAGGAATCATCACCAGGTGTAGAAGACAACCTTGTATTCTTAATGGATTCCCACAGAGATGAGCCAAAGCAAACATAACCCAATGAATCATTCCAATCATTATTAGAAATGAGGGAACTAACAGTAGCATCACTCAGATTAGAATGCATATTAACAAATGTAGGCTTGCAGTTTAAAGGAGCATCTAAACAACAATTATCATTCATGATACTAGTATTAGAACCTGAATTTATTATTTTCTTAAAATCAAATATAATTTTCTTAAAAGCATATAGAAATAGCTTCCAAGAGCCAGAGCAGTGATTAGGAATGCTAACTGAAGTTTGAGATATAATAGGATATTTGTTTCTCACCAATTTCACCCACATAGATTTATCATCAGCAAGATATGAGTATATCCTTTTGGCTTGCAAAGCAGAAACTTTATAGTGCAAATCTTGCACCCCTAAATCACCCAATTGCTTGGGTAAAGTAATTATTTCCCACAGAATAAGGTGCATACCTTTAATACCATCTTTAGATGACCAAATGAATTGTCTCGGCTTAGAATTAATAGCATCAATGAACTACTTAATAATCCAAGAGACAGAGAATGAATACAAGGGAATAGAACTCAGGACTAAATTGACAAGGACAATTCTCCCAGCCTGTGAGATGAAATTATTTTGTGAGCCTCCAATTCTACTTTGAATGGTATCCATTACATAGTCAAAAGCACTAGAAGGAGCTCTTCTAGGGGTAATCATTGAGCCAAGGTACTTAAATGGAAAGCTGTCATGTTTCATATTAGAGCATTACACACCCTGTTCTTGATGAAAGATGTGACATACTTGGGGAAAAAAATTTCAAATTTGTTATAATTAATAGCTTGGCCAGTTAGGTTTTTATAGGCATTAAGGATTTTCCTAACTGATTTAAGCCCTTTATTAGTAGCCTTGAAGACTAATAACACATCATCAGCATACATTAAGTGTGAAAGCTGAAATGAATCTTTAATTTTGAAGGGAATGATATGCTTAATTAGAGGAGACAATATTATTAAATAGATTGGTTAAAGTTTGAGCCAATAAGATGTACAGATTGGGGGATAGGGGATCCCCTTGTCTTACACCCTTGGAGGAAGGAAAAAAAGAAGAAGTGTGACCATTCACTAAGCATGAGAAGGTTGGAGATGTTATACATGCTTTGATCCAATTGATGAAGAGGGGAAGGAAGTTACAGGAGTGGAGGACATGCAGGATACCATCCCATGATAGCTTATCAAAAGTTTTGTCAAAGTCAAGCTTCACTAGAATATAAGTATTTTTGCTTTTAGAAGCATAAATAGAATGAGCCACCTCATTCACTATCGTTATATTGTCCTAAATATTTTTGCATTTTAGAAAGGCAGTCTATTCAGGGGAGATTACATGTGGGAGGAGGGGTTTCATTCTATTAGCTAGAATTTTTGCAAGTATTCTATAGTTGAGATTGCAAAGGGAGATAGGCCTAAAGTCCTTAACAGCCTTAGGTTGCTTAACCTTAGGGATAAAGGTAATTAATGTTTGAGTCCATTCATGAGGAATATTAGAGTTGGTATAAAAGAGTCTTAGGCATTCATGAAAGGAAGGAGAAACAACAGGCCAATAAGATTTATAAAATTCAGCAGTGAATCCATCCAATCTAGGGTTTTTGCCATTTGGGAGAAGCCTAACCACCTCCAAGACTTCTGATTATGAGAAGGGAGAGGTAAGACTTTGAACCAAATCAGAAGATAGTTGTTTAAAAATAGGTCAGCCAATAGAAGTGGTAGAACAAGGGGGCCTAGAGGGTGGCATAATGATGGGTGAAAGCCTTAAGAATGTTTGTTTCCTCGGTCACTGTTTGCTCTAAGTGATTAATTATGGAGGAAATATGGTTATTTCTTCTTTTTGATGTAATAACCCTGTGGAAATAGACAGTGTTCCTATCTTCATCCTCAATCTATTTGATCTTTGCCTTAGCCCACCATTTCAAAGTTATTTGCCTTTGCAGGGCTATAGCTCTGTTATAGAGGGATCTAAGAGACGGCTCTTGATAATGGAAAAGAGAATTATTAGAATCTATGAGTTCAAGTTTTAGAATTTCATTTTGAGTAGATGAGAAATTATTTTCCAGAATACCCAGGATATTCCTATTCAATTTAGATAAGGCAAATCTGAACTGCTTCAAGTTCAAAGCAAACTTCACAAAGGGATTAAAGAGAGGATTATGGAAGGGTCTAGACTAAGTATTATTGATAATGTTGTGAGATTCAGAGTATAAGGCCCAGAAATTTTGAAATTTGAAGCCCTTAGGCTTATTTTTACTAGCATCAGGGTTTAAATAAAGTATCATAGGAGAGTGATCAGATTCTGTTCTGATTAAATGAGAAACTGAAGTTTTCCCATAAAAGTGAAGGCTAACAGGATTGGCAAATGCCCTGTCTAGTCTGATAAGGATTCTTTTTTTACCATTCCTATTGTTACACCATGTAAAGTTGGGGTCTAAAAATTTCAGGTTAATCAAACTAGTATTATTGACAAAATGCCCGAAGTCTTTAACAAATTTATTAACCTTAAAGGGCAAACCTCCAAACTTATCAGCAGGGTATAAAATAGCATTAAAATCGCCCATCAAGAACCATAGGTAACAGGATAGATCAAGTTCAAATAAAGAGTTCCATAATTCAGCTCTAACATTAGGGTTTGTATTAGCATAAATATTTGTGAATAAAAAAAGTTTAATTTTTTCCATGTAAATGACAGCATGAATAACTTGCAAGTTAATTGAAAGAACATGTCATCGGACAACATATGAGTCTCAGGCCAAAATTAGGCCACCAAAAGCACTCAATGCCGGGGCCGAAACTCCAACCCAATTCCGACCAAGGTGATTAATAAAAATATAAGCATCATGAGAATCAACATGCGTTTCTTGAAGAGAAATAACATGCAGATGATAACAATTAATAATATTGCGCATACAATCTTTAATGGAGTGTTTAGAAGCTCCTCTAACATTTCAGCTAATTATCTTCATACTTAAACAGAAGGAGGGGGGTTAGGGGAACTTCCCTGAGCCGGGCCTAAAGTATCCATCACCAGAAGTTCATCTCTCAAGGGGTCGATGTCCGATTCTAGCGAGCGCCTTCTCTTATGCATTTTTGAGCCACCAGTGAGAAGGAGCTTTAGGCTTATCGGATGTGCTTTTGGGCTTTCGACGGGGAGCCTTGGGAGGAGGTAGCACCACAGGAGCAGCAGAGAAAACTACAGCAAGTTCCTCAGCCATCTTACTAAAGGAGCGCATGATCGGAGCATTAGGTGGCATGGATTCATCGGCATCCATAGGAGTGGATGGAGAAGGTACCGAAAGGGGTAGGGGTCGGCTGGGAGAGGGGTGGGGAGATTTAGGTTTAGGGTTTCCCGATCCCCCCTTGGTATGTTTGGTTGCGGATGTTGGAGTTCGGGAGTTGGATCCGGATTAACGGGTTGAGTCCGGGGGACCCGCAAACTCAAGTTGGGGTTAACCGAATGGGTTTGACCATCAACTCGACGGTTTGAGGCGTCCTTGCTTCAGCCACAAGGGGGGGGTATCCTTCCATCATCAGACCTACCATTGGTTGGACGATTACCATCTGACTGTAGACGGTAGGGACGACGGCGGCGTACCTGCACCCAAGGGCCACAGGCCGATTCCATCGAGACCTTCGAGATCTTGGAAGAGCCCACCGGGACAGAGAACCCAACAGGAACAGAAGCATCCATCGGAACAACAGAATCAATATTCATCGAAGAATCCGAAGAATTAGGCTTATAGTTAGCCTCAGAATGCCCAATATGGCCACGAAAAAAATAGATTGACGGCAAGTTTTCATATGAGACCGGCAAGAACAGTTCATCCTCGTCAACACAAACACAGACTCCTTGCCGGACAGGGATGGCAAGGTTGAGATCGATACAAACACGTATGTATTTTCCCCTTTCAAATAGGAAAGAACGCCGATCAATATGAAGAACATTACCAAGAGAAGTAGCGATTAAAATAATCGAATCTTCGTTCCAAAATTCCACCGGAAGGCTGTGTATGTGAACCCACACTGCAGCGGAAGAAATCTTCTCCTGCCAGGGCCGAAAGATCGGCTTCCAAGGGATAAGGCGGAGAATATTTCCTCGTAAGGACCATGGTCCGGCAGTCAAGGCACCAGTTGCCTGCTGCCAGGAATCAAAATAGAAGATAAAAAATCCATCGTCTAAATCTAAAATCGATTTCAAACCCAAAGTACTTGAGATCTGATCGGTCCAAGAGCGAACAGCGGCCACAGGCGGAGTGCGGCCCAAAAATTTTCCGATTAAACTCGATTGCCATGGCTCGGACCATGATTCAAGTTGAGATTTTTGGGAAAAAAAACCCTTCCGGTAGGGTTGGATTTAAAACGATGAAAAACCGACGAAGAATCAAAAATAGGGCTATTCATACCCTTCGGAATTGCGACCAGGACATATTCTCTGAGAGGAGGTTAGATATGTTTACTGACCGAGATGATGAATCCGAAGAGAGCAGCGGATCACCCACACACGGTCTTGCCGGCGGGGCTTTTCCATTCAAACAAGCGAAAGCCGATGGGGAGGAAGCACGCAACGATGGAGGGGATCTGGATCAAGGGATTGAGATCTGACGAGGGGGGGGAGAGAAGAGAGCGAAGGGCCGGGAGGAGCAGGCGACGACCGATCATTCAAAGAGGGCAATGAGTTTGCCCTAGGCGGATGAGAGCAAGACGCCATCGAAATTGCTAATAATTATTGCACGATTTTCCTCTAAAATTACATTATTAGATGTGGCTTTCTTTCTCCACGTAATATATGCTGCAATTAATTAAGAAAATCATATCACTTATTCTTCTTTAAATCAAATCAATTGTTGCTACTTAATTAAGATAAGAAAATATTTCAACTTGCTCATTGTATTCAAGTAGTTTATAGCATAATATCAACCATAATCAACCATTTGATTAGGAATTAATAGGATACCTAGTTGAATAAATTAGGTGAACACAAATTTAATCAGTTAAATGCATTTTTATTTATTTATTTTATTATTGTGAAATAAAAAAAATAGATAATTAGTGTGAGGTCAGGCCACTTAATTAAGTAGTTAAGTGGATTGAGATCCAATTCTATTTTAATGTTTTTTTTTTGGCAAAAATAATATATACTGAGGTTTAAACCTCGTCTCTAGGAAATATTTAAAATATTACTATCAACTGTATTCCTCGTAATTGACAATTTGATTTTAATGCGTTAATCATTTCTATTTTAATGTATTAATCATCTATTCAACCATAAGACTACATGCAATGATGATTAATTACAATATTTAATCTCGATGACAATCATATATAATTTGATATACAAAATGAATTTATTATAAGAATATTAAAGCTAAATCAACTGAAAAAAATAGGGTGAAAAAAATCTCATCTAGCTAGTTAGTCATTCAAATTGACAGACAGCGGTAAATTCACAACTTGAGTCTCTTTACAATCTGTTGTTGAGACATCAATAATCCAACAACCAATACACTTTGGCACATATCCTTCCCATAAACAATTTCTATCATGAATTAATTTGTCATCCACCATAAATTGCTAACCAAAGATTGTTTGATCGCAAGAAACATGCAGGCGAATCCCACGTGCACTCTCTGCGGAAGAAATAACGAATCTCATGACCCCATCTTCTTGCAATGCACCTGCACAATTTTGGGCTGGCAGGAATTACTAGACTTTGTAATCATGCAGAATTTTCTTTAAGTTTCGAACCTTGGAACACAAACATATTGCTGGCTAGGGGTGAAAACAACTCGAACCGACTCGAATAATCCGAAAAAACTGACCCGAAATTTTAATTTGGATCGGGTGAAAACCTTGATATACCCCGACCCGACCCAAAATATAAATTACATATATATACTATGTATATTATAAATATAAAACATGTTGTTGTCTTAGTGGTTAGAAGATTTCTAATGAAAACTAGTAGGTTTTGAGTTCAACTCCTTGTAGAGTCATGTTTCTTTATTTTTCAGATTTTTTGTCTTTTATAATTATGAATTTTGATTTATTTATTTTTTTAAACGAAAATTTGACTTATTCAGATTAATCAGATCGAGGCTCGATTTTTTTCGGATTAATCAAGTCGGGCACCGAAATATTATTCGGGTAGGATCGGGTGGTGTAGGAGGCTCCTTATTCGGATTCGGATTATTCAGGTCGAGTCGAGTCGACTCGACCCGACCGATGTTCACCCCTGGCAACAAGAATGAGCACTTACGCAAATGTCAAAAAACAATGATTTGGGAACGAAAGATCGGGCATGAACGAAATTTAACATTCGCTTTATTTTTTTAAAAAAGGTTAATCATAGATCATAGATCATAGATCGATGATTGTTTTGTGAAAAGAGTATAAGGTGAAAAGATCTTGTGCCTGCTTGTACTTTTAAGGCCCAATTGAATAACATCATTGATGGGCAATTTTGTTTTCTTCTCCAAAGCCCAAAGGCCTTTTGTTGTTGATTTTTATTGCAGAAGGCTCCAATAGGAACAGTGCATGAACTCAATTACAATGAGCAGATAGCAAAACAAAGCAAGCATGCTTATGCACTCTTGGTTGGTGATAATGTGATCCGATAATTACATAAGTTTAATTTGATCATCATATCTTAACATTTATATACATATATTCCTGCTCTCAGCTAGCTTGACAGAATTTGTGCTGCTTAATTTTTATCTGTCAACGGTCAACCTCTTGAAAAGGAGAATGAAAGAGACTTCCGAAGAAGAAACGAGGTCGACGTGGGAATCCATTCACGTGACACGCCGTCCAAATTGAGTTAAGTGGATGAAGAAAAGGAGAGGGAGGAGATAAAAAAAGTGGTAATAGCTCAGTGCAGACGAAGAAATGAAAAGGTTTGATATGATATATATTTTTTGATAGCTAGGGATGTGCACGGGTACCAGGTTGACTCAGAATCGGTTGGAATTTATTCGCCGGGTAGATCCAAATCAATTTCGGGTAGGGTTCGAATAACAAATCAAGAAACCGGTTAAAACCGGTTCCGATTGCGGTTCCATCATCCCGGGTATCCGAAATCGGAACCGGAACCGATTATATATATATATATTTATTTAATTATTAAACCGGTTTTATTTTTATTTCATTTTATTTCATTCTTTCATCTACTATTATACTATCATGCTCTGTAAATTTTTTTCTTCATAATGTTTATTTTGTTTTTTGAATTCTTATTTTCTTTTCTTTCATCTACGACCTATTTGGTTTTGCATGTTTAAGTATATGATTGTAGTTTAAATTCTTTTGGTTGGTGATAATTATAAGGTACTCGGAACCGGTGGTTCCTGGTAGGATCCGGTTCCAAAATCTAGGAACCGATCCTCAGGGTAAGGTTTGGGTATCATGAAAAATATAAGGTATCTGGACCCGCTCACCCCAACTGATAGTTCATGTGCTTTAATTCGGTTATTCAATTAAAACCAAAACATCTATATTCGACATAATTTGACAATGCATAAAGAGTGAACTATTCTAATTTCGGCTATTATATCATCTCATTGTATAAGTCTTGCATCATTAATTGTTTATATACATAAGAGAACTGAATCTGGTGTGGAAATGATTTCCATTTTCCACAAGTGTGTAAATATAAACAATGAGTGAGTGAATATGCCTTTATGAACTTTGCTATATATTATATATGAGGCTATCTTCTTGATTACTAGCTAATTTTATCCTATAAACTTCACTTGAGCGATCGCCTAGGCTAGCGGATATGTAAGAGGTGAAATAGGTGATCATATGCGGCCAGTCCCCATCAATTTGCTTTTAGAGATCAAATGGTGTTGGAGGTGGGCCTGGGTTTCTTGTGGGGGAATTAGGTGAATGCGGCAGCAAAATAGTGAGGTACCAAACGCAGAGCAGCAGCAGCATGCAGCAGGAACAACACAATTAATAGTGGAGATCAGAGAGAGAGAGAGAGAGAGAGAGAGAGAGAGAGGTAATGAATCAGATTCTTTCTTTTGTTGGGGGGACTCATCCACTTCCATATCTATCATGTTCTTGTGCTGTGGTGCAAGAGAAGAGAGAATACTACTCCTTCGTGGTGGGGTTGCAGTTGAACTATCAACAGTGTAATGAGATTCAAGCCTTTATTTGCCAATAGGACGACATATGTATCTCAGTATTAGCTTGCATTTCAGAACTAAACATAGTCTTGCATTCATCAGCACCAGTTTGTTGCATGATAAAAAACGATGATGACTCTGTGAAAGCTTAATTGCCATGAGTTGCATGCTGCAATCGTAGGGGTTTCCGAGATCAATCATATATTTGGTCTATACAGTAATCAGAAACTAATTATTTCAAGTTTTCAACAAACAAATCCATGCCTGCATGTGGAGGTAAGCGCACGTAAAGTCATCGTCCCACCACACCGGCCAGTTGCATCCTCCTAGCTAGAGCAAGAGAGCACCACCAGACTTACTTGTGGTGCAAACTGCAAAGTGGCAAGGACAAAAATAAAGTCATATATTGTGGTCTGGATAATTAATGGTCCCAAAAGATGATAACGTAGCAGGACGGAGAGAGCAGCACAACATAAGAAGGTGAAGCATCTGCTTCCAACTCCCAGGCCATCTCTTGTATATATATAAATACATACCCATCACTCCATCACATACCCTAAAACCATACATAAACATGAATAATTATATATCGTCACCACTGCACTCTCTCTGCTGATCGATACGTACTAATCATACATAGATATATATTGTTTGCATATGGGAAATTAATTATCATTGATTAGGAGGAGGGTGACCATCGCCATGGGAGGCAACAGCAATAGTGCCAAAGCAGCGTCTCGGCTGCTGGATATACTGAACGTGAGGGTGGTGGGAGGTGGCGACCGGGTGCTGGTGCTGTCGCACGGCTTCGGCACGGACCAGTCGGCGTGGAACCGCGTCCTCCCCTTCTTCCAGCGCGACTTCCGCGTCGTACTATACGACCTCGTCTGCGCCGGCAGCGTCAACCCCGACCACTTCGACTTCCGCCGCTACACCACCCTCGACGCCTACGTGGACGACCTCCTAGCCATCCTCGACGCCCTCCACGTCGACCGCTGCTTCTTCGTCGGCCACTCCGTCTCCGCCATGATCGGCATCCTCGCCGCCATCCGCCGCCCCGACCTCTTCCTCAAACTCATCCTCATCGGCGCCTCCCCCAGGTACGTACGCATCCGCAAAGTCGCAAACACACGACGCGCGATCCGCTTCAGTTTCTTACACTACTTAATTAATTGGTGGATCGATACTTCGATCGGTCAGGTTCTTGAACGACAGGGACTACCACGGTGGGTTCGAGAAGGGGGAGGTCGAGAAGGTGTGCGCGGCTATGGAGGCGAACTACGAGGCCTGGGTGCGGGGGTTCGCGCCGCTTGCTGTGGGGGCGGACGTGCCGGCGGCGGTGCGGGAGTTCAGCCGGACGCTGTTCAACATGCGGCCGGACATCTCGCTGTTCGTGTCGAGAACGGTGTTCAACAGCGACCTTCGGGGCGTGCTCGGCCTTGTCCGCGTCCCCTGCGTCGTCGTGCAGACCGCCAAGGACGTCTCTGTTCCTGCCTCGGTCGCCGCCTACCTCAAGGCCCATCTCGGCGGACGCACCACCGTCGAGATCCTCCCCGTAGAGGGCCACCTCCCGCATCTCAGCGCCCCCGGCGCCCTCGTCCAGGTCCTACGCCGCGCCCTCGCCTGCAGCAACCGGTGAACGCGGCATCAGCTTCTTCCGATTTACTTATGTGTTTGGCTGATGACACGTGGATAATAAAAGTTCTAATGGAGAAAATTGTGGGAGTAGTCCACGAGGAAGTCACGTGATATCATATTTCCGCGTTGCTTCTCTTTACTGTTTCCCAGGAATGGTTAATAACTTAATATTGATGGGCAAACTTCATATCGACAGCCTCCATGTTTCTTGTGATTGCTCTACTTCAGGTGTTAGTTGGAGAAGTATTTGGGGTCTTCCTCTTTCTGAAAGGGCCATAACTTCTCTTTAGAAGCTCATGTAAAAAAGACTGGTAACTAGCTATTATGTACTTATCAAATGTAAGAAACATCAACTCTTCTTATTGTTATTGTTATATTTATCAGGAGATACAAGATGATGGTGCTCATATCCATATTGAATGTGCTTTTGTCAAAATTAGAAGTATTGGAATTTAGCTGTGCCAAAGCTTGGTATCAACTTTAATCTAATTGATAATTGGATTGAGGCGCTTGGTTAAATGAAGGTGATAATTTTGACACTGGGTTAAGAATTTAGTGCTGAGTTTTACTGCAAATTAACTCCTTTTGGGGTCATTGGAAGAATAAAAACAATGCATGTTTTAACAAATGTTGCTCTAGTATGAACTCTATCTTGTTTAAAGCTATTGCTGTTAATAGTGATGAAAACTTATCTTGTGGGAAGCATGATAGATACTAAGAAAAGATCAATCTGGAAGCCAAAATGATGAAAGGCTGACTGCTAATAGTGAAATGATTATGGATCTATGTGATGCAGCTTCGAACTTGGATGATGGCATAACTGGTGTTGGGTTTGCGTTCCTGAAAAGAAATGAGCAACAAATCTATCATGGAACATAAAAGACTTAAAGTGATCAAAGATAGATACCAAACGAAGCAAAGCCAGCGGCCTATTAGCTCAGTTGGTTAGAGCGTCGTGCTAATAACGCGAAGGTCGCAGGTTCGAGACCTGCATGGGCCATTTTTGTTATATTTTTTATTTCGTTTGTTCACTGTGTGCCTTATTCTAAAGTGACAAAGACAACGTGCCAATTGACCGCATCCTAAAAAAGTTTAATTGGTCAAATGTCAATATTTCAATTTCTCTATCTATCTACAAATTATAACGGAAGGCACATGCGGATAATTCTTAACCAAAATATAATTACAGAAAGAAACATCTTTTTATATAGAAAAATAACTAGATCTTTGACTATTTCTAAAAAGTTAAGATCCTGCAGTAGATAGACTTGTTTGGTTTGACGAATTAAAAGTCAAGGCCACATTCTTATAACAGCACTCCCCCAGATTGAATTTTAGAACAATAAAATTCCCAGATTAGGATTTTGAGATCAAAATTTCTAAAATCCAACCTCACGTGGATACTCATTTTATCTGGACCAATATATATATATATAATTTAATTTTTTAAAATATATTTTTATGATAAAAATGAGATATTTGAGTATAAAAAATATATTTTTAAATTCTCTAATGTGTTAAAGACTTTTGCACAAAGTTTATAAATTAAAAATTATAAAATATTTTAATGTAAAATATTTTTTTAGATTATAGTACATCTTTTGTATCATTAAAGAATTATTTCATGAATTTAAATATTTTTTTTAAAAAATTATGAAGCTATTATAGAGTTTGAACAAAAATCTATAATAAGTTAGAGACTTTTGTTTATAATAATTTTATAATTATAAAAATAAAATTTAATTCACAATAAATATATATGTGATATAAAAAATATGTTAAAGTCTATCAAAATATTTTGAACAAAAAATATTTCACTATTTTTAGTTAAAAATAAGTTTTATGGACTTAATTTGGATAAAAATCTCTAATACATTAGATAGAGACTTTTGTCCAAAGTCTATAATAATTTTATAATTAAAAAAAAGTTAATAAAATATTTTTTAAAATACAAAAGATGTGTCGTGGTTCAAAAAAATATTTTTCATCAAAATATTTCATAATTTTTAATTTAAATTTAATTTTTTACACTTTGTCCAAAAATCTCTAATGAATTAAAATTATTGAAAATATATTTTTTTAAGACTCTAACACTTTATTTTTATTATAAAAAATATTTTATAAATTAAAATTATTTTTTAATATATATATATATATAAAATCAAAGTCTCTAGCTAGTTAGAGATTTTAGCCCAGGGGTAAAATAAGTATTCAATCCACTAAATTTTGACTTTAAAAATTTTAACCCCTAAAATTTGGATCTAAAAAATTTTCTCGCTCAAAATCCGATTTTAAAAAATTTCTATTCTTAAAATATTTTTATTTCAAGGTCACTAGCTTTTATTGTAGATGGAAGGCTTAATTGGGTTAGTATTTCTTGAAGTCAATTTGCAAAGTCAACGAGAAATGTCAATAAAGAAAAGCCAGCAAGTAAGCCATAAAAGCAGACGCACAAAGAGTTAATTCATTCAGCTTGAATGCAACGTTGCAACCACATCAATTTGTACCATTTATTAAATTTTTGTAGGAAAATATTGTATATTGGAGTTTGAAGTTTGAACCCAGATCTTTAGTAAATATTCAACATCTCTTGTACCATTTATTAATTCCGAAACTTTTCTTGAATAGATACATATTTTCAATCAGTATTTATTGAGGTCAGCATACAAAGTCAACTACAGATGTGCCTAGCATTTGACCCTCGTACAAATAGAACCTTCTCTTTAGTTTCAATCAGTTTTACCTTGCACAAATAGAACCATCTCTTTAGGTAACCAAAGAGAACCTTCTCTTTTGTACAAATAGAGCCTTTCATTTCTATAAATTACCTAGAAATATATCAAGGAAACCCATTAAAGTCGCATCAATTCCCAAATTATATTATACTAATATTATATATAATCATTAGTCGAGTACTAAAAAAAAAATATTTCTCATTCACGAACTTCCTTGATGCTCCATTTGGAACACCCCTCGTGGGGATGAAAAAGTCTAACTAAAGGGAGGCAACTTCTCCAAACTGGCATGCAATAAAAGATTAGATCTGAATTCATTCTACTTATTTGCGGACCCCCATGGATCCTCATTGAATCAGGTTTTAATTTATCAAGTCTTATTCTTGCTCTGAACAATCCAATGTTAGTCTCTAAATTTTTGACATGAACTCCAAAACATGGAATGTCCCAACAGCTAGGAGCTTCTTTCCACATTGCTCGCTAATACAATATTGGAGATGGAGATTCATACAGGTCGAGATAAGTTTGGATGGACCCAACTATATACAACATTGCATCTGGCTATCAAGTTGCCCAAAAATAAATGTTGGACTTCAACCACTAAACCACTCAACAAAACTTTTCAGGGAGCTCTATTTGGAAGCTAAAGGCACCACCAAAACTCAAGTTCTTTCCCTAAAGGTTATGTCATAATGCTCTTCTTGTGAAAACGCAGTTGTGTAAATGTGGTGCACCACTCCAAAATGACTCTCGCCCAAGCTGCAATGTCTTATCGGAAACCTAACTGCGTATCTTCCTATTATTTCGAACGTCGACATTGTTTAAGAGTGACATATCTATTTAGTGTTACCATTTTAAATTGCTTTGGGGTATTTTAAACTGGTTCAGAAAAGCATTCTAAAATCACTAGTTTATGCATAATGGTAGGGGTATTTTAATGTTTTTCCTGAACCAGTTTAAAATGACAAATCACCCGAAGCAATTTAAAATGATAAAACTAAATTGATATGTCACTCTTAAATACTTATTTTGATGATTCAAGTTGTGGATCATATTTCATTATGCATAATTTAATTTATGTAAATTTATGACGATTTTAGAATACATTTCATTGCATATATGGCATAATAAGTGAACTAGTTCAAAATAATCCGAAGTAATTTAAAATGATAAAAATAAATTGATATGTCACTCTTAAATATTTATTTTGATGATCCAAGTTGTGGATCACATTTCATTATGCATAATATTTTTTTGTGAATTTATGATGATTTTAGAGTGCTTTTCCTGAACTAAAAAATGACATCAAATAGTTTAAAATGATAAAAAAAAATTGATATATCACTCTTAAACACTTATTTTGATTATCCAAGTTGTGGATTATATTTCATTATGCATAATATAATTTCTGTGAATTTATGATGATTTTAGAATATTTTTTCTAAACTAGTTTAAAATAACCTCAAGTAATTTAAAGTAGTAAAAATAAATTGATATGCCACTCTTAAACACTTATTTTGATGATCAAAATCATGGATCACATTTCATTATGCATAATATAATTTTTATGAATTTATGATGATTTTAGATTGCATTTTATTGCATATATGGCCTAATAAATGAACCAATTTAAAATAGTCCAAAGTAGTTTAAAATGACCCGAAACAATTTAAAATTGTCAGAAGTTAACCTCGTTAACAGTGTGAGGGCATTAGTGATATTTTAAAAAGTTGATTCAGGTTTTTTTTAAAAAAAATTCTTGTTTTAGGAATAAAATGATTTCCTATTCGATTTTAGGAAAATCACTTATATATAATCATTAGCCGAGTACTAAAAGGGAAATATTTCTCATTCGCGAACTTTCTCAATGCTCCATTTGGAACACCCCCTTGTGGGGATGGAGAAGTCTAACCAAAGGGAGACAACTTCTCCAAACTGGCCTGCAATGGAAGATAAGATCTAAAATCATTTTACCAATTTTTCAGATCCCCATTGGACCAGGTTTCAATTTATCAAGTCTTATTCTTGCTCCGAACAATCCAATGTTAGTCTCTAAATTTTTGACATGAACTCCAAGACATTGAATATCCCAACAATCAAGAGCTTCTTTCTACATTGCTCGCTAATACAATACTGGAGATGGAGATTCATATGGGTCGAGATAAGTTTGTATGGACCCAACTATATACAATTAACGTTGCATCTGGCTATCAACTTGCCCAAAAACAAATGTTGGACTTCAACCACTAAACCACACAATACATGAAAACTTTTCATGGAGCTCTATTTGGAAGTTGAAGGATCACCAAAACTCAAGTTCTTCCATGATGCTTTTTTGTGAAAACACAATTATGTAAATGTGTTAAAACACTCCAAAATGACACCAGCCTAAATTGCAATGTCTCATCGAAAACCTCACTGCGTATCTTCCTACTATGTCACTTTGCACGACAAATCTGAAGCAACTCCCCCTTCAAAGAGATACTACAACTCCACGTAATCTCACATGCAAATTTAATAAAAATAATAATAATAAAACAATGCAACCAAATTCAAACTCAAGTCGAATTTAAAAATGAAATATAATTTCATTCCCTCTCCCACTGTTCCAGTATGATAAAATATATAATTCAATACACAAGAAGCCAAGCTTATGCATTCCTCGGAGAAACAGAATTTTGTCTTCTACCTTATTTCGATCACCTCTCATGCCGCATCATTGTCACCTAATGTCTATAATCCATGAATCCATGATCCATCTCAACTAGGGCCGGCAACGGATCGAATACGGTGCAGATATTGGATTATTCGTATCCGCACCGCATCACATATCCGTATCGTATCCATCATGGATATAAATATGGATATCCATATTCGCATTGCTTCAAATGCGAATATCCGCACCGCATCCATATTCGCACCATTTTTAATAAAAAATATTAAAAATAATATATTTCATTAAAAAATTAATAAATTACCAATCCATTCATCCAAAACAAGTATATAATATACTTCAAAATTCATCTTGACATGAAATTATTATAAAGCTCTTATATATATATTAATAATTTATATAGACAAAATAGTAATTCAAATATGCAGATAGGCGGTGCGGATACGATGCAGATACGGTACGGATCCACAATCATATTCGTATCCGCACCATATCCGCGCGGATATATATTTTCTAAATTCATATCCATATCTATATCCGTTTTTACTTACGAATATGGATCGAATATGATATAAATGCGATTTTTAATTAGCGAATACAGATAAAATTGTCACCCCTAATCTCTATCACCATTTAATTGTAAATATTACTAGTACGACATTAAATGTGTCCAATTTCGATTCAGGGGCAAATTGGTTCACCCTAAACCCTAATCAATCACATCACTCAGAAGTATTAAATAATAATTTGTTTTGTGCAACTTTGAAGCAGAGAACATTGAGAGAATCAACATTTGTACACCAACTACGCTAATTGGCCACAATCCTACTAGATCGGCATCCATAGCACAAACCTTCTTCACAGTTCACACATGTCCGTTAACGGCGTAAGGTGCCGGCCGTCTGCTGTTCCCGAAGAAGCTCGATCAACGCCTCCGCCTGGTTTATAATTTTCAACAATTAATTAAGAATATCAATAAATTTGAGAAGAGAAACGGATGGGAGCACGAAACCAGTGAGATTACCTTCTGCTTAGCCCTATTGGTACCGGCCTGTGACTGTGAGAGGGCGATGAGAGCAGGAATGGCGCCCTCGTCCGTGACCATCCTCCGGTAGATGGCGCTCTCCCTGCAGATCTCGTGGAGGGATCGGATGGCGGTCTCCTTCTGCCGCGGCGTGCCCCCCTCCACCAACTCCATCAGTACCGGGATGGCGTCCTCCGCCACCGCCACCGCCCGGCCCTCCGCCACCTCCACGATCGAGTGAAGCACGTAGGCCGCCTTGTCCACCATACCCGACTCCGAGTCGGCCATCAGGTCCAGGAGCGGTCGCACGACGCCGGCCTCGATGGAGCGGACCTTGTTGTCGCGCGTGGCGAGAAGGGTGTAAAGAGCAGTGGCGGCGTCCTTCTTCCCACGAGGTCCGCCAGACTCGAGGAGGGCCACCAGGCCCGGGATTGCGCCGGAGCGACCGATGGCCGCGCGGAGGTCGTCGAGCTGGGCGAGCCGGAGGAGGGCGCAGGCGGCGTTCTCTCGGGCGGTGGGTGTGCCGGTGCGGAGGGCGACGACGAGGGGGCGGACCGCGCCGGCGGCGGCGATCGGAGCCTTGTTCTCGTCGCAGATAGCGAGGTTTAAGAGCGCGGTGACGCCGTGCTCCTGTAGCTGCGGGTCCGCGTGGGAGAGCAGGGCGACGAGGGGGGCGACGGCGCCGGCAGCAGCGATCCGCAGCCGGTTCTCCGGGCTGTGCTTTCCGAGTAGTCGGAGCTCCATGGCAGCGCGGCGCTGGGACTCGACGGAGGCGGAGGGGGACTCCAGTTCCGAGATGAGCTTGCGAACCACCTCGTCGGAGTAATCAGTGGTACAGGAGACAAGAAACCGGTGGAGTCCTCCACCGTCGCCGCCGACGAATGAAGAGGACGAAGTAGATGAGAATTCACCGGAGACGTCGCTATTGCATTCGCTGAAGGCGCCGGAGAAGTCGCCGCCGTCGCTGTAGACCCGCCCCATGTAGTGAAACCTTTACGATTGGATCGCCGTCTCCGTTCGATCGGCTTCCATTCAACTCCTCCTCAATCCGTTTCGATCTAAAACGATAGGAATCGAAGGCAAGAGGGGTTAGTTCGAAAGTGGGAAGAGAAGAAGGGCGAAGGCGAGGCAATTAAAAAGACCGGTGACTCGAAGCACGTGCTTGACGCGTGCAATTGGGTAGAGTAAACAGGACTCGCGCGTGTGGCTTTAATTTACGCTGATTCTGTGGACGCCATTGCTTTCTTTGTTTCGAGCAGGTATGGTAATTAAAACTAACCTACTAATTAAATCATAAAATTTGATTATAAATAGTAACTCTGCAGTTCAGTTTGATTTTGATTAGTATATTTAGAAAATTATTTAAAATTATTTCGATTTTGATTATGAATTCGTGAAGGAAACAATTGAAAAAATTCGAACAATATATATATATTGAATCAATTTTCTTACAAAAAATTATGAACTATAAAAAAAAGGTCATCAACCACCTTTCTTAGTCCCCACCGACGATTCATAATATTAATAGTAAGTTTGTTGGCAAATTAAAATGGGGCATTAAGATTACCCCGTTGATGAACAAAGAATGTTGTGTCAAGATACATAAACATCACTCTCATTCGGTGGCTCGGTCAAACGAGAAGCACCGAAGCAAATCGCCGAAATGAATCGACCGCACTGGGTAATTGTGAGATAGAGAAGTTAGCTAGTGCAACTCAACAAGTAATGTCATGATCGAGAGAGATAAGCATGAGGATTAATTAATTGGGGCCAATTGCAAAAGCGTAGGGCCCCCCTGTTTCAATTATGATGTTCTTCTTTATAAAAGATAATGACCTTTTTATTAGATATTTTATGGCGTGTGATAGGTTTGTTTAGCTTTTGCTTTTGATGAGGAAAACAGGGATACAATGTGAGGGGAATAAAGGTTATTTATAATAATGGTAACAATTTCTTTCTTTATCTTTCCTGCTGTCGCAACAAAGACTGAATTATGATCTTTATTTGTTCATGCGCATTCTTCATTCTCAATGAGAACTCTTTCTGTTTTTTAATTTGGTGAAAAATTTTAATTTTTAAAATATTTTTCAGTAGAGTTTGACTATCGCATTTTAGAGAGATTTTTTTATCCAGTCGCAAAACAGCTAAATTTTCTCTTCTTCCGAACTGTGTTTTCTTATACTCCCATTAATTTTGATTGTGTCAATGGCATTCTTAAGAGTAAAAAACATATTCATTTGTGAATGGTATGAAAAGTTGATTAATGGAATGAATGGGTAGACAAGCAATACTTTTGTTGGTTTCCCATTGGACCAATCCTGACCTAGTCATACTTCCAGGTCAAAGTCACGGGTCCTTTGCTAGTTTGCTTCCTCTAGCTAATCAAAAGTCTCAGACAAGCACTTGCTTTTCTCACTCAAAGAGGACTTACCAAGAAATTTGTTGTAACTTGAATTTATAATTCTATTTAATTTTATTAATTAAGAGTGTATTTACAAATATTGATCTCTGATCTAATTTTTCAAAAAGAAAAGTCTAATCTAAATTTATAAAAACCTAATTATCTTACTCTAATGCCAAAAGATACTATAGTCACCATAGTTACCTAGTATGAACTTCAATGACCAATAATGGAAGGAGATGGAGGGTCTGCGTGTTAGAGATGGAGAGCTCCTCAAACATAGTGTTAGTTTAAGTTAGTGTAGATAGTATTACATTATTTTGGGTGTTGATCTACTTAGAATCCTTTAGTTTAAGTTATTTGATCGTGATACTAATGATTCATGGGTGGTGCTACGACGTGGATGCATTATATAATACTCGTGAGCCTTCGTAGTCAGTATCTTAATTAGTATGGTGTGTTCTATAGGGGAAAATTCAATTATCCGCTTCAACTCTTAATTGTCCATAACAACTCTAGTTTATTGCTGACCACCCAATGATGAGCCAACATTGTTAATTTGTATCATTGTCATACTTAAAATGAGTCGACCTTGGATGGTACAGGCGATCTCGATTGAATGTCTGAGTATGCTAAAGAAGCACATTTGCCAATTGCAAGTTCATAATCTTTCTCGAAATTATCACTATGTACCTTAGTATTGGTCGAAGTGAACATCTTTAGTAGCTCTTGAATTGAACTTCGCTTGTTGTACAACATCTCGAAGTTGCTACTATAGCTTGTTGTCTAGCAACTCCTTAAATAGTTTTATGCTTTTGAGCATTTAGATAATGTTAGGACTTAGAACTTAGGTTTCTTGTATTTAGTCCCATATATATTATTCTCTCATGTAAATATTACTTTTCATTATATAAATATGTGGTAGTGGAGGTCTACCACAATGGGGAGTTTCCCATAATATTTTCCTCCCATTTACATGATATCAGACCCCTAATTTTTTTCTCTTCACGATTCCCAAGGCGTGCCGTCGTCTCTCTCAACACGGTACTTCTTCACGCGTGATTTCGAGCCAAGCCATCACTGTTGACTTTCACGTGCGGCTCCAAGTGTCTCCTCAAAAGCTGAGCCACCTTGATCATCAGCGCGCGTGCCGAGCCACAACCTGCGCTCTCTCTCCTGGCCACGTGTCATTAGCCCACCGCCCAAACTTCCTTGAGCCGTCCAATTTTTTCTTTTTGAAGAAGTTTTCTTCAAGCATCTTTTCAAAAATCTTGTCAATTTCAAGACAATATCTTGTCAATTCCAAGACAAAGATCTTTAGCAGCCTCACATGGATTTCTAAATTCCTGCCTCACACGGATTCCAAGAGAAGCTGCTGCAGCAGCTGAGCCGGGCCATAGCCTGTAATCAAGCTGGGCCAAAATTTGCAGCCAAGCCATAGCCTATAGCCGAGCCAAGCTGAATCCTACAGCAGAGCCGAGCCACAGTCTGCAGCCAAGCCGAAGTCTGCAGCAGCCAAGCCGAGACAAGTCAAGGTAAAAATATATAGAAAAAGCACCATGTCTATTGTCCAAGGAAGTCAAGAAGGAAGCAAAAACATGAGACATAAGCTCAACATTAGTATTTCTGCTGAGAAGTATGCTTGTTTTCTTCAAGTTCAAAATGCTCAAACATCCATCTCATCGCCTACTCATGGAGGTGTATCTACTGCTTGTTTAACACATGCGTCAGGGTTTAACCCTTGGATTTGGGATTCAGGAGCTTCTGAACACATGTCGGGTAACATCTCTTCATTTTCTTATCTTAGGGCACCTTCCCATCCCATCACTATTACCCTTGTTGATGGGTCTTACTCATCAGTAAAGAGGATTGATACTGCTTCTCTTACGTCTTCATTACCATTATCTTTTGTCTTTTATATTCATGAGTTTCCTCTAAATCTTCTATCTGTGAGTAAACTTATAAAATTATTAAATTGTTCAATCACATTCACTTCTGATTATGTTATTATTCAGGACTTGAGGACTAGAAGAGTGATTGTCACTGGGCATGAATCTTGAGGCTTATATCATCATATTACAGAACATCCTTCTGCATTAATGGCTGAGTCATCCCCACTCCAGATCCATTGTCGTCTAGGTTATCCTCATCTACGTAAGCTTCAACAAATGGTATCATCTCTCTCTCCTCTTCAAAATCTTGAATGTAAATCATGTCAGCTGGGAAAACACATTAGATCATCATTTCCTAGTAGAGCAAGTAATCGAGCTTCAATGTCTTTTTCCTTAATACATTATGATATTTCGGGTCCGAGTCGTACTTCCTCCACACTATGGTACAAATATTTTGTTACGTTTATTGATGATTATTTTAGGATGACATAGTTATTCCTGCTCAAATAACGTTATGAACTTTTTAATATTTTCTCCACCTTTTTCGCTGAAATTAAAACTCAATTTGGCACCCCTATTCATGTGTTACGAAGCGACAATGCTAAAGAATATTTTTTAAATCAATCCAAACATTCTTTGCTCTTCATGAAATACTTCATCAATCATTTTGTTCTCATACACCTCAACAAAATGGAGTTGCCGAACAAAAAAATAGACATCTAGTAGAAACTACTAGAACTCTTCTTCTTCACATGAATATCCATCTCACCTTCTGGGATGATGTTGTTTTGACAGCGTGTTATCTTATAAATCGCATGCCCTTATCTGTTCTACAAAGACAAATTCCTTTTTCCATCATCTTTCCAAATGACACACTCTACAAACTTCTGCCTCACGGCTTTGGTTGTACGTGCTTTGTTCATGTTTTATCTCTTGGAAAAGACAAGCTAGTCCCAAGAACAATTAAATGTATTTTTCTTGGGTATTCTCGTCTTCAGTGGGGTTATCGTTGTTATTCTTCTGAACTTCATTGTACCTTCGTCTGTGCTAATGTTTCCTTCTTTGAGGATACACTATTTTATACTAGTGCGTCCTCTACATCTGTGCCCATCACTGAGGTTTTACTTGTTCTTGTGCCTTTATCAACTCCACCTGACCCTGTCTCTTTCGACCCTCCTCCGACTCAGCCATTACAGGTTTATCATCGTCGACCACAGTAGATTCCTCCCGATTCCACTGCCCCATATGTCGCCCCTACAGCTCCAAGTCTTCCACCTGACACTGGCATTGATTTTTTCATTGCTCTACGAAAAGGTACTAGTCAGCGTAAAACACCTTATCCCTTGTCAGATTTTGTCTCTTATGCTGCTTTATCACCAGATTATTATGTTTTTATTTCCTCCTCCTCTGTTACTGTTCCTCAGCATATTTCAGAAGTTCTTTCTCATAAAGGATGGGGACAGACTATGATTGATGAGATGTCCGCTCTTCAAGATAATGGCACATGATATTTAGTTCCCCTTCCTCCGAGCAAATCTACAATTGGCTGTAAATGAGTTTACACTGTAAAGACATCGCCTGATGGTTCTATTGATAGGCTTAAGGCTCGATTGTTAGCCAAATGGTACACTCAGATTTATGGAGTGAATTATATGGACATTTTTTCTCCTATGGCCAAAATCACTTCTATTAGTCTATTTCTTGCTATAGCTGCCACTTTTAATTGACCACTTCATCAATTAGACATCAAAAATGCATTCCTTCATGGTGACATTGATGAGGAGGTATTTATGAAGCAACCACTAAGTTTTGTTGCTCAGGGGGAGTCGAGACTAGTGTGTCGATTGAAGAAATCTATATATGATCTGAAACAATCTTCGAGAGCTTGGTTTGAGAAATTCATCTCTGCCCTACTTCGGTTTGACATGATTAGATGTGTTTCAGATCACTCGGTCTTCCACCTCAGTTCATCCTTTAGAAAACTAATACTCTTGATTGTTTATGTTGATGATATAATCATCACAGGTGATGACATCGAGGGGATTAGGAGACTAAAAGTCTATTTGCATCAATAATTTCAAACAAAAGACTTGGGCAACTTAAGATATTTTTTGGGCATCGAAGTAGCACGATCTGAAGGAAGGATATTTATATCACAAAGAAAGTATACACTGGATATACTCGAGAGCACGAGTATTCTAGGAGCCAAACCAATTGACTCACCTATGGATTGTAATGCCAAGCTACTACTTGGTCAAGGGGAGCCTTTATCAGACCCAGAAAAATATCGCAGGCTAGTAGGACAACTCAACTATCTCACGATTACTATACATGGTATTTCATTTGCTGTTAGTGTGATTAGCCAGTTTCTCGAGACTCCTTGCGAGTGTCATTGGACAGCAGCTTTGAGAGTTATTCGCTATATTAAGGCTGCTCTTCGTAAAGTACTTATATATCATGGTCAAAATCATCTTCAAGTAACTGCATATACAGACGTAGATTGGGCAGGTGCACCCACTGATCGGCGATCTACATCCGGCTTCTATGTTCTTCTTGGATAAAATCTAATCTCATGGAAAAGTAAAAAAGCAAAATATTGTAGCAAGATCAAGCGTAGAGGTATATAGAGTACAGAGCTATGACAATAGCTACTTGTGAGCTAATATGGGTGAAGCAAATAATGACAGTGTTGGAATTCAAGCATCATGAGCCTATGAAGTTATATTATGATAATCAAGCAGCTATGCATATAACTTCTAATCCAGTTTTTCATGAAAGAACAAAACACATAGAGATTGATTGTCATTTTATTAGAGAAAATTTGTAGTCTAAAGAAATTACAATGTCATATTATTGGCTTAAGATTTTCAACATTGATCTTAATCTCGGTTTTGATGATAATAAATATGGAACTAATGTTTCATTGAGATATCTTCTAGGTTCCATAACGATTAGCGCACGACGTCCTTGATCGGAAATATCGAAGAAATCGGAAAATCGGAAGGACATTGGTCGACGCGCTCGGATTCGTCGGGAAGATAGAGTCTAGGTTTAGGGTGTCTAGTTTATATTATAAAATCCTCATGATGATGCATAAGAACCCAAAAACCATCCCTAAATCCCAAAATATGAAAACCCGAAAATCGTTCTGAAATACCCTAGGGAGCTCCTTGGAGAGTTATATGACCTAAACACTTTCTTGACATAAAAAATTATGGTAATTATTCCTTTGGTTAAAATTAGATAACGATGTATTTTTAAGAATTTTTTGGAAGCTTTTAGCCTACCCATTCTTGACTTGAAAGATTAGAAAATTTTCGTTTTCCAAAAATTTGTACTAGACCCCAAAAACTAGATTTTGATTCTTAAGGATTTTGATTTTTTAGATATTTTTATTGAATCTAAATGGGGGGTAATCCTTATATAATATTTATGTTTTAAAGTTATTAACTTAAAGTTAATAAATATTATATAAGTAGACTTAGTGAAGACGAAACCCAAACGAGAAAAAAAACTCAGCCAAACAAAACAGTCTGCCTAATTTCGATCGACCGGTCGATCGATCGAATGGTGTCAAAATCTGGGAGTTGCCAATTCGATCAATCGGTTGGTCGACCGAAGTGTGCCAAAAATTGGCAGTGGCTACTTCGATCGACCGAGCGATCGACCGGACAACAGAGGAGCTAGTTCGCGATTAAATCGATCGACCATCCGGTTGACTGAACAGCGCGACAAAAGCGCAAAAAGCCAACGGTCGTTGGGCGGTCGATCGGTCGGTCGACCGACGATCGATCGACAATCGACCGAATAGCGGAAAACGACTAGATTTTGTGCCGCTGAGCGCCGCTTCACCCGATCTTTCATCTTGGCTCTATAAATACCTAAGACTAAGCTTTCCTAAGATACTTTTGATCATTCCTACACTTCATTGAGCCATCCTTGATCAATTCCAAGCTTGATCGAGCCACAATCTCTTTGCAATCCCTAGTTTACATGATAAAACCTTGATCTAGCATTTGAACCTTCAAGATTCATCTTCTCAATGCATCAAGAGGACTAGGGAGTTTCTTTTGGAGCTAAGTATAGTTTGATTTATTTATTGCTCCAATTGTTATTGTATTTTCTTGTTTGTTTTCATTGTATACCATTTGTGTAAACCTAGGTTGCTAGGTTTGATTGAGTTGGTGATTGCCTTGGTGTTAAGACTTAAACTCACCATTGCAAACGTAGTTTACTAGGATTAGTTCTAGTTGTCCCTTAGGTTGAGGTGTGAGAGTGCTCTCGGTAGGAATGCATGATACTTCCGGGTGTGGAAGTGCCTTCGGTTGGAGAGCGAAGACTTTCCGGTGTAAAGTTCTCGTTATAAGGGAAACAAGATTAATCTAGTAAAACTTAGTTTGAAAATCCTAAGCGGTGTGCTTATGTAGTGGAGTAAGCATTGGGGCCGAACCACTATAAATCTCTGTGTTAACATTGAAATATTGTTTGCATTAATTGATTTATCATTTATCGCTTCCGCATTTAGTCTTTCAATCGTGAATTGCCTAAGTGATCTAAGAAAATGATTAAAATCGAAATTAGGCGAAAGATTTAGATAACACACTATTCACCCCTCCTCTAGTATGGTCATTTCACCAATAATTTATAAGTTCCAATAACCAGTTAGTTGATGTATTAACCAAAATCTCTCTGTGGTCCACGAATTGATCAGTATATTTGTAACAAGCTCGAGCTTTATAACATTTATGCACCAATTTGAGGGGGAGTGTTAGGACTTAAAAGTTAGGTTTCTTGTATTTAGTCCCATATAGGTTATTCTCTCATGTAAATATTACTTTTCATTATATAAATATGTGGTAATGGAGGTCTACCATAATGGGGAGTTTCCACTACAACAAACTACCTATTTTTTTACGTCAAAATATACTAACATTTCGACGCCAACGATAGTCAAAATGAATATATTGACGTCAACAAAAACGACGAAAATGATCGAGTGCAAAATGACGAGAGCTGAAAGAAACATTTTGACGTCTGAGCAGGCGTTGAAATATTTGACATATCGATGCCTGCTGATAGGCGTCATCAGGCGTCGAAAAATTATATATATATATATATATATATATATATATATATATATATATGTGTGTGTGTGTGTGTGTGTGTGTGTGTGCGCGCGGTATTCTCCAATACCACGTCATAATTTTTTTAATATTTTTTTTGTTCTGCGTATCGGTGCCTCTGCGCTGTGCGCGGTATTCTCCAATACCGCGCGGCGCTGTACGCAGTAATTGAGAATACCGCATACAGCAGGCGGTATTTGAGGATACCGCGTGATCGAATGAGCGATGCTTTTTCGCTCCATTCGATTTCTGCCATACGACGGAAATCGAACGGGCGCGGCGCCGACCCGTTCGAATACCGCAAAAAATTTATTTTAATTTAAAAAATTAATAATCTGAAAAAAAATAGAAAAAATATTAAATGAATGACAGTTTAAAAAAATGTACTAACCTTTAGGTAAATTTGGTAATCTGAAAAATTTTGATAACCTGAAAAAAGATGAAGAAAAAAATATTTAAGAAAGAAGAATGAATGAGGAAAGAAAAAAAAGATAAGAGGAGAAAGAAGATGAGGGAAAGAGAAGCGAAAAATATTTATAACCCGAAAAATTTTAAAATTAAAAAAAGAAAAAGAAATCAGAGGCGGTAAAACTCCCGTCTCGATTTCTCGCTCCTGGGCAAAGCCCCTCGGCGAGCGCACCGAGGGGCGCTTCTCGCGCACTCGCTAACTCGCGCGGGTAGATGCGGGCACGGGTTCGCGAGCCCGCGAGCGCGCGTGGGTGGAAACTATCGTGGGCTCGCACGGTCGCGAGCCCGCGCTAGGTTGATTTCAGCGTCATGTCTGGCGCCGAAATGTTTCGGCGTCTGTTGTCAGACGTCGAAAATCTTTCGACGCCTGCAGCAGAAGTCGAAATTTTTAATATTATAATTTTTTTAATAAAAAATATTTTGATGTCGTCTAACGATGCCAAAATTTATATGCCGATATATTGAAATTTTCTTGTAGTGTTCCTATAATATTTTCCTCTCATTTACGTATACATCGAGATATATCCTCCACTCAAATATTATTTCAACCAGATGATCCCTCCACCCCAAGTTATTTAATCACAATAGATACATAGTCTGGTATCTCTTATCCAATCAATGACAATTCTGCCATGCGGGATAATTTTGGCTCTTTGCCGTTATCTCAACATAGTTTCGAAAGAATTTTGAGAAAGAATCAGCAATTTAATATAACGAGAGAAAGAGAGTAGTGTCAGGTGGTAGGTTGGAGGGGTTTATATACTGCATATTTTTATCCCCTTAAAAAGTCCAATTAAAGTAGTGGATCATTATTTACACATTAAACTTGGGGCATTTTACACGTTAATTGATTGGAGACTCGTCGAAGATTTGAACTGTAGTTATGAATATTTTTTTGACCATAAATTTTAGTGTGATTTGTGAATGTTTGCATTCCTTGGATATCATGGAAAACATTACATCAGAAGCCCTGCCCAATATTAGTTTGCCTCTTAGTTTTTGCTGACACTTTCTTTGGATTAAGAAATGAGACTTTGAACTAAAAGACCAAATGCTGTTGGGATTTAGTAAAGTCATTTTAATTCTAGTAGTTTTTTGGTTTATTTCTGTTTTTTATGAATAAAGTTGAATGAATCATTTTTTTTAAAAAATAAACAAATAAATAAATTTGGAAAGCATCTTTTTATTTATCCTTCGAAATTGTATAGACATAAATACATGTGTTGTTTATAAATAAAATAGTTAGTTGTTTTATATGAATAACACTAGTGTTTGTAGTCTAACGGTTAGGATAATTGATAAATTGACTGGGTTCGACTCCCGGCAAATGCATATATTTTTTTGTTCTTTAAAGTAATAATTAATAATATTTTTATGGTAAATAAGAAGCCTAATTTTGGTAGCACACAGCACGTTTGGCCCAATCAATCAATGTATTTTTCTCGAGAGATTATTCAACCGTATCAATAGCACACAGTTTTAGTAAATACTAAAATGAGTTGGTGGCTTGGTGCAAGATTGGATATATACAAGTATAATTAAGTAACTCGTTATTTTATCATCATGTTAGATAACCAGGGATTTCTTAAAATCGAATTTTGGAGAAAAAAATTTCCCAAATTTAAATTTTGAGGGTTAAAATTCTTAAAATCGGACCGAATATATTGAATACTCATTTTACCTATGGGTCAAAGTCTCTAACTTGATTAAAAATTATATATATATATATAATTTTAATTTATAAAATATTTTTCATAATAAAATGAGGTGTTAGAGTCTAAAAAATATATTTTTGAAATCTCTAACTAATTAGAGACTTTTGCACAAAGTTTATGAAACTAAATTTAAATTAAAAATTATAAAATTTTTGGATGATTTTTTTTTTAACCACGACACATCTTTTGTATTTAAAAAAAATATTTCATTAATATAATATCTGAGATATAATGATAATTTATTATTATTATTTATCTTTGCCAGTCTAGCAAGCTGATTTGAGATCGAGCTGAGTTGAGTCATGATCCGGTGCGAGCTTGAAAGCTCGGGTAAGTAGGATTATGAAATATGCATTTTCTTTTCTTGCTTAGATAAATTTATTTAATTGTTTAATGCGCGTGCTTGATTTATTAAATTGTATTGCATGAGTGTGCATGTGTTTGATGCTTATGTGGAGCATGAGATTAGATTGATTTAAGGCGGGTTGCGGGTTGAATCCAGGCTCAAGACGGATGCGGGTTTGTTAATGGATTAGTGGAATGAGAGTTTTGAGGGAGTATAAAACCTCCCTCATTGGCTAGGCGGCTCCCTGTTGGAGCCGCACAAGCCGCCGCGAGAGAGAGAGGAGCCGCCGAGCCGTCGTCCCTCTCCGAGTCTCTCCCTCTCTTGGAGTCAGCCACCAAAGAAAGGAGCCAAGCCGAGCGCCCCCCCCGCCCCTTTCCTTTAAGGAGCCGAGCCACCACCGCATGAGTGAGGCCAGATTCGGGAGCCGCCGATCGGAAAAAATTATCCTTTTCTTCTTCCTAATCAGGTGAGTGATTTACTTCTCCTCGTCTTGGGTTTCTTGAACCAATCTTGAAGATTGGTTCGTTTCTTGTCGGATTTTCTGTCGATTCACGAGTTCTTGCCGATTTCTTTTGTTGTCGTGAAAGAGGGGGCCGAAGACTTCCCCCACTAAGGGGCTCGGCAGCCCTAGGAATACCCTAGGGGTGCTCGGCCAAGGTGGGAATAGGGTTGCCCTCAAGGTGTTCGATGAAATGCCTAAGAGAAGTTCTTGATGTTTTTTTGAGATCTAGGCATGCATTTGATTAGTTTCCTTAATTAAAATTCCTATGATACCAATGCATGATTTGTATCTAGATATAAAATTTCAGCATAAGAATTCATGTTGCATGTGAAAGGATTTAATCTTGATGTCATGTATGTTCTTGTTTGGAGTTCTTGGTTTAGATGCTTGAATCTTGATTTAAAGATGGTGTGGATGCATGCTAATCTTGGTTTAGGAATTATGGTTCAATCCTTGCATTATTTATCATGATGTTATAAATATGTTGTGGTGGTAATTAAGGATTTAATTACTGTGATTTTCAGATTAATTACCTTGACAGGCTGAAAACTCAAACTTGCTGAAATTTCATGCTGAAACTGTTAAATCAATACCGATTTTGTAATCTCTATTAAGATGTGTATATTTTTCTGAACATAGTCATGTAACATATCATTTTAATCAAAAAATATAGTTTGAAACCATAGGACACACTTTGGGAATCAGATTCGGCTTGGGTGCACCATTTTTGGGCTCAACAGTAAATTAAAAATAAAACTTCTAAAACAAAACCCTAATTTCAACAATGAAAATTTTAATTGTAGAATTAAAATTCAAGGGGCAACATAATCTGTTAAGAGCCATCAAAATAATTTATCTGCATGAAATAAAACCTCATGGGTTGATGATAATATGAGTCTAGGCGTCGAGATCGGGCATAGAGTGATGTGGCGTTTCCCATTAAAGACACCCCTAAGACACCGTAGGTAGGGCTGGCAACGGATCGGATACGGTGCGGATAGTACATTATCCGCATCCGCATCCGCACCTCATATCCGTGTATCCGTATCCGCACCGTATCCGCCACGGATATGAATATGAATATCCATATCCGCATCGCTTCAAATACGGATATCCGCACCGTATCCATATCCGCATCCGTATTTAAAAAATATATTAAAATAATATATTTAATTTAAAAATTAATAAATACCCTGTTTATTGATCCAAAATAAGTATGTAATATATTTTAAACTACTCAACCACAATTTATAATTTAACCACCATCAACCATAATATGTACATTAAATCAAATTCAAACAAACAACATTAAGATACATAAATCATCTAAATAGCAGATACTAGCTAAAAAAAATTATAATATGAGTAATTACTAGCATCTAAAATTCTAAATAGCTACAACATACACCACCATCAATTTATAATTTGAACAAACCATAAGTCCATAATACTTCAAATCATTTGAGAAATTTAAAATTAGCTACAACAATACAACATACATCAATTTAAAATAAGAGTCCTAATTTGAAACAAGTTACATCAAATCAACCACCATAGTTTTAGCAGCCATAAATCCCATAATATATCTAGCTACAACATATATAAATCAGAATTCAACAATAATTCAATAAAGTACTTTAAAATTACATCAGTCTTATGTGAAAATCATCCAATATATAGCACATTAAAATGCTCTTCCAAAGTTCTCACACCATGTTCTCTTCATTGTTCTTCAATCCTACAAATTAGAAACAAAATCCAAATATATAACACATATTAAAATAATACAATTCAACAAAAATTATGTATGCAATTACCATCGGTCCATCACGTAAGATTCATTCATCCCTACATTGTCATCCTCTTCTATTTCTTCAAACACTTTGGCAACATTTGAAGTAGAACCTATAAGAAAATAAATAAATGATATAAATGAACTAATCATTAAAAAAACTAATCATAGTTCAATCAATTACAATAGTCAATTAACCATAGCACATTAATAAGAATCATTTGTAAAAATACCCAAATCACTAAAAGCTATGGGATTTTATCATAATATGGTGTTAGTACATTGAGGAAACTTGTCAGTATAATTTCCCTTGAACAAACAAAAGAATGATTCAATGAACCTAGCTAGTTCACCATAATGGATTCTGACATTGGCATCCAGAAACAGTAATGCATGGCAACTGCAAATTAGAATCACAAGAACTCTTCAAACAACCAATGATTTATTTTAGTGAGTCTACACTACCGAAAGTACATAATAACCTCTTGTTGGTTTCTGCTTAAGTGCTTAGGCTTTCACTTTCATCTTTGGTGGGTGTCTGCTACAAGCATTAGAGAACCTGAAGACTTTGTTGGTTGGTAGTGTATTATAGGTTGATAATGAAAACAACAGACCACTTCTGGCCTTGTCTTCATTCATTATTTTTATACTATTTGAATTCCAACTGAATTCATTGGTTAAAGAATACCTATCAATTCCAACCCCTAATTCATTGGCTGCAATGTACTGCTCACAAATGGTATATTCTGGTCTGCCTCAAAATAACTAAGAAACCAATAAGGATTGAAAGAAAATTCTTAAAATTTCATAGGGAGAAAAATAGTTGAAAAATAACAAGAAGTATCATGTTTTATTTAAACTTAATTTACTTTCTGATATGAAGAATCAACCATTACATTTGCAATTAAAACACTCTCACCTACTCAGTAGCTAAATCATCAATAGTTAAATATATATAAATGACTTGTTGCTGATAGAACAGCCTTGAATAGGTATAGGTGGAATTATGCTTTCAATTGCTTGTAAACATGTACTTGATGAAGCTGTAATCACTTTTAGGTAGCATTTAGAAGTAATGCATGAAAGAATCTGCTAGCTAATCAAAGAATCATCAAAAGTTTCTTGCAATCAAATGGTTGGAAGCATTAAATGAACTAATCATGAAATGAATTAAAAGAACAAATACGTGAAGAGATTGCCGGACTCACCTGCGGGCTGCGGCTGCCGGGCTGCGTGCAGACTGCACAGAAGGGAGATGCCGGCGTGTGCTGCGGGCGACCGACTACGTGAAGAGAAGAATGAAGAGAGGCGGGCTGTGTGCAGAGAAGGGAGATTAGGAGAAGAGAGACATCGGCGCTGTGTGTAGAGAAGAGAATAGAGATTAGGAGAAGAGTGACGCGCTCACCAGTCACCACCGGCCACTGGGATTGGTGCGGCTGTCGGCTGTTGGCAGAGAAGGGAGACGAGTGACGAACTCGTGCTGCGGGCCTGCGGCTGTCGGCTGCGTGCAGAGAAGGGAGACGCCGAGTCGCCGAGTGATGCACTAGGGCAGATATGGTGCGGCGATCGGCGTGAAAGGGGCGAGCAGAGATGAAGCGGACTGTCACCGAGTCGCCGTGTGCCCGTGTGTGTCGGACTGTCGGTGCCTCGGTGGTGTACTGGTGTGTCTTCGTGAAAGCAGCGGGCAGAATCGCAGAATGGATGAAGCAAATGGATGAAGCGGCGCCGCGGCGGGTCACGGGTGAAAAAATTAGGGATTTAGGGCAAGGGCAGAATCGCAGATGGCGGGCTGGCAATTATATTTGATATAATATATATATTAGATATAAAATTACAATATCACCCTTGGCCCCTTAATATGTATTATATATATATATAGGTAAAATAGTAATTAAAATGAGGCGGATAGGCGGTGCGGATACAGTGCGGATACGGTGCGGATACACAGACAAATCCATATCCGCACCGTATCCGCGCGGATATGAAATTTGCATATCCATATTTGTATCCATATTTGTTTTTACTTGCGGATACGGATCGGATACAGTACGGATGCGGTTTTTAGTTGACGGATACGGATAAAATTGCCAGTCCTAACCGTAGGAGACACTTAACTTAGGTCTTGTTAGCGCCATATTTTCATGAATGGCAGAGAAGCTCGGATTTGAGCCGGATTGCGGGCTTGGCCCAAAATGTTGGACGGTTAATTCCCAACCTGTGTTTAAGGAATAAGTTCGGATGGACGAATTCTAATTATTTAAGGAATAAGTTCGGATGAGCGAATCCCGATTATTCCTGCGATTATTTAAGGAATAAGTTCGGATGAGCGAATCCCAATTGTTCATGCGTTTCTTATGGAACAAGTTCGGATGGGCGAATCTCGACTGTTCCCGAGTTTCTTTATTTTAAGGAATAAGTTTGGATGAGCGAATCTCGATTATTCCTGCGCTGTCTTTAAGGGTATGATTATAGGATAAGCTCGGATGGGTCAATCTCGATTATCCTCATAACCCTTGAGTGTAATTTGTTGCCTTAGGGCACAGGTAGGCTGAGACATGTTGTACTTCACTGCTAAGTGAATAGATTTGCCTTTGGGCATGTGATGGTCAGATGACTTGTTAGCTAGTCATACCACTTGATGCATTATCCCTATATGAGACATGAACATTTATTCATTTATCTATGTGGTTGGTTTTTGTGGTGGGGATTGGTAGAACCGTTCATTGAGTTCTTTTGAACTCACCCGTTGTTTATTTCTATTTTTTTACAGAGCCTGACCAGTGAGGTGGGCTGGAGTACTTGGCGCGACTGGAGGGCGGAGGAGTCACATTGATCTCATAGCAGTCCTAGTTAGGGGTCATAATCGAGTCTTTGGTAGATTTATCATGCACTTGTGTTTTAATATTTTGGAACTGTAGTCCCTTGGGGACATTCATGTCTTTCATTCGGATTTCATTTATTAAGCAAACTGTTAAACTTTGATTTACTTACTTCCGCACTTTAAACGTTTTGCTAAAACTTTACTTTTTAAATGAAATTTGTTTGGTTTCTCGTTCATAATAAAATCTGATATTCTTTCCGCCATGATTTATTGTGAGTTGACATGTGCATGGGATAGGCTGTGGGGCAAAAGTCTGTAATACATTAGAGATTTTTGCCAAAAGTCTATAAAATTAAATTTGAAATAAAAATATTAAAATATTTTCTGTCCAAAATATTTTTATTAGATTCTATGACATTTTTTATATATCACATATATTTTTTATGAATTAAATAAAAAAATTTATAATTATAAACTATTATAAACAAAAGTCTTTAACTTATTAGAGACTTTTGTCCCAAGCTTATGAAACTAATTTTTAATTAAAAATAGTAAAATATTTTTTATCCAAAATATTTTGATAGACTCTAGCACATCTTCTATAATATATATATATATATATATATATATATATATTAATAATTAAATTTTATATTTTATAATTATAAAATTATTGTAAACAAAAGTCTCTAACCCGTTAGAGACTTTTGTGCAATGTCTATAAAAACTTCATAATTTTTTTTAAAAATATTTAAATTTATAAAATAATTTTTTAATAATACAAAAGATGTACTATAATTAAAAAAATATTTTACATCAAAATATTTTATAATTTTTAATTTTAATTTAATTTTATAGACTTTGTGCAAAAGTTTTTAATGTATTAGAGAGTTTGAAAAAATATATTTTTATACTCTAATATCTTATTTTTATCATTAAAAATATTATTATAAATTTAAATTATATATATATAATTTTTGATCAAAGTCTCTAACGCCCAGAGATAAAATGAGTATTTAATTCACTAGATTTCGATTTTAAAATTTGAATTTGAGAATTTCTTTCTTTTAAAATTTGATTTTGAAAAATTGCTACCAGATAATTAAGCAATATGAACAAACTGGTTATTTTCCAAATCATCCCTCGGTGGAAAAGATGTAATTGAAATGAGTTAAGAGAAGGGATAAAAAAGATGACGCCCACCAAAAGTATGAGTTTCTTAGCCAACTCAGCGAAAGCGATCATTTTTGTTTTATTCCCACTCTAAATCGTAATTTAGCGATTCAGAAATTAAATACATCGGCCTGCTCCATTTATTTATTTATTTTTCCTACTATCACAAACCTAATCGTCAAATTATTCAATTTCCTCAGTCTTTCCCTATGTATTATATCTGTTATATATAATGGATTAATTATCATAAAAAACAAGTTGACTACTGGATTAATCCATTATCATATCTGCAGTGACATATTCACTATGAGAAATCAGCATCACTCATTATCATGTCATAATTTTATTTTGAGTATTACTGTATCTTTATAAAAATGTACCTAATAATCTTTCTAACCATTATGGTACGAATTATAATTCCATGAATAAATATTAGAAGAATTTCGTATTTCTACTTTATTTTCTCTCAGAAAATAAAAATTGGGTCAAGTTCGATGTACACACAAATTATATGCACAAACAACGAAACATCGCAATCTCGTGTTTTTTTTTTCTTCCAAAAATTTCGCAATCTCGTGTTCACGACCCAAACAACTGCTGGATTAATTGTGGTGTTTTTCTCCAGTCCTCCTTAATAGTATTCAAAGCTACTACTAAGGAGATTAATTAAAATGAAGAGAGCAATTAAAATGAAGAGAGCAAGACAAGGAGATTAATTCATACCGGGCAAGACGAAGAGATGGGGAAGAAACTGGACTACTTACTGGGAAGGACATCATCGAGGAACCTCCCCAAGCTCAGGACCCTCCTCGGCCTCACCATCTCCCGCATCGCCGTCCTCCGCAATCACCGCCAGCTCCGCCGCGACCAGGCCCACGCCGAAGTCGCCCGCCTCCTCCAGCTCGGCCACGTCGACGACGCCCTCCTCCGCGTATATAGACACCACACATCTCTCTAACAACTGTATATAATTCCACAGTTAATCTACTTTGCAGCAACAAGTAACGCTCGAGTGCTTCCTCCTAGGTGGAGCAAGCGATCACGGAGCAGGACAAGTTGGACGCGTTCTTGATGGTCGAACAGTACTCCCATCTCCTCACCGAGCGGTTCATGCTCCTCGATCACAAGTGAGCACTCTCTTCAATTGCTTTCTCTTTCGCTTCTTCGAATCGTGCCGGCTGTGGAAGAAGGTGACCTTTTTCCGACGCAGGGAGTGCCCGGAGGAACTGCGGGAGGCGGTCTCGAGCCTGGTCTTCGCGGCGCCGAGATGCGCCGATGAATTGCCGGAGCTGGAGAAGGTCCGGGGCTTCTTTTCCTCCAAATACGGAAAGGGATTCTTGTCAGCCTCTCCTGTTAATGCTAAGGTACCTACTATTTGCAATTCTGACCCTATAATTCCTTCGATGTTTTTGGTGAATTAGTACTTCAACGAGGACGGACTTGTTGGCTCGTGCAGATGGTTCAGAAATTGTCAACCCAGCAGCCGACACTGGAGGCCAAACAGAGGGTCGCAAAGGAGATCGCTGCCAAAAAAGGCATAAAACTGGAATTTCTTGAACCTTCTTCTGAGATTTCAGAGGTTTGTGACTTCTTTATACCTTTTATAGTTCTTATTTCCGCTACACCACTCGATCTTAACATCAATAAATATCAGGAGCAACCCGAAACAGATAAGAACCATCAGCACTACAATGATGTAGCCACTGCAGCGCAGGCCGCCTTCGAATCAGCCTCCTTTGCCGCGTTGGCAGCGAGGGCAGCGGTGGAGCTCTGCCGGTCGGATCAGTCCCAAGACAAAGGCTCTGACGACGATGAGAACAAATCCGGCAGCCAAAGCAGCAGCGAGACCAGGAACTCTAAGACGGTCGACGTCAATGAGTCCGGCGACACTAGGAGCTCTGAGAAGAAGATCAACCAAGATCAGAATTACTTCGGTTCAGATTCTGATGAGGAGACGAAAGCAAAACAGGTTGATTTTCTTCAGAAGGAAAGAATCAGGGAGAAGTTATTGAAGCAGATGAGGAGATCATCTTCTTCAAGCTCATCTTCCAGTGATGAAAACGAGGGAGGAAGCATGGTTTCGAATGTGCAACGCTCTGCAGTTTACAGAGGAAAGAGTGTTTTGTTTGATGAAAGCAAATCAATGGATGGATCAACTGAGAAGCATGGAACATGGTACTTGCGTTCTTCCTACAGTAGAGGAGATGGAACAATAAATGGTGACAAGAAGAACAGTTCATTGCATGAAGGGACAGAAAAGATGGAATTGATATCGCAAGCTCAGGGAAACCATGTAGAGAATGCATGGCCGGGCTCTGCAAATAAGATGGCGACGTGCTCTTTGAGTTCAAGGAAGACGCCAATGTCAGTAAGGACTAGAAGAGGCGTTTAAGCAGTAATAATTTCATATGACATTTTCTTTTTGTTCTTAATTCTGAAGGTATGAAAAAAAGTATTTGGGCTTCTTAGTTCTGTAATTCGATCAGTGATGGAACTTGAGGGAATGTAATCTATTCTGCAAGTCCACAACATTTATTATTCAGTAAAAGATTATGATATATAGATTCCTTAGATGAGGTATTTTTAGTAATTAAAAATTGAGAATAAAAATCATGAAATCTTTAAGTATCTAGATTTAGTTATAAGTTATTTGTTTCATTGCTGAATTGTGTAAGGTCGAATTTAGCGACAATGATATATGATTATATTCATGTTCATGAGTTTTTAAAATCATTTTCTGCTGGTTGTGATAAGGATTAAAGGCTTAGGATTTATATTATATAGTAGTGTTAATTCACTCAAAGAAAACATGATTTCATCAAATATTGATAATTTCATCAGTGAGAAAACCTCGCAGATTAAGCATTCGCTAATTGTCCCACAACTGTACTAATGAAGGACGAAATAAAATTTTTGAGATGATGTCGATCGTTAGAGCTGGGTTTATTGTAAATAGTGAATGGTTGCAAGATGGATAATTTTGACTTCTTAGGAGAATTTTTTAGGCGACTTCACTGATAAAGCTACAGAAATATCCTCTTCCTATAGTGTAAAGATTTGATTATATTCAACAAAGCGTTTGTAGTCCAACGGTTAGGATAATTGCCTTCCAAGCAATAGACCCGGGTTCGACTCCCGGCAAACGCATTCATGAATTATTTATCGATTGTTTGTTTTAAAAATCTAATTTAATTTGTGTTTCATGCTTTGAGAATTTAATTAATTTATTAAACGTGGATATGTGTCCATTTCGACTCCGGCAAACGCAGGCATAAAAATTTCATCAACCTTAGACATCATGAGAGCCTCTAATATCATCCACAAATAAAAAATTATTTCAATTGATAATATTTTTACAAATTAAATATTTTTTCTTGAGGTAAACTTATGACAATTTGATCAAGAAATTAAAGAGTATGCATCCCGAAACTTGTGACAACTTTGTAACCTTCAATTGGGCAAGGAATTCAATAGATTCCTTTTTTTCCAAAGAAAAAATTATATTAAAAATTGGCGATTGTCGAATAAAAAAGAGTTGGTATACAAGATGGACTCCAATTCCGAAAGTCGGATGGATGACCAAATCAGTTCATCCTTACAAATTCTGGCCCTATGGGCATCTTTGTTAGCCTTTGGGTAGCACAAAACAAAATATGTTTCAACACATCAATAGATTCCTCAACCATGATTATTCTACTAGAACTGACCTTTCTCGAGCTTATAAGGACGTGAGATCAAACAATTTTTTTTTGAGGTTAAAGTGAGGCCCTCACGAGCCACACGATTTATATATGATTAAAGGACACTGTTACATAGACTAACAAAACATAATCATCCTAAATGCCCGACCATAGGTCGGGCTACATAACTAGAGAGGTAGAGAATGGTATCCTAATCAAGCAGGTCATTAAGAAGTTGACCAATTATAGTAACAGACAACAAAAATAAGGGAGAATTCAAAGCCAAAACAAGACCCTCAAGCTATCCGCCTCCTCTCCCAAATTGCGATGCAAGAAGCAACAAGCTTGTTTAAATTTGTTTCCTCGTCTCTTAAAATCATTGAGTTTCTTTGGAATCAAATCAACATTCGTGCTCCAAATCATGGCTAAAGTTCTTATATGCTCGTCTGTTTCTCTGAACCTCCCGACATCCCCCAGTGGTTGTTTCGCCCAACGAATCAACAATTTTTCCAAAAGTTTTTTCCAACCATCAACAGTGATGTTACATTGGTAGATCAGGTGGTCAAGGTTTTCTCCTGCTCGCTTGCAGAGTACACATTTGTCATCCGTTATTTGCGATCCATGGCTAATGAGTCTCCTTTTTGTATAGCATCACTTTAGAACTAGCCATGAATGAATTTTGAACTTGAGAGGTATGATGCATTTCCAAATACAATTAGCTGCCTCCCATCTAACTCTGGAGTCCATATATCTGGAGTACATTGAAGATGCCGAGTACTTTCCGTTGGATTCCCACCTCCAATAATTATAATCATGATCTTCAATGAAGCTTGGGGTTCCGATAAAGTTCAACAATTTCATGATATCATCAAGGCCTACATTTGTTGCCCAGTGGAAATTCCAATTTCTGTCGAAACACTGATGTACATAAGTGTTTTTGTATCTAAAAGCCCTGTAAAGATCCGAAAATTCAGAAGACTGTTTCAAATTTTTACACAAACGTTCTTTCCAAAAGTTTGTTGTCGTACCGTCTCCTAACTTTTTTTCAATCCCCAGATCAAACAGCTCTTTTGCTTGTAGGATCCCTTTCCAAATGTGTGACCACCTCGTACTGCAGGCAACACCAAACCATTTTTTCCTTTTAAAGTAGTTGATTCTCACGATATTTACCAACATTAGGTTTTTGTCATTTGCAAGTTCTCACCACCATCGTCCTAGTCGAGCCTTGTTGTGCATTTTCAAGTTTTGGATACCCAAGCCACCATGCTCCATGAGCCTCCTCATATCATCCCAATTCACCAAGCCCACTATCCTATTGGCTTCTCCACCTCCTTTTCAGAAGAAATATTTCACCTTTTGTTAATGACCCTGATAACCCATTTTGAAGATTTAAAGATTGATAGACAATATCCTAGAATAGAGCTCAACACACTATTTATCAAAATAAGCCTTCCTCCTCTTGAGAGAAGTCTTCCTTTCCAAGACCTTAGTCTTTTATCCACCTTTTCAATGATACAATTTCAGTCATCTCTCAGAAGTCCATCTCTTAGAGGGAGGCCATGGTATTTCAGCGGAAAATCACCCTTTTTACAACCTAGTAACACCGCCGCTTCTGCACTTATGTCCCCACTTCCTGACACATGCAGTGCCTCCATTTTAGAGTAGTTTGCTTTCAAACCTGACATTAGCTCGAAACCCGAAAGAAGCATTTTTAAGTTGAGCAGATCATTCCCATCTCCGCTTGAAAAAATCACGAAATTGTCTATAAATTCCAGGTGTTATAACTCAAGTTCCCTATCCATCCTAACCCTCCTAATTAAATTATTTTGAGCCGTTTTATTCATCATTCTTGCAAAGACATCTGCCACTAGGAGGAACAGATACGAAGAAAGCGGATCTCCCTGCCTTAGCCCCTTCTTGTGCCTAATCCATTTACTGGGGTCACCATTTAGAAGGACGGAGGACTCCCCAGTCCAAAGAAGATTTGAGATCTCATTTATCCAGTCAGGGGGAAAGCCTCTTTCCCACAATAATTCTAGCAAAAATTCCCAGTTCATGCGGTCAAAAGCCTTGGACAGATCAAGTTTTAGCATAATAGTGTCCCAGTTATTTTTCGTACAATAGTGAATAAGCTCAGAAGCTGTGATAAAACTATCAAGTGTCGATTTGCTGGGAAGGAAAACACTTTGAGTGTTTCCAATCAGGGAATCCATATGCGGTTTAAGCCTATTGGCCATCAGTTTGGAGAAAAGTTTCACCATGCTCGATGTTAGGCTTATAGGCCTAAGTCACCCAATCTGTTAGCTCCTTCTACTTTCGGAATAGGGACGATAAAAGATTTATTTAATTTGCTCAGGTCTTCCCTACCCCTCCAAATGTCCTCAATCAGAGATCTCACATCCTCACCGATGATGTCCCAAAACGCGACGTAGAATTCCGGAGTGAGGCCATCGGGCCTAGCCGCTTTATTTTTCCCCATGCCCTTCAACCCATTCAAGATTTCTGCATCGTCGATCAAAAGCTCTTATCAGGCTCGTCAAGTCTATTCTCTCTCTCTCTCTCTCTCTCTCTCCCCCCCCCCTCCCCCCCCAAGATATCTGCCCAGTTTACTCAGAGCATAATCATCTGCGGTCCCTATAGAGAGGCGAAAGAATTGGATTTCGTCATTACTTAGAGAGAGCAACTTTGAGGTGATCGAACAAAGATTTCAAGCAACGCAATAGGTGTAACTTCTTGATTCATCCATCATCACTTAGACATCACCGGCGGGCACCACCGACCTTGATCACAATGGTACAAAACTTATGTTGCTTGATGTTAGATTGTCCTTTCCTCCAACTTCAAACACATATAGATAGGCGTGCAAGTGAGCTGAGTTCGAGTCGAGCTCAAGCCGATGAAATCTCTAACTCAGCTCGATCTTGTCCAGCTCGAGTCGAGCTTTACATGTGAGCGAGCCGAGCTCGAGCTAACCAATACTTGACTTGAGAAGATCGCGACCCTAATTACCGAGGCTTACAAGTGAGCTCACTCAAGCTTAAGAAAATAAACGGGCTTAACGAGCCGAACTCGAGTTGATCGAGTAAAGCTCGAGCCTCAAGATCAAAGCTTGGCCGAGCTCGAGTTCGAGCTCAGCAATTTTTAAACGAGCCAAGCTGAGCTTGCATGTACTCGAGCTTGACGAGGCTCGATTACAACACTAAAAGGAGAGCGGTTTCCATGTACGTGCATCAGCACATAGGTCTTCAATACCTCTCATTTGTTTTTGAATAAATTGCTATCTATTTCTTCACTGTTCTAGGAGTTTTGGGCATATTTTGGAAGAGTTTCTGGCCATTCGAATTCCCATGTCCAAAACATTTCAGATATGGGAAACAACACCCTCCCTAGTGTCTAATTTGTGAGCGTAGTAAACAATGACCATTCATGTTGGATCCTCAACCATTGCTGAAGTTGAGGAAAATGGGATGGCAATCAACCCATAACAAATTAAACATGTCGCACTGAAATTGAGAACTCAACCAAAGAGAATGAATGTAGTGAATTTTCGTAGTTCCCTAATTCCAAAAGAAGATAATTCCCGGCCAAGATATTGACCATGAAATTAAGCATCCTTTGAAAAAAGATATCTCTCTAAACGACAACCAATGTTGCATGCACAGATAAGTCTTCAAACCAAGGTTTAGAACGATGAAATCGTCATCCCATCTGGCCATCTCCATACTCAGTGGAGCGGATCCTAACAATGACATCTCAAAAGCATCAAAACCAACAGCAAAAGAAAAGGAGAAATGTCTCCCGGCCCCTCACACTATTTCAGCCTCCTTTTTCTCTAGTTCACACGATTGACCGCACTTGGACACAATCTAGAACAGACGCCGTCCTCGGAAGCAGCGAGTCCCTCCCTGGTGAAATTAGTAGTGGGGTGGGCAGGCACTTGTCAGTCAACCCCAACCTAAAAGCTCCGAAGACTCCCCCCAAATCAATACAATAAATGCCTATAAAATCCCACCCCCGTTTCAGAGCCAAACACACAACGTACTCTTCCAGCTCTCTTCTGTTCTTCTCATCTCTTCTTAACTCCCTGCCACTTAATTAATTTGACTCACTGAGATGGCTCAGGGAAGGGGCAGTGCCATGACTCTGGGGTTGGCCCTCCTGCTTTGCCTGCTCATCCACGCCGAGATCGCCGACGCCGCCACCTACGTCGTCGGCGACAGCCGCGGCTGGACCTTCAACACCGCTGGCTGGACTAGGGGGAAGCGCTTCAGGGCCGGCGATGTGCTCGGTTTGTGATCAGCCCAGCTAGCCTTATCTCTCTAGGCTCTCTCTCTATATATATCTTCATTAATTCTAAGACTTAATTGTTTGTGTTTTCTTGTCATGCGATTGCGTGCGTGCGTGCATGCGGTGCAGTTTTCAACTACAGCCCTTCCGCTCACAATGTGGTCGCCGTGAGCGCCGCCGGGTACAACGGATGCACGGCGCCGAGGGGGTCGAGGGTCTACAAGTCCGGGAAGGACCGAATAACGCTGGCTCGGGGCACAAACTACTTCATCTGCAGCTTCGCCGGCCACTGCCAGTCCGGCATGAAGATTGCAGTCACTGCTGTGTAACAGTGATCTGAGTTCTACTTAATTAATTACTAGTCAATAAGAGCGATATATAATATAAGCATGAGAGATGAGGAGTAACATTGTTGGTCATTAAACAAATTAAAGTATTTTTGGTTTTAGTAAACACACATTTGATTCTCATAATATATAAGAGAATTTGTATGCACTGTTTGTTTTAATAAAGATTTACTTTATATATATACACATATGGAGTAATTGACTGATATTGATAGTGTTTGCAAAAAAAAAAAACTGATACTGATAGTGCTGGGTACTGGAAGCCTTTATGTATTAGTGATCACTAGTACATAAATATAATAAGACATAATAATTCATAAATTATTAATTGTTAATTACAAGTTCCACGCTACAAGAAAATATTTATTTTTCGACGTCAAAACAAGAAAATATTTCAACGCCAAAAACAGTTAAAAATGACATATTGACGCCAGCAAAAATGACGAAAACAAGTGAAAAATGACGAGAGCCGGAACGAACATTTTAACGTCAGGCGTCGAAATGTTTGACATATCGACGCCTACTAACAGGCATCAAAAACTTTTAAGAAAATAATAAAACCTTGCATTTCGGCACCTATTAGAGGCGCCAATATGCAAAAAAAAGAAAAGAAAAACGGCACGTGGTATTCTCGAATACCGCATACAACACGCAATATTTCGAATACTGCGTACAACATGCAGTACCACACAGGGCGGTGTGTTTTTGCTTCGCTCGATTTTCGCCACCACTACTAGAAATTGAGTCTTCAGCAACGGGTATCAGCAACGGCCGGTCAAGCCGTTGCTATTTGCAACGACATTCTTACGGCCGCCCAAGCCGTTGCAGATATGTTGTATCTGCAATGGCTTTTTAACGGACATGTGATCTGTTGCTGATAATTTTAATTATCAGCAACAGTTTGCTAACAGACAAGTGAGCCGTTGCTGATAATTTTATATAGGTCGCAGATCGCGCCTGCCCCTTCTTCCTCCCGCTGCTGCCGACTCTGCCGTCCGTCCTCGACCGCCGATTTCAGGTATTCCTCGCCGCCCGACCTTCTCTTCCCGTTGCGGCCGACGGGAAATCCGACCGAAACCCTATTTTTAGGGTTTCGGCCGCCGCCGGAGCTTGTACAATGTCCGGACACAGTGTCTGGACACTGTATGCCGGCGCCGAAGTCCACCGGACTCAGGCGCCAGAAATCGTAGTTTTAGATTTATTTATTTATTTATTTATTTGTTAATTAATTGTTCGATTTGTTAGATTAATTTTTAGGGTTTAGATTAATTTTTAGAGTTTATATTAATTTTTAGTTTAATTTAGTTAGATTAATATTTAATAATGGTAGGTTAATTATTTAAATTAATGAAAATGATGTAGATTAATATTAATTAATTAGTTAAAATATTGTTAATTAGTCCAAAGTTGTCCTCAGTGGACTCGTGTCGGAATTGTCCACTTCGGACGTGCGCCAGAATCGTCCACTTCGGACGTGCGCCAGAATAGTTCATTTTGGACTCCCGCCGGAATCGTCTAATTTGGACACGTGTCGGAATTGTCCAATATGGACTCGAACTGACTCGAAACATTTAGAAAATAATCATTCATCCGACGAGTTGATATGTTTCACGTACGCATCGACGAGTCGGATATGATTTAGCAAAACTTTAGATCCGTTCGGGGATTGTATGTTCGTGTAAAAGAAGTAGATGATCTTTTATACGCCGTACAATTCTTGAATTGTCCCTGATTGGACAATTTGGGAATATAGTTATTTGTACTGCACTTACGTTTTTCTTTTAACCGTTAACTAATTATTCTAAATTTCGGCAGCATCTCTTTTGTTCTCCGATACGCGCCCAGATGATATGCGTATTCGGAGAACTGTAGGGAGATGCTGTCGAAATTTAGAATGAAGTTAGCAGTTAAAATAAGTACCTAGTGCAATATAAATAACATAAATCCCGAATGGAATAAGACAATCTCACCTAAAGGCATTAACCAAAGAAATTATCATTGATTGACATAATCATGTCGGCTGATCGAAGTTGGATGTACCGACGTCTTGATCGTGGAGCTTTAACGAATGAGTTTCGATTAGGCGTAACGTACTTCCTAAATATCGCCTATTTGAATCGGAATTTCGTTAGCATCAGTGATCAAATCCGATGTCTGTGCCGCATTTGTTTGAATGGACGATTTTTGGATCGGGAGACTGTCACTCTGCATTTATATAACAAAGGATTTGCATCAAGATATTTTCTATGGACTTGTCACGGGGAGTCACGTGAAGTCGGGACGTCGAGTAATCCTGTTGTTCAGACATATGGTGAATCTTCCTCTGCTGGTGCTTCTTCATCTAGTCAATCTAATCCCTATAGAACTATGATACTTGATAGTCTTGGGGGTCAATTCTACCTGAATGATAATGTTGATCGGCCAGTTCTTCAGACATCAGTCCCACCAAATACTACAACGGTTGATATCACACAAGTACAAACTGCGATAGAGATTGAATTACCGAATAAAGAAGCTGCAGAATTTTACGAGATGTTGAAAGCTGCCGATGAACCTTTGTATGAGAATTGTCCTAAATACACTAAGTTTTCAGCAATGACACATCTCCTAAACATCAAGGCCGATTGTAATATCAGCGGGGTTGCGTATGATCGGATTGCAAGATTGATTAATGGAATGATGCCTACTGATAACAAGTTTGAGCCAACTTTTTATAAGACTAAAAAGCTAATGAGAAAATTGGGGCTTGGGTAAGAAAAAATACACGCGTGCCAAAATAACTGCATTTTATATTATAAAGAAAATGTGCAGTTGGATAAATGCCCTGTATGTCAACATCCTCGTTACAAGGAGAAGAAATCGGTCTGACAGAAAAATATTCCGTTTAAGGTGCTTCGGTATTTTCCACTAACACCGAGGCTTCAAAGATTATTCATGTCGGAAAAGACAGCCCCCTACATGAGTTGGCATGCAAGAAGTCGTGATACAGTAATGACTCATCCATCCGACAGTGAAGCATGGAAACATTTGGATACATATTATCCTTCATTTGCTAGGGATACTAGAAATATCAGATTGGGATTGTGCACAGATGGTTTTAATCCGTTTGGACATTCTGCAACTCCTTATTCAGTTTGGCCAGTGTTGTTGACAGTTTATAATTTACCACCGTCAATGTGTATGAAATATGAATTTATTTATCTTTCGATGATTATTCCTGGTCCTAAGGGTCTGCGAAAAGAAATTGACATATTTCTCAGACCCTTGATAGATGAATTGAAAACATTGTGGACTGAGGGAGCTGTCACTTATGATTATCATCGAAAGCAAAACTTCAATTTAAAGGTCGTGGTCTTGTGGACAATCAATGATTTCCCAGCGTACGGCATATTGTCTGGTTGGAGCACTCACGGCCGACTCTCTTATCCGTATTGTATTGAACACTCTAAATCAATCGATCTCTAGAACGGACGAAAAATCTCATTCTTTGATTGTCATTGTCGATTCCTACCGGCTAATCATCAGTATCGAAGGAATCGTAATAAATTTACTAAGGGCAGAGTCGAAAGAGATGGGCCACCACCGATGTTGTCTGGTGAACAAATGTTAGCACGTGTTTCAGCACTTCCAGATATAGTATTTGGTCGCAATGAAAGAGTGTCAGGTTTTGGCCAAACACATAACTGGGTGAAAAAAAGTATATTTTGGGAATTGCCCTATTGGAGTTCATTATTGATTCGACATAATTTAGATATCATGCACATTGAAAAAAATGTGTTTGATAATATTTTCAACACTTTGATGAATATTTTCGGAAAAACTAAAGATAATATCAAAGCCCGACATGATATAAAAATACTTTGTAAAAGACCAGAGTTGGAGTTACAAGAGGTCAACGGACGATATCTGAAACCGAAGGCCCCATATGTGTTAAATAAACAACAGATCAAAGATGTTTGTCAATGGGTAAAAGAACTCAGATTACCCGATGGATATGCTTCAAACTTATCTCGATGTGTGAACGTCGATGATTGCAAAATATCAGGGATGAAGAGCCATGATAGTCATGTATTCATGCAGAGATTACTTCCGATAGCATTTCGAGATCTTCTACCTGATAATATTTGGGGTCCGTTGACTGAATTAAGTATATTTTTTAGAAACATCTGTGCAAATGTCCTTCAAGTCGAAGATATGTCAACACTTGAAAATAATATTGTTGAGATCATATGTAAGCTGGAGCAGTTTTTCCATCCTGTATTTTTTGACTCGATGGAGCATCTACCGATACACTTGGCATACGAGGCACGAGTTGGTGGCCCCGTTCAATATCGGTGGATGTACTTATTTGAAAGATACATGAATCGTCTGAAGAAAAAAGTAAAGAACACCGCAGCTGTTGAAGGATCAATATCTGAATCGTATATCATCCAAGAAATTTCAACATTCTGCTCATTTTACTTTGAATCGACAGTACAGACAAGATTTGATCGTCTTTCACATAACGATAACGGGGGTGTTCGACATTCAGATGGATATTTAAATATATTTTGTCACTCTGATCGTGCTTTTGGTTCTCGTCCATCTCGACACTTAAACGATGAAGAGTATCATTTGGCACACTTGTATGTATTACTCAATTGTCCAAAGATTGAACAATTCATTGAAATATTTGACATTGAGATGGTGCAAAAATACTCTTTTCACAACGATCAAGAATTGGAGAGAATACGGAATCATGATTTTCCTACTTGGATTCAGACTTACAGCAAAGATCACAAAGCTAAAATAGATGAAAGAATATTTGAGTTTGTTAGTGGACCGTCGCGACTAGTTTCGTGCTATAGCAGATATTTTGTTAATGGGTACAAATTTCACATGGTGGAATATGCCTTTACAAAGAAGACGATGAATGTCAGGGTCTGCGTGAAAGGGATAATCTATGTTGAATGTGATATGGAATTTTATGGACTGGTGGAAGAAGTGATAGAGTTGCACTATTTCGGCTTGGAATCAGTGATCCTATTTAGATGTCATTGGTTCGATACAACAGAACGGGGCATGAAAGTTCATCCAAAATACAAACTTGTTGAGGTTAATTACAAATGTAAATTGGCAGCAAATGAGCCTTTTATATTGGCATCACAAGTCGAACAAGTATATTACGCGAAGTATCCGGCTTGAAATAAAGATAGAGCAGATTGGCGTGTAGTCTGTAAGACAAAAGGTAGAGGAAAAATTGACCCGATAGTAGGAGAAAATGAGCTGATACCTGATATGACACATGGTTTCTATCAAGAAGATGATCCTCCTGCTGTAGATCGTATTATTCCAATACTCGAGGATGCAGACACAACGTTAATTCAATTAGAAGTTGAATATGCTGATGATGACGATCAAGAAATTGAGGAAGCTGGAGATGAAGAAGATGAAGAAGAGGAAGAAGAGGAAGAGATCGAAGACTATTTTTCAGATGATGAGAAATAATTGTAAAGTATATATTTTATTAAATATATCTCTACTATTTATACAATAATCTGATTATATGTCTATTGGATAGATATGTCTGGTCGTGGTTATCGTCGCAGGAGAGCTTCGGAGTCTTCGATCGGTGAGACTCCAGCACTTACTCATGCTGCTGATCCTCATGCCGATGATACTGCCGAGGCTAGTACATCCAGACGCAGGCGGCCACGCGGGCCGAATAGGTGGCAGCCTCCACCAGTCACAGAGTCATGTAGATTTATTAGCATGATTGGGGAGCGGTAATATATCATGAATTATGAATCATTATAAATTCATTATATCATAATATAATATTAAATTTTATTTTTGTTGTGTAGGTTCGAGCAAGAAGAAGTGCCGAGGAGCATTTCTTCTACTATTCGACGATACATGAACGGGGCATGGCCTACGTGGTCTCACGTGCCTAGCGAGCACGTCGACATGTTATGGCGTGAGTTTGAGGCATGTATTATTTTTTTTATACATGCATGATGATTAATATTGGTACTGATATTATTATTCTACTGGCTCGCTATACATGGGCTGAGGACCAGAGGCCCTTCATTTACGCTGCCTAGGAGACTATTTCCCGGGCAAGGTACAATGGGCAGCTCGGGCAGGCCCGGTCCCAGGCGATGGCACGAGCTGGGACTACTAACATCGCGGAGACTCGGGGATACGACCCCGATTGGATTACTCTGGATATATGGGACCAGCTCGTGGGAATATGGTCGACGGATCGATGATAGGAGGTTTCTTAGAATGCGGCTAGAAATCGCATGTCGGGGGAAGCAGCGCGTTACACCGGCGGCTCTATTGCATTTACAGTGCACGCGAACCATATGGTAAGTATACCTTCTAATTATATATTTTATTTGTTACTATGTGTACTAATTAATGTATTATGTTTTGTAAATGTAGACGACGGTGTCGGATGACGAGACTGTCCAGCGACCCTCCCCGATGGCGGTGTTTGAGCGGACTCACCGTCGAGCACATGGGACGGGGGAGTACATCGACAATCGCGCTGCATACATTATGGTAACTATATATTTGTTTAAATTATTCATTATATATTTATAATTTAAGTTTTATGATAAATATTAGACAAAAAATCAAACTCGAGTAGGAGACCTACAGCCAGACGGTGGTGCAGCGCGGGGGCACCCCCAAGGACTTTGACGTAGTAACGTGGGTCGAGGCCGTAGGTGGCTGAGACCATGGCCGCGTATATGGCTTTGCAGATAGTGGTCATGCGCGAGCCGTACTAGGGCCACTTGGGGCACCGACCCCTCCGATCGCTGGTGAGCGGTCGTCCACCTCCAGATCCAATTATGATCATAGTAACAGAATAAGGACTCTAGAGGACACGATCGCGCGTCAGACTGAGATGATGGAGCGCCAGAGTCAGATGATGGCGGAGATGCATGCTATGCTACGCAACATGTCAGGTCATCCCGAAGCAGGCATCTCTTCGGTATTATCTCATCCATCATCCTCGAGTCAGTCCACGCCGGTGTACACTCAAGCACTCCAGACCCCGCCAAATGATCCAGGCCATCCTCCATCGTCATCGTGAGATTTTTTTTATTGACTTTGTTACTGAGATATTATACTTGTTTAATTTATTTTGTTTGAATATTGATACTTCAATTTTGCATTTGAATAGTTTTTATACTATTGTGGATAATTATAAATATAAATATAATTATTTTGATGTATATCTTGGTGTATTTGTGATGTGTGAATGAATGTTTGTATGAGTGTATGGGTGTGTGAGTTATGTATCAGATAATGTATCAATGTATCAATGGAAATTTGAAATTTTAATTTTTTTCGTTACCAGGTTCACATCATCAGCAACGGCTTTCCCACGACCGTCCGTGGGAAAGGTGTTGCTAAAAGTTTATCGAAAGTCGTTGCTGATGACCTATAGCAACGGCTTAGCAACGGTCTTTTACTAATGGCATTGATACAGACTCACTAGTCATTGCTATTAATGTTTTCAGCAACGGCTCCATGTCCGTGGCAAAACCGTTGCTAATAATATTATTAGCAACGACCCGAGCGGCCGTTGCTAAGTTATCAGCAACGCGCTTTTCTGCCACGGCTCCGTTGCAACGGGTAGGGCCGTTGCAAGCCATTGCTGATGGTTTTCAGCAACAGCCCAGCAACGGCTAGAGCCGTTGCTAATGCCCATTTCCCAGTAGTGCACGTGGCAGAAATCGAGCGAGCGCGGCACCGAGCCGTTCGATTTCTACCACGCGGCGAAAATCGAACAGGCGCGAGGTCGAGCTGCTCGATTTCCGCCGTGTGGCAAAAATCGGACGAGCGCGGTGCCGACCTACTCGATTTTGCCACGCGCAAAAATCGAACCGGCGAAAAAACATTTAATTAAAAAATATATTTTGAAAAAATTAAATGAATACAAGTTATAAAAAAATTATACTAACCTTTATATAAATTCGGTAACCTGAAATTTTTTGATAACCTAATAAAAGAAGAAGAAAAAATATATGAGAAAGAAGAAAGAATGAGGAAAGAAAAAAAAGATAGGAAGAAAAAGAAGATGAGGAAAAGAAGGAAAGAACAAAAGAAGAAAAGAAGTATATAAAGAAAAGAAAGTGAGGGTAAAAATTTAAAATTAAAAAGAAAATGTTTTAGAGGCGGGAAATCTCCCGCCTCGATTTCACTTGGGCAAAGCCCCTCGGCGCGCTCGCCGAGGGATGCGGGCTTGTGTGCCAGCTAACCCGCACGGGCAGACGCTGGCGTGGGCTCGCATGTGGGCTTCGGAGGGATGGCAGGGTGCCTCCCGGACGGCACACCAAAATTGGATGACGTTGGTCGAGGGATCCATCGCTCGGTATACCGGTGGGTCCATCTCATTTATCAGTCACGAGCGTCGATTGGTAAGTAATTTAATGATAATTTTTTATTATTATTATAGGGAAACTAATTATATTTATTTTATTGCAGGGGACGCGCGACGAGCATGGGACGCTCATCCCGGTTGACCCTCTAAGGGTCTTCAAGGAGACGAATAGATATCAGCGTGGCCCTCGCCGGGGTGAGTTTATCAGCGGGAGGCCGAAGACGATATTGGTAAGTTAATATTTAAATTTTTTTTAATCTAGTTCTATTATGTATAATTAATTTAATTAATCCACTTAATTTTCATTAAAGGCTATGTACAGTGAGTTGGTGACCCAGCGAGGAGGTGATCCTACGCAGCATTAGCTTGATGCTGACACATGGATGCATGTGACAGGCGTAAACCGCGGCCGTGTATATGGCATTGGCACAACGGCCCACACACGGGCGTTGTTGACTTGTTGCAGCCACATGGTGCGGGATCGTCTACCTTCACCTCCTCCTCCGCTGGTCCATCAACATCATGTGAGGATCAGGACCGATTAGCGGCCATCGAGACTGCTCAAGCACGCCTCAACACCGACATGGCCACTATGAGGGATACTATAACACATGTGACCGAGTACTTGGCGTATATAGCTTCTATCATACTTGGTGCTCGTGCCCCTCCGCCTCCCCCGTCATTCGACGCGACGACATCAGTATCAGATCCATCATCATCGTCGACGCCTACTGATGCACTCCCCACGCAGCCCCTGTCCTCGTCGTCGTCTAATGCGCCTCACCATTGATGTATTTGTTTGATGTTTTATTTTGATATGATGTAAATATTGTTTTGATACGGTGTATATAATATTTTGATATCCATTTGAGGTATATAAATTATAAATTGATGTCTCTTGTTTGATTGATATGTATTTTAATTAATTATTATAAACAGGAATTTATATTTTTCATTTTTTATAAAAAAAGTATATACTCTTCTGCGACGGTATTGCGATAAAAAATGTGAAAGCGAAATGACGACACTAGAGGGGGGGTGAATAGTATGTGTTTACTAAATAATTAGCTTAAATTCACTTTTAATTGATTTCTTAAATCGATTTAGGCAAGATGCAATTATGCGATTGTATGCGAAAGTTATAAATGATGGAGCAATAAAAATAAACAATCAAACCAATGCAAACACGCAATTTATAGTGGTTCGGCCCCAATGCCTACTCCACTACCTAAGCACCCCGTTTAGGATTTCCAAACTAGATTTTACTAGATTAACTAGTTTCCCTTGCAATGATGACTTTTCCCCGGAAAGACTCCGCTCTCCAACCGAAGGCACTTCCACACCTGGAAGTATCCCGTCTTCCTACCGAGAGCTCTTTCCCACCTCAACCTAAGGAACAGCTAAAATTAATCCTAGTAAGCGCTAAGTTTACACAAGTGGCTTTACTCCTTTTCACCAAGGATACCACTTCACCTAATTCAAGACCAAACACCTGGTCTTCTACAAACCCAAATTAAAATAGTTCAAACAACAATTAAAAGATACAACGAAAAGAAATAAGGATAAATACAAGATCAACTACTCTTTTCGGGTCTTCAAAAACTCCAACTCGCCAAGTAGAATATCTTGAATTGAAGCTCGAGTTGAGGAGCAGAGTGCGCAGGAAGAAGAACTCGTGGAAGTAGCAGAGCGCAAGCGTTTTGATCTTTAGAAGGCTTTGGATCTCTCTTGGATGACTCAATAAGATCTGTAGAAGAGTGTGAGAGAGATTAAATTAATCATACAGGGGTGTATTTATACCTTCGTGAAGCAACGATAGCTCAACGAATAAAAATCTATCCGTTACAGGCCGTCGGTCGAAGCGCCGGTCGAAGCGCCGGTCGAAGCATTAGTCGATTGGTCATTCAACCGCTATAATTTTCCCTGTGGTCAGTCGATCGCCAGACACGGATCGCGCGATCCGCGATCTTCATTCGACATGTCGGTCGATCGACGTGATCTCACGTCACAGCATTCAGCAGGTCGATCGATCAACTAGTCGACCGCCAAGCTACTGCCCATTTTGTGCTTTGGTCGGTCGACCGCCCGGTTGATCGCCAGATGCAAGAAGCTTGCGTTTTCATTTTCGGTCGACCGATCGGTCGACCGACGCAAGCTGCGTCTGCAACTTAGCCTCTGTCCGGTCGATCGATAGGGCTACTGCCTTTTACCTTATCTTATTCGGTCGACTGCCCGGTCGATCGAACATAGGCTGAGTTTGTTTTCTCAGTCGATTTTCTTCCGCGCTTCATTTCCGGGTTTTAGCTTTCAACGAGCATCATCCAAGTGACTTGATCTTTGAACTCATCCAAGCGACTTGGGTGCACTCGTCGATCTTCGAGAAACTTCCACGATGAACCCGAGCGCGACGATCAATGTCCTTCTGATTTTGCGATTTCTTCGATTTATCCGATCGAGGACATCGAACGCTAATCGATATGGAACCTGAAAGATATTCTCAATGAAATCATTAGTTCCATGTTTGTTATCATCAAAACCATCAAGACCGAGATTAAGGTTAAGGTTGAAAACCAAAAGCCAACAATCTCCCCCTTTTTGATGATGACGAACATCCTTAAGAAAATATATTATTAAGACATATAAGGATATCAACTAAGGGATTTCTTCCCCTATCAACATGCATATCTATGAGATAAACTCTCCCTATCTATATGCATGGATTTCCTATATTTTTGTCCCCTTTTTCTTATACTTCTCTCCCCCTTTACCCATACTCATCTCCCCCTTTTGACATCAATCAAAAAGGGCAAGAGAGACTATCTAATCAAAGGGATGAAACACAATTAAAGTTTCATGAAGTTGAGACTCTAAGGATTATTTTCATGAAACTTGGAAATCTCAACCAAAGGGATGGAAAAACAAATATATGATAGAAACAAAATCATACATGATATGGAAAAGATAGATACAATTCAAAAGTAAAGCATGTATGCATTTAAGTATGAATGCTGTTTTTTTTTCATGATATTTTTAAATTTCATTCAAACTTTCAAAGAACCAAGATATGGTTATTTTAACTCATATATATCAAGTTTGAATTTAAACTAATGTCATTTAATCCAAATATGAACTTAGCATGTTTTCATTTGAATTAAGCATGCAAACTATGAAAATGCTAAGTCTCAAGATTTGTTATCTACTCATGTTTTCTCATATTCATGCATTAAGACATCAAACATGAGATAGTATAAGTCTATGAATTAAGTTTGAGCTTAAGATAAGATTTTTAACTTACTTTGTTGACTTAAGTCAACCTATACTTCTTGTTTTCAAAAATCACCCTTTTAAGTTTATTCAAAATTATATTTTTGACAAATGTTTTTGAAACCAATTTTTGGATGAAAGATTTGATACCAAATATAGAATGCTCATTTTCATATCATTTGTGGGATGGAAATTTTGATACCAATTATTGAATAGTCATTTGAAATGCATGTATCAAGATTGAACTCAAAATGAGTTTAAATATCGAAGTCTTTTTTTTTTTTATCTTATATCGATTCTAATCAAAACATACCAAATGTAGTTTCTAGCTCTCATTCAAGAATTCAAAATCATTCAAGAATGCATGTATCAAGAATTCAATAGAGTGAATGATATTAGAAACATAATCAAAATGGTATACACCAACTTTCATTTGAAATTTCCCAAAAAATCAAAGTATTAAAAAAAATTGATATTTTAAAAGATGATACTTTTCATTTTTGGAAATTCAACTTCAAAATTTCATTAAAAATTAGATTCTTGATGGAACTTTTTAAAATTTTAACACAACATTCTAGATTTTTCAATGAAGGTGTAGCTTCAAAAATCATTTCAAAATTAATTTTCTATATGTTTTTAGAAATAACTGAAAATAGATACCAAATGTAGAGTGAAGTGGTATTTTTGTGATTTTCAGTTATTCTTAATGCTTGTTCAATTTTCATTCAAACTTTCATGACATCACATGATGGTCATGTTAAGAGTATATGTCAAGTTTGAAATGAAAATTTTATCCTTAAGTCAAGATATCAACCTAGCATGATTTCATTCAAAACTAAACTAGTTTTTATGAAACTTGCTAAGTTTCAATCTTAACATGTACTCATGATTTTTCAAATTCAAATCTATGGATACCTAATATGAGTAAATCTAAATATGTTTCTCAAATATAGATCATAAATGAGACCTTTAAGTCAACTTGTTGACTTGGGTCAACATAGTTCAAGAGAGGTAAGCAAGACTTAACATCTATTGTCATTTTATCTATATCCATATGAATTTTGTCATCTTAAGAGCATGAAAACATGTCATACCTATTCCTAAACATGTTTATGAAGATTTGGACTTAAAATGAAATCTCCAAGTCAATTGATATCAATTGTGGTTTGTTGACTTGGATCAAGTTTTTCAAGCTTAAGTCCCCTAAAGTGATATAGATATCACATTGTTCATCTAGACATGAATTTTCAATTTTAACTTTCTAGACTTATGTGATATGTGTATCTTAAACATGTTCATCAAATTTTAACCTAGAGCAAGTTTCATTTAATCAAGATTATCATAAAATTGCCTAAGTTATCAAATTATTTAATCAAGATTATCATAAAATTGTTTCATTTAATCAAGATTATCATAAAATTGCCTAAGTTATCAAATTATTTTCTACTCATGAAAGATCAAATATTCATCATGCATAATCAATCATGGGCATAGAGACATCATTAAACATGAAATTTTAATTTATTTTTCAAAAATTTTGCAAAATAAAATTCATACATTTTTCTAGAAAATTTGTCCAACTTTTTCATTTCCTTTTTGATTTACTTCTAGATAGCATAGTCTTCAATGTTTACCAATTTTTTAACTTGCAAGTAGGCTTCATTAGTAGCATAATGAAGTAATATGCCAACTTAGCAAGATAACAGACTAAATAGCAAGGTTTAATGCAAATTTTCATTAGAATAACTTAACCTATGCTAGATAGTGAAGATTCATTTTTAAGAAAGTTTTTCATGATATCTAAATGAATCATAAGGGATCTTAAGATGTGAAACCTATGAGGAATAAGGTCCCTAAACAAGTTAAACTAGTTTGGACTTAATAGGAATGTCTCTTATAGTAAGTTCAACCTAGAGCAAATTCCATTTGATGAAATTTGCCTAAGTGTTAATATTCTACCTACTCATGAGAATTTAAAGATTTTACATACAAGTCCAATCATGAGTATAAAAACATAGTTTAAGCTTAAGCAAATGAGGTATAACACTAGGATTTTGAATTAATCATAGTTATACCCAATTCATGAAAATTTAGCCAAACTAATTTTTTTTCTTCCTAATTAGTCTTCCTAAAACCTTATAACTTGCAAGTATACATCTTAAGTAGACAATGAAATTAAATCTACATGCAAGCTATCAAACTAAATAGTGAAGAGAAAGACCAAGTATAATTTATCAAATTCCACTTCACTAAATAGCATGGATTCATTTTCGTATAAATCTTCATGATAACAAAATGAATCAAGAGATCTCAAAATATAAAATTTTGAAAAATAAGATCTCCAACCCTTCCTATTGGTTGAAAATCGAAAGCCACAAGTAGCCTACGATTTAGAATCGCAAGGTCGCTTAGGCCCATTACAGGCCACCGGGGTCTCTGAAGAGATCGGAAAATCAAAAATCAAAAATATTTTTGAAATATATTAAGAGCGGGGAAAATCAATTAATTTTAAGCATGTATCATAACTTCAACTTAGATAAAGCAATGGGATATAGGAGATAATACTGGAATAGATTTGATGCCAACTTTACCTAAGGCATCAATGTAGCTTGAAGTTGCAACCAAAGGAGGATTCATCATTCAAGTCCATGGTCAACTCCAATACACCACTTCTCATTCATCCTTGTGTGGTAGCTTCCCCTACAAAAGGAGATGAAAGTTTTGGTACCCAAATGACTTTGAGTCCTTGGGGGTGAGTTGGCCTAGGAATCCAAAGTGTATTAACTACACTTGGATTTTTCTTGAATGCACAATCATAAATGGCATAGCCAAAGATACCACAACAAAAATAATGTCCATTAAATTTCTTCTTTTCATTTTTATTATAGACATGAGATTTATTTTTAGAATGCTTGTTATGTGAAACATGATGAGTGTGAGCATTCTTAGATAAATCATTTTTCTTTTGAGGTTTCCTAAATGAGACATTTTGATTTTTAGGACTCCTAAAAGATGAATCATTTGATAAGTTACTAGTTTTCTTACTCAAGAAAATAATCTCATTTTTAAGTCATTGATGGATCACTACTAGAAATTAGGTCTTCAGCAACGGCCGCTCAAGCCGTTGCTATTTGCAACGGCCTTCTTACGGCCGCCAAAGCCGTTGCAGATATGTTGTATCTGCAACGGCGTTCTAACAGATACGCAAGCCGTTGCGGATTATCACTACTAGAAATTAGGTCTTCAGCAACGGCTATCAGCAACGGCCGCTCGAGCCGTTGCTATTTGCAACGGCATTCTTACGGCCGCCCGAGCCGTTGCAGATATTTGTATCTACAACGGCGTTCTAATGGAAACCCGAGCCGTTGCTGATTATTTTAATTATCAGCAACGGCTTTCTGACGGAAAGGCGAACCGTTGCTGATATTTCAATTATCAGCAACGGCTTGCTAACGGACAAGTGAGCCGTTGCTGATGATAACTTATTAGCAACGGTTTTCTAACGGGCGAGTGAGCCGTTGCTGATAAGTTTATATAGGGCACACTCTCGCGCCCGACCCTTCTTCCTCCCGCTGCTGCCGCCGCCGCTCCTGCCGACGCCTCTCACCGCCGTTGCCGCTGCTGACGACGCCGACGACGCCTCTTCCTCCTCCCGCTGCTGCGGACTTGTTCAGGTATGTTGATCGGCCGGCCGTCTCTTCCCTGCGGCCGGCGGGAATTAATCCGACCGAAACCCTATTTCTAGGGTTTTGGCCGGCGGTGGGCGGCCGATGGCTGCCGCCGAACCTTCTACAGTGGCCGGACAGTGTGTCCGGCCACTGTACGCTGGCGCCGGAGGGTGGACTCCGGTGCCGGAATTTATAATTATATATATATTTTATTTTGTTTGATAATTGTTAATTAATTGTTTTATAATTGTTAATTAATTGTTTAGATTAATTATTTAATTTGTTAGATTAATTATTAGGGTTTAGATTAATTTCGGACGCGCGCCGGAATCGTCCACTTCGGACGCGCGCCGATTTGTCCACTTCGGACGCGCGCCGGAATCGTCCACTTCGGACGCGCGCCGGAATCGTCCAATTCGGACTCGCGCCAGAATCGTCCACTTCGGACGCGCGCCGGAATCGTCCAATTTGGACTCGCGCCGGAATCGTCCACTTTGGACTCGCGCCGGAATCGTCCACTTCCCTACTTGGATTGAACAATTCATTGAAATATTTGACATTGAGATGCTGCAAAAATACTCTATTCACAACGATCAAGAATTGGAGAGATTACGGAATCGTGATTTCCCTACTTGGATTCAGACTTACAGCAAAGATCACAGAGCTGAAATAGATGAAAGAATATTTGAGTTTGTTAGTGGACCGTCGCGACTTGTGTCGTGCTATAGCGGATATTTTGTTAACGGGTATAAATTTCACACGGTTGAATATTCATTTGCAAAGAAGACGATGAATGCTGGGGTCTGCGTGAAAGGGACAACCTATGTTGAATGTGATATGGATTTTTATGGACTGGTGGAAGAAGTGATAGAGTTGCACTACTTTGGCTTGAAATCAGTGATCCTATTTAGATGTCATTGGTTCGATACAACAGAAAGGGGCATGAAAGTTCATCCAAAATACAAACTTGTTGAGGTTAATTACAAATCGAAATTGGCAGCAAATGAGTCTTTTATATTGGCATCACAAGCCGAACAAGTATATTACGCGAAGTATCCGGCTCGAAATAAAGATAGAGCAGATTGGCGTGTAGTCTGTAAGACAAAAGGTAGAGGAAAAATTGATCCGATAGTAGGAGAAAATGATCCTCCTGGTTTCTATCAAGAAGATGATCTTCCTGCTGTGGATCGTATTATTCCAATACTCGAGGATGCAGACACAACGTCAATTCAATTAGAAGTTGAATATGCTGATGATGACGATCATGAAATTGAGGAAGCTGGAGATGAAGAAGATGAAGAAGAGGAAGAAGAAGAAGAATTCGAAGACTATTATTCAGATGATGAAGAATAATTGTAAAGTATATATTTTATTAAATATATCTCTACTATTTATACAATAATCTGATTATATGTCTGTTCGACAGATATGTCTGGTCGTGGTTATCGACGCAGGAGAGTTTCGGAGTCTCCGATCGGTGAGACTCCAGCAATTACTCATGCTGCTGATCCTCCTGTTGCTGATCCTCATGAGGATGATACTGCCGAGGCTAGTACATCCAGACGTAGGCGGCCACGCTGGCCGAACAGGTGGCAGCCTCCACCAGCCACAGAGTCACGTAGATTGATTAGCATGATTGGGGAGCGGTAATATATAATGAATTATGAATCATTACAAATTCATTATATCATAATATAATATTAAAATTTATTTTTGTTGTGCAGGTTCGAGCAAGAAGAAGTGCCGAGGAGCATTTCTTCTACTATTCGACGATACATGCACGGGGCATGGCCTACGTGGTCTCACGTGCCTAGCGAGCACGTCGACATGTTATGGCGCGAGTTTGAGGCACGTATTATTATTATTATTTTTTACATGCATGATGATATATTAATATTAGTACTGATATTATTATTTTGCAGGCTCGCTATACATGGGCCGAGGACCAGAGGCCCTTCATTTACGCTGCCTGGGAGGCTATTTCCCGGGCAAGGTACAACGGGCAGCTGGGGCAGGCTCGGTCCCAAGCGATGGCCCGAGCTGGGACCAATAACATCGCGGAGACTCGGGGATACGGCCCCGGTTGGATTACTCCGGATATATGGGACCAGCTCGTGGAGATATGGTCGACGGATCGATGGCAGGAGGTTTCTCGGAATGCGGCTAGAAATCGCATGTCGGGGGGAGCAGCGCATCACACCGACGGCTCTGTTGCATTTGCAGTGCACGCAAACCGTATGGTAAGTATATCTTTTAATTATATATTTTATTTGTTACTATGTGTACTAATTAATGTATTTGTTTTGTAAATGTAGACGACGGTGTCGGATGACGGGACTGTCCAGCGACCCTCCCCGATGGCGGTGTTTGAGCGGACTCACCGTCGAGCACATGGGACGGGGGAGTACATCCACAACCGCGCTGCATACATTATGGTAATTATATATTTGTTTAAATTATTCATTATATATTTATAATTTAAGTTTTATGATAAATATTAAACAAAAAATCAAACTCGAGTAGGAGACCTACAGCCAGACGGTGGTGCAGCGTGGGGGTACCCCCGAGGACTTTGACGCAGCATCGTGGGTCGAGGCCGCAGGTGGCTGGGACCATGGCCGCGTATATGGCTTCGCAGATAGTGGTCATGCGCGAGCTGTACTAGGGCCACTTGGGGCACCGACCCCTCCGATCGCTGGTGAGCGGCCGTCCACCTCTAGATCCAGTTATGATCATAGTAGCAGAATAAGGACTCTAGAGGAGACGGTCGCGCGTCAGAGTCAGATGATGGCGGAGATGCATGCTATGCTACGCAACATGTCAGGTCATCCCGAAGCAGGCATCTCTTCGGCATCATCTAATCCATCATCTTCGAGTCAGTCCACGCCGGTGTACACTCAAGCACTCCAGACCCCGCCATATGATCCAGGCCATCCTCCATCGTCATCCTGAGACTTATTTTATATTGACTTTGTTACTGAGATATTGAACTTGTTTAACTTATTTTGTTTGGATATTGATACTTCAATTTTTCATTTGAATTGTTTTTATACTATCGTGGATAATTATCAATAGAAATATAATTTATTTTGATGTATATCTTGGCGTGTTTGTGATGTGTGAATGAATGTGTGTATGAGGATATGGGTGTGTGAGTTATGTATCAGATAATGTATCGATGTATCAATGGAAATTGGAAATATAAAATTTTCCTGTTTCCCAGTTGGCATCATCAGCAACGGCGTTCCCACGGCCGTCCGTGGGAACGCCGTTGCTAAAAGTGTATTGAAAGCCATTGCTGATGACCTACAGCAACGGCTTAGCGACGGGGTTTTACTAACGGCGTTGCTACGGACTCAACGGCCGTTGCTATTAATGTTATCAGCAACGGCTCCGGGTCTGTGGCAAAACCGTTGCTGATAATAGTTTTAGCGACGGCCCGAGCGGCCGTTGCTGATAATGTTTTGAGCGACGGCCCGAGCGGCCATCGCTGAGCCGTTGCTAAGTTATCAGCAACGCGACTTTTTGTCACGGCTCTATTGCAACGGCGCGGTCGTTGTTGATGCTCTTCAGCAACGGCTCAGCAACGGCATCAGCCATTGCTGATGCCCATTTTTCTAGTAGTGTATTTTATTTATCCGCAACGACTTTCGGACGGACACGCGAGCCGTTGCTGATACTATAATTATTGGCAACGGCTTTCTAACGGACAAGTGAGCCGTCGCTGATGATAACTTATTAGCAACGGCTTTCTAACGGGCGAGTGAGCCGTTGCTGATAAGTTTATATAGGGCACCAGTCGCGCCCGACCCTTCTTCCTCCCGCTGCTGCCGCCGCCGCTCCTACTCTCGCCTCTCGCCTCTCGCCGCTGCCGCTGCTGCCGACACCGACGACGCCTCTTCCTCCTCCCGCTGCTGCCGACTTGTTCGGGTATACCTCGTCGGCCGGCCGTCTCTTCCCATTGCGGCTGGCGGGAATTAATCCGACCGAAACCCTATTTCTGGGGTTTCGGCCGGCGGCGGTCGGTCGATGGCCGCCGCCAGACCTTGTACAATGGCCGGACAGTGTGTCCGGCCACTATACGCTGGCGCCGGAGTCCTCCTGACTCCGGCGCCGGAATTTGTAGATTAATATATATATTTTAATTATTTTTTAATTGTTAATTAATTGTTAATTAATTGTTAATTAATTATTTAGATTAATTGTTTAATTTGTTAGATTAATTATTAGGGTTTAGATTAATTTTTAGGGTTTAGATTAATTTTAGAATTGTCCACTTCGAACGCGCGCCGGAATCGTCCACTTCGGACGCGCGCCGAAATCGTCCACTTCGGACGCGCGCCGGTATCGTCCACTTCGGACACGCGCCGAAATCATCCACTTCGGACGCGCGCCGGAATCGTCCAATATGGACTCGAACGGTCTCGAAACATTTAGAAAATAATCATGCATCCGACGAGTTCATATGTTTCACGTACGCATCGACGAGTCGGATATGATTTAGCAAAACCTTAGATCCGTTCGGGGATTGTATGTTCGTGTAAAAGAAGTAGATGATCTTTTATACGATGTACAATTCTTGAATTGTCCCTGATTGGACAATTTGGGAATATAGTTATTTGTACTACACTTACGTTTTTATTTTAACTGTTAACTAATTATTCTAAATTTCGGCAACATCTCTCTTGTTCTCCGATACGCGCCCAGATGATATGCGTATTCGGAGAACTATAGGGAGATGCTGCCGAAATTTAGAATAATTAGTTAACAGTTAAAATGAAAACGTAAGTGCAGTTCAAATAACATAAATCCCGAATGGAATAGGACAATCTCACCTAAAGACATTAACCAAAGAAATTGTCATTGATTGACAGAATCATGTCGGCTGATCGAAGTTGGATGTACCGACGTCTTGATCGTGGAGCTTTAACGAATGAGTTTCGATTAGGCGTAACGTACTTCCTAAATTTCGCCTATTCGAATCGGAATTTCGTTAGCATGGGTGATCAAATCCGATGTCCGTGCCGCACTTGTTCAAATGGACGATTTTTTGATCGGGAGACTGTCACTCTGCATCTATATACCAAAGGATTTGCACCAAGATATTTTCTATGGACTTGTCACGGGGAGTCACGCGAAGTCGGGACGTCGACAATCCTGTCGTTCAGACATATGGTGAATCTTCCTCTGCTGGTGCTTCTTCATCCAGTCAATGTAATCCCTATAGAACTATGATACTTGATAGTCTTGGGGGTCAATTCCACCTGAATGATAATGTTGATCGGCCAGTTCTTCAGACATCAGTCCCACCAGATACTACAGCGGTTGATATCACAGAAGTAGGGGCTGCGGTAGAGATTGAATTACCGAATAAAGAAGCTGCAGAATTTTACGAGATGTTGAAAGCTGCCGATGAACCTTTGTATGAGAATTGTCCTAAATACACTAGGTTTTCAGCAATGACACAGCTCTTAAACATCAAGGCCGATTGTAATATCAGCGGAGTTGCGTATGATCGGATTGCTGGATTGATTAATGAAATGCTGCTTACTAATAACAAGTTTGAGCTAACTTTTTATAAGACTAAAAAGCTAATGAGAAAATTGGGGCTTGGGTACGAAAAAATACACGCGTGCCAAAATAACTGCATTTTATATTATAAAGAAATTGTGCAGTTGGATAAATGCCCTGTATGTCAACACCCTCGTTACAAGGAGAAGAAATCGGTCGGACAAAAAAATATCCCGTTTAAGGTGCTTCGGTATTTTCCACTAACACCGAGGCTTCAAAGATTATTCATGTCGGAAAAGACAGCCCCCTACATGAGTTGGCATGCAAGAAGTCGTGATGATACAGTAATGACTCATCCATCTGACAGTGAAGCATGGAAACATTTGGATACATGTTATCTTTCATTTGCTAGGGATACTAGAAATATCAGATTGGGATTGTGCACAGATGGTTTTAATCCGTTTGGACATTCTGCAACTCCTTATTCAGTTTGGCCAGTGCTGCTGATAGTTTATAATTTGCCACCGTCAATGTGCATGAAAGATGAATTTATTTATCTTTCGATTATTATTCCGGGTCCTAAGGGTCTGCGAAAAGAAATTGACATATTTCTCAGACCCTTGATAGATGAATTGAAAACATTGTGGACTGAGAGAGCTGTCACTTATTATTGTCATCGGAAGCAAAACTTCAATTTAAAGGCCGCGGTCTTGTGGACAATCAATGATTTCCCCGCGTACGGCATGTTGTCGGGTTGGAGCACTCACGGCCGACTCTCTTGTCCGTGTTGTGTGGAACACTCTAAATCAATCAGTCTTCAGAACGGACGAAAAATCTCATTCTTTGATTGTCATCGTCGATTCCTACCGGTTAATCATCAGTATCGAAGGAATCGTAATAAATTTACTAAGGGCAGAGTCGAAAGAGATGGGCCACCACCGATGTTGTCTGGTGAACATATGTTAGCACGTGTTTCAGCACTTCCAGATATAGTATTTGGTCGCAATGAAAGAGTGTCAGGTTTTGGCCAAACACACAACTAGGTGAAAAAAAATATCTTTTGGGAATTGCCCTATTGGAGTTCATTATTGATTCGACATAATTTAGATGTCATGCACATTGAAAAAAATGTGTTTGATAATATTTTCAACACTTTGATGGATATTTCTGGAAAAACTAAAGATTATGTCAAAGCCTGACATGATCTGAAAATACTTTGTAAAAGACCAGAGTTGGAGTTACAAGAGGTCAACAGACGATATCTGAAACCGAAGGCCCTATATGTGTTAAATAAACAACAGATCAAAGATGTTTGTCAATGGGTAAAAGAACTCAGATTACCCGATGGATATGCTTCAAACTTATCTCGATGTGTGAACGTCGATGATTGCAAAATATCAGGGATGAAGAGCCATGATTGTCATGTATTCATGCAGAGATTACTTCCGATCGCATTTCGAGATCTTCTACCATATAATATTTGGGGTCCGTTGACGGAATTAAGTATGTTTTTTAGAAACATCTGTGCAAATGTCCTTCGAGTCGAAGATATGTCAACACTTGAAAATAATATTGTTGAAATCATATGCAAGCTAGAGCAGTTTTTCCCTCCTGCATTTTTTGACTCGATGGAGCATCTACCGATATACTTGGCATACAAGACACGAGTTGGTGGCCCCGTTCAATATCGTTGGATGTACTTATTTGAAAGATACATGAATCGTCTGAAGAAAAAAGTAAAGAACACCGCAGCTGTTGAAGGATCAATATCTGAATCGTATATCATCCAAGAAATTTCAACATTCTGCTCATTTTACTTTGAATCGACAGTACAGACAAGATTTGATCGTCTTCCACGTAACGACGACGGGGGTGTTCGACATTCAGATGGACGTTTAAATATATTTTGTCACTCTGATCGTGCTTTTGGTTCTCGTCCATCTCGACACTTAAGCGATGAAGAGTATCATTTGGCACACTTGTATGTATTACTCAATTGTCCAGAGATTGAACAATTCATTGAAATATTTGACATTGAGATGGTGCAAAAATACTCTATTCACAACGATCAAGAATTGGAGAAATTACGGAATCGTGATTTCCCTACTTGGATTCAGACTTACAGCAAAGATCACAGAGCTGAAATAGATGAAAGAATATTTGAGTTTGTTAGTGGACCGTCGCGACTTGTGTCGTCGTGCTATAGCGGATATTTTGTTAACGGGTATAAATTTCACACGGTTGAATATTCATTTACAAAGAAGACGATGAATGTTGGGGTCTGCGTGAAAAGGACAACCTATGTTGAATGTGATATGGATTTTTATGGACTGGTGGAAGAAGTGATAGAGTTGCACTACTCCGGCTTGAAATCAGTGATCCTATTTAGATGTCATTGGTTCGATACAACAGAAAGGGGCATGAAAGTTCATCCAAAATACAAACTTGTTGAGGTTAATTACAAATCGAAATTGGCAGCAAATGAGCCTTTTATATTGGCATCACAAGCCGAACAAGTATATTACACGAAGTATCCGGCTCGAAATAAAGATAGAGCAGATTGGCGTGTAGTCTGTAAGATAAAAGGTAGAGGAAAAATTGATCCGATAGTAGGAGAAAATGAGCTGATACCTGATATGACACATGGTTTCTATCAAGAAGATGATCCTCCTGCTGTGGATCGTATTATTCCAATACTCGAGGATGCAGACACAACGTCAATTCAATTAGAAGTTGAATATGCTGATGATGACGATCATGAAATTGAGGAAGCTGGAGATGAAGAAGATGAAGAAGAGGAAGAAGAGGAAGAAGAGGAAGAATTCGAAGACTATTACTCAGATGATGAGGAATAATTGTAAAGTATATATTTTATTAAATATATCTCTACTATTTATACAATAATCTGATTATATGTCTCTTCGACAGATATGTCCGGTCGTGGTTATCGACGCAGGAGAGCTTCGGAGTCTCCGATCGGTGAGACTCCAGCACTTACTCCTGTTGCTGATCCTCATGAGGATGATACTGCCGAGGCTAGTACATCCAGACGCAGGCGGCCACGCGGGCCAAACAGGTGGCAGCCTCCACCAGCCACAGAGTCACGTAGATTGATTAGCGTGATTGGGGAGCGGTAATATATCATGAATTATGAATCATTACAAATTCATTATATCATAATATAATATTAAAATTTATTTTTGTTGTGCAGGTTTGAGCAAGAAGAAGTACCGAGGAGCATTTCTTCTACTATTCGACGATACATGCATGGGGCATGGCCTACGTGGTCTCACGTGCGCGCCTAGCGAGCACGTTGACATGTTATGGTGCGAGTTTGAGGCACGTATTATTTATTTTTTTACATGCATGATGATATATTAATATTGGTACTTATATTATTATTTTGCAGGCTCGCTATACATGGGCCGAGGACCAGAGGCCCTTCATTTACGCTGCCTGGGAGGCTATTTCCCGGGCAAGGTACAACGGGCAGCTGGGGCAGGCTCGGTCCCAGGCGATGGCCCGAGCTGGGACCACTAACATCGCGGAGACTCGGGGATACGGCCCCGGTTGGATTAGTCCGGATATATGGGACCAGCTTGTGGGAATATGGTCGACGGATCGATGGCAGGAGATTTCTCGGAATGCGGCTAGAAATCGCATGTCGGGGGGAGCAGCGCGTCACTGTTGCGGCTCCGTTGCGGCTCTGGGAGGCTATTTCGTTTGCAGTGCACGCGAACCGTATGGTAAGTATATCTTTTAATTATATATTTTATTTGTTACTATGTGTACTAATTAATGTATTTGTTTTGTAAATGTAGACGACGGTGTCGGATGACGGGAGTGTCTAGCGACCCTCCCCGATGGCGGTGTTTGAGCGGACTCACCGTCGAGCACATGGGACGGGGGAGTACATCGACAACCGCGCTGCATACATTGTGGTAATTATATATTTGTTTAAATTATTCATTATATATTTATAATTTAAGTTTTATGATAAATATTAAACAAAAAATCAAACTCGAGTAGGAGACCTACAGCCAGACAGTGGTGCAGCGCGGGGGGTACCCCCGAGGACTTTAACGCAGTATCGTGGGTCGAGGCCGCAGGTGGTTGGGACCATGGCCGCGTATATGGCTTCGCAGATAGTGGTCATGCGCGAGCCGTACTAGGGCCACTTGGGGCACCGACCCCTCCAGTCGCTGGTGAGTGACCGTCCACCTCCAGATCCAGTTATGATCATAGTAATAGGATAAGGACACTAGAGGAGACGGTCGCGCGTCAGACTGAGATGATGGAGCGCCAGAGTCAGATGATGGCGGATATACAATCTATGCTACGCAACATGTCAGGTCATCCCGAAGCAGGCATCTCTTCGGCATCATCTAATCCATCGTCCTCGAGTCAGTCCACGCCGGTGTACACTCAAGCACTCCAGACCCCGCCATATGATCCACACCATCCTCCATCGTGATCGTGAGATTTTTTGTTTGGATATTGAACTTGTTACTGAGATATTGAACTTGTTTAACTTATTTTGTTTGGATATTGATACTTCAATTTTGCATTTGAATTGTTTTTATACTATCGTGGATAATTATCAATATAAATATAATTGTTTTGATGTATATCTTGGTGTGTTTGTGATGTGTGAATGAATGTGTGTATGAAGGTATGAGTGTGTGAGTTATGTATTAGATAATGTATCAATGTATCAATGGAAATTTGAAATTTTCAATTTTTCTGTTACCAGGTACACATCATCAGCAACGGCTTTCCCACGGCCGTCCGTGGGAAAGCCGTTGCTAAAAGTGTATCGAAAGCCGTTGCTGATGACCTACAGCAACGGCTTAGCGACGAGATTTTACTAACGGCGTTGCTATGGACTCAGCGGCCGTTGCTATTAATGTTATCAGCAACGACTCCGGGTCTGTGGCAAAACCGTTGCTGATAATATTTTTAGCGACGGCCCGAGCGGCCGTTGCTGATAATATTTTGAGCGACGGCCCGAGCGGCCGTTGCTGCACCGTCGCTAAGTTATCAGCAACACGAGTTTCTGTCACGGCTCTATTGCAACGGCTGGGCCGTTGCTGATGCTCTTCAGCAACGGCTCAGCAACGGCATCAGCCGTTGCTGATGCCCATTTTTCTAGTAGTGGATTTGTGTAAAGCTTGAATTTGAGATTTCAACAAGCAATTTTCATTTTTCAAAATATCATGCTCAAATTTATAAACACTTATAAAATCATTACCTTTGAGATTCACATTATTTTTTGTGTTTACACTCTCATATCTAATTTTTGTAATCTTAGTTAACAACTCATCATTCTCAATTTCTAATTCTTCATTTCTATGTTTCAATTCCTTAATCTCAAGTTTCATATCATCATGGCAAGAATTAAAAGAACTAGCTTTCATTTTTCTCTTTTTCTAATTTGCATTCATGCAATTGAGAACTAATATTTAAGTTTTCTTTCTTCAATTTCTTATTTTTCTTGTTCTTTTTTACTAGGATGGCATACATTTTCTTGCTTTCTTCTAGTAGTCTTCATAAGACATGTCAAGAGATTTAGAGCTACTAGAATCATTATTATGACAAGAAGCGGAAGACTTTACCTCATTGTCAAGACCCACGAGGCACTATTTTGAGGTGGCTTCATTGTCATCGCATGAGGAGGCTCCACTTGATTTCGAAGTGAAATTTGTGACCTTCTTCTCCTTCTTGGATTTCTTTTTTATCAAGGGACAATTTTTCTTAATATGTCCCTTCTCTTGGCAAAGGAAGCACTTGACTTTTCTTTTCCTACTTTTAAGCATGCTTCTTTCACCGGAGATACTATGGGCACCACAAGAGACATTAGTAGTAGGTGGATGACCATTGTTATCACCATCTTCAACATGAGTAGTAATCTCTTCGGTTTTTGCAAAATCATATAGCATGTTTAACGTTGCCCAAATATCAAATGCAGATGTACAATGCATGACTTGATCAAGGATGCTATTAGGTAAGGTACAATATATAGAATACATAGCATCTCCATTATATTGAAACATTTTCTTATCATGTTCACTCCAATCATGCATGTCAACCTTAGGTTCAATGTATTCTAATTTGATCATGTTATACACATCAAAACTTCTAGTCTTTAAGTAAGTATATATTCTAGACTTCCAAAGACCAAAGTTCGATTCATCGAACCTAGGGGGTGAAGACGCTACACTCTCTAGAGTCATTTCTAGATCGAGACGAATTGTAGAAGGGATGGTTAAATCACAATCTACGACCTGCTCTGGTACCAATTGAAAGCGAAATGGCGACACTAGGGGGGTGAATAGTGTGTGTTTACAAAATAATTAGCCTAAATTCACTTTTAATTGATTTCTTAAATCGGTTTAGGCAAGATGCAATTATGCGATTGTATGCGGAAGCTATAAATGATGGAGCAATAAAAACAAATAATCAAACCAATGCAAACACGCAATTTATAGTAGTTCGGCCCCAATGCCTACTCCACTACCTAAGCACCCTGCTTAGGATTTCCAAACTAGATTTTACTAGATTAATTAGTTTCCCTTACAACGAGGACTTTTCCCCGGAAAGACTCCGCTCTCCAACCGAAGGCACTTCCACACCCGGAAGTATCCCGCCTTCCTACCGAGAGCTCTTTCCCACCTTAACCTAAGGGACAACTAAAACTAATTCTAGTAAGCGCTAAGTTTACACAAGTGGCTTTACTCCTTTTCACCAAGGATACCACTTCACCCAATTCAAGATCAAACACCTGGTCTTCTACAAATCCAAATTAAAACAGTTCAAATAATAATTAAAAGATACAACGAAAAGAGCTAAGGATAAATACAAGATTAACTACTCTTTTCAGGCCTTCAAAAACTCCAACTCGCCAAGTAGAATATCTTGAATTGAAGCCCGAGTTGAGGAGCAGAGTGCGCAGGAAGAAGAACTCGTGAAAGTAGCATAGCGCAAGAGTTTTGATCTTTGGAAGGCTTTGGATCTCTCTTGGGTGACTCAATAAGATATGTAGAAGAGTCTGAGAGAGATTAAATGAATCATATAGTGGTGTATTTATACATTCGTGAAGCAACGGCAGCTCAACGGATAAAAATCTATCCGTTACAGGCCGCCGGTCGAAGCGCCGATCGAAGCATCGGTTGACCGATCATTCGACCGCTACAATTTTCCCTGTGGTCAATCGACCGACTGGTCGACCGCCAGACTCAGATCGCGCGATCCGCGATCTTCGGTCGACCCGTCGATCGACCGACGTGATCTCACGTCGCGGCATTCAGCTGGTCGGTCGACCAACTGGTTGACCGCCAAGATATTGCCCATTTTGGGCTTTGGTCGGTCGACTGCCCAGTCGACCGCTAGATGCAAGAAGCTTGGGTTTTCATTTTCGGTCGATCGACGCAAGCTGCGTCTGCAGTTTAGCCTCTGTCCGGTCGACCGATAGGGCTACTGCCTTTTACCTTACCCTACTCGGTCGACCGAACATAGGCTGAGTTTGTTTTCTCAGTCGATTTTCTTCCGCGCTTCGTTTTCGGGTTCCAGCTTTCAACGAGCATCATCCAAGCGACTTGATCTTTCGACTCATCCAAGCGACTTGGGTGCACTCGTCGATCTTCAAGAAACCTCCACGACGAACCCGAGCGCGACGATCAATGTCCTTCCGATTTTACGATTTCTCTTATTTATCCGATCGAGGACATCAAACGCTAGTCGATGTGGAACCTGAAAGATATTCTCAATGAAATCATTACTTTCATGTTTGTTATCACCAAAACCATCAAGACCGAGATTAAGGCTAAGATTAAAAATCTAAAGCCAACAAAATATCGTCGCAGAAGATTGGTCGCACAGCACATTGGTCGCAGTTGTTGTGCGACGGGATATTGCGACGACAAATTGTCGTCGCAATTATTTTTTATTGCGACCGCACCTTCTACGGTCGCACATTATCTGCGACCAGGACATCGGCGATGAATTTGTGCGACCGCTTGTCGGGACGGCGTTGCGATCGCTTTAGCCGTCGCAGAAGACGTTTTCTTTTGTAGTGTAAGAAATAAATCTCATTTTCAAGAAGAGTCTAATTTGTTGCTATCTTGATTGAAAAATAAGAACACATAAATTATCACCGGCGGATCTACGGTGGAGGCAGTGGGGGCCACTGCCCCCACTGAAAAGAAAAGAAAAAAATGTGTATAAATGCATACCACTTCAAATGTGTTTAAGAGATTGCATACTGATACACACATTCTGCGTGAATAAATTGTGTCTACAGATACAAGTTCTATGTATCATGTATATAAATGCCTATTTATTACTCTTCATTACTCTTCGTGTAATAATTTATACTTGAATTACTATTAAACCAACCATAACATTATTACAACCATAATATTAAAATGTGACCACCTTAAAAAATATTTTTATCGACCGTAGTTTTAAAAATCTAATTCAATTTGTGTTTTCTGGCTTTGAAAATGCAGTTAATTTCATCTACCATAGACATCAAGAGAGCCTCTACTGGTCCACAAATAATAGGCACTCGGAAGTAGTGATTCTTCATAGGGCAAGTGCATATGTGTATAACCTCAGCAAGAGCCCAAATCAGTGGCATCTCATTGCACCGAATATGTGAAGCAACCTAACATGTCACGCCCTTGTAAAAGGATTTGGTAGAAAAAGGTACCATTCTTCTTCCGTCTCTAAAAGATCTTGTGATTATATATATATATACAGAGAGGGAGCCTATAAGTCATATACGAAGAGAAACATTAATCTTTGGAAAATATAGGATGAGAAAATGTTAAGTAAAATAATATATTTATATAATTAATATAATATAAATAATAATATATAAAAATATAAAAAATATTTCCTTGTATTCCCGTATATAAATATTCTTGTCAATTAATCTTAAAAATATATTTTTTAGTAACATTAAATTTTTTCTGATTTCTTATCCTTATAAAAAAAATTTCCGAAAAAAGAAAACTTGCAGGCAATTTAATCAAGAAATTGATATATTTTTACAAAATAACTTTTCTCGAGGTAAACTAATTAATGACAATTTGATCGAGAAATTGAAGAGTATGCATCCCGAAACTTGTAGCAACTTTGAAGCCTTCAACAATGTAATTAAGGAATTCGATAGAATCCTCAACAATGATTATTCTAGTAGAATTGATCCTTTCTCAAGCTTATAAGGAAGCGAGATCAAATAGCTTATTGGAGACAACTAGAGAGAGCAATTTGAGGTGATGGAAGAAAGATTTCAAGCAGTGCAATAGGTGTGACTTCTTGATTCATCCATCATCACTTAGACTTCACACCCTGGGCTCTGCCAATCTTGATCACAATGGTAGAAAGCTTATTGTTGCTTGATGTTAGACTATCCTTAATTTCCTACAACTTCAACTTCAAATGTGGGAGATAGGGCCACAAGTGAGTTGAGTTGCTGACGAGCTACTCGGGGATTGACTCGATGAAATCTCGAACTCAACTCGATCTTGTCTAGCTCGAGACAAGCTCAAGCCGAGCTTTACATGTGAGCGAGCCGAGCTCGAGCTATCCGATACTCGGCTCGAGAAGCTCGCGACCCCAATTAAGCTCTACAAGTGAGCTCACTTAAGCTTAAGAAAATTAATAAACACGCTTAACAAGTCGAACTCGAGTTTCTCGAGTATAGCTTGAGTCGAGCTTGGAGATCAAAGCTTGACCGAGTTCGAGCTCAACAAGTCTAAATGTTGTTTTTATTTCGGTTTATTATCTTTTTTTTTTAATTTTTTCAAGTTTTTGACAAAATTTCGAAGACATGTCATCGAAAATTACTGATCATTTTCCGATTGGAATATGGTAGGAAAGTAGTTGGTAATTATTGACCACTTCTTCAATAGTATTTATAGTCAATAATTACCAATGAGCCATCGACAAAACTTTTGTCAATAGTTACCGAGGAATTATCGATAGTTTGTCGATTAAAACCTTGGTCGATAATTATCAACAATACTTTTTGTCGATAAACTGTCGGTACCTATTTCGATCAAGGTTTTACCGATGTAGATTTTGGCCCCAGAAACCAATCAAAATTTGGTTGGTAAATCAATATTTTCGACAAACTTTCGACCACTTTTCGACTCCAATGACCGTTTGAAATTACTATATTTCTTGTAGTGATATTTTTTGAACGAGCTGAGCTCGACTCAGCTCGATTACAACACTAGACAGAGAGCAATTTTCATGTCCATGCATCAACACAGAAAGGTCTTCACCTCTCTTTTGTTAATTTCGATTAAATTTCCGTCTATATATTTCTTCATTGTTTCAAGAATTTTGGGCATTTTTCTGGAGAGTTTCCAGTCGTTTCCATGTTCAAAATGATATGGGAAACAACACCCTCCCTAGTGTCTAATTTGTGAGCGTAGAAAACAATGACCATTCATGTTGGATCCTCAAACAATTGCTGAAGTTGAGGAAATTGGGATGGCAATCAATAACAAATTAAACATGTCACATTGAAATTGAGAACTCAACCCAAGAGAATGAATGTCTTGAATTTTCGTAGTTCCTTAATTCCAAAAGAAGACAATTCCCGGCCAAGATATTGACCATGAAATTAAGCATCCTTTGAAAAATGATGTATCTCTAAACGACAACCAATGTTGCATACACAGATAGGTCTTCAAACCAAGGTTTAGAACGATGATACATTATAGTAATCACTTCTGTCCTTAAGAGATTCTCGTCATGCCACTTGCTAGGTACAAAGGCGAAGCAACGAGCTAGCCTTGTTGTGAAAGTAGATACTGATGACTTGGGCCACCATAAATGGAGGAATGAATTAAGTCTAGGTCCCAATTAATTGACCTTATATATGCATTTCTACTACAGCTAGAAAAGTCATTATAATACAATTAATCTATAGAGACATAAAATTAAAAATAAATTATATTTTTATTTTTAAATTTTCATGACTAATAAATATAAAATTTGTTCATAATTAACATCTAAAGATCTATAAAAATAACAATAACAGAGTCACTTATTTGATTTGACTATGAGTTATAGAAACACGTACAATCAACAGAGTCACTTAATTGACCTGACTCCAAAATTATTTTTAGATGCTAATTAAGAATAAATTTTGTATCTATTAGTCTCTAAATATAAAGATTTAAAAATAAAAAAATTAATTTATCTCTAATTATGTGTTCCTATAGGTCAGATTGTGTTATATCGAGTTCTCAATCCAGAAGATAAATATTAAGTTATAGAAATACCATCAACATAATCACTTAATTGATCTGACTCTAAAACTATTTTAGATCCTAATTAAAAATAAATTTTGTATGTATTAATCTTTAAATATAAAGATTTAGAAATTAAAAAATTAATTTATTTTTAATCATCTGTCTCTGTAAGTAGATATATTGTGTTATATTGAGTTCTCAATCCAGAAGATTTTATCTTCATTGATATATGAGTTTTAATAAGGATAGGAATTAGGAAGAAGAGTCAATGGGAACCTCATCAATCAAAAGTCTCAGTATATGAATCGTCGTCCCCAGAACACTAGCAAGTCAAAAGAACACGTGTAAATAAAAGAAAAAGAGAGAGCCCAAGTAATCTTCAAATGGAGGGTAGCCTAACTCTTAGCTAGCTAGCAAGAACCAAAAAGACGACGAATCCTTCTCGCTCTTGACTCTTGCAAAATTGGAATCGTCATCCCATCTGGCCATCTCCATATATACTCAGTGGAACGAATCCTAATTATATATGACATTTCAAAAGCATCAAAACCAACAGCAAAAGAAAAGGATCGAGAAATGTCTCCCCTCCCACTATTTCAGCCATGTGCTCCGAAGACTCCCCCCAAATCAATACAATAAATGCCTATAAAATCCCACCCCCGTTTCAGAGCCAAACACACAACGTACTCTTCCAGCTCTCTTTTGTTCTTCTCATCTCTTCTTAACTCCCTGCCACTTAATTAATTTGACTCACTGAGATGGCTCAGGGAAGGGGCAGTGCCATGACTCTGGGGTTGGCCCTCCTGCTTTGCCTGCTCATCCACGCCGAGATCGCCGACGCCGCCACCTACGTCGTCGGCGACAGCCGCGGCTGGACCTTCAACACCGCTGGCTGGACTAGGGGGAAGCGCTTCAGGGCCGGCGATGTGCTTGGTTTGTGATCAGCCCAGCTAGCCTTATCTCTCTAGGCTCTCTCTCTATATATATCTTCATTAATTCTAAGACTTAATTGTTTGTGTTTTCTTGTCATGCGATTGCGTGCTTGCGTGCATGCGGTGCAGTTTTCAACTACAGCCCTTCCGCTCACAATGTGGTCGCCGTGAGCGCCGCCGGGTACAACGGATGCACGGCGCCGAGGGGGTCGAGGGTCTACAAGTCCGGGAAGGACCGAATAACGCTGGCTCGGGGCACAAACTACTTCATCTGCAGCTTCGCCGGCCACTGCCAGTCCGGCATGAAGATTGCAGTCACTGCTGTGTAACAGTGATCTGAGTTCTACTTAATTAATTACTAGTCAATAAGAGCGATATATAATATAAGCATGAGAGATGAGGAGTAACATTGTTGGTCATTAAACAAATTAAAGTATTTTTGGTTTTAGTAAACACACATTTGATTCTCAAAATACATATAAGAGAATTCGTATGTACTGTTTGATTTAATAAAGATTTAATTTAAATAAATATATGGAGTAATTGACTGATACTGATCGATAGTGCTGGGTACTGCAAGCTAGCCTTTATGTACGTTAGTGATTTACTAGTACATAAATATAATAAGACATAATTATTCATGAAGTATTAATTGTTAATTACAAGTTCCAGAACTGTCAGGATCATAAGAAATAAGTCTCATTTTTAAGAAATGTCTTTGTCGCTATATATCTTGATTGAAAAATAAGAATACATAATTAATGCAAGTGAACCTATCCTTATTAAGACTCCATAAGACTTCAAATGGAGCCTCTCTTACAAGTGAACCTATCCTTATTAATAATGAACCTAGTATCATTAAGATTGAACTCAAGTTAAGAGTGAATATATGATGTGAAAGAGTGAACCTAACATTTCTAATTAGGTTCAATCTTGTGTTAGACTCCATAATTTTTTTTAGAGCCCAACTTTACAATAATCTTTTTTCCTAATTAATGTTGTATTCTGATATATATTCTAGTCCAAAAATTAGATAATTATAAGTATAATAACTGCAATAAATTGCATATTTAAAACATATGAATATAAATGGCCGAACGCAAATAGTTTTAGTTGAAATTATACCTTAAACAAATTTGCAATCTTGAGTATGCATGTGTTGTAGGAGGGTAAAAATTAGTTCATTAGAATCTCACCCTCTTCCTAGCTATATGTTAGGTACGAATATATTTTACTCCCTTCATAGATGAAATTGTATTTCTAAGACAAGAGCAAATGCAATCTAATGAATAGTACAATAAATTTTCTAATCCTCTTAAAAATCTAATGAGATATCATAGTGTACTCTTAAAGTGGTTAATTATCATATATATATATATATATATATATATACATATATATATATATATACCATAGATTAATTTGAGACATCTGGCTTGTTTTTTTTTAAAAAAAAAAAATCTTCTCAAGGAGTCAGATTATACTCATATACGGGGAAAAGAAGGCATTGGGCCAATGGCTATGCACTTCAGACATCATGACTTGTTATTATTATTATTATTGCATCTTATCTATATGAAAATATTGGTCCAAATCCTTCATCTTTAATTCGGGTTATTCCCTACTTGCATATATTATTCTCTCCATGAATATTATTGTTAAGAAATTAGCGGGCCTAACTCACCCCAAAAGCTAGCTCCCATATTAAGAAATTAGTAGGCCTAACAATATCAACCACAAGATAGGCTTTGAGCTAGCTTTTGGGATGAGTTAGGTCCACTAATTTCTTAACATGATATCAGAGCCAAATGTGTGGTTGATATTGTGCCACCCGCAGATGCCCAGTCTTGCAAAACTCCACGCTCCAGATGTCCAATCCTGGGCACGAGGGGGGTGTGTTAAAGTCTCACATTGGTTAAAATATGATCAAGATAACTTTTAAATAATTTGGGCAATCATCTTCCCATGAACTAGCTTTTAAGATGAGTTAGACCCACTAATTTCTTAACGATTATAATTAGAATAGTCTCATTATTCAGAAAAAAAAAATTATATACATTTTACAAAGAAAATATTTTATCCCTTTGGGTCTTATATTATTATTGTGTATTTTAATATAAATTTATACCTATTTATAATTTTTCTTCATGAATAAATTTCTTATTTACTATTAACAAGTCTTTCCATGGTTACATCAAAATAATAAGCTTTGAAAATAATTTGGTAGACAAATTAAATTTTACTTCACAAACAATCTCATATTTCAATCCAAATTACTAACAGTATTGGGATGAATGATTATAAGGGATTATATGCAAGATTATATGAAAGGAAGGGGAGAACAAAGAAAAAGTAAAAAAATTATTTGGGAGTTTTTATTGAAGGAGAAAAAAAGAGAAATTTATATCCTTCTCTTTTTTCTCATCTACATAATTAATTTGTAAATCCTTCAAATTAAAAAAATTAAGAAGGATTCACTATTATTTAGTTACATAACATAACATTTACGGTTTTATCTTTTTATATTAAAACTGACTAACTAGTTAGAAGAATAAGATGAAAAAAAAATGATAACCTCTTGATTTCTTAGTTTGATAACTCTTAAACAAGGTAAGTAATTTTTCCTCCTCCAAAATTCCTCTTCCATCGTTACCTATTGCTCTCCTCCCCCTTAATTAAAAAATTCGAAACTAGGCTTGAGAGAAGTACGATAAAAAAGTAACGTTCATAGTATTTATAAAAATTACTATATTATACAACTTGTGCTATTTTAATTCAAAATTGAACACAAATACAAACTAATTACTCCTCTAAGCAAAACTATATATATACCATGCTAGGGGGCACACGGGACACACAGGGCGCACGAGTATTGGGTGGACCCGGAATCGGTTGAAATCTACTCGATATGGTAAGTTTGGTAAGGGAATTAAGGAATCGATTAAATTCAATTCTAATTCCGATTCTAGTATACAAGGTATCCGGAACCAAAACCGAAATATATTAATAACATATAATATAAGTGATGGACATGTAAGTGACCGTGTAAATTCTGTATAAACGTGAACTATGTAGTTGTTTGAGAGAATTTGCTATCAATATTTTCATATTTTGTATGGATAACCAATTTGATTTGCATTTTATTATGTATTTATCAACTTCAATTTTATAGTTTTAGTCTTATTTATTCATTGATTATATTGTATGAAAAGAAAGAAAAAATAAATAAATTCTAATAGGGTACTGGGATATAGTATCGGTTCCAGCTAGGGTCTGATTTTAAATTTTAACAAAATATGATTCGAATCCAAAATCTAAGAACCAATCGTATACAAGATCCAAGTATCAATCGGATGAGATTTCCATTTCAAGAGTAGCCATAATATATTAAATAGTAACCAACTCTTAGCTAGAATTCTGCCTATGTATAAAAGGAGAGAAACCTTTTTTAACTCTCAGAGTCATCCCATTCCCTAACAAGTGGAGCAAATCCTAACCCATGGCCAACAAAACCCGTATCAACTGCCACCAAACACGGTCACCGTCAGTAAATTTCATACTCGTTCACACGACTCCCTCCGTGGTCAAAAGATTATGTCGATGCAATGGGGTGGGCACTTCTCAATTAACACCGACCCAACCCCATGTGCTCCAAAGACTTGTGCCCCTATCCATGAATGCTTGCTTATAAAATCCCACCCCCCTTGTTCCAGAGCTACACACAAGCCTTTCAGCTCCCGTCTCTTCTTTCTTTCCTTCTTTTCCTTACCACTACTTTTCTTGACTGATGGCTCAGGGAAGGGGCAGTGTCATGACTATGGGCTCAGTCCTCTTGCTCTGCCTCCTCATTCACACCGAGATCGCTGATGCTGCAACCTACGTCGTCGGCGATAGGCGCGGCTGGACCTTTAACACGGCCGGGTGGACTAGGGGGAAGCGCTTTAGGGCCGGCGATGTGCTTGGTTTGTGATCATTCCCAGCCTCATCCCTCTCCGTTTGCATATATATATAAATAAAAGACTACTTTATGATTCTTTCTCATGCATGCATGCAGTTTTCAACTACAGCCCTTCAGCTCACAATGTGGTTGCCGTGAGCGCTGCTGGCTACAACAGTTGCTCAGCCCCAAGGGGGTCCAGGTTCCTCACTTCTGGGAAGGACCGCGTAACACTGTCCCGGGGCACAAACTACTTCATCTGCAGCTTCACCAGCCACTGCCAGTCCGGCATGAAGATTGCAGTTACTGCTGTGTAACTGTAATGAATGAAAGCAATGCTACTTAATAGTCAATAGCCATATCTAAAAGCACATGAGAGATGGAGAGGAATATATTGTATAACAAGTTGGTCATCAAATAAAACTTTTGGTTCTAGTAACCGATGAACTTTATTCACTACCAAGCACACCCCATATCTGATTCTCAAAAAGAAAACATACTCAAAGGAAATCTCAGTCATTATATCTTTTACAATTTCGGAATACGTAATAACCATGGAGATGTTGTCGATATGCTACATACAAGGATCAATCTATTGGAAACTCTGGTTTCTTGCAGAGGTCAATCTCCTCTCAGCTGTTGTTGCCCTTTTGCTCGCTACAAACTTGTTTTCTCCTGATAGAGGCAAAATGTCCTCGTCGTTATCAAGTACATTATCATCATGTCCGAATTTTATGTTGTCATTATGGGTGGACCTTCTCGGCGATCTCCATGCGTGGTCATCGAACTGATTGCCCTCGCCTTCAGGGCGGTCAGAGTTGCACTTCTTGCAGACCTGGTTTCTCCTGAAGTTGATGTAATAACATCTAGAGAAAGCATTTTGGGTAAGTGTTTTGATAAGACGTTATTTTTATAAATCAGAAGAGAAAAAGAGACTCACGAGGGGCACTCCCATTCACCAGGATTTAAATCACGCTTTGGTCGCTGATCCTGGCAGCGAAAGCACGTCCTGTTGCGAGCAAAGTTCATAAACTCACACCTGCCACCACATAACCAATAAGTTTTAGATTTTAGTTATGTTGATTCCAGTTAACAGTAAGGAGAAGTTTAAGGAGGAACATTACTTTGGGCAATTCCAATCCCCTAACTTCATTTCAGCATCACCACCTGGGGTCGCCTTCTTGGGGCCGTCTTCTTTGCACTCTAGACAGCGAAGATTTCGAGCGAAGTTGAGAAAGTTGCAACTGCACGTGAGAGATGAAATGCATCAAAAATAAATAAATAAATTCTCAGATATAATATTATAATTTGCCATTGTGCAACTTCTGACAAAATCTTTCATATTAAAACATCATATTCTATAAGACAGTCAACACCTTTCAATTTGAAAAATGAAAAAAATGCATATTCATAATATTGAATTGCTGCCATCTAGAATTGCAAGTAGAATCTCAGATATATCCAAAAGGCAACATTAAAAGAGAAACTTTACCTGTTTGTTTTAATTCATGAAATCAAGTTGGATATCCTTTCTCACAATTTACTGTCGGAGACATGGTACTAATGGTGACCAAAAGCATTATATATGACTAGAAAACAGAACTGTTTACAAATTGTTCTAGTTAAACTTGAGAAAAGTTGCCTAACCTGTAGCTAAGGTTCATTTCCTTTTTTCTTGATTAAGCAGAAGTGACTATCTAATTTAACATTGTGAAACGCCAACTACTTATCTTATTCATAATATTAATGAGAGTCCAGGTACAATAACTACTGAAATACAATAACCCCAATCCTGAAATTCCAATGTCCTTTGACATTGCTCAAAGCCTGAATTGATGGCACCAATTCAAATTTCAAGATATTCATTACGCATTCAATATTTGTCCATCAGTTTATGGGAAAACCTCTAAAAATTGTTCACTATGGTATTCTTTCCTATTTCTAACACACTATGAACATCTTGTTTATTCAAGTCACCTCAACTGCTCAAGTACATAATGAATACAATTCAGAAGTGGTTAATTGTATGAAGGTACATATAGCCAAACTGTAGAAAAAGGCTCATACACCCTAATCAACTATTTTACTGCAGTTTCAATAGAGTATATCAAAATCAAACAAGATCAATTGGATAGCTAAGCAAGATCAGGCAACCTAAGAAAGAGTTACAGTGGCTACTCCAAGCAAAACCAAACTACAAAATGAAATATCTCATAGCCGAACTTAATTATTCAATGGTAGTATAGCTAAGCATAGCTATAGGAATTCTGATAGCTAAATGAGGATCAGGCAACCAAATAAAGAGTCACTGTAGCTAGTCCGAGCAAATCCAAACTACAAATTAAATATGCTATAAAAGATGTAATAGACTGCAAACATAAAGAACTTACTTTGGACATAACCAGTCACCTCTCTTCATTTCAATATTAGATGCTCTGCTATGCTTAGCAGTGACCTTCTGAGATAGCTTGTCTTGATTAGGAGGCTGAATAACAGGCTTAGGAATGGATGGATCAATTGCACAATCACTAAGCTTAACAAGCTCAGAGAGTAGATTTCTGGCAGACGTTTGAACATGCTCTTGGACTAGTGAGCTTTCCCCTCCAGCGAGATGCTTTGGATTTATTGCATAGGTCAGTAAAATACGCACTACATCCACAGTGCGTGGTCCTTCATCTTCTGTCGGAGTTATATATGCTTTGTCACAAGATCCTCTTAAGTTGCAGTCATTACAGACCTGCCCATGTAAAATGATAGATGAATCAAAACCATTTTACTAGTTGGACTGGTTGGCGGAGAATGGTTCCCCACATGGATTAAGCATCAGTTCAAATCAACATTTACTCTGAAATATCAATCAATGCTTCAGCAGAAACTTGATCCATATGAATTGTCTTTCCAAGTTCCATCCAAAGTTTTATGAGATGTTCTGAATCATTGTAGTAACTGAACATTAGTAAATGGACTTACATGTTCTTCATCAAGCTGCATATATGCTCTTAACCGTTTCGCTGAATTCACTGCTTTTCGAAAAATATTGGGACATCCGCATTCAACAACAGCTTGAACATCTTCTCTGGGAAGAGAGCTGTGAATGGTGCAACCAAACAGAAGATTAATGAAAAGCATGAACAGAGAAAATAGAGTTTGTTTTATGACACAAAAGCTAATTAGAAGTAAAAAATGAGAAATGTGCAAAGGAAAATAACATTTTTTATTTGTCTACTGATGACTGATACAGACAAGCAAGGATAATGATGCATGGCAGATATTTAGAGAACAGCAAATATTAAGGTCCAGCTTGATACTGCACATGTCCTACTGATATTTAACAACATGATTCGATGACAATGCTTTGTTTCATGCTAAAAGTTTGATATGAGTACTGAGCACTATTATTGTCTTTTGAGTCTTGAAACAAACTATAATATACATTTTGAGAATTAGATCTTGCACATGTGCATTGAGCAAAACAGGAAAAAAAACACATAAATTGAAGAAAAAATGTACTTCGCCGAAACTCGAGTAAACTGGAGTGGCACACTCAAGAGCAAGCAATTTGGTCCTAGTTTTTGACTTTATTAAAATAAGTGCAATTTTGTACTGGAATGATTTTGCTAATGAAAGGTATCAGGCATGGAGGTCTGTGTGCAGCAGAAGAAAAAAAAAAATCTATGCCACATGCAAACATAATGCTAGCACACCCTTAGAATGATATGATCCCCATACCAACGTTGTCATTACCAGAGAGGCAATTTACAAAGAAAACTCTAATCTAAACTCGGTACATAACATCATTTTTTTGCATTCAAAGAAATTAAGTGTTGGTCAACAATAAATCATACCAGCCAAGAGAGAGCAAAAACTGTTATTGGATTAGGCAGTGCATGTAGATGGTGGTTAACAAGAACCAGTTCTATGTACTATTGTAAGAGGAAGCCTTCTTATATTTGGTTTCCGGAACTATGGTACAATTCAAATAACAATCATACTTATTGATGTCAATACAAAATGTCAATAACAATCATATTAAGAAGGAGCTCAAAGATTATTTTAGAAGATCAAGTTTATGTATTCAAGCCAAGGCCATCCAAATCCAATTGAAAATATCTGTATATTGAATAATCACTACTGATTCACTTTGTCACTTTCTTTTTACATTAGACGCTCTACTAAATGGAAGCCTTAGGACACGTTTGGTTTGCGGAATCAATTTCCAATTTTTATCTCCAGTAAAAAGTGAAAATTCTTTCCAGTTTTTCAAATTTTTAGTTTTGTGGAAATACGTTTGGTATAAGAAAACAGAAGCAATTTTCAGTTAGTTGAGAAAAGTGAATTTTTGTTTGGTTTGAGAAAATTGTATTGATTTTCATTTAGTCATTTTTTGAAAAAAAAAACATTGAAGCATAAAAGTTGTAGAATATGTTCATGATGTCTCCCTGTAATTTCTTCAACCAAACAAAAGGTTGAAGTTTGTTGAAATTAAAGAATAACCAATATTCTTTAGCATATGGGTGCTCATATTTACCAGATGCAGCACTTACTTCTAAGAAAAGTTTATATTCTAGCTGAAATTTTAGCTGAAATTTGATATCATATTCTATAGCCTGACAAGTTCCAAATGTGAGGCCATGTCCTGATATGATTTGATCATTGGCAAATGGTTATAGATCAATAAACCGAACTCTTTGTCCAGCAAAAAGCAAAATCGCTATGGCAAATATCCCTATATTTTTCAAAAGATACAAACTGTTTACAATAAATAAATAGTAAGCACAAAAAGGTAAAAGGAATTGCATATACATGAAGTGTTCAAATGCATTGCATAACTTGAAATAGGTACAAGTTTGCCACCGTCACTGGAAAATGGAATGTGAGAACACTAGAGGGGTGGTTTACATTATTTCCAGAAGTGGATTCTATTTTTCACTTCACCCAATTTCCATTTTTTTTTGGAAATTTACCACCACAAAAGTTTTCATCCTTAGTTTCCGCTCCATTTGAAAATCGGAAAGAGAAAACTGCAAAAAAAATTGCCCTACCAAACAGGCACTTAGATTCTAAGATATCTATAAGAGAACATCCTAAGTCAGTGATAAGTGATACCCAATTAGTGAGACAAAGAACGATATATATCTTAATTGACCCGTAAATTACACCCCCTTCCAAAGTCTCCACATATCCTTGCAAACCAAGAGATACCATCGATATTCAAGCTGTTATTTAAGGACGGGATCACAGAGGCAAGGGAAATTCTACCTTCAAGGAAATAAAGAAAAATAAAGAAATACCTGAAGATGTCATATCGATCACGTGCAAACTTGAGACATGCATTCTTCACACGGTTGGCCTCCATGTCCACCTTCACAACTGTGGCCTCACCCTCCTCTCTGCTCGGAACCACAGAAGTGGTCGCATCAAAGTAACCCTTGACCCTCAACTTATCGAGGAACAGCTCCCATTCAGGCCACGGATGGGACAAAGCAGGCGGCTCGTCGTTGCTCACCGAGGAGCCGTCAACAGCGACGGCGACGGCCTCGGCCTCGGCCGAGCTGGTGGTGAGGCATCGGAGCGCGGGAAGGGCATACTGAGGCGCGAGAAAGTGCGGGAGGGGTAGGGAGAAGAGGAGAAAGCGGCGGTGGTGTTGGTGGGGGTGGGGAGAGGGGAGGATCAGGGAAGATGAGATAGAGCGAGAGCGGGGCCGAGAGGCGCGGGAGAAGGAGGAGCTCAAGCGAAGAAGCCTCGACGCAGAGGCCATGACGGGGTTTTGGTTCGGACGAAGCCGGGTGGCCGGCGGTAGGGTTTGGAAATGGGAAGAAGGTTTATGGCTCGCGCCGTCTCATGATTTTGTTTGAAGGTCTAGGGTCGTATACTTATCTATGCACAATTTTATGAAGGGTTAATTTCATATTGCCCCTGGTAGTTTCATTGTTTACTAATTTGCCCCATCGCGCTGCCTCTCTGGATATTTTGTTTCAAATTTTGTAAATTACTTTCAACGTGTGAAAATGATTCTTACTATTTATACAAAAATATTTGCTAAAATTATGTAAATGGATAAAATAAGGATATGAGTATACTTTAACTCTATTTGACAATTAGCGTCGATTGATTGTATTATTATTCTTTTTAATGATAACTAGTTGCAGTACCCGCGTTTTGCACGATTAACTTATAATTTTAATAAAAAATTTATATAAATACATTTATAATTTAGTATGATAAATAAAATAAATATCAATAAGATATAAATTTAAAAATGATAATAATTTTTTTCTATAATGATATTAATTTATTTCAAAATGCATACATCTTCAAAATAAAAAAATTTGAATAAAGATTTAAAGTAATAATTTTAAAAATAGAAAAAAATCAAAACTATTTCAAATAAATAATACTATATAGGTTTTTAAAAATATATATATATAAATAAAATAAAATGGGAAACTATTAATAATTTTAACGATAAACATTAAATATAATGCAAATATAAATAAAGTATATCAATTAAAAATTTATAAGTATAGCTAATTAATTCAAAATTAAGAAATTTGACTTTATATATCAATTAAAAATTTATAAGAATATAGATAATTAATCCAAAATTAAAATTTTTGAAATAATTTATGTTTTTTTCAAAAATAAAAGAAAAAAATAATATTTCATAAATACAAAAGTAATATAAAAAATAATTATATACATTAAAAAAAAATTATATAGATTTCAATGATCAAAAATTAAAAAATTCAATAATAAAAATATTTTTATGGATAAAATCAAATATAATATAAATATAAGATTAAAAAATTAAAAATAAAATATTTAAATTATTCTAAGCTACATAAATTTCTTTGATTTTGAAATATTATTTTTCATTAACAAACACAAAAGAATGATAATTCAAAATTCAAAAACTAATATAAAAAACTTCAATAAATAAAAAATATTTATAATTATTATTCAAAAATAATAAATATAAAATTAAAAATATCAAAATATGTGCATATAGAGAAAATAATTGGGGTAAAAACTTTTATCCCAAATTTAAGTGGGATAAAAATTTGGGAGAAAAAAAATTTAAGTAAGAAAAATGGCAAAAATTTGAGGGGAGAGAGTTTAAGCAGGAATAATATGTTGCTTATATATATATATATAAGAAATTTAAAATTATTTAAGTTTTTTTCAAAAAAAAAAAATATTTCATAAACACAAAAGTAATATAAAAAATAATTATATACATTAAAAAATTAATTTATATGAATTTCAATTTATCAAAAAATTTAAAATGAAATTAATAAAAATTTTATGAATATAAATCAAATATATTATAAGTATAAGATAATAAGTTGAAAAAAAAAGAAAATAAGATATTTAAATTATTCTAAACTGCATCATTTTTTTGTTTTGAAATACTATTTTTCAATAATAAACCCAAAAAATGATGTTTTAAAACTCAAAAACTAATATAAAAACTTCAATAAATAAAAAATATTTATAATTATTATTCAAAAAATAATAAATACAAAATTTAAAATATCAAAATAGATGCATATAGAGAAAATAAGTTGAGTAAAAAAATTTATTACAAATTTAAGTGGGACAAATAATTGGGAGAGAAAATTTAGGTGAGGAAAGTGGAAAAAGTTTGAGAAGAGTGGTAAAAATAAAAAAATAAATGGGATAAAAATAAATATAAAAATTAGAGGAAGTGAGGGAATTTAGACGGGAAGGAGTTGTTTCTTGTTTATATATATATATAATACTTTAGAGATTCCATTTGTAAAAATAAATTATTTAATATTTAAAAACATTATTCAAATAAAATATAAATTAATTTTCTTTCAATTTTTTTTAAAAATTAAATTTATAATAAATAAATTTGTTATGTTCAATTTTTCATTTAAACAATATATCATTCATCTACCCATGAATGAATGAATTGTTAAAATTATTACTGATTCTCAGTAATATATAGTTATATTTTTTATGGGAGAAGTGCAACGAAAATTCTATAAATTTTAAATTTTTTTGGACTTCAATTCTATAAATTTTATTTCTGAATTTTCAGTCCTATATGTTTGCTCCGTAGAGCACAAATTAATTTGATCATATTTGTGACGAATTATTTACGTCCATATGAACATAACGTCGTTTTTTTTTCAGACGTGACAGTTAAATCATACACGTAACAAATTTTTAAATGACGTAGCATTTTTAAGAGAGATTTTTTTCGATGGAGACGAAGGGGCGAGTATGGGGGTTGGGTTTTGGGGCTGATTTTTTCTTTTCTTTTTAATTTTTTTTCTTAAATGTTATGTCATTTAAATAATTGTCATGTGTACAATTTAACAATCATGTTTGAAAAAATAGACGACGTTATGTCCACGTGGACGAAAAGTTAACAGACCGTCACATATAGAATCAAATCTGTACTACGGAACAAACGTATATGACTAAAAATTTTAAAACGAAACTTATAGGATTGAATTCCAAAAAATTTAAAACTTTTAGGTGCATTTCTCCCTAATTTTTATGATCATAAAGAGCGGTGTTGTTTGGTTAGCAAAAATTTGATTTCAGAAATATTTTTAGTTTTTAGTTTTTAATTTTAAGAAAATGTGTTTGGTAATATGGTACAATATTATTAGTTTTAGTTGGCTAAAACTAATGACAATTTGTTTGATTATAGAAAACAAGATTAATTTTCATTAGATAGTTTGAGTACGTAATCCGATATTAAATAGACAGTAAATTAGTTCATGGTACAAATAGTTCAAGAAATTTATCATGATATATTATATTAAAAAAAGTTGCATACTGATAAAGCAAGTAAGAGAATTCACCATCTAACTTAACCACGAACACTTAAACTAAATTTGCTAAAAATTAAAATATAAATTTTTCTATCCATTCTCAAAAGAATTTAAAATTTAAATAATTTATGAAAATAGATCATAAGTTTGATCCCTAGTTGTAGCGTTTATACGCATATATATTTCTGCTCTCATGTGTACGCCTTGTAATATGCCTAATGTGTATATTCTCACGTCTATGTACATCTTGTAATAACTATGTTATAAAGTTAATTTTTGAAATTAAAAAAAAAAATAGATATCTTTTCAACCACCAAATTGATAAATTTCTAAACAGTGTGGTCGACCTAATAACATAGTCCTTGGTTCCAAAACTCCCAATCTATCAATTTCAAATGTGTTCATCTATGGGAGATCAAATAATGTTTATTTAGGAATAGAAATGACAATAGGTGAAGTTTTAGTTGATACCCCAAATTAAGTAGTTGATTTATTTAAATCGAGTACATGCATGTAGTCTTTCATTGTGTTTCAGTAAAGATAAAAAATATTCGAGTTGGGTTCACATTGAATTCAGGTAGGAAGAAAATATATGGGTATTTGATTCATGACATTAAATATATTGTATTTACACGGTACTTGTGGGATTATGTACCTATTTAGTTTTTTTTTTTCATGAAAATAAAACTATTTTATTATCTTTAGGGGTGAAGCAAAAAGTCAGCATCCAAAATAAAATTCAAATCATGAGGCGGAACAATAAACCCAAATCAAAGAGTCTTTTTGGTTTGAACCTAATTTGTTGCCCAATAAACAATCTTATTGGTAGATCTAGGGGAGAAGAATAATACAATCGAGTGAAAATTAGACACTAATTAATGAACAAATGTTCTCAAACAAGCATCAAACATTTGGACATAGTTTATGAACTTAATTTTGTGATGCATTTGTTTTTGTCATACTAACTTTGTGATACACATGTACGTTATGGTTGATGTTCGAACTTAATTTTGAACTTGGATTAATTTATAAATCGATGTGTAGTTGATATGATGGATTTGTAGTGGTATCTATAAATATATTTGATGGTTTACATTATACAAGAGCGCGAAATTTAAATGTGTTGGTTTATACATTATACAAGAGCTCAAAATATTCAATGATCGAACTAAATATATCGAGTTATAGACAAAAGTTTTTGATCATATGTTACATGCTCTTCATTAATTCACAGTATATTTAATGTATATACGCACACTTGTATATTTATAATTGATCGATACCATAACATACAATTAATTAGTTGCCACATTAATTTTTCATGCAATACATATATGTAATAGTAGTTAATTTAATCGATCTAAATTATTAAGCATAGTCGCACAAGCCACCAAAGCAGTTCTTGCGGCACTCGTTGAAGCAGCTGTCGTAGTTCTTCTTGTCGAACGCCAAGTCCACACACTTTTCGCCGCGCATGCCTTGTTAAAAAATCAACCTTGGACCTAACTCCACCCCAAAAGTTAGCTCAAAGGGAGAGGATTGTTCAATCTATTTAAAGGCTATCTAGACCACGACATCAACTAATGTGGGACTTTAACACACCCTCCTCACGCCCAAGATCCACATCTGGAGCGTGAAGTTCTGCAGGTGGCCAACTCTCAACCATAGGTTTGGCTCTGATACCATGTTAGAAATCAGCCTTGGACCTAATTACTCTATCCCAAAAGCTAGCTCATAGGGGGGATTGTTCAATATATTTAAAGGCTATCTAGACCACAACATCAACCAATGTGGGACTTTAACACGCCTCCGTGAACTTGCACACCTTACCGCACTTGCCGCAGTTCGCTGAGTCTCCGGGGAGGTCGACGCACTGGTCGTCGCAACAGTCCGGCCCAGGGCTCCTGGTGCCGTAGCAGACCAAGGGATCCATGTTGCACCTCTTGTTCTTCAGGTCCGCCGCCGCCAAGAACCGACTTATTCCCCGGTCGGCGATCACCGGCGGGAAGAGGGATATGGCTACGACCATTGCCAAGAGGATGACGTCTTGTAGTGATATATGCATGCAGATTAATTGGATATATATATATGATCGACGACGTCTTGTAGTGATATATGCATGCAGATTAATTGGAGAGTTTATTAGGGTTTGGAATGCATCAGGGTGTTTATATAGATGGCGGATTATGGGAGAGAGGAAGTCGGATCACTGTATTTGGATTATGCATGAGTTAGGGAGAAGAAAGAGGAGAGTACGTAGAAGTGAAGAAGGGTTTGGAAAGAAAGATGTGTTAGTGGTCAATGAGATTTAGATCGTATGCATGCACGTATGCTTGATGAATTAAGAAGATAATTATATCAGTTGATTTGTTATTTTGCCTGTAGTGAAGTTTTGTTGCAGGGATTATGCTTCTCGTGCAAAGAAATTTTCTACGCGCTGAGAAGTGATTGTTAAAGTCCACATTGTGGTCTAGATAGCGTTTAAATAGATTGGACAATCCTCCCCCTATTAGCTAGCTTTTTGGATGGAGTTAGGTCCGATGTTGATTTTCTAACATGATATCAGAGCCAAACATATGGTCGAGAGTGAGCCACATGCAAAACTTCACGCTCCAGATGTGGATCCTGGGCGTGAGGGGGATGTGTTAAAGTCCAACGTTGGTTGAGGTTGTGGTCTAGATAGTCTTTAAATAGATTGGACAATCCTCCCCTCATAAACTAATTTTTGAGATGAAGTTAGATCCAAGACTGATTTTCTAACAATGATTGCATGCAGGTGCATGAAACAATACGCCGCCAAATATAAGGAAAAGCGTGTTGCACTTTCATTGGATGATCGATTAACCCTTTGTTTTAAAATAGCTTGGAAAGAAAGTAGCTGGTAAGATATGAGAACATAGGCCTCATTTAGCGCATTGAATATGTTTCATACACATTGAGTAAAACTTAATTTTGAACAAAGACAATCTTGATATATATTTTAATTTTAGACAATTAAAAATGCACCTAAACAAATAACGTAATATTTAATTTTAGACAAGCATGCTCCTTAAGCAAATATTTCTTTTTTATTTTATTAATGAAAATAAAATTTTGACTATTATAATAATACAATTTCATGCATTTTTTTAATCATATAATTAAGAAATTATTTTTAAATTTTAGTATATCATTTATAATAAATATCATAAAAGTAATAAGCAAATTATCATATAATTCAAGTTCAAATGTGAAAGGATGAAAACGATGTGATTTTTTTATTCAAGGCATATTCATAGTTTTCTTATAAGATTATGTCAATAGTCATATAAAATCATATAATACAATGTAATGGTCTAAACATCGTATAAGATATATTTGTATAAATTTACTCTATCCTATCATATATTATATGATATGCCAAACATGATCGTAGTTTAAAAGAATTTATCCTAGTATCACGTACTATTAAAAAATAATTTAATTGTTATGAGTATCAGTGATGGCCGACATAGCTGTCGCTAATGATATACCATTTACGATGTCTAAGCGACAAGCGCTGCAACTATCACAGTGACGATCGCTTGACGTCGTTGCTAATAGGTAGAGGGTGCAGGCATGACCAAATTTTAAAAAAACTTATCAATGACGACTTTGTGACGATTGTGACGGTCATCGCTGATAAGTCTTTTTTATTTCACCCTACAGCCACACCCTCCCCTTCCTCTTCTTCTCTGCGCCGTCGTCGATCTCCGCTGATGGTTCTCGCTGATCTCCATCGCTCACTATCACTTGCTCGCCGCTGACGTCTCCCCTTGCCGAGGCACGCCGCCCCTCCCCCCCTTCCCCTCTCGTATCTTAGTTGGGGCTACGGGTGTAATCGAGCTGAGCCGAGTCGAGCTTGCTTGTGCTCGAGCTCAAGCTCGTGTAACTCGGCTCGTTTAAGAAATGTCGAGCTCGATTGAGCTTCAATATCTGGGCTCGAGCTCGACTCGTTTAAGCTCGTTTAGGCTCATTTGGCTCATTTATTTTTCTCAAGCTTGACCGAGCTCGTTCAAGCTCGTGATTAAGCTTGGCTCGACTCGGGTTTATGCTCAACCCGATATGAAACATTAATAATTATATAATTATATATAAATATATGAAGCTCGCACGATTAGGCTCGCGAGCCGCCCGAGCTGAGTATTGCTTAGCTCGAGCTTGGCTCACTCATATGTAAAGCTTGGCTCGAGCTTGATAAGATCGAGTCGAGTTCAAGTTTTCATCGAGTCGATCTCAGGTAGCTCATGAGCTGCTCAGCTCACTTACACCCCTAGTTGGGGCCGAAACCTGTTGTTTAGTTTTTTAAATGTTGATTAATGTATAATTTGTTTAAATGTTGATTGTAGATTAATTGTAAGTTAATTATTGATAATGTCGATAAGGAATAATTGTAAATGAAGAACAAAAAGAAGAATATTACACCAAAGATGATAATGTCAATGAAGAATAATGGTAAATGACTAGTATATCTTTAATTATATATTTATTTTTAATGCTAACACTAATATATATATATATATATATATATATATATATATATATATATATATATATATATATATATATATATATTATTTTTAGTACGTCCATGTAATTTTGGCTTTCATTATAGTTCATAAGGGTCTTGTAATAACCCTTGTGCGACCCTCGGGGTCCCATAGTATGAGTTGGATACATTTCGAGCTAGGTCATTCAGTGCTTGGTGCGCATTTCAACCCGTGGCTAGGCAAACTGGGCAAAACAACTCCGTCTCTCTAGCCATGGTTGGGCAAATGCTACTGCACTGCGTGAGCGGAGCAGTAGACGTTGAGCGGAGCGAGAATGGTGCATTGCGGCTAAGCGGAGTAGTTTTCCTGCATTCTGCATGATCGTGACCATGGAAAATCATCATCTCGACTGGCCACGATTTTGTCATGCTTCTCGTTCTTTTGGGAACCTTGGGGGTGACACTTGGGGGTTAGGGGTCTCATGTATAATGTAGGAGAGCGTTGACAAATAAAGTGGTTGCCTTGGACGAAGACGAACGGGCTGCCCATATGGGCATGTGACCACTCGATCTTCGCCTAAGACAATTTGCGGAGCTCATCCTACACCCAATTTTATGTTTTCTTGCGTCCATAGTTATGCAAATATTGTTTTACTTTACGCCTTCAATACCATTCGGCCAACATTGTCTTTTGGGGGCGCGGATATGGCGATCGAGGTTGGTACGTCCCTTAATGCATGCCCCGTGAAGTTAAGTCGGGAAGCCCAATTCGGGGCGGTAGGCTTATCCCTTGCACGGGATGCAAGGGTGCCGCACGGGTTCTTTCGCACAAAATAATTGGCTCGTGACAGTACGTTTGCAGGACCTACCGACAATTACCACCTGTAGCCCCAGCCACCACCACCTCTACCGGTGTCGCCCTGCATCTAGTCACCGTCCCTTCGCCGATCGCCACTCTGTCCCTTCGCCTCCAACCGCCACTCCCTGCCTCTAGCCACCGTCCCTTCACCTCCACCCACCATCCCATCGCCTCTAGCCATCGTACCTTTGCCTCCACCAACCATCCCCTCGTCTTTAGCCACCATACCTTCGCCTCCACCCACCAATATCCCTCCGGCAACCATCCCCTCACCTTTGGTTGTCACTCTAGCAGTTGATCCTGGGTCGTCGACGTCGGCGTCGTCGACATCGCGATGTAAGCCATGAGAGTCTAATAGAATTCTCCCTCCACCAAGCGAGAGGCAGCCACACTAACTAATTAGTGTGCGCGACGAGAGGTACGTAATGTATTATTTTATTAACTATTATTTATATATAATTCAATATATCATAATGTATAGTTGTACTTTATTTTATGCAGGTTTGAGCATGAGGACGTCTCTCGCACTATAGCGGGACAATTAGACGCTTCATGCATGTGGCATGACCTACATGGTATCACGTGTCTCGAGAGCACGTTGATATGCTCTGGTGAGAGTTTGATGTACGTATAAAATATTTTTAAATCATTGATAATTATGAATATATATACTAACATTATTATTTTATTTTGCAGACTCGCTATACATGGGCTGAGGATTAGACGTCTTTTGTAGAGAGCGTGTGGGAGGTAGGGGTGAGAAAAAAAATTAGTTTTTTAGTTAATCGAAAAATCGGTCCGAAATCGAATTGGTTTTTGCGGTTAATCGAACCGGTTTTTTCGATTTCAGTTTATGTTTTTAAAAAATTGGTTTTCAATTTTGGGTTTGGTCCATAATCTAAAAAGTCCACCGATTTTGGTTAACCAACCAATTCAATATAATTTATTAATTATATATATATATAATGATTTATAAAATATAAAAAAATTTTACCAAAATGATTTATAAAATCATAAAAATTATAAAAAATTATAAAAATTATTAATATATATAATAATGATTTAAAAATTATAAAAAAATTAAAAATTTACCAAAATGATTTATAAAATCATAAAAATTGTAAAAAATTCCAAAAAAATATAAAAAATAAAAAATTAAATTATTAAATTATTAATTTTTGCTTCACATTATCTTGGCTCAAGTAGTTTCACTTCTTTTTTTTCCCCAATGAGGATTCGATATTTATTTGGATTTTTCTCTATATGTGATTTGTATAATGTTATGTTTGTAGGTTAAATTCTTTTATTGGTTAACCAAAAAAGAATTTATTAATTATTGTATAATGTATAATGTATAATGTATTATTTTGTTAATTATTATTTATATATAATTCAATATATCATTATGTATAATTGTACTTTATTTTATGCAGGTTTGAGCATGAGGACGTCTCTCGCACTATAGCGGGACAATTAGACGCTTCATGCATGTGGCATGACCTACATGGTATCACGTGTCTCGAGAGCACGTTGATATGCTCCGGTGAGAGTTTGATGTACGTATAAAATATTTTTAAATCATTGATAATTATGAATATATGTACTAACATTATTATTTTATTTTGCAGACTCACTATACATGGGCTGAGGATTAGATGTCTTTTGTAAAGAGCGTGTGGGAGGTATGGGTGAGAAAAAAAAATTAGTTTTTTAGTTAATCGAAAAATCGAAAAATCGGTGCGGAATCGAATTGGTTTTTGCGGTTAATCGAATCGGTTTTTTCGATTTCGGTTTATGTTTTTGAAAAAACTGGTTTTCAATTTTGGGTTCGGTCCACAATCTAAAAAGTCCACCGATTTTGGTTAACCAAAATGATTAATATATATAATAATGATTTATAAATTATAAAAAATTTAAAAATTTACCAAAATGATTTATAAAATCATAAAAATTGCAAAAAATCCAAAAAATTATAAAAAAATTATTTAAAAATAAAAAAAATAAATTATTAAATTATTAGTTTTTGCTTCACATTATCTTGGCTCAAGTAGTTTCACTTTTTTTTTCCCAATGAGGATTCGATATTTATTTGGATTTTTCTCCATATGTGATTTGTATAATGTTATGTTTATATGTTAAATTCTTTTATTGGTTAACAAAAAAATTTTGATTAACCGACCCGAAAAAACCGAAACTGAAATAATGGTTAATTGAAGTTAATGGACCGATTTACGATTAATGATATTCAAAAACCAAAGTTAATGGACCGATTTACGATTAATGATGTTCAAAAACCAAAGTTAATGGATCGATTAATAAAATTACTAATGAACCGGTTAATCGGTCCATGCTCACCCCTAGTGGGAGGTGGTTGCCCGCGCTTGCTACAACGGGCAGCTGAACCAGGCCCGGAGCACCGTGATGAGATGGCTTGGGTCGTCCACACACATTGCGAAAACTCGAAGACACAACTTCGAGTGGATTTTTAGACATGTGTGGGCAGTGGCAGACACATAAATTTCAATGAGGGGGACCCAATTTAGGATATAAAAATTTAATAAATATTATTTTAACTCTTTATTTTTAAAAATTTTAATTAAAATCATAATTTATAATAATACAAACTTTTTTTTTTCTATTTTTATATTTTAAAAATATTGCTAAAATATTTAAATTAAAAATAATTAAAGCTCTTGTAAAAAAATTTTCATCTAAATTATCCAAAACAAGCTCTACTATGATGCGATCGTCGCCTTACTCATCTCGAGTGCCAACTTTATGAAGTTATACGAAGAAAACTAAAAAATTAGTAAGAGATTAACAAAATTATAAATACATACAGAAAAATAATTGCTCTTTGTTGCATTAATAGTACTTAATATTACATTAAAAGTAAAAACTAATTTGACATCGTGAAGATGTATTATATAATTAATATAGATGTATTTTAGATTTGGATTCTCAATTAAATAAATTTCACAATCATGAATTAAATATAACATAATTTTTATTCATTTTCTTGGATGCTTGATGAGAAAATTAATTATTCAATCATATATTGAATAACTCATACGCAAAAGTTCACACAACTTTATAATATGAGCATGGATAATAGGATAGAAAAAAATATTGGAAATAAATTAAACCAATACGAGAGCTTTAGATGTAAAAAATTAATAGAGAAAATTTTGAATTTAGCTTATAAACTAATAGGGAAAATTTTGGAGTTAAGTGAGAAATTAATAGAGAAAATTTTAAATTTTTTTAATTAAAAATTGAATTTTATATTTAGCCATTACGAAAAAAAGATAAAAAAATGAATATAGAAGACAAGAGATGAGATTCGAACCTAAGATCTATAAGCAAAAAATCAAAATAACTAACCACTAAGATATGAATACATTACTGAAAAAAATTAAAATTAATAATACTAATACAATTTTATCATATATATTTTTAAAAATTATCAAATTATATTTAATATTTGATATTTTTAAAAATTTCAGGGGCCAGTGATCCTCTTGGCCCTAATGTGGATCCGCCCATGTGTGTGGGACCAACTTATTGAGCGGTGGACATCCAAGGAGTGGTCGGAGGTTTCCCAAATTGCAATTAAAAATTATATTTTTATAACCTTTTGCATTCAACTATTTATAGGAAAAACTTATTCTTCATATATCTTGGTGTAATTTTGGCCTTAACTATATAAATCGTAATGATATTGTCGTGAAAGCATAATAGTCCTATAACATTCAATTGAGTGAAAGAGATATTGATTCCTTAAAAATGAAAATTGATTTTGTTTACAACGAGACCTCCTCTCTCTCTCTCTCTATATATATATACATATAAATCGATAACGATGGGAGAGGAGTCGAAGAGGCCTAAATGAACGCAATCAACTCACAGCAAATCGATTGGGTTCATAAATTAGAGGGTCGAAACAAGTTATAATTGAGATTTTGAATTGAAGATATTTTGGGTAAGGAAAAACTATTCTTTTGATTTTCATAGTTTTTTCCAATTTTGATTTTGCTCCTTATAATTTTAAAATTTTAGTTTTAGTAACCACACTTTACTTTCGTTTAGAATTTGGTCCCTACCGTTAAATAATATTTTATAAATTATGGATAACATGTGCTGACTGGACAATATTGACGTGGAGCATGCAGGGACTAACTTTGTAAACTATAGGGACTAAAATTAAAATTTAAGTAATTATTTTTCATAATAAATATAAAAAATTATATGATATTACCTGGCCCGGCTCAGCCTGGCCCGAAAAAATTCGTGCCCGACCCGATCCGAAAAAATTCGTGCCCGACCCGATCCGAAAAAATTCGTACCCGACTTGGCCCGAAAAAATACGTGCCCGACCTGGCCCGAAAAAAATTCGTGCCTAACCTGCGTGCCCAACCCGACCCGAAAAAATTCATGCCCAACGCGGCCCGATCGGGCACGAATTTTTTTGGGCCGGGTCGGGCATGAAGTTTTTCAGGCTGGGTCGGGCACGAATTTTTTCGGACCAGGCTGAGCCGGGCCAGGTAATATCATATAATTTTTTATATTTATTAGGAAAAATAATTACTTAAATTTTGGTTTTAGTCCCTATAGTTTACAAAATTTTGATTTTAGTCATCATAGTTTATAAAATTTTGATTTTAGTCTCTATAGTTTACAAAGTTGATTCTTGCAGGCTTCACGTCAGTATTGTCCAGTCAGCACATGTTATCCACGTTAGCATCGTTTAAACTTTATTTAACGGTAGTGATCAAACTCTAAACGGAAGTAAAATGTGAGGACTAAAATCAAAAATTTAAAATTATAAGAATCAAAATTAAAATTGGAGGAAGACCAAAAGTAACAGTGTTGCCTTTGGGTAATTATACAAAGTTGGATTACCATTTTGATTAATTCTTAAAGTTGTTCCAATTTTTGTCAAAATGAAACAAAAGTTGCGTTTGTCAATTGCTGTTTCTTAGTTGACTGACGTGGCAACGTAGGCCGTTAGTAGTTGTGGAGGGAGACACAGACGTTAATTTACGTCCACATCAAAAATCACCACTACTATTCAAATCAATAAACAGGTGGCGGGTATTTAACTATTTATGTCCTCTCCGCTCGAGATCGATCACACGCAAACACACTCCGTCCGCCTTTTCGCCCGCTCGCGTCGACAGCTGCATCGAAGCGACACAGAGGTGCACGATTTCCTCACATGTGTTCCTTCTTGGCCTTCTCGTCCGGTTCCTTTGTGCAGATCCCGCTTATTGATAGAGATTATTGAGGGTTTCGGCCATGGCAGCGGCTGCAAGGCTGGATCTCGATGGGAACCCGATTAGACCAATGACGATCTGCATGATCGGAGCCGGGGGCTTCATCGGATCCCACCTCTGCGAGAAGCTAATGGCGGAGACGCCGCACACAGTGCTGGCCGTGGACGTCTACAATGACAAGATCAAACACCTCCTCGACCCGCCCCCGACGGAGGCGGCCGAGGGGCAGCAGGCCGCGCACCACGCGTGGGACGGCCGGGTCGAGTTCCACCGCCTCAACATCAAGCACGATCCCAGGCTCGAGAGCCTAATCAAGATGTCCGATGTGGTTCGTTCCCCGTCCCCATTCGAGGATCGTTTTCGTAGCGTTATTTTTCCAGTTTAAAATGTGATCTGTGCGGATCTGCATTATTTTAATCGTTTGAGCTTCTCTCTGTTTCTTTCATTATGTTGTAGTGGAGTCCTGACGCAGTGCTCATTTGCAGACGATCAACCTGGCGGCAATTTGCACTCCAGCGGATTACAACACCCGTCCATTAGACACCATCTACAGCAATTTCATTGACGCTCTCCCTATTGTACGTTTTGGGATTCCTTGGATCCATATCTTCTATTTGGCTTTCCCGCACTTTTTCCGTATTTGGTAATGACTTCCTTGGGGATGATTGAGTTGTGCAGGTAAGGTATTGCACAGAGAACAACAAGCGGCTTATTCATTTCTCCACTTGTGAAGTGTACGGGAAAACAATTGGAAGCTACCTTCCAAAGGATCACCCTTTAAGAAAGGTGCTCAATTGCATGCCTTTTGGTTACAGCATTTGACTGAATAGAGTATGAGGTGAAATTGCATGAGGCTGGCCTAATTATATTTAGTACACAATTTGGTTGTGCTTCTAATTAATCTACCACGACTTCATAACATTTGCTCTTGCAATGGGAAGAACTTTTGTTTCAACCTGGAAATGACTGGTTAAATTGGCAATCGTTCAAGCTTGTATGCATCAATTGATACTGTAATATTTGGTTAACATGTTTACTTGGAATTGGACAAGCAAAGGTTAATTTGGTGTTTGTAAATACATGGCCTTTTATGCTTTATATTGGCTCAAACTATAAATTATTGTGGTTTGGAACAGAACGTGTAATTTGCATTGATAACATATTTCTTATGGGGACATCGATTCCAAGATGCATGATTCTTTTCATGCTGAGACTTTTGATAGTGCTCATTGTTTTTTTTCTCAATTCATGGATATTGGCTGTTCTGGCACTACTAGATATTCTAATTCTAAGTTATGGCTTGATTCTTACCAAAGAGTTATAATTATTAACCTTCTTGTCTTACAAAGTTTGTTTTTGAAAAGGCTACTTTTCTCACGAAGTATTCAATGTGAAATTAATTAGTTTGTATTTAAAAAAACCCTTTTGCTTGTGGTTTTTCATAGTCAATATTTCTAGGAAAGTACATAGATTTTGACAATGCAAAATATGTTTTTTTTACAAAATCCATCCTGAATTGTTCTGGGATGGGCATATAGTGATAGGATCTATTTGTGGTAGCAGATATGTGGGGTTGCTAGATATACTCCTCCCAAGCCTCCTTGATCAATTGGACTGTAGTGATTGTATTTTTTTGCTATGCTGACTTTATTTTCTAATTTCTTTTCCCTCTCCCCTTCTCATTTGTATTCACTTCACATCTCCTGAATTGTATGTACAAGTTGCTTTTCCATTAAAAATAAATAAATAATGGTAGCAGATATAGATGTTTACTTATTCTAACATATATATGTTTTTTCCAAATAAAACTTGTATTCATTTCATAAGATAAGAATATCCTAAATTTGTATTCTAACATATGATTGATGTTATTTGTTCCATTGTACAGGAGCAGGAATTCTACGTACTTAAGGAAGACACCTCGCCATGCATTTTTGGTCCTATCGAGAAGCAGAGATGGTCTTATGCATGCGCAAAGCAACTTACTGAGAGGCTGATTTATGGTGTATTCATTACTAATTTCCTATGATATAATGTTTACTACTGTCTTTATTCCATGTTCTTACATTTTATTCGGATAATTTGTAGCTGAGGGTGCGGAAAATGGCCTCGAGTTCACTATTGTGAGACCTTTCAATTGGATTGGACCAAGGATGGACTTCATTCCTGGAATTGACGGTCCTTCCGAGGGTGTTCCGAGGGTTTTGGCATGCTTTAGTAATGTATGTATCATTTTTTTTCTTTTTTTCATATATAGGAGAAAATAGTTACCTAGCCTTTGCATGATAGAATCTCCTTCGCCGTGAGCCTCTGAAACTTGTTGATGGCGGTCAATCTCAAAGAACATTTGTCTACATCAAGGATGCGATAGAAGCTGTTCTCCTAATGATAGTGCGGACTTTTTTTCATCTCTTCTTTATCTCTCTTGTGCTTTGACAATGAGTTAAAGCAAAGAATTCTCATTTCAGGAAAACCCTGCTCAAGCTAATGGCCATATCTTCAATGTGGGAAATCCTGACAATGAAGTCACTGTAAAGCAACTTGCTGAACTCATGATACAGGTTTGTCGATATACATGCCTCCACCACTGTCTAAACGCATATGTTTACCAGTGTCTCTTATGTCTTATCTGCAGGTATATTCGAATGTATCAGGGGAACCTCCCTTGGAGGTGCCTACAATTGATGTGAGTTCAAAGCAGTTCTACGGTGAAGGATACGATGACAGTGATAAGAGGATTCCTGATATGACCTTAATCAATAATCAACTTGGTATTTATGCACAAGTTACATGATGCTATTGGTTCATTTCCTATATAATAGCTAAAGATGAATTTAAATGTAGGTTGGAACCCGAAGACATCCCTATCAGACTTGCTGGATTCGACATTAGCCTATCAGCACAAGACCTATGCAGAAGCCATCAGAAGATCAATCGGGAAACCTCTTCAATCCAGCTAGATGCTTGGCTTGGACTTCTCAATCGGTCCTCAAGGTCATTATTGGAGCATATTAGCTTTTAGTTTTTATCCATTTGTGCTAGCAAGTTGAATAACATTCTTTCTGTTAGTACGCATCTAATGTGGAGCTTGTGATCCATAATTTATTTTTCCACTGTGGAAGAAATGAACTACTTAATTCCAGGAATTATTGTATATCTTCCATGTTTGGTGATATTAATAACCCCCAAGTAAAGCGTTCTATTCTTTTACTTTATTATACAAGTATTATTATTTCTTGTTGCATTTTGTGTGCTAAATGTTAGAAAAATGGTAGGCCAAGATCTCATAGAATACCTCTCATTTTCTATTTTATTGATCTCTCGTAGGAGGAAGTATGAAAACACAAGACGGAAAGAAAAAGAAAAAACTCTGTTTTGTGAATACAAGAAGCAATATATACTAAAAAATAAATGAACAGGATTTTGAGCTGAATGAAAGGTCAAATATCCTCAACCATCAACACATCATTTTTAACTGACGTGAGACTATTTTCACGTAACTCCAGGAACCACATTTACCTTGTTATTCCATCAGTCCCCCCTCAAGTTGGTGACTGCAAAGGGGTCTTGCAGTCCCAACTTGCTAATGAAGAGATGATGTCTTTCCTTTGGTAGAGCTTTGGTGAACACATCTGCTAGTTGAATTTTGCTATGCACATAAACTGGTATCAGGAATCCTTGTTGGAACTTTTCTCTAACGAAATAACAATTTGTTTCCAGATGTTTCGTTCTCTCGTGAAACACCGAATTCTCGGTTGTGTGTATGGCACTCATGTTATCACAATGCAGCTTTATTGGCAATTGAGATTGAACACCCAATTCACATAGCATCTTGTAGAGCTATATTAACTCAGCGGTGACTGTAGACATAGAACACAGCTCACTTCTCATTCACTTCACCTTTCAACTTATGTTTACCGGACCGAACTTTAATTGGAGTTGGTTGTGGTTTGCAGGAACTCATTTTCACCTCCTTTAGTAGGTCTAAGATGTACTTCCTTTGCCTCACATGAATTCCTTTCTTAGTTTTATGAATTTCCAGGCCTAAGAAGTAATGCAGCTCACCTAAATCCTTGATTTTGAAGTTTGTATTCAAAACTTGTTTGAGTTGTTACATGCCATGCACATCAGTCCCAGTGAGTATGAGATCGTTAACATATATCTGTACAATGATGATCTTGTCATTGTTTTGCTTGGTGAACATACATACATCACTATCACATTGTCGGAAGCCTTGAGATGTTATGCTGGATGAAACTTTAGAAAACCACTGTCGGTTGGCCTGTTTTAGGCCGTAAATTGAAAGTTTTACCATTTGGCCCCCTGGAATTGCTCTGTTATCTTCCCATCAATTAAATTCATCAGTATGCTCAGTTGTTCTTCTGTAAACCCTCCAAGTGTACCACCATCTAGTGAAGTTTTTCTACTTCTTCACTATTCTGTGTTTCCTGCAATTTTTCTATTCTTTGTGCTTGATGTGCTGATTTAATCTAGGTTTTCTGTCCATCAGCCTTTCCCTTTCCTTTGTATGATCCGTTTTCAGTTGGGTACCCATGTAGTTTATAACATGTATCCTTTGAATGTCCTGCCCTTCCACAATAGCTGCACTCCTTCTCTCTTCTATTTGTAGCTCCCTTAAATCTTACATTCTCCTGCCCTTCCACAATAGTTGCACTCCTTCTCTTTTCTATTTGTAGCTCCCTTAAATCTTACATTCTGATGTGAACTTTAAAGGGCAATCGGTTCCATGTTCCCATAGGCGATCATTGCCAATTCCCTTTGCTTCTCTTCTTGTTCTAGTATTGAGTAGGCTTGTTCTATACTAGGCAATGGCCTCATTAACAGCAATTGGCCCCTAACACTGACATAATTTTCGTTAAGGCCCATTAGGAATTGGCGCATCCTTCTCCTTTCTGTGCTCTTAGCCCCAACAGAACATATGCATTCTTCCTCTAACTCCACAACATCAAGCTCATCCCACGGAGCTTTCAATTGGGTGTAATATAACGCTATTGATAGATTGGACTGCCTTGTATTGCAGATCTGAGCCTCAATTTCAAATACACGCGGTTCATTACTCTTTCCAAATCTTGCTTCGAGATCATTTCACATTTTCTCAGCGGTCTTGGCGTACAAGACATATTTGATTAGCTCTTGACTCAACGATTGTGTGATCAGGATCGGACCATGTCGTTGCATCGCCTCCACTAGGTGAAAAACTGTGAATCACTTCCTGGATTCTTGATACTCCCGTCAATGAATCCTAACTTGTTTTTGGCCGATAGTGCCATTAACATGGATTCCTTCCACGGGAGGTAATTTGCGCTCCCTACTAATTGAACAGACACTAAATTAGTACCTGGGTGATCGCTCTTGAGGAGGAGCATTGGATTGTTGATATCAGAAATTGGACAGGTGGAACCGCCTACAAAGCTTTCCATGATTGAATTTGAGGACGGTGATCCGCTTTCTGAGGCTGTAGCTTCAATCGAATAGAATCTGGGATCCAACGAATCTGTGGCCCTTCAGATGTTGCGATCTCGTTGAAGAGTTCCCGCTGATGAAAGGGATCTGAGATGATTTGTTCGCTAGGGCACGTAGCTGGATGGAATCGACAATGTGAAGGGATCAAGCATCATTTACTCTGAAACCATGTTAGAAAAATGGTAGGCCAAGATTTGAGAGAATACATCTCATTTTCTATTTTATTGATCTCTCTTAGGAGGAAGTATGAAAACACAAGACGGAAAGAAAAAGAAAAAACTCTGTTTTGTGAAGACGAGAACAACCAGAGAGTTCAAACACCAAAAGGCAAGAAGAGCTCGAGGAAGAATTTTAGGCATTCAATGAATTTGCCCCCCAACAAGAAGAAGAAATATTACCATTACAGCTGGATTATGAGACTCTGCGAAAGGGGAAATATCCAGTTAGAAAGTAATCACAGAAAGCACCATTAAGGAAAATGGATAACCCCTAGCATTAAGATCCACATTTATTAATTAATATTTATTTGCAGGTTTGTTATTTTCCAAGATGATACTTGATGAACTCAAGAAGCTCGCGGACGCAAATCGAGGAACTTATGCATCCACAAGGAAGGACATAATGACAGCTCAACACTGGGCAGTCTTAGGAGGATCGACTGGTCTTGAAGAGCTCGAAAGACTCACGAGAAAAATCTTGTTCAAATTCCCACGGACAATGGATAAGGAACATAATTGGGCTCAGAGGGTCTACCAAATCCACCATGCACAAACACAAAGAACCATAGAGGAAATGGAAAAATTGTTAGCCATGGCCTATCTACAAAAGGCCAGATTGGAACAAGCTGCTACCAGAGACAATTGGGCATCCGATGCACTTCAACCAGTGACCCACCATATCAAGAATCTAGAACAGTGCCACAAAATGCTAACTAGCAGCAGACGAAGCAATACTTACTTTGTATGATGGAAAAACTGATGGAGACCAGGCACCACTACTGAGAGCAATAATGCAGAACCATGAGCTGGAAGATAACCTCAAAGGACAATAATGCAGAACTATGAGCTGGAGGATAACATCAAAGGACATCTTGTCTTAATCAAGTACAGTAGATTTCTTATCGTGTTTGTACAAAGGAATCATTCCAACTGTAGAACGCCAATAATTTAGTGGACGATGGGGCCCTATGAGCACCCGCACTCAATTATTGAGCTTTATCGGGAAGCTTCCTATATGTCTATATAAGGAGTGAGATTTAGAGTTGCAGAACACACTTGAGATCCAAGGAGTTCTACTTCTCTTTTGTACTTCCTAAGTTTGCTGAATAATCTAAGCCTTCAAGCTTTCTTCCACTTTCAAAGTTCTTTATATTTCTCAAACTGTTCCCGCGTTCTTCGTAGCCAGCGACCAGTTTGAAGGAACGATTCTATTCCCGATCCCCTTTTCTGGCCAAAGCTACAACCTACTTGTTCAAGAAGGATTACAGCACCTCCACATGGGAATGGTGATGGTGCGACTTCACACTTTACACCGGAGGAGTGCCGGCGTAAACGCCTTAATACTGCTACGAGATACAATGTGGGCTGATGACAGAGCAGTCATTAGCTCCATGGAGGTAGATCTGACGTCAGGTACGCAACTAGCATATACAGCACCTGACATAACCATCAGCATACATGATTTCAGAGAGCACATACAACTTGTACTCCAAACGCACGGCTATCAAGGATGGCAAGGAGGCGAGAGTAACCTTTTACTCTCCAGATCACTGATCGGACGGCTCTCAAACAGCAGCCACACCAACTTTCGCTACAACGTACAACACGTAGCGGATCACCTAGCAAGTCGAGGAATTCGAGCAATTCCTGGACAAATCCGAACAACAGAAAGTCTACAAGGTCAGCAGTGGATTATTAGACCTGCTTTAATTACTGTCACACATAATCCGCAGACTTCTAGCATCCGAACAAGGACAGATGGCACCTTAGCGGACTATATGAATGGCTTGTAATGCCATTTGGATTAAAGAATGCTCCAGCGGTATTTCAAAGGAAGATGGACAAATGCTTTGAAGGAACTGAAGACTTCATAGCAGTCTATATTGATGATATACTCGTATTCTCAGAGAATGAAGAACAACATGCAGTACACTTAAGGAAAATGCTTCAGATCTGCGAGAAGTGGGGATTGGTACTTTCCCCTACCAAGATGAAAATAACAACTGAAGAAATCGAATTTCTGAGAGCAATTATCGATAAAAGCAAAATTCGACTTCAGCCGCACATTGTTAAGAAAATCATATCCTTCGATGAAGAGAATCTTAAAAGTAAGACTGGGCTAAGGTCTTGGCTAGGAATTCTGAATTATGCCAGGGCCTACATCCCAAAAGCAATATATACTCAAAAATAAATGAACAGGAATTTGAGCTGAATGAAAGGTAAAAAATATCCTTAACCATCAACGCATCTTTAACTGATGTGAGACTATTTTCACGAAACTCCAGGAACCACATTTACCCTATTATTCCAACACTAAATTATAATGGGATCACAAACCAAAAATGAGTTCTCAGGTACCATATGATTCTAGCATGCTAGGGCAGTCTTGTTTAATTGTTGGTAAGCATTGTTAGGAGTTAGGACACTTGCATATAGTCTCATATGGAGTAATTAGCTTATGTAAGCTTTGTTTCTATTATACAAATATATGTGGTAGGAGAGGTCTATTACAAGAGGGAGTTTTTCATCTTGTTTCCTTCCAACATGGTATCAGAGCTATAATATTTTCTTTCTTTAACCTTATTTTTCGTCCCTCTCCGCGAGGCGACGCCGTCATCATCAAGAGAACGCCTCAGTCTTCAAGCCAGCAACTATTCTTCTGTCTTCCTGTGTTGCACGCTTCACGAAACAGTAAAGGTGTCTTTCTTTATTGCATGCTTCACAAAGTGGTAAAGGTGCCTTCTCCTTTGTTGCACGTGACCTATCTTTGAGCTATTCCTGTGTTGCACACCTCACGAAGCAACACATCTCCATCTCCTTGTGCTGCACATCTCCTCGTGTCACGAAGCAACCTCTCACAAAGCAGTTCCATCAATTAATTTGGGCAGCACATCAGCAGGTGGATGTTCATCTACTCGGCTCGGAAGCCAAGACACTATTGTCACACGCCTTTCTTCCTCACAGTGGCATCAGGCCATCCTTGCATATGCATCAAAGATTTGGCTCACAAGAAGATCAGATCTAACCCCAAGCGTCTTCTTCATCGTGTTGGTGGCTGCGGACATAAAATTCGTGAAAGAATAAAACATCTATCAGGTCTTATTCAGATATGGGACACAAGCCCAATATTATTGTTTTCACCGAGGAGTATGCACGCCTTCTCCAATGTCATAATGTTCAAATATCTACCCCACAACTTGCTCATGGAGGTGCATCTACTCTGCTTGTTTAACACATACCTCAGGATCTAATTCGTGGATTTTGGATTCGGAAGCTTCTGAACACATATCTGGTAACATCTCTTCATTCTCTTATCTCAAGACACCTCATCACCCCATCAATATTACCCTTGCTGATGGGTCTCACTCATCAGTTAAAAGAATTGGTACTGTTTCTCCTACACCATCATTATCATTATATTCTACCTTTTATATCCATGAGTTTCTTTTAAATCTTTTATCTGTAAGCAAACTTACCAAATCATTGAATTGTTCAATCACATTCACGATTCTGTTATTACTCAGGACTCGCGGACTGGAAGGGTGATTGGCACTGAGCACAAATCTCGAGGCTTGTACCACCTTGCTACAGAATATTCTTCTGCATTAGTGGCTGAGTCATCTCCTCTCCAAAATCCATTGTCGTTTGGGTCATCCTCATCTTCGTAACCTTCAACAAATGGTACCATCTCTTTCTCACCTTTAAAATCTTGATTGTCAATCATGTCAGCTAGGAAAACACACTAAATCTTCATTTCCTAGTAGAGCAAGTACTCGAGCCTCTACACATTTTTCCTTAATACATTCTGATATTTGGGATCCTAGCCGTACTTCCTCCAAATTGGGGTACAAATATTTTGTTATATTTATTGATGATTATTCTAGGATGACATGATTATTCTTGCTCAAAGAGCGTTCTGAACTTTTTACCATTTTTTCCACCTTTTTTGCTGAAATTAAAACTCAATTTGGCACTCCTATTCGTGTGTTACGAAGCGACAATGCTAAAGAGTATTTTTCAAACCAATTTCAGACATTCTTTGCTAATCATGGCATACTTCATCAATCATCATGTCCTCATTCACCTCAACAAAATGAGGTTGTCGAACGAAAAAATAGACATCTAGTAGAAACTGCTAGAACCCTTCTTCTTCACATGAATGTCCCTCTCATCTTCTGGGACGATGTTGTTCTGACGATATGTTATCTTATAAACCACATGCCCTCATCTGTTCTACAAGGTCAAATTTCTTTTTTCATCATTTTTCCAAATGACACGCTCTACAAACTTCCACCACGCACCTTTGGTTGTACATGCTTTGTTCATGTTTTATCTCCTGGAAAAGACAAGTTAGCCCCAAGAGCAATTAAATGTGTTTTTCTTGGGTATTCTCGTCTTCAGCGGGGTTATCGTTGTTATTCTCCTGAACTTCATCGTGTCTTCATCTCTGCTGATGTTTCCTTCTTCGAGGATACACCATTCTATACTAGTGCGTCCTCCACATCTGTGCCCATTGCCAAGGTTTTACCTGTTCCTGTACCTTTATCAGCTCCACATGACCTTGTCTCTTCCGACACTATCTTTCCGACCCTACTCCAGCTCAGCCATTACAGGTTTATCATCGTTGACCACAGCAGATGCCTCCTGATTCTGTTGTCCCACCTGTCGCCCCTACAGTTCCGAGTCTTCCACCTGACACTAACATTGATCTTTCAATTGCTCTCCGAAAAGGTACTTGTCAGCGTAAAACACCTTATCCCATGTCCGATTGTCTCTTATGCTACTTTATCATCAGATTATTATGCTTTTATTTCCTCCTTGTCCTCTGTTACTGTTCCCCAACATCTTTCAGAAGCTCTTTCTTATAAAGGATGGCGAAAGGCTATGATTGAGGAGATGTCTGCTCTTCATGGTAATGACACATGGGATTTAGTCCCACTTCCTCCAGACAAATCTACAGTTGGTTGCAAATGAGTTTACACTATAAAGACCTCGTCTGATGATTCTGTTGACAGACTTAAGGCTGGATTGGTAGCCAAGGGTTACACTCAGATTTATGGTGTGAATTATATGGACACTTTTTCTCCTGTGACTAAAATTGCTTCTATTCGTCTATTTCTTGCTATAGCTGCCACTTTTAATTGACCACTTCACCAGTTGGACATCAAAAATGCATTTCTCCATGGTGACATTGATGATGAGGTATTTATGGAGCAACCACCAGGTTTTATTGCTCAGGGGGAGTCGAGACTAGTGTGTCGATTGAAGAAATCTATATATGGTATGAAGCAATCTCCGAGAGCTTGGTTTGGGAAATTCAGCTCTGCCCTACAGCAGTTTGGCATGGTCAGATGCGTTTCAGATCACTCAGCCTTCCATCTCAGTTCATCCTCTAGAAAACGAATACTCTTGATTGTGTATATTGATGATATAGTCATCACAAGATATGATATCGAGGGGATTAGGAGACTAAAAGCTTATTTGCATCAACAATTTCAAACAAAAGACTTGGGCAATTTGAGATATTTTCTGGGAATCGAGGTAGCTCGATCTGAAGAAAGGATATTTATGTCACAGAGAAATTATGCACTTGATATACTCGAGGGCACGGGTATGCTAGGAGCCAAACCAGTTGACTCACCTATGGATTGTAATGCCAAGCTACTACCTGGTCAGGGGGAGCCTTTATCTGACCCAGGAAAATATATATCGCAGGCTAGTAGGATAACTCATATCTCACGATTACTAGACCTGATATTTCATTTGTTGTTAGTGTGATTAACCAATTTCTCGAGACTCATTGCGAGGATCATTGGACAGCAGCTTTGAGAGTAGTTCGCTATATTAAGGTTGCTCCTGGTAAATAACTTATATATCATGGTCAAAATCATCTTCAAGTAAATGCATATACAGATGTAGATTGGGCAGGTGCACCCACTGATCGACGATCCACATCGGGCTTCTGTGTTTTTCTTGGACGAAATCTAATCTCATGAAAAAGTAAAAAACAAAGCGTTGTAGCAAGATTAAGCGTATAGGCTGAGTACAGGGCTATGGTAATGGCTACTTATGAACTAATGTGGATGAATCAAATAATGACAGAGTTGGGATTCAAGCATCTTGAGCCTATGAAATTATATTATGATAATCAAGCTGCTATGCAACAAAGAGCTGTAGCATACAGTTGTGGTGAAGAATCCCAATGGTTTAAATCCAAGTTCAGCCCACTACTAACAAAGCTAAAGGATCAAGGATACATAGGTGACGACCGTGTAAGACATTGGGCAAAGAATCAAGTAACCTACAAACTTGAGATAATCAACCCTGACCTTACAGTTCAAGACAAGCCCCTGAAACATGTCACCCCTGCCATGAAGGAACAGTTCGACAGGCACGTCCAAGCACTACTCAAAATCGGAGTTATCAAACCAAGCTCAAACCGACATCGAACTATGGCAATATACAAAATATTTGCTGACAGAAAATCAGAAACTGAAGGAAGAAATTCAAAAGTATGAGTTAAACCAAGATATGGCCGAACTAGAGAAGGAGGCCTTAAGGAAAGAAAAATTCCCAGCTAGAGAAGAAAGTGATGAGGAATACCTCCACACAAATACAGGAATTCATTTCAAAGAAATAGCAAAAGCACTTTCTGATGAAGAAATGCAGACTATGGTCCCTGACCCAAGAAGAGGAAAACGGGTACTTAATCGGTTATACAACATGGAACTCTTAATGGATATACTTGGAGTCAAAAACTTCAGAATACAGGCAATCCTAGATAGATGGAAGGATGAATGTGTTAGCGGACTCACTATCACGCCTAACAACAAACATGGTGCAAACCAACAATTGCAACACGATCACTGAACATCTGACAGATCTTGAGAAGGCATTAATCGAAGTGGAACATGCACCTACGGAGATTATCAAGCAATTAGATCAAGTTATCAAAAGGATTGATAGCTTGCTGGGACTCAAGGCCCCAACCTGAACCCAAAGAATCCAAAGTGCGGAAGTGGTGGACCGCCAAAATAAATCACCACATTATCTAACATAATTTGTTTATTTTGCCGTATGATACTTCAATCCTTAAAGGACTTGTTACTCAGTAAGAATGGACCAAGCGGAGCCAGGCCTCAGACAAAGAAAACCGTGGACACAGCTCAATTTTGGGGAATGCTCAGTGGAACCATCGGACTGGACGAATTGGAAAGATTAACTAGTGAACTCTTATTCACTTATCCAAGGACTTTGCAAAAGGAACAACAAATGAGGAAAAGGGTTAAAGAGATACACAGTGCGCTTCTAATCCAATTTTTCATGAGAGAACTAAACACGTAGAGGTTGATTGTCATTTTATTAGAGAAAATGTGCAGTCTAAAAAAATTACAATGTCATTTGTTAGTTTCAATGATCAGTTAGCTGATGTATTAACTAAATCTCTCCGTGGTCCAAGAATTGAGTATATTTGTAACAAGCTCGGGCTTTATAACATTTATACCTTAGCTTGGGGAGTGTTAGGAGTTATGACACTTGTATATAGTCCCATATGGAGTAATTAGCTTATGTAAATTTTATTTTTATTATATAAATATATGTGGTAGAGGAGGTCTATCATAAGAGGGAGTTTTTCATCTTATTTTTCTCCCAACAAGCATAAACATGTAGATCCAAATTAACAGCCTATCAAATCCAATCATCTATTTAGTCTTTGTATTGTATATCTTTTTGACTATCCATATTTAGATTATAGATAAGTTGTTTACTTATTTATAATTTATGAATATCATTTATTGTGTGTGAATGACATTTCAAAAAGCCGTTGTTACTAGGCCGCGTTAAGTTTTGAGAAATATTCAACCCATCTAAAATTTTTAGGTTAAGTTCATGTATTACATATATCCAACTCAACCCAAGTTCAATGAAAAAATACTTTATTCAAATTGAGGCAGAGTGGGTCAACGCAACGGGTGCATGGCATGCAAACCACTGGACAATAATGGCAAAGGTCAAGTGTTGCTGACCAAGCAAGCAATGACATTTCGGTGTATTATATGCTAGGCCAGGTTGAGATTCCAACAAAATTGGGCTAGACAGGCGTATAAGGAGATAGGGATATGAGGAACAGTACTGAGAAAGACAAAATAAATGATAAAAGAGGAGAGTTGCTTTCTTTTTTCATTATGAGTATTGAGAATATATATTTTCATTCATAGATTCAAAGTATTAACGGTTAGAATCAATGAGCATATATTCAAATCGTTTATGTGGAAAAACAAAATTCTAGGGCATGTTTGGGACACTGTATAAACATCTTATATAGTATTATGATAATACACATAATGTTAGACTATGAAATAATACACATATGGTGTACTAGTAATACACCATCAGACTCCATAATTAGCCTGCATTAGAAAAAATATATATAATATTTTATATATTTCTATTGATAATAGACTAAAATATAGTATTTTATAATTTTATGAATGTATTCAAAATACACATTTTAAAACATATAAGTGGGGGTATTTTAGGAATATACACAAGTAATTTTTATTGTATAATTACATATGTTAGAATTTTTCTAAAAAAATATTATGACAAAGGATTAATATATGTGCAATTTATAAAATTGAATGTTAAAATTGAAAAATGATATTTTCTTTTAAAAAATTATGCTTTTGACGAATTTAAATTTAAAAATATAAAATTAGAGAATTGCAATAAAATGTATTATCTATTATACATTTTCATTATTGATAACTTTAATTTTCATAAAATTATATAGCTTTTTGTTGATAAATGATAAAACATATTTTTTTATAACAAAATGATAAAAATATAAAATATTATATTAATTAAAATATTTTTTATTTTGATTATACGAGCTCATTATACAAGTCTGTATCAAACACTATATATTATATAATACATGTTAATACTAGTTAGGTTAGCCAATATAAATTACTACTATATTAGTTAATACAATACAACAACATATTAAACATGCCCCAGTGTCTTGACTAACGTAATTTATTTAAGTGATGATGAATAAGAAGTTAAGGAAAAATAGTTAAAATTTTCTTAAGCTTTCATATAAATTTGATTAAGTTTAAAGATGATTTGTCCTTGCATTGCATGCCAAGTATTGCTCGTGGCGAAGTCATATCCCATAACTAGCCGGTGCAACATCTTAAGTCTATTATCAATCAAATAAAATTTAGGTAAAGTCTACCTAACATTAGTGGAATCCATGTTCATCTCCATCGAAGTATCAAAATCTGATCATCAAAGTCTCTTTTCTCATTTTTTACCCCCTCCAACTATTCAAAATCATTTAGGGCGCATTTATTTGCGAAAATATTTTTTAACTTTTCGTTTCGTGAAAATCAAAATAAATTTTAAAATTTTAAAATTTTGATTTCAATTTTTTTGTTTGACGAAAATGCATTTGTTTGCCATGTTCAAATTTCATGTTTCACGAAATGAAATCAGCGAAAATTTATTTATTTTGTGTTGATTTCGTTGATAGTTTTAGGGACAAAAATTGAAATTGTGTTTGTTTATCAAACATAGTTTTAGTTTTAGTTTATTAAGTTATATTATTTTATTATAATATATATAATTTGATATCATTAACTTAAATTTAAAAAATATATAAATAATATTAATTAGTTGATAAATATATTGTGAATATTATTTATTTAGGATATAAAAGTCATTAAAATATATTTTATTATATTTTTTAATTTATAAATAATTAAAAATAATATTAATTAATTAATTAATAAAAATATAAGCTAAGTATTAATATTATCATGAATTAATTATCAATTAAATATCAACTAAATATGAGCTACGTATCAACTAAGTATGAACTCATATTTTTTTACTTCTTTAACTAATTAACCTAACTTAATAATGGTTGAAATTATTGATATAGTAGTTTTCAGAAAGTTATAAAGTTATAAAGTTATAAAGTTATATTTAATTAATGCATTGATAGAGTTACATAGAATTACATGAGTTGAATATAAAATTATTATACACACATGATAGTATTCATACCAGATTGATCTATTGATCTAGTGATTGATATTTTAATAAAATGATGCTCAACCTTCCATTGACATTCTTGTGCTTATAATTTAGATTCATAAGTGTCGAGAGTTGAGATGAGGTACATAACTAGAATGGATAGAGTTATTACTTTGAGATCAGGGGTGGAGCTATACATATAGTGTAAAATTGGATAAGTATATATTAGTTAGTCCACATTCTTTCTTATTACTCTACACATGAAAGCTGAGATCGAGATAGAGGTAAAGAAAGCGGCTGAAGCAGCAAAGATATATTTATTAACTTTGATCGTAACTTGATAATAATGATTAATGGCATACAAAGTTTTTTAAGTATCAAATAAAATGACATTTTTATTAACTTAGTTGGTAAATATAATAATGATCAATGGAATACAAATTTTTTTAAGTATCAAATACAATAACATATTTTGATTAACTTAGATTGTAACCTGATAACCATGAATCAATGGCATACAAGGTTTTTTAAGTATCAAATAGAATAACATATTTTTATTAACTATATCCTGAGCAAGTTACTGCATTCGCCTGAGGTTGATGAGTTGGAAGTTGCCAATCAGAAAACGTCGGCTGGGATCAAGCATTGTTACATTTCTTTCTTTCTTTTTTTCATACACTCACCGATAAGCATTGCATAACAGTCAAACACCATCAACAATACTGTTGCCAGTGAGGACCGTTGATGGAATATAATGAAAAAATCAACTATGTTTGACTTTTTACCTTGTCCATCAACAATCCTCACGACATCAATTTTGACGGTAAAAATGTAGGACAATGAAGGAAAATGCGTATCATCATTAATTGGTGATCGCCTTCAATTCATCATCCATCAAAATAAAGTTTGTCCATTATCTTAAAACAACCAAAATATAAAGCACAACCACGCATTTATATAAGCACAACCAAATAATGAAATATAAGCACAGCCACACATTTATATAATCACAACCAAACAATGAAATATAAGCACAACCACGCATTTATATAAAACCATAACTGATAAAGCGCAACATTATTTTATGACCTTAGGAGGAAAGTGCGCATAATCATTGATTGGTTATCGCCTCCAATTCCATGCCGATATGAAACTAAAGTTAATCAAATAATAAGATAAAGTAGTCAAATTACATTAGTAGTCCAATAAAGTATTTAAGTTTACATCATTATTATTATCTACCCTACTTAAACAAAAAAATAATTGCAATGAAAACAAGTACTATCAACCCCTTGCAACTCATGTCAAGGAGCTTGTCCATTTTTGCCTCAAGTGAAAAGAGGTCACTATTTCTTTGGTTCACTTCTTCTTCCTCATCGCATATTGTCGTTGTAAAGGGAGTGATCCATCGAAAGAATTCACAATTGGGAATGCCAATTTTGTCCCTATTTATGCAAGTCGCATATAATCGACCGGGATTTTTCTCACTTTCACTTATCTTTATCGCGGCTTGCAAACCACATATAAATGAATGAATGAAGTGGATCTAGTGAAAGAGATAACAACATTCATGTAACAGTCAAGCATATAAATGAATGAAGTTGATTGAGACAATGAAAGAATGAAAACAGTGAACTAGATAATAGCATTATGGACTAAAGCATACATAACAACATATAAATGAATGAATGAAGTGGATCAAGTGAAAGAGATAACAACATTCATGTAACAGTCAAGCATATAAATGAATGAAGTTGATTGAGACGATGAAAGAATAAAAACAGTGAACTAGATAACATCATTATGGACTAAAGCATAAATAACAACATATAAATGAATGCATGAAGTGGATCAAGTGAAAGAGATAACAACATTCATGTAACAGTTAAGCATATAAATGAATGAAGTTGATTGAGACAATATATGAAAGAATGAAAATAGTGAACTAGATAACAACATTATGGATTAAAGCATACGTAACATCATATAAATGAATGAATGAAGTGGACCAAGTGAAAGAGATAACATCATTCATGTAATACTTAAGCATATGAATGAATGAAGTGCATTTGTGTAACAACATACATAATAGCAACACAATGCGAAATGAAAAAGCCAAGGGAACAACTGGGAGACAAACCAATATATATACTACTAGATGAACTCATTTAACAGTGAACAAACATATATATACTTTTATTAACAGTAGATGAACTCATTAACCATCAAAGTAACCTATTAACAAACAAATATAAAACTAAAATGCATTGACAGATGCATAAACAGATGCATAAACAACAACATATACATCATAAACAACAACATATACAACATACACAAATGCATAAACAACAATATAAAACTAAAATAGCAGGTCATAAATAAACAACAATAACTTTTTGTAATCTAAAATATAAACAACAATATACACAAATCCAGATCTAAAATAAACAACAATATAAATAACAATATACACAGATTCATATCTAAAATAAACAACATAACTTTCTGTAATCTAGGTCATAAATAGCAACTTACGGACGAACAGTGAAAAATACCAGACAACATTCGTGATCAATGGCTGGTAATTAGGTCATAAACCCTAGATCCGACGAAAATAAGAAACATAACAAGAAACTCTAGATCCGACGAAAATAAGAAACAGAATAAAAAACTCTAGATCCGACGAAAATAAGAAACAGAACAAGAAACCCTAGATCCGACGAAAATAAGAACTAGGTCATAAACCCTAGATCCGACGCAAATAAGAAACAAAACAAAAAACCCTAGATCCGACGAAAACAAGAAACAAAACAAGAAACCCTAGATCCACTCGAGAAGAAGAAAGACGACGAAAAGGAGGCAATCGGGCTAGATCTGACCGAGAAGAAGACGAAGAAGGGAAGAAAGTTACCTTGCGACGGAGAAATGAGAGGTTTTTGGACGAGATCCGATGGAGAAAGGAACTATTTGCAGTTGTCGCCTTCGACGATTTTTTTTCACCGCAGAGCTCCAAGGAGGCGTCGGGTCAAGAGATGACACAAATTGCGAGCAAGGCGGGTTTTGTTCGATTTCGCAAAATGAGCGAATAAGTTTGTTTTAATAACAACTATGCCACCGCCCGTTTCGCGAAAAGTTGAATTCTACCCTGACCCGAATTTAACTTCGTGTAGAAAATTGGGTTTCACGAAAATTGAATTTCGCGAAATCGGTTTGAATTTTTTTATCAATAAACGTGATTTTGGGTGCGGGTGGTAACAAACGCGCCTTAGTTTCTAGCTGGGAGCATTCACTTTATAATTAGGTTCATTCGTTTTTTTGTCACATTCGCTCGATTTCAAATCAGATTTTCTCACTTCTTAATCAAAATTGCTCATTTAGAAAATTGATTTGAGGGGCAATAATTAAATAATGAATTTTGATAATCTAAATTTGCTATTTGGCAAATAAGGAGCATTGATTTTGGATGCATCGACGACTTTTACTTTAGTCATATAAAAAATATACAAAGAGAGGAATTTAAATAAAACAAAGTATCAAATAAGACACATAAAAATTTTACTAATTCATTTTATAATAAATAAAAATTATAAAAAAAATGTTTTGATAATTATCTTTTACGAGTTTATATATCATGAAAATATTAAAAATTAACATAAGTAATTTAATTAAAATTAACAAAAAAATTTTAATTAAAACAAAATTATGTAATTTAATTTAAATAATCTAAAAAATTTAACTGATATAACTAAAATTAAGGATGACAACGGTTCGGTTAATCGCACTTTTGAGAGTTAACCGAAATCGAAACCAAAATCGAAATCGATCGGTTTCAAAATCCTATATCCGAAACCGAATTTTTTCAATTCAGATAGAACCGATTATCCGTTTACTACTAGTTAACCGGTTAGTAAACGGATAATCGCTTCAAAGATTAATAACCAAAAAATAATTAAAGGATATCAAATAATGATTAAAATACACTAATTAAATAGTTCATCCAAATATATTGAGGTAAACATTTCATCATAAAAAAATAAAAATACATTGAAGTTGTTGAAAAAAAAAACTTCAGAAGATTATACAAAACAAGAAGAATGAAATATATGCTTTAACAATGACTACTTGCAATTCCAATCTTTAACAATTAGATTTCACAGCAATTAGATCTAAGCAATTGACTACAGCTACGATAGATCATAATATGACATAACAAAAGCAAACAACTTAATTCATCATCCTTTCATATGCATGAGAGACATTAAGGTTATATTACAGTTTTGTTATCCCAGTCAAAATGATTCCTACAGAGACCTGACTACTGACACTACATTGCAATGGCTTAACTGGGGAACCATCAACCGTGTTAGGCCATGGCTCTCTTCCACTGCTCCAAAACCTACAAAAGTTTGCTGAATCAGTTACGAACTAACACAAATGTCAATAAATATTTGATGATAAGCTATCAAAGATTTTTCATTGATGAAGATAAATCAACAAAGGTTGAACTAGTAATTTTCTCAAAAAAATATATAGAAGAAAATAGGGTTACCAGTCGGGTGGTCGGGACTCGGGAGTCGACGAGGGCCGCCGACGCCGAGGGCCGAGGGGGGAGTCCGGGAGATACGGGTCGGGAGTCGATGGAGGCGGCGTTGCGGCGACTACGACTCTGTGTCTCTGAGAGCGATCAACGACTACAGGAGTCGATGGAGGCGGCGTCGCGACGAGTCGGCGATTGCGACTATTCGTCTCTGCGCGCAATCGACGACTGCGGGAGTTCGGGAGGCAGCGAGGGACGCCGAGGGCCGAGGGAGGAGTCCGGGAGGCAACGAGGGCCGCCGACGCCAAGGGCCGAGGGGGGAGTCCGGGAGGCGGCGAGGGCCGCCGACGCCGAGGGTCGAGGGGGGAGTTCGGGAGGCGACGACTCGAGCGATCTGCTCGAGGGAGTCAGACGGGAGTGTCGGCAGTCGGCTGAGGCAGTGAGTCGAAGGAGGGAGTCGGGTGGGAGACTGGGAGTCGGCTAAGGCAATTTTGAAACAGTCGACTGAGGCAGTGAGGCTGAGGGAAATTTAGGGTTAGGGTTTGGACTTTTGGTTTTATACATAAGGTTAATGAGTAATTGGGTAGATGGATTAGTGGGTAGTAACGGATTTCGGATTTAAATATCTTAATAACTTATATTTTAATAGTTTCGGGTACCGGTTAATCGTGAATAATCGATAACCGAAACCAAAACTTATAACCAGTTTCGGAGTTTTGGTTTCGGTTACCGGTTATCCGTGGCTCGGTAACCGAAACCAAACTATTTTAAAATGGTTTTTGAATTTCACTAATCGAAACTGAAACCCAACCGTAAAATAATTATCCAAAACTGAATTTTGCGGTTCGGTTAACAGTTAACCGCGATTAATCGATTCCAATTGCCACCCTAACTAAAATTATCACAAGTTTTACTAGTTTTATTCTCTAACATCATTATAAAAAATAAGTAATTTAATTTATAAGCCAACTGTTGGTAGCACAATTGATGGCAACATGTTGTATGTTGCTTAGAGATTTAGGGTTTGATTCCTAATATGATCATTTATTGTGATTTTCTATCTATGTTTTTTTTTTAAAAATAATTTAATTTATAACATAATTTAATTAATCATAAGTTATTTTTCCTAATTAAATATAAATAAATAAATAAAATCTATTTCAATAAATAAGAGTGTCAATAATATATTTCTACTAAAAAATATACATATAAAATAATTATATTACATATTTAAATATATAAATTAATTATGTCATACTCTTATCTATATTATGGGTTAGTCCACTTATCTTACCTTCTACGTCGAGAGCTTATGTCATATTGTAATTTTTTCTCTAAAAAATGTTCGATCAAATAATTCATAAAATGCGCTAACTATGATTAGCGCAGTTGATGATAATATTTTGTATATTATTTAGAGTTTTATGATTTAAATTTTAGTATGATCACTTATTATAATTTTATATTTTTATTAAAAATAAATCATTCATAAAATACTATTTTATTTCTTTCACTTCCAAAGTTCAGTTCAATTATCATTTTTGACTCAAATATTTGAAAAGTTTTATTTTGACCTTCTAAGTTTCACTCCAAAAACTATGAACTAGTCTTGTTCATAGTGGAAAGAGAATAGGATAATAATTACGTGGAGCATTCATCGTTGGCATCGAAAGGATGACATGTTAATCGTTACTGAAATGTTAAATATATGTCAAAAGTGAGATATCGTATAAATGTTGAAATCCTTTTTATTACTATAATAATAATAATAATAATAATAATAATAATAATAATAATAATAATAATAATAACTTTTAAGATAATTAATTCTTTAAAATTAGGAAGAATCCTTAGATTGAAAGTTTTCTACCAAATTGAAAATAAAATCTTTAAAATAAGAAATTAAATTGAGAGGTTGAAAAGTTGAGGAATTAAATTAGGACAAACTTGAAGGGGGTAAATGCAAATTTCAATCATGGCGTTGTTCGAAAGTTACGAATCGGTTGCCGTCCATCCATCATCGCATCAGTTTATAGTCTGTTGCTACTTGCTACCGAGTAATTCTTCCTCATCAGTAAAGAAGCGGCCGTGAGACTCGAGCTTCGAGGCGCTATGGCGGAGGGCGGAGCACAACAGGGCGCCGGAGCTACGAATCGGACGATGGTTGAGGATAAGCCCGGGGCTGATGGACCTCCTGCGATGGTAACTTTTCCAGATGCCGCTCGCCGCCGAGCCCAGAGCTTCCCGCCGCCACTCAAGTTGGAAACAGAGGAATCTGCCGACGACACGAACTCTCATAACATGTGGCAGGTAGTTCCTCATCCAGCATCGGCATCTTCGCATTTTTCAGTTCCTGTATTCAATCCTTTGCAGGTCTATCTTGTTGCTATCTTGATGGCAGAAGCTATACAGCAGGGTGAAGTGCCCTCTATTTTCGAGTTCAATACGTGTTGAGAAGGGGGAATATCTAGGAAGCAAAGACTAAGGCTTAGGACTTGAAGAGGTAGACGTCATCTAGGTTAAAGATTGGGTATACGAAAGAAGCCCTAGATGATGCTTGTGCAAAGCACGTGACTTGGTCACCCTTCCTGAAGCACTTGCTTGCTACCGAACTCGACAACTAGCAAGCCAGAGAATTGTTCCGGCTTGTTGCTGAGTCGCGGGGTCTCCTTAGGTTGAAATGGAGAGGGAGAGGCGACGCTAAGTCGAACAGTGGTTAAGAGTGGCGAAGGAGATGAAAAAATGATTGGAGAGCTGGTGTGGAGGCTAATCTGAGAATAACGTATTCAAGAATATTTCGAAAATTGGAGAGCTGGTGTAGCAAAAAAAAAGGTTCTAAGCAGGGCGAAGTCAGAAAATTATCTTGGGGGAGGCAAAAAAATTTTTATCACCTAACTTTTCTTGCAATAAATTTCTTGAGTCTGATTCATTACCCATTCAAACAATGCCTAAAGCATTTAATTTTTCTCTAAAATATTAAATCAAAATTAACTTTTTCTAAAGCAGCATTAAACTAAAGCATTACCATTAATTCCTCAAACAAGCACAGAAACACTAATTATCCATCATCCCCAAATGACCAAATCCCAATCATCTTCTGCTCATCTGCTGCAATTAGTGTAAGGGAGGAAGTGAGGAACATGGAATCATGGATGCTGCAGTAACATGCAGTTGTCACTTACTCACTTTGTCCGTTCTGGTGGTCACAAAACAGGACTACGACGCATGCAATGCCAGCAATCCGATCCAGAAGTTGGAAGGAGGAGACTCTGTGTTCAAATTCGACTGATCGGGGCCGTTCTACTTCATCAGTGGCGTGCCGGAGAACTGCCATAAGCCCAGAAGCAGAAGGGGCAGAAGCCGCTGGTGGTGTGCTCGCTGTCAGGAATTAACAAGAATCCATCGCTTCCGCCTGCAGTCTCCCCTGTGTGGCTGTGCTGCATACCACCGACGCTGGATTCATTGCTTCCTCAAGCTTGCCGATTCCAGAGGAAGAGAGGAAGAAGGGCAGATGAAATCATGAAATGACGAAGATCTTGGCACGCCGATTCCTCAATCCGTGAAGCAACTCTTCTTCTTCCGTTGATTAGAGTCATTGACGTTTCAGCTTCTATTATATGGCACAGTTAAAATATTGATGGATTTTATTTGAGGGGGGGCAAATATAATAATATAGTAATATATATAATATATATCCCCCCGCGCCAAATATATTGGCTCCGCCCCTGGTTCTAAGTACTTTGGAACTCCAAAGAATGCATTTATGAAAACATTTGGTAGATCTTATCAACATGCCAAGTACATGGGCTTAGAAAGAGGCGTAACTTACTCCAGTCGTCGATGATGGATGGCTAAACATTATGTTTCATGAGTTGGCAGTTTCATGCTGTCATACGCATTTGAATATTTGTTTGTATGCTTAATCTTCCTTTCTTTATTTCATTACATTGTTGTCTCAAAATAGTAACTCTTTCTTTAGGTAGTAGATAAATAAATTATATTTGTCAATGCACTTCTATATATCATAGCACAAACTTCTTGCAAACATTAGTGATCTAGAATGGCTAACTTTTCTTTAGGTAGTAGATAACTTTTCAGATGCATGTGTGGAAGCAGTGAAGTACTAGGAATTGAACTTTGGCCTATGCATTGTATTTTTAACAGTGCCAAATTGCTTTGCACAACTGATAGTTGAAAGTAGTTGTTAGCTATTTGCTATAAGATCTAGGATGAAGTAGATACTGCTTTTGATAGTAACAGATGACATTTAGTAAAATGATTATATCTTACCAGGCACCTTTGTAGCTAATATTCAAAATAAAATAAAACACACTTTAAGCACTTACCAAACGAGACCTAATACTTAGCTTTTTCAGTCTTATATCAAAGCTTCATTACTTATCATCTATTATCCACTTTGTCTAGATATGTGCACATATAGGCTAATATGCATAGTGTTTTGAGGTGATTATTTATAGTACTTATGGTCCCATTATTAGATTTTAATGCTTGTAAGCCATGTATTATATGTCCATGTATTAGCAGTGCAGCCATATCATGATTTGTTTTTCGTGGATTTGTAGGCAATTCAGTACTGATTTGTTTTGGATGTGGAATTGAAAAGTTAAAAAATTCGTTTTAGTTCCATTACTTGTATTCTATAATTCCTTGTGGCATGCAAAAACTTGGCAACATGATGCAAGAGCGAGTCAAATACTTATTGATTCATTGTAGGAACATTATCCTTGATCACCTTTGTGGTAGACTTCATATGTTTGGAGGTTTAGGTACCTATTAGCTGAATTTCAGGTAGTATTAGGTAGCGAAGGAAGATTGCTTTTGAGCCTTTTGGTAGATATCATGCAGGTTCCAAGTTGGGCGAAGGTTGTGGGGACCCTGTACATGCTTTTTCCCTAGAAATTGAATTCTTACAAGGATCTTATCCTCATTCAGCACATGTTTCTTTTAGCCTTTTCCACATGGCAGTTCTGTAAGGCTAAATATGGCATGAGGAGGCCTTTCTAGTTTACTTTTACCCTTTTGGGAGATTAAGAAATTCTAGCTTGAAGGCTTGGCTCTTGCTCCTATTGTATCTTATGAGGTAGATACCTGTAAATTCCTTTGCATTAGACCTAGTTCAGTTTGTAAACTAACATCAAGTCATGTTTTTATCATCATTCCCTGTGTTACCCATCCATTCTGAGTCTATATGATGAACGGATGGCCTAATGTTTGAGAAATAAAATGCTTGCAAGCCATAAAGCTGTTTTCATAGTTCAATTCAGTAATGCCCAAATCACAAACAACCTTACCATCATATAAAACCTTGGTTTATTCTGAGTAATTGATTTACCTTTTATTTCACATCTTTTTTGGTAGTCTTGGATCTTTGTCTGCTAAAGATATTTGTTGCTTTCATTCAGGTGTATGCTCTTGGAGGATTCTTAATTCTAAGGTGGATTTGGAGTCGTTGGAGAGAGAGGAAGAATAGGGGGGAGTCAAATGAAGGTTCATCTACTTGATGCCAATTCATTTTCCAAAGCCTGAAGAGTAGAGTAAGTAGAGGTTTTCCGAGGACCAATCATTTTATAGTTCACCTGAACCCAGCTTTTACAAGCATATTGCATTCTATTTCAGTGTACTTAAGCTTCATGCTCGTTGTTTCTTACAGAATTTAGTTGATGCAAAAATTGACCTTATCCTGTTGATTGTGCCTCAAAATCCCATCTTTTTTACACTTCTTTATTCTTGTCTATTTTGATTGGTAGTTTTTCCCTTGCACACACTTAAGGTTCTTTTTTCTTGTCTATTTTGATTGGTATAATATAATGCCCAAAATCAGCTTCTTTTTTACACACACTTAAGGTTGAGCATTATATGAAAAGAAATATCATTCAGGGTGTTTGGTTAGATGGAATAAAATTGAGTAAAAGTAGACAAGGAATAGAAATATGTAAGGAAAGGAATAAACAATGAAGAAAGCACAAATAGAATTATCTTATTTGGTTAACATAGGGAGTAATCAAATAGACAATGATGAGAAAGTAAAATGATTAAAATATCCCTCTTAACAATATTAATTTTATTTACTTGAAATTATATTTTTTCTTATAATCAATGTAATTAATAACAACATAATGAAATGTTGAATTAATGTAAAATAATTTTAAAAATATTTGTTGAATTAGGTAGAGTACTACAAATATATTATTATTATATTATATATATATATATATATATGATGTAATTTTTCTGAACTTTTATAAGCAACATTGTATTAATTATTTTATTAATACGAAATATTTTATAAAAGTATATATTTTAGTAATGTATAATTAGTTTTGATTCGATTATCCATCGACTGAGGAGGTAACTGAAATGGAATCATGAAATAATGATCTATAGCAGAGAGATTTTTTTCAGTCGAAAAATATTTCCATTTAAAAAATGTAGAATAAATTTGACGAAAATGATCTTCCCTTTTGGAACATGAGGTATGCAGTAAACATGTAGGTATAATATTTTAACATTAAACATATATATCACATAGTATATTATTGTGTATCATCTTATTGTAATACAATATATTCTGTTAACAATAATAATATAAAATAGTATATTATACTAGTTAAAATTAAAATAATGAAACCATACTAATTTCTATATTTTATATAATTACCATTTTTAATATTTTAATGTATTAACACATATTTATTATATTTATAGTATTTATAGTATTTTAAAAATATATAAAAGTATTAAAGCCTTTTCTAATATTGTGAATTAGAAGACAATGTTAAAACTGCTTCATAAATAAATCATTTTAAAATAAAATAAATAATGATATTTCCATTTTTTCAAATACATTGATCTAATTAAATATTAGTATAATATCAAACTTAACATGATGTTGTTATACAATAACTAAATTTAATAATATAATACAACAATTTAAAACTAGTTATATGTTTTTTAAAATAGAAGTATATTATATCATTAGCCTAAATTCTTGTGGGTAGATAAATGAACCGTTTTTTTTTAAAAATGGTATAATCTAAATATTTATTTTTTTTAACAAAGATAAAAAATCACAATAGGTAATCATACTAGGGATCGAACCCTAGATCTCTAGACAACATTAATATAAAAGCAAAATGATAGAGAAAGGCTCAGACTAAATAAAAATTTTAATGAAAAATTGAATATCCAATTAATATAAAAACATAATATTTTCTTCACATGTAGTAAATGATAGAGAAATAAATATGTTATATCCATATTTCCTCCCTATTTTATAAATTTAATTATTGTTGAAATTTTAGGGATTATTTTGGACTTATTATATTTGAGGGGCTTTATGTAAAAATATGCAACTTGACGTCTGTAAATACGAAACTCGCCTTATTGTCACGCTCACACCTTTTTGGGATAAAATAAAAAATTTAGAAACAAAACAAAATCTTTAATGAAAATTTTAGAAATTAAATTAAACTAAGTAAAAGTTAAATATTCAATTAATAATATAATCAAACGATATTAGTATATAATTCGAAGTATTTGATTTTCCATAAAATGCATATATCAACTTAGATTAAAAATTGAAAAAATATAAAATTTTAACCAAAATTTAAAAATTAATAATAAATATGTATCAAAAGTTACTATGAACTAATACCATCAAAATATTTTAAAAATAAGTTAAAGTTTTATTAGAAATTATAGATAGTAAATAATTATAATAATAATAGTAATAATAAAAATAATAATAGTAATAATAAACTTACAAAATAAATTTAAAGTAGTAACTTAAAAAAATGATATATAATAAATAACGTGAAAGTGTATATTTATACAATATATTTTATATTTAAAAAAATGAATATTAAAATGTGTGAAAAAAATAGAATGATGAAATCATGCATTTTCTTCTTACCAAAGTTTATAAAAATTTGAATCAATTTAAAAATTCGATCAGATTAAAATTAAATCTAATTTAAGTAGACCTATAATATATATTATTGAACTTAAAATTTTATAATATATTAATTTATGATTTCGTTTAATTCAAGGTTTTGAATATTTGTTGAAAAATGTATAATTTTAAAAAAGAAACATTCATAGAAAATATAAATTCAAAAATTAAATTAAATTTGAGAATATCGTTTTGAAAAATTGAATATTTAAAATTTAATAAGTTGCATCAAATTATAAAAAGTCAAATTATAATAGGTTGTAAATAAAAGATAATAATATTGTTAAATATTTTCTAAAAATAATATAAAAAAGAAAAATTTGAAATCAAATTTTTGATATAAAAATGAAATCAAATTTTTGATATAAAAATGAAATCAGAACTAAATATATATAGAAAAGAAAAAGAAATAGTCAAAAACAAAATAATTTAAAAACGAAAAGAATTTTTTGATATAAAAATGAAATTAGAACTAAAAATATATATAAAAAGGAAATAGTTAAAAACAAAATAATTTAAAAACGAAAAGAAATAAAAAAACAAAAACAAAAAATGCAGCGGTGCTTTTTCATTGATGCCGTACAAATGTCAAAAAAAGAAATTAACAGCAGCGCTGAGAGCAGCTCTTAGCGTTGCTTTATTTTTTTTAAGAAGAGGAAAAGTAAAGACAAACGCAGGTTGCTGCCGTACTGACCACAACCTCGTACTTCTAAAATTACTGTATAGTAGATAGATAGTATTTTCTTTTTGTAAACGAAATAACTTCTGACACACTAGCAATCAAATTAAGAAAAGTTTGGTAGGCGACAAAAATGCAAATGCTATAACTCTAATTATAATATTTAGATAATAAATTTATTTGGTTTGAAAGTATTTTACAGTATTTACTAATTGCAATTTATATTTCTAATATTATTTGCGGGTCACAAATAGAATTACAGTCCAAAAATCTTGCAATACAAGATTACGAGCTGCAAATGCAATAATTTAAGTATTGAAAAATAATTAATTTTGGCTACTTAGAGTCGTCGGATGGAGATGAGACAAATATCAAAGTTGTAGATTTTCGCGCGTTGAACGCGATAATAGTATCAGATTTTAGATCTGATGTCGTTTGATAGATTTTTTTAAAAAATATATTTTTAGTATTATATAGAAATAAAAAAGTATTAATTTATCATTATCAAATCGTGTCGGGCCTAAGTTTTCGGCCCGGCCCAAAAAAAATCGTGCTAGGTCCAGCCCGAAAAAAATTCATGCATGACCCGACTCGTCTCAGCTCGACCAGTCCCGACCCCGAAAAAATTCGTGCCCGTCCCGCCCCAGCTCGGCCCGAAAAAATGTGTGTCAGCCCGTCCTGGCCCGGTTCGACTTGGCCCCAACTCGAAAAAATTCGTGCCCGATTCGGCCCGAAAAAATTTGTGTCCGGCTTAGCCCGGAAAAATGTGCCTGGCCCGGCCCAAAAAAATTTGTGCCCAGCCTAGCTTGGAAAAATTCGTGCCCGGCCCGACACAAACAAATTCGTGCCCGTCTCGGCCCGAAAAAATTTGTGCCTGGCTCGGCCTGAAAAAATTCGTGCCCGACATGTCCCAGCCCGGCTCGGCCTGAAAAAATTTGTGCACAGTCCGGCCCGTCCTGGCCCGACTCAGCCCAACCCGAAAAAATTCGTACCCGACCTGGCTCGAAAAAATTTGTATCCAACCTGACTTGAAAAAATTCGTGCTCAGCCCATCCCGAAAAAATTCGTGTCGGGCTATCGGGTCGGACCAAAAATTGCCACCCCTATATCAGAACGTGCCAAAATTACTAGACCTAAATACAAAGGTTCAAACTGCAAGTATAATTGTAACTTTCGTTTGCGGTCAATCAAATTTTTGCAAATAAAAATTATAATTCTACTTGCGGACAACCAAACAGTAGATTACAAAATCTATTTATGGGCATTTACTTTTGTATATAAATAAATTTTACAGTATTTGCACTTGAATCATGAAAATACTTTATTACGATGTTCACAATGTTTATATAATTTTTAAAAATCAAATTAAATGGAAAGAATCTCCATCCCTACGTTAAATTGTAATAACATAAATTTTTTAAAAAAATGATGACAGCAAGCATAAAAATACTTTATTATGGAAATCAGTCATTACTATAATTCAATAGTACATGAAAGTATACTTTTTATTTTTATATAATGTTTACAGAATTATAAGTATATGAAAGTATTGCCTAAAGTATACCTTTTATTCATATATTGAAATATTTTAAATAATATACTACTGATATTTTGAACATATTATACAATTTAATTTTTCATTTTAAAAAAAATAACTATAGTATTTAAATATTTGTAGACTATTTGCATCTAAACCATAAAAAGCAATATATTTAAATTTTACATTAATTAATGCTAAATTTTAAATATCACATTAGTATCATATATGTTATTAACAATATATGAAAGATATTATTTAATAATTTTCCGTATATTCATTACATTATTACTAATTTTTATATTGATACATTTTTCGATAAGAAACAGTATTGGATAAAATAAATATGGTATTACATAATTAATATTTTTAAATAATTCAGTATTTTTTTAAATTTTACTATTAAGTAAGCGGATGCAGGTTTAAAAGAATTACGAGAAAGGTTATACATTTGAAGTTTGGTGCGAGCCCAAGCAAAACCCATAGGATCTGAATTCACAATTGGTACCGGTTCATCAGGCCAATCCCAAATCCACTTGCGAAATTAGCACTTAGCAGTCGATAAATTTGCCTTGTTGGCTTCTCAATACACATGCGAAAAATCCTATTACATTTACATGGCAGCACATGCAAGAATAACCAACAGTAATAGGACAACCAAAAACTCGCCTGCATCTGCATGAAGACATCAAGCAACTCAAAATTTTTACCACTGCAGATAGAATGATTTCACAAAATTTGCTGTTATTGTATTTTCTTTTTTCTTTTTTCCTATTGGGTTAGCTGTACCCTAAAAGAATCAATCTGATCTATCACCACCAAGAGTCCAAGACTACCCACCAGCTCCCACCAAACTCTTATCGCCCCCAATTGTATATAATGTATAACTCGGCATGCCTCTCCTGTCATGTAGCTAATTGATATTGCCTGAATTGGTGTCTGGCCAAAAACTCCTATGAGATGCTTAAAACAAAACCCTAATCAAGATCCTGCATAGAGCAAAATGCATGCCATGTTCCATTAAGTTTGCAAACAGGCGCAGTGAGATCCATGAGAAAAATGCATGCCATGTTCCATTATCTGGCATCTTGTCCAGAACGCACCTCAGAGGCTGGTGTATTAGCTGGTGATGATCAAATAAATGAAATGTGGAAACCTGAACCGAAGCAAGCATTTGACTATCGCCAGTCTCGACATCTTCCACATCTCCAATTTACGTCACTAGAAGGTTCCTCACTCTCAACCCAAGGAGAACAATATGAATGTATGATCTGCCCACAAATCTCGCAAACAAGAGTTGGAGGTGGTTCATAAAGCTTGCAAATGTCACATGCCACCCTAGGAATGGTATTTTCTTTGTTGCCTGACTCTTCAACAGCAGAATGCACCCCTTCTGGTACAATTTCATCATATGCTGATGGCTCATGAGAAGGTCCAACCTCTGCATCATTCATATGATCATCAGACATAGCATCTGGTTGGCCATCGTCAGATGCCAACAGCTCTGTGAAAGAGAAGTATGTCTGTGGTTCATATTCTGCATCCTCCATTTCTTCACACATTTTATCATTCCATTGGTAGCCAAAATCAGAATCATTGAAAGAAAAGGTTCCACAACTGTCGCTTTCTTGGAAGTCATACGATGTTACTACTTCAGAAGAATTAGCAAAATTGTTATCTGCTACAGTGAAATTATAGTCATCCAGTGTCTGTGCTATATTACTTCTTTCTGGAGAATAATCCGTTGCATCTTTTATGTTAGGCCTTCTAACAGACAATTTTTGCTGGCTCTGGAGCAGTGGTCTGGACTCAAATGGGTGAGCTTCAGCCTCAATTGTTTGCACCGGTAGTGGCTCAAGTGGCTCAACAACTTCGAAAGAATCAAGGAGAGGATCACCATTTGCCAAAACCATATGTTCATCTACCATGCATGAAATTGGAGTAGATGAATGTACCCTTACGGAGCTATCTGACATGGAACCTTCGAGCATAATTCCATTGTCAAATGGTTCTAGCTTGGGCTTCTTATAATCTGGGTTAAGATATGGGCACTTTGCTGGGGCTTTTCTCCTGCACCTACCACATTTAAACCCAATTAAATCGAAGATTTTGGCTTCCTCAAGCTCCAAAGCATCTGCATGGAACCAATCTGCAAACAAGAGATCAGTATAGTAATCAGTAAGGATTATTAAAGAAATAAACGAAGGTATATACCAAAGTATCAATGGTAAGCTTACTTAGGCACTTTTCACAGCGAATGTACATCAGGTCAGAACGGTAAGGAGCATTGCAAAGACAACAAATAGGTCTTTTCAAAGGAATTATGCCTTCCTTGCTTCTCAGAACAATATTTTCTAATCTGAAATCCTTGCCCGTGTCAGGGCCTTCCTTCTTCTTCCATAGTAGACCATTGTAAACTTTTTTAACATTGCCTTCACGTTTAGAACTAGATCGTTTTACATTGCCTTCTCTCTTAGTACTAGAAATCAACAACTTTTCAGCGGGCTCTGAAGTGTTAATAACTGCCATCTGGGGCACATATTTCCTAACAGACATCAAGCGATCTTGACCTTGTAAAGAAAGCTGACCGTTAAGGATCCCTTTACGACTTGGATTTAGTGCCGCAGTTTTAGCATGATAACATATACGACATGCGATGTTGTATGACAAAGAGACACCTTTGCGATCAATTAAAGGTATTGTGCAATCCTTATGACATTTACCTGTATTTCACAAAGATTGAATCCTGCTTAATTGACTAACAATTTTCATAAAATAGAGCATTGAGTCTCAGCTTCATACCTTGACAAATACTGCATAATGTAGCATCCCTTAATTCAAAGGAAAACAACAAAAAAGAAAGAACATGTCAGAAGTTGGAAATTCTCTTTTACTTAATCTGCAAACAATTAGAATGTCAACAATACCTCAGATGAACATCTGCTCCGCAAGATGCACAAGTAGATGTGTCCCCCCTGTGGAGAAGATAAGAAAAAACATCTCTGCGTCGAAATTTTACTTGTTCTTTTTGAAATTTTAGCCGAACATGCGGGTCTGATGTGATTGAACCAAGCAACAGTTGTCTAACAATTTTCTCTTCATAATCCTTTATCAAATATAATGGTATATGGTTATCAGAGAACCAAAATTTACTGTTCTCAGTGTTGATATTTTCTTTTTCCACAACATTTTTCATTACACGTGAGGGGATATGCTTCTGATTGGAGAAAGTAAGGGCGTACATTATCTTGTTTCCAGCAAACCTTTTATCACATATAACTACATTTCTGAAAACAGAAACTTCATCTGATGCTTTCCCATCAAAAAAGGTTTGCTCTGGTGGAATAAGATCCTTCCATCTAATATGAGCATCAAGGCATCTGACCTGAAAAAATCATGAAAACAATCGTGTTATATATATATATATGTGTGTGTGTGTGGGGGGGGGGGGGGGGGGGGGGGGTGTATGTGTATGCGTTGGAAATAACAATAACACCGGAATGATAATATCATGTAGTACAAACCTGAAGAGCAAGTTGAGAGGCATTTTTACACATTTCAACAGCAGCTCTCCAAGCAAACTGTCGGCTTCTTCTAGGAAGCTCAATACTTTCAGGATAAACAATATTAGGTATCCTTCTATAACCACCTAACATACAGCAGTTCACCAGTAGTCAATAGTGTTCGGAGAACTTAGTAAGGAATTATGAGGGAAGAGAAAAAAGCTGTACAGGGGAAATTTACCTTGACGAGCTGCTTTTCGGACCAAAAAACTTGGAAGAGTCTCAATCTGAAGAACAACCTTAGAGAGCTTCCCTCCTCGCCACCATTGTACATCCTTCCAGATATCATCTGACAACTCAGATGCAGATTCAGATGTGATTTGTTTCTTGCTCCGCCTCCCAGGCCCACGCTTTTGACTTGGTACAGAGCGCGATGCACCAATTAGTGTAGTGGAGAACTTGGGCGGCCCATCATTTAGCAGTTTAAACCAAGCTCCGGAAAATGCAATTCCACGGATATTCTTCTCAAGCTGCATCGACAGGACAAAAAGGCCCATGTTTGATTATTTACATTTTAAGAAATTGGTTCATAATAATAGTAGACAAAAAAATCATCACACGTATAATTATTTTCAGGTTCTTAAAAAATAGTAAATATATTGAATCATTAAACCAATATATGTTGTTTCTCATAGAATGTCCCTGCCTGGTATTGTGAATGGTCCTTGTGGTTTCTTGCAGTGCTGAGAGATATAGAGAAATCACTTGAGTGGTGTTTGGTTAATTGCTGGAATGTGTCTCATTATTGGAATTGGAAATTCATGGGAATCAGAATTACCAGATTATATTTGGTTCATAAATCTTGGAACCCATATCAATATTAGATATAAAATTAACTTAATAATATATGACATATTTTTATAATATTTAAAATATTAATTTGATATATGCAGACTATTTTTTATTCTAAATTATGTTTATTTTATAACTTTTATCTATGTTTTATCTTTCTATAATCTTATATTATTATATGTTATGATATTATTATTCTTGAATATTGTTATCATATTTTTTTCTTCCAATTTATTTTCTATTTGTTATGACAGAGATACATAGAGTAAATTGATTCTGATTAATGACCGAAAAGGAATAGAGAAGACCAATGAAAACTTTTTTTGAAAAAATATAAAGCAATTCAGATACCCTTGGCATAACTAGAGATATGACCTTCCACTCAATGTCAAGGGAAGTTCCATGTAGCCCACTCCAAATAGTTGGGACTTCATGACTTGATATATTCGTTCTTATTTTTGAGATTATTTTTATATTTTATGATAAAAAATTTACTTCACATGCATTCTATTGTTTGATGGTTATGATGCATTACACTTTTTTGGAAAAAAAATAGAAGATTTATGTACTAACCTAATTCCACTATGTAATAAGAATTTGATTGGGATTACCCTAAACAACAATGGGAATCTTTGTTTCTCATTCCCATTTCCTCCGTTTTATGAATTATCAAAACATTCTTAGTACTTCATTTGAACAAAAAATAAGGTACCACAAAGGATAATTTCGGGAAAATGTAAAAGAAGCATAAGGTAAATCAAAGAAAACATCAATATTTTGGTAATTTATATATATTTAGTGGCAAATCAAAAAACCATTTGCATTGTTCAAAGGAAAGCATAATTTCCAAAAATGATGTGTGAAGCATGGTTTAAAATACCGTACCGTACCGCCCGATACTGCCGGTATTTACCGGTTTTCAAAAACCAGTATACGAGATACCCGGTATTTGGCAATACCGGGTATCTCGATTAATACCATACCAAGCGATATTTGATGTCATACCGGGCGATACCGTCCGGTATGACGCAACGGCTCTTAAAAAGAGCCGTTGCTAGAGTACCCAACAACACCCCAAACGGCTATATAGCCGTTTGGGGCCGGATTTAAGGCTGACCTCAAACAATTATGTGTTATTGGAGTTATTTTTAACGACAAAAATTCACTAGCAGGTATGTCTTTTTCGTACCGGCCCGTACCGTGTGTCGGTATGGTACGGTACCGGTACATACTGGTACCAGTCACTGACCGAGATCGGTACCGGTACCGGTATTTTAAACCATGGTGTGAAGATTAATTTCCAAAAATCTATCAAATGATTAACACAACACAACCAACTAAATGTGCTGCCACCGGAATCATTAAAAAGAACGCACATAACCTCCTTGAACAATCAGAACCATTTGTGGAAATAAAATAAGAGTCTCATTCGTACTCTTTATGATCATAGCCTCAACATTAAGAAGAATGGTTCAGAAACTTGGGTCATGCCACCAATTATGGATGGTAATCAATACAACCCGATACACATTGTGAGGGCATACCAGCAGGTTCAAGTTGAAACAATGTGCATGGACAGTGTAGGGCTACCAGACCATTAATTTTTCTAGCCATATTCAAGCATTGTTCTATCATGAAAAAAGGCTGTTTGGTTTTCTGTAGTTGATTTAGTCTCATTTAAGGCCCTTTCACCTCTTAGCTTCATTCTCATTCTCACATGCTCAGGTGCAAACTATTGAAGAACTCACTTGACAATACAATTAAGAAAGAAGAGGGTGGCAAACTGGCTATAGCAAAACAAGAGGAAGACGGCAATGGCAGAGTAGAGCAAGAGATATTAATGTGCACTTTATGTCCATAGACTCACAGGCTAGCCCCAATCATAGCAAAAGAAAGGTAAAACTCTAGCATTGTAATACAAGAAAAGGGTAAAAGTGCAGCCAACTGTCTAGATGCAAGTGATGAGGCTATAGATGCTGATTGATAAGAATAAAAATGAACATATTGAGCATTTCCCTCACAGCTTAAGCTTTTGGAAAATTAGATCACTTAATCAAATTTAAACATGGTATCAATGCAGGAGGCCGTGATTTGGAATTTTGCCAGTGTTGATAATCACAAAAAACATCTCTAGTTAAGTTAAAATAGTTAACGTGTTGGGCTCAGATCAATCTAGTTGTTTGCGTGCCCATGCACAAGGAGTATTAAGAATATAAATGAATAGATTGAACCTTTTTCCTAACAACTTAACCCTTAGAAAAGTTGGTCATTCAATCAAATTTAACAACAATAAACCCTTGTCAATGGCAATGATGGTGGTACAACCAATGGAGGAAAAGATATGTTTCAAAAACCTAAGCACAGAGCCATGGACAAAAGAAGTACCAATACAACGATGGATATGGGACAACATACGGGGATCAATTGCAGCAAAGCTATATTGTGCTAGTCCAAATGATAATGTTAGTCCAAGCGCATGGCATTCAAATGAATCATCCATCGTGGTGACTAGATGAACATGTATCATAGAAGCTATCCCATATGCCTTGGGGAGCTTTGACAAATTTCAGATGCGGATTGTTGCCTTGCAAACTAGCGATACATGATATTTTAGTATTTAGTATGGGATCCTACTAATTAGTTACTCATAGATGGTAGCAAGCTATCCATTCAACTTAGTTGAGTATTTTTGAGTTTCTATGATTTCATTCAAATTTCATCCAAATTAAATTAATTGTCTGTTGATTGAATTAATTGTGGGCTAATAGCTGGCTTGTTATGCACAAAGATAGTCTGTTGATTTGCTTAAATATCCTATCCACAAATAATTGATTTGAGCTAAGCCCATAAACTAATAAAGAACAGGTGAAAACAACGATTTCATATGATAACATTTAGTAAAAATTACTTCTATTAGGACAGTTTCCCATAAAAACATTTCCTATTACCATATCTTCTCTCCAAATTTTAAAAAATTATCGTGTAGGAAAAGAGAATAAAAAAGAAGTTATCTCGGTAAATACTATTCTCTTGCTCTTGCCACTGACTTAAAAGCATCTCTAATTAGTCATGGATAGAACAATGTTTCAAACTTTTTCATCATGATATTCATTGGGTGGTGATATGTTGCTTTTAGTAAATTAAAACCATATATTGTCACATTTTTCAATAATCTGTCATCTTAATTTAAAAAGCAAGATGTGGTACAATTTAAGATTGCACAGATACAATATTGCTTGTGTCTTTCTTACTGCCTAGTGGACATAATAAAAATAAATAAATAGTAACTCAGGATAGTAAGATAAATTGGATAAACTCACTTCAAGCAATAGCTTTTTCAGGATCCTGCAGCTTGAGGCTTCTCGAACTTGTTTACGCCACTGTAGATTATACTGTGTATCTAGCAATGACCCAACAATTAGTCCACGTAGTGTCTCTTCCATGTTTGCCAAATATGCTGCAATGACAGGGTAGTAATTTTCATAATGCTTAGTTGGACGAAGGCTATTAGTATTTCGCACAGAACCTTTGATGGTATTGGCTGCGGCTAAATTTAGAAAACACCCTTTTTTGTTTGTAATTGAACCTTTGCATGCAATGCACCACCCACATCTTTCTCTTGGAATGTCCAATAGTTTCTTCTCAAAGGTTGGCCACAAAAAATGCAATGTGGCTTCAGAAAATGCCTTCATTTGCAATGCAACACTGATGGACACATTTTTCCGTGAATGGGAAGAAACATTAGCTTCAGAAATACTTTTCTCTCCACTAGTAAGAATAGCTAAATTAGCAGCTGCCAATGCAGCAATATCTCCTTGGATATATTGGTTCATATAAGACTGGCGGTTGAAGGAACGGGAACCTCTATTAGTCCTACCATTTCTGACTTGGCTCCCATATCTGCTTCCATCAGACATCAAAATGGCATTCTTGTTGGGAACATGTGAGCTACCAGCACCTCCTCCACATATAATATTCTCAGTTTTTGGAACACAAGTCGAAAATTTTGGTGCTGTGAATCTTTGAACAGCTGGTGGCATGGTAGTTATTATTGATTCATTACCATTGGGTATTATGCGAGTATTAGGGAAATTCTTCTGGACTGTATCACTAATAAGTTTTGAGGAAAATTGCTCACTGTTTACAGATGACAAATTTTCAAGTGAAGCTGATTCTGTTTGAGTTTGTTGAGCCTCCAATATAGTAGCTGGAATCTCCCAATATTTTGATATTTCATTGCAGATAAGAGCATATGACGATGAATATTCGGCAACTGAAGACAACAAGCTTAGCACCTTGTTGACATCATTTTGGTTGTAGTATCTAGAGAATGGCCCTTCATTGAACAATGTTCCAACCCTGCAGCATTATGTATGTATTTCAGTATCTATGCACTTAAATATTGAAATACCACATAAAGAACAGAAATAAATGAAACAATAGAATGCAAAGTGTTAAAAAGATGTCCATTTGCATGTCACAAGATATACTTTTAACTAACAGGTTAACATATGAGATATTCTAAGTTAACATACACTTACATTGAGAAGTATAATTAATATTGGTAATTGGTAAATAAAACAAAACATTGTGTTAACATAATGTAATTTTGGTAGAAAGCCTTACACGAGCAAGTAATTGCATGTCCCTAAGAATAACCGTCCACATGCATCAATGCCAAAATGTTCTGCTCCTTTTATTCCCTTTCCTACTCTGGAAGAAGTAGGATCAAGATTGTCAACTCGACATTCTGGACAGAACCACTGTCCATCAGGTAGGGATGCTTTATTCAGACCAATACATCTAGAATGGTATGCAGAAGGGCACCCATCACAACAGATCAAAGTGCCATCCATACCACATAGCAGACATTCATCACTATTGCCATCTGTACCAGCACTAGATCCATCTGCACAAGATTCTGCTGCTTTTGACATTGGTATTTGCTTAGGTAGCTCCTTTGAATGCTGCAAAGAATACATGCTCTTAGAATCAGGATTCTCAGAAGATCTAGACTTTGCATTCCTTGGACCATTGTCCAAGGGAAGGCCAAGATCGGTATCACCTTCTACATCATCCTCAATGTTATCACGTGTTTCAAGTTCAGTTCTGATCTCTCCAGAATTTATAACATCATCACATAATATTTGCAATACCCTAAGTTTTGCATTCACGGGAAGACCATAATACTCACCATCTGAAAGCAATGCACCATATCCTTTCCCACCTAGAATTCCCATATATCCCATTATGTACAGATACTCAACTACGAATGCTGGCCAAGTCAGTGCATCAAGCAAACTCCAGTCATAGTGTCTGTAAATTTTGAGAAAAGTGAATATTTAGAAATTCAACATAATAAAAAGAGATGGCAAACAACATAAAATATCTGTATAAGATTAAGAGTGGAGAACTACCTTAAGCATCTTGAGGCAAGCTCGAACCCCTCAGAAGAAAGCACTTGAAGATGGCGCCTCAAGGCTCGCATAAGTTGTAGATGAATGGCATCTAACAAAGAGTTCTGGACCATGCAGTTGAGAGACCAAACAAGTTCATCCAGTCCAAAGGGACTCAAAAACAGCTGAACGCTAAATGATCTTAAAAAACTATATACAGAGAATAAATAGCTGATTGATTCGTCAGGGACTGCAATGTCACTGGAAGATGGGGGCAATTCTATACTAGGGCATTCTACAGAGGGAGCATGCACGTAATCACAGGAAGTACTAGAAGAATCAGCATCTTCAGAGAGGTCTGAGTCCAGCCTGCCAAGAGAAGAGGTCTCAGCCCCATCAGAAGCATCGGACATATATTTCCTAGACTTCGTTCTTGGAGGAGACACCTTTGGGTCCCCGGAACTAGAAGAAACCAGAAGGTCAAGCTTTCTCTTCCTGCAACTAAGCTTCATGTTTGAGCCTGCCATGTCATCCTCGGCAATGGCAATCCTGGAGGCCTGCCGATAATCCAAATTCTCTTGATTCCCATTCTCGTAGACAACCAAGTACAATCCGCTTCCAGGATCATAAGATGCCACCTTGCCAACAAGTGGTCTCTTGGCTCCAGGAGTCTCCTTGCTCACATAGCTACCGACAAGAGCACCAGCGTCTAAACTGTCGAGAGCCTTCGGTTGCTGGTCTGTCCGCTCTACCATTATCACCATGTTATCAGAGGTCATGTCTTCCGATCCCATGCGGCCAGATGGTGAAATAAAAACCTAGACAACAATGCCATTGGATTCCATACTACCAAAGTAAAAACAGAGTTCGGATTGAAGTTTTGGTAGGAAAAAAGAGATAAAAAGCGGGGGGAAAAAGGAAGGCGGAAACCCTAGACACGCCAGGAAATCTAGAGATAAGGCTTCTTCGACTCACAGTGTTTGGCGAAGTTAGTACGACTTCGAGATGTCCGGCGAACGGCAATTTAGCGGGGAACGCAGGCAAGGCGCGCGTACAAGGCTTCCCTTCACGCACGCTGCTCGTGTCACCCCTCTAACCTCTTCGATCGAAGCATCGATCGAGCGTGCGGGAGAAGAAGAGACCGGTGGATGGATTTGCAGGAAGAAGAGGGAAGGGGACGGCGGAAGGGCTTGGGAAGCGGCTGCGGGCAAGGGAACTCCTTGTTGTGCCCTAGCTTTTGTTGACAAAAAAGGGGGAAGAGATAGAAGGGGACAGCAACATCGTTACCGCCATCAGTGGGTTCACGAACTCGCCCTGGTCGACCCACTCAGTGACTCGGCCGAGCCACGCCCTTCTTTGACGTGGCATCATGGCTGACTCGTTCCATACAACTGTTATGGCAGCCCGTGAGGTTTTAGCCGGGTTTTCGGTCGGATTTAGGTTATATATTTTAGTGTATGTGAAATTTGAATTAAATTCGAATTTTTCATAGCCGTTAAAAAAGGCCTAATTTTTCATTTTTATTATCAAAAAAGGAAATATCAAATTTAATAGTTCTAATAACAAAATGTAAAAATATATTAAAATATTTATAAAATTATAATTAAAAATTATTATAAGTTTTATTATATATACTTTATATATAGCATAATAATACTTTAAATATTATTTATTTACATGAACTTGGTTTTAGATAATTAATATTCTAATAAACAAAAAAAGACACTTTAATTATAGATCAGGCCAAATAGATTTTCAATGTTTTAAATTTTTAAATGAAATAGGTATTTTTTCAACTAACTGAACATTTTGTTATATTTTTATATACTAAATGCATTTTTTGAAAATAAATATTTTAAGCTGAAGATTATTTACATTTAAAAAATAATTTATTTTGCTGCAAATGTTTTGCATGAATCAAATTTGCTTTAGAATACTCCAGATAATTTGAATAAAGTAATAATAATTGAAATCAAGCTCAAATGAAATGTTATGGATATCTCCCTGGAATATAAAAGATTAGGCAGTGTTTGCTTCTATTGCCGTCATTTAGGACATGATGGGAAACATTGTTCTTCCTTCTTGGAAGACTCGGTTGCTGGAATAGTAAAATAAGACCAGATTTGCTCATGGATAAAAGCCGACCAGATTGGTAAAAGAATAGATGTTAATTCCTTGTCTTCTCCTTCTCACAAATCTCATCTTGTTCCGGAGAACAAATCGCCGACTCCAGTTAGTCTTTTAAGGAGTTTCTCTAATTTATCTATGGAAGATGACATTAAAGCCGACGGAACGCCAGGTTCGACTTCTCCCTTACTCAACGACAAGGTGACCACGACTGCTTCTATTTTGCCGGATTCTTCCTTAACTGCTGCAGCCGTCACTTGCATTGCTGAAGTCGATTCTTCCTTAGATGCTACGTTTGACACTCGACTTGCTGAAGAAGGTGAAGTGGCCTTTCCTATTTCATGCAATTGATCAAATGTAATTAATGTTCCTTTGACTTCCTCTTTGACCGGGGCAACCATGGCTGCTATGTCTTCCATTCACATGCATGCTTTGGGATCTGCCAATGAGGATATAGTTGAGAATTCTAATTTGATTATTCCTACTTATAAAGACTCGCCTTCTTCCTCCATGCAAATGCTTGTGAAACCACCTGGTTTGGACAACTTCTCATTTGACTCAGCTGCCGCTGTCATGAATCCTCTTCCTGGTTCATCTGATTACAGTGGTTCATCTGATTACAATTCTGTGATTGATAAGCAACAGCATCCTTTATTTAAGACTGATATCAGTGATGGGTCAAAGAATCATGCTGTTATAATGTTGATACCAGAGAGGAAAAGCATGTGTTGACTGGTATGCATAGACTTAAAAAGCTGACAGTGAAGCGCCTGGCCCGCAGTGGTGGTCTGAATTTTTCTCCAATGTAGTTCACTACTGTTAAACATCGCAATTTGGAAAGCTCTAATGAAGGATGCTCAAAATGTTTATGCACTGGAAACACCTTGGAATCCTCTGCGGGCATGGGAGCCGGCCCTCAAATGGCTCCAAAGAATCCATGAAACTTCTTTCATGGAATTGTCGAGGTTTGGGGAACCCCTGACAATTCTTAGCTTAAAAGAGATATGTAGATCTCATTCTTCTGATGTTTTTTTTTGTATGAAACCAAATAAAATTCCTCTTTTGTATATGATATTCTGAAGCAATGTGGTTTCGCTAACTCTTTCTGTGTTAACCCAATTCAGGGGCTCTGTAGGTGGTCTTGCGATTGGTTGGACTGATTCAGTCTCTCTCAAAATTTCTACTTGTGATGATTCTTTTATTTCCTTTAAGTGGGAGGATCATATTTTTCAAGCTCTCTAGGATGTCCTTGTTGTTAATTTGCATAACGACGAGAGGATTCGGAATCATCAATTTGACCAAGCACTAGGGCTTCTGCATAGATCTGACTCCCATACCTTGATGATAGGCGATTTTAATGCCATCACTTCCTTAGCTGAAAAATATGGGAGTTGATTGAAACTTGCTTCTTCTATTGATGGTTTTATTGATTTTATTAATAAAAGCCAGTTAGTGGATTTGGGTTTCCTTGGACCGAAGTTTACTTGGTCTAATAGAAACTTTGGTGGAAATCTTATTCAAGAGAGAATTGATAGAGGCCTCGTTTCAAGTGCTTGGCGTATTCTATATCCTTTGGCTACTTTAACTCATCTTGATGACAGCGGATCTGATCACCGTCCTCTCTTTTAAAATTCCAATCCTCAAAATTTTATGATGAAAAGGAGATTCAAATTTCAAGAAAGATGGTGTAATAATGATGAGGTTTCTAACCTTATCAGGGAGTCATGGAGTGTCACTATTTTGGGATCTCCGATGTTCCAGTTATTCAGTAAATTAAAGCTTTGTAGGCATGCTCTAGTTGGCTGGATGAAGAGGAACTGTAAAAACTCTAGCAAGGAAATTGTTAACATCAAGGAGAGGCTTTCTTTTTTGAAATCTGGTTTGATGTCTACTAATAGAGGAGAGATATTACAGCTTGAGCAAAACTTAGTGGCGGCTTATCAAAAGGAGGAAAGGTACTGGAAGGAAAAATCTAGAATCAAGTGGCTGAAATAGGGGGATTAGAACACTGGGTTTTTCTATTCTAAAGTCCAGATGAGAAATAGATACAATAAGTTATGGAGACTTGAGGACGACAATGGAGGTTGGTGTACTAGCCCTGACACTATCTGCTTGACCGCTCAGCACTACTTTGAAGACATTTTTTCCTCTTGTATGCCTTTGGATCCTTCTACTACATTTGAGAATTTGCCAACTAAGATTTCTAATTATATGAATCAGAGACTAACCATACCAGTTTCTAATAGAGAGATCAAACACGCGATATTATCTCTTGATCCAGGAGTTGCTCCTGGAGAGGATGGTTTTACAACAATATTTTACCAATATTTTTGGAATATTATTGGGGGGGGGGATGTCTACAAAGCAGTCCAAAGTTTTTTCTCAAGGGGCAAATTGCTGAGAAGTTTCAACCACACACACATCTGCTTAATCCCAAAAATAAAGAATGCTTCATTGATATCTCATGTTAGACCAATCAGCTTATGTCCAGTATTCTACAAAATAATTTCCAAGATTTTGGTGTTTAGATTGCAACACTACATGAATAGATTGATCAGCTCAAGTTAGAGTGTCTTTGTTAAAGGGAGATTAATTAGTGATAATATTCTTGTGGCACATGAGTGTATGCACTTCCTGAAAACAAAATATTATGATTCTTTTGATTTGGCTTTAAAACTTGACATGAGTAAGACTTATGACAGAGTTGAATGGAGCTTTGCCTGGTATATTATGGAGAAAATGGGTTTCAGTGCTCGATGGATGTTTTGGATCAAGGAATGCATGTCTACTGTATTTTATTCTGTTCTGGTAGACGGTCAACCATTTGGTTATTTTAGACCATCTAGAGGTCTTCGTCAAGGGGATCTTCTTCACCCTGTCTATTTTTGTTTTGTGTGGAGGGATTATCTCATTTGCTCCATCAGGGGGAACAACTTCATAAAGTTCATGGTATAAAAATCAATAGCAGTTGCCCTGCCATAAGCCACCTTCTATTTGCAGATGATTCTATTCTTTTCTGTAAAGCTGATGAAGTTAACTGCAGTAATTTGATGAACATCCTTCATATTTATGGTAACTTGAGCAACCAACAGATAAATCTAAATAAATCGTCTGTTTTCTTTAGTAAAAATACTTCTCAGCAGATTAGAGAGCAGATGATGTCCATTTTAAATGTTGTACACGTTGATACTCAGGACAAATATCTTGGTTTGCCATCTGTGGTGGGATGTTCTAAACATGCCACTTTTGATTTTATCAAAACAAAAATTGCCAAAAAATTGCATCACTGGAAAAGGTCTGTATTGTCAGTTAGTGGAAAAAAAGTTTTGATCAAGGTAGTTGATACTGTTATTCCCTTGTATTCCCTTAGTTGTTTCAAGCTCCCTAATACTCTATTGGATGAGATTGACAAAATGATGGTCAATTTCTGATGAGGTCAGAGAGGCGATGAGAGGAGAATGCACTGGGTGGGTTGGAACATCCTATGTAGACCGAAATCTGAAGGTGATCTGGGCTTTAAAGATCTCAAGGCTTTTAACTTAGCCATGTTGGGAAAGCAGGCTTGGAGGATTGTGTCTAAGGAACATTTACTCTTTCATAAAAATTTCAAAAATAAGTACTTTAGGCATGTTTCTTTTATGGAAGCCTCATTGGGTAGTAATCCCTCGTGGGCTTGGAGGAGTCTTCTTGAGGGCCGTAAGATGCTTGAAAAAGGCCTGAAATGAAAAGTTGGAAATGGGGCTAAGGTTCGGGTTCAAATTGATCCTTGGCTATCTAAGTGCTATCCATTCTCTATTCCTCATGGGGAGTGTTTGAATCCTAGTGGGAGTGTTTGAATCCTAGTGCTATTATGGTAAGACAGTTATTGAATCCTGATCGTTCTTGGAATGTTCGGTTGATTAGGGATTTTTTCTCTACTGAGGTGGCGGATAATATTCTTCGGACCACTCTCTGTTGGGATGAGGATAAGCTTATTTGGACATTGGAAAACAAAGGCTTTTATTCAGTTTCTTAAGGCTATAAAGTAGTCTTTTGTTTTTTCCATCCACCCTTAGATGAATGTCCTGCTCTTTTGGCTAATTCAGAAATTTGGAATTTCGTTTGGGTCTTCTAGTGCCTCCAAAAGTTAGATCTCTACTTTGGAAGTTAATTCATAATGGTGTTCCTGTGCGTCAGAGATTAAAGGAACGATTTTCCCAAGTTGATGATCAATGTCCTGTTTGTGGTACTAATGTGGAATCTATCCCTCATTGCTCCCTTTTATGTTCGCATGTCAGTCCGCTTTGGCAGATGGCTACTTTCCTTAAACAGGATTGGACTCTTCCTTCAAAATCTTTTTGGAAGTGGTGGTTGGCGTTATTTCAAAAATTGAAGCTTGAACCCATTAGTATTGAGCATTTGTCCTTGACTGCTTTTTTGATATGGAGAATATGGATTGCCAGGAATTTGAAGGTTTTTGAAGACAAATCTACTTCTCATTTGGAGATCTGGGCCACGACTTTTTCTCTCTCGGAAGAATTTCGTAGGCTTAAGTCTAATATTTCTCTCTCTCAAGTGTAGATTTTTTGGGTTTAATTCTTGTAATTGTTTGGGATATCCCACCTTTTCTCTTTGTTGTACTTTCACATGGATCTTGTATAGATCTTTTTGTGAAATAATAAATACCTACCTTTGTTTTAAAAAAAAAGAAATCAAGCTCAAATTCAAGTATATAACTAATTAATATAATTCAAAGTTGGATACTTATGAATTTGATAGAACCTACCATTGGGTGAATAGTAAATAAACTCATATGAGTTGCTAATCGACCGAGATGATGCATCCTCGTGGAGGTGCCAATGGGTCATGCTTTAGTCAAGTGCAAGCACAATACATGCATGATTACATTCTGAGCCTTTGACAATTGAGACAAACTAAGACGAATGAAACCATACAAATTGATATTGTTCATTGTTACAGTAAAAAATATAATGAGATGGAATAAATTATTTTAAAATGAAATAAAATTAGTTTCACAAAATATATGAAATCAACTAGAACATAATGCTATAAGACATCATCAAATTTCTTAATGACAAAAATATTCCCAAATTTATATTTTAAGTTTTATAAATATCAAAAATAGAATAATTGTAAGAGTAAATTCCAAAAAATAAACAACAATTGAAAATTTCAACAAGTAATTGGGAAGAAGCCCAACATTTTAGAATATAATTACAAAAGATTAAATAACAAAGATTTTAGAGCAATAAGAAAGTAATTAGAGTGTTGAAAGAGCTCAAAGCGATTATTGCATAATAAGAGAGTTTTTATGGGAGAAGAAGAAGAAGAAAGCTTGCATTTATCAAAATAATTGAGAAATACAAATAGAGGTAAAAGGGAGGTATATAGGTGATAAAATAATTGAAACAGCTATAACTATAACAAAATATAGTTAACAAGGGGTGGTAAGTTTAAGAAGAGAGACCCCTTTCATGCCACAAAGGGTGAGCAATTGCCTCCAACCTTGGGCTGTGTAAGTAAGTGCCGAAGAGATGATCATGTGTTTGAGGCTGTAGTGCACATAGGACACAAGATGAGTCGATCGATATGTTCCATTTGAGCAGTCGATCCTTGGTGAGTAGTCTCTTCCAATTTATAAGCCAGTTTAGCATAGAGATAGATTCAGGCAATAGGGATTCCAAATGAAGTCTACGATGGGATTAGTTATACCCCGGAAGATGAGAACACTATAAAGAGATTCTCTTGTGAAGGTCTTGTGTCCGCTCCACTCCCAGAGTAGTTCATCCTCCCCACTGCCATGGAGGGCCAAGGAGATATTCGTAGCTAGAGAGGTAATCTTAGAGAGAGAGGTATAAAATTAGATAAAGTAATGTTTCAGCCCTCAAACTTCTCCATTCGTCTTTTCGAAGAGATACTTAATAAGTAAAATATCTTTAATTCAAATAGCATCTTCCCAAATTATTAAAAATAGTATTTAAAATAAAAATATATTTAATAATTAAAATGTTCAAGTCATATGCTATCTTATATTATAATCTAACTAGAATGACACCCGTGCTACGCACGACTTAATTACACTATAAAAATTATTTGAATAGAGATAAATCAATTAATTGTATGTATTTGTAAATTTAATTGTGAAGTAAAAGTAATTGTATCTACTTTTTAAAATGAAAATCATATATGTTAAAACAAAATTGAATTAGATATTATCATTTATCGCATATCTAAATATTTAGAAATATAATAAGTTGTGAAAAATATATTTTAGGATGTAAAATTTAAATTTTGAAAAAAAATAAAAGAAAAAATAAGTGATTTTCTGTAACAGTATTGAATTATATATCAACATATTACTTACTAAATTATTTACGAAAAAAATAACATTTATTTTAAATTAAAATATAACGAAAGATAAAATATACACAATGAAAAACTTTCTTATAAACTATCATTTCAAAAAAATAAAAATAACTTATTTATTATACATTATGGAAGACTTTCTTGTAAACAATATTTGTAGTGCTATTTGTTTAATTGCCATTGTTGTCACGTATAAAAAATTTCAAACCACGACGGGTTGTTTACACTAGAAATAATAATATATAGTTGAGTAGTTGACCATGAAAGAACACAGGTTTCTCAAGATATACTTCAACGTGTTTAAGGCTTTAACCCTGGTTCTTGTTTATGGTCATAGTGAAACAAACAGATATAGGAAATTGTCTTCGTTGAAATTTAAAAGAAAGTTTTATATCTGATGGTATCAATGTCGGTCTTGGAATAAAAAACCTTATCCCCTACATTGGTTCATGATATTTATTTTTCCTTCCAACACATGTTGACTCATTCGAATTATCTCAAGTCGAGTCTCGTTGCATAGACCTGAGATTGGCCTATGTTTCTCAAAAACATAACAGGAACATGACATGGTGTTAAAAAATTCAGGCGTATTGATGTCATTAATTGAATCATTGCCACCATCTGATAAACATGAGCTGTCAAAACTAAGATAAATCTTCATTTCACCCAGAATCAAAGACAACATGGAATTATTCACATTTTTAACGATTTTCAGTGGTAGGTGTTAAGATGGTCATGTGCTGCAAGTAATTAAGATTGCCCACATTTGTTCAAAAACGATAGACAAACGACTAGGGGTGAGCGGATCTGGGTACCATTTATTTTTCATGATACCCGGATCCTACCATGTATAGGACATGTTTCTAGGTTTTGAAATCAGACCCTACCCTATTGGAACCTGGATCAGACCCTACTCGAAATCACATGTTCCAATTTTGGGTACACTGTTGGAACATGTTCATATACAGGTTCCAGGGTACAGGTTCTAGATACCCTATTGGAACCTGTTCTGGAACCTGTAAATGAACAGGCTCCCTGTTGGAACTTGTACCATAGAACATGTAAATGAACAGGTTCTAAAGTACAAGTTTCGAGTACCGATTCTGGTTCAGGGTACCCGATGTGTTGGACCTGAAATCGAAACCGTTTTAATCGGTTACTAAATTTTTATCCCGGACCCTACCCGAATTTAATCTGGGTCTACCGAAACCTACCTAATCGGGTCGGTTTCAATCGGTTCCGGGTCTACCCGGTACCCATGCACATCCCTATAAATGACATTCACAATTGCAGTAAGTGGATCACATGTTTCTTCTTTGAGCAAATCATCGGGAATCTTAATACTGACCTCCCCTCATTAGAATCATCAAGTGTCTCGTTTCCAATGCTTAATACCCAATTGGTGAAATCTTTTAGTTGTTGAACTTCAGACGGTGAATTTCTTGATTGCAATATCATATTTCTTGTTAATGTTAGCACCTCGCAATATCTTCACAAATAAGATGAACTAATTGTAACATGCACAATATCTTATCTTGACCCTTTATGTTCAATTAATAGGTAAAATCTGTCTGAAATCACCTCATAAAACTACCACTTTTTCTCCAAAAGGTTGCTTAAAGCTTGTTGGATTTGAGAATATGAGAATATCTCTGAAGGTTCGATCAACAACTTCAAAATAATGCTTCTTCATCATTGAAGTTTCATCCCATATAATAACTTTCACTTTTATTATCAAGTCAGTCAATTGACTACCTTGATTAATATTACATGTGGAGTCTTCATCAAATATTAATTAGTAGTAGTTAATATAGTCAGCCAATGGACTACCTTGATTAATATTACATGTGGAGTCTTCGTCAAATATTACTTAGTAGTAGTTAAGATAGTTAATATAGTAATTAACAAGTAATTGGGATCGCTCATATTGTTTAAAAATGATGGAGAAATGACATTCACAATTGCAGCAAGTGGATCACATATTTCTTTTATGAGCAAATCACCAGAAATCTTTATATTGACATCCTCATCATTAGCATTACCAAATATTTCATTTCCAATACTTTATACCCAATTGGAGAAATCTTTGAATTCTTGAACCTGTGAATTTCTTGACTGCAATCTCATATTTCTTTTCAATGTTAGTGCCTCACAATATCTTTTGTTAAGTGATATCCTTAATGTTGAACTAACGTTACTTGGTAATGCTATGAGTAATGTTAGTTCTTGACAGTAAATATTTAGGGTCACACACTATGAGTAATTTAGTCAAAAAAAAAAATTGTTAGAAATTTGACTATTAAATAGTTTTCTTAATCTATGTGTCCAAACCTAAAAAGTCACTTATTATGAAACGGAATGAGTAATAATTTAAGTAATTTATGTGCGCATAATTAATGCACACAAAACATATACACCCGTTGTGTCGCATTAATGCTTTGAAATGCACAATTATGCGATTAAATAATGAGAAAATTAATGAATATATTCTCAACTATAAATTTTTTAAGAAGTCGGTCCCTTATTATTATTATTATTAATTTAATTTAATTTATTTTTATTTGAAATAATTGTATACTTTAACTTTAAATTTTATATCAATTGTATACTCCTGTTAGTTTATTGTTAATATATCTGTTATATGATGATGTGGAATGTCATGTCAGCATCAAAAAATATTTTTTTAATTTAAGTTGCCATGTCATCAAAATAATGTTGGAAAAAAAAAATTTTATTTAATCAAATTGTCATGTCAGCAGACATGCCCTTATAATAAATTTATCCCAAACTTTGGCCCTTGTAACAAATTAGTCCCACACTTTAGCTCTTGCAACAAATCTATCACAATCTTTAATTTATTCATAATTAAAGAGTTTTATTTCAAATTTTAAAATTATATATATATATATATATATATATATATATATATAATTTTAAAATTTGAAATAAAACTCATATTTTATATATATATTATTATTATTTATTAAATGCTTAAAATTTTGAAAATAATTTTATAATTATCTATTGATTTTTTTATAAAAAATTGATTCAAATTTTGTGTTTCTTATTATTTTTTTAACCAAAAGAAAAAGATATATATATATATAAATTAGTCAGCTAAAAAACTAACGTTTAATCCATCACGAGCTAGGATACCATCCAGTTCAGGAGGGCGAGAGGAAGTCCACACATTGGATTCCTTATTTATTCTAGCCTTATTATTAATATAATGTGAAACGTGAAAAAAAATTAACATTTGAGAAAGAGGTCTTCAAAGAGCAAATATGCACCAAGGCTCGAATCTTCCAAGGGGCGGGTGATGAGTTATTTAGAGCATCAATGAGCTGTTTACAATCTGATTCCACAATGATAGAATCCATATTCACAAAAGCTGCAAAGGTTAAAGCATAGGTATTAGAATATTTCGCAGAGCATACACACAATCACACATAAAGAAGAGATAAGAGAGAGAAGAACACAAAAAATTTAACGAGGTTCGGCCAGAGATGCCTACTTCCTCGGGGCAAGAGTAGAGCGCGTTTTCACTATCTTAGAAAAAACATGTACAAATCTGGTTCATTACAAAATCATAAGAAACTCATTGTGAAATCCTAAACTGCGACTGAGCCAAATGAGCCTCACATATTGAATAATATAACAGGTCCATACCAACACAGATCTCCTTTTTTCTTCCAATTTAAGTTGCACCGCGAGATATTCAAACTGGGTCATGATTCGAATCCACCAAAATTCAAGACAAAGATAACAAATCTTCCCATTGGCTTGAATGCTCTCCATCAACAAGAAAACGACACTCTGTCTTGTACGTAGCCCTCTATTGAGTACTGCACACACCAATCAAGTCTAGGCAATGCCTAAACTTGTTACCGGGACCGCCTTGGTCATCATATTTGCTGGATTATCATGCGTAGATATTTTCTCCACATCAACAATACCCTATGATACAATATCCCGAATAAAGCGATACCTGACGTCAATATGCTTTGTACGCTCATGGTACATTTGGTTTTTGGTAAGACGAATGACACTTTGACTATCACAAAACACTAAAGTCTTCTTTTGTGTCAACCCAAGATCATTTACCAAACCCTGTAACCAAATAACTTCCTTCACTACTTTTGTAATAGCCATATACTCAGCCTCAGTGGTAGACAATGCAACTACAACTTGCAAAGTCACCTTCCAACTGATGGCACTACCAGAATTAGTAAAAGTATAACATGTCAGAGATCTTCTCTTATCCAGGTCCCCTGCATAATCTGAATCAACATAGCCAATAACTAAATCACTCAACTTGGTCTTATCAAAAGTCAAACCAATATGTGCAGTACCCTTTAAATATCTCAAAATCCATTTCACTGCTTGTCAGTGCTCCTTTCCAGGACACGTCATGTATCTACTTACCACACTAACAACATGTGAAATGTTAGGACGAGTACAAACCATATCATACATAATGCTACCCTCAGCACTCGAATATGGAACACTAGACATCTGCTCCACCTCCTCATCTGTTTTCGGTGACATGTCTGCATGCTACTAGAAACTTGGTCTTCAGCAACGGCTATCAGCAACGGCCGCTCAAGCCGTTGCTATTTGCAACGGCATTCTTACGGCCGCCCTAGCCGTTGCAGATATCTGTATCTGCAACGGCGTTCTAACGGAAAACCGAGCCGTTGCTGATTATTTTAATTATCAGCAACGGCTTTCGGACGGAAAGGCTAGCCGTTGCTGATTTTTTAATTTTCAGCAACGGCTTGCTAACGGATAAGTGAGCCGTTGCTGATGATAACTTATCAGCAACGGCTTTCTAACGGGCGAGTGAGCCGTTGCTGATAAGTTTATATAGGGCACGCTCTCGCGCCCGACCCTTCTTCCTCCCGCTTGCTGCCGCCGCCGCTCCTGCCGACGCTGATCACCGCTGCTGCCGTTGCTGCCGACGCCGACGCCTCTCGCCGACGCCTCTCGCCGCCGCGCCGCTGCCGCTGCTGCCGGTATGTTGATCGGCCGGCCTATACGGTTTCGGCCGGAGATGTTAAAATCCGACCGAAACCCTATTTCTAGGGTTTCGGCCGGCGGCGGTCGGCCTATGGCCGCCGCCGGACCTTCTACAGTGGCCGGACAGTGTGTCCGGCCACTGTACGCCGGCGCCGGAGGGTGGACTCCGGCGCCGGAATATATATATATATATATATATATTGTTTTTGAAATTGTTAATTAATTATTTTATAAATGTTAATTAATTGTTTAGATTAATTGTTTAATTTGTTAGATTAATTATTAGGGTTTAGATTAATTTCGGACGCGCGCCGGAATCGTCCACTTCGGACGCGCGCCGGAATCATCCAATTCGGACTCGCGCCGGAATCGTCCAATTCGGACTCGCACCGGAATCGTCCACTTCGGACGCGCGCCGGAATCGTCCAATTCGGACTCGCGCCGGAATCGTCCACTTCGGACGCGCGCCGGAATCGTCCAATTCGGACTCGCGCCGGAATCGTCCACTTCGGACGCGCGCCGAAATCGTCCAATATGGACTCGAACTGTCTCAAAACATTTAGAAAATAATCATCCATCCGACGAGTTGATATGTTTCACGTACGCATCGATCAGTCGGATATGATTTAGCAAAACCTTAGATCCGTTCGGGGATTGTATGTTCGTGTAAAAGAAGTAGATGATCTTTTATACGACGTACAATTCTTGAATTGTCCCTGATTGGACAATTTGGGAATATAGTTATTTGTACTGCACTTACGTTTTTATTTTAACTGTTAACTAATTATTCTAAATTTCGGCAACATCTCTCTTGTTCTCCGATACGCGCCCAGATGATATGCGTATTCGGAGAACTGTAGGGAGATGCTGTCGAAATTTAGAATAATTAGTTAACAGTTAAAATAAAAACGTAAGTGCAGTACGAATAACATAAATCCCGAATGGAATAGGACCATCTCACCTAAAGACATTAACCAAAGAAATTGTCATTGATTGACAGAATCATGTCGGCTGATCGAAGTTGGATGTACCGACGTTTTGATCATGGAGCTTTAACGAATGAGTTTCGATTAGGCGTAACGTACTTCCTAAATTTCGCCTATTCGAATCGGAATTTCGTTAGCATGGGTGATCAAATCCGATGTCCGTGCCGCATTTGTTCGAATGGCCGATTTTTGGATCGGGAGACTGTCACTCTGCATCTATATACCAAAGGATTTACACCAAGATATTTTCTATGGACTTGTCACGGGGAGTCACGCGAAGTCGGGACGTCGAGCAATCCTGTCGTTCAGACATATGGTGAATCTTCCTCTGCTGGTGCTTCTTCATCCGGTCAATGTAATCCTTATAGAACTATGATACTTGATAGTCTTGGGGGTCAATTCCACCTGAATGATAATGTTGATCGGCCAGTTCTTCAGACATCAGTCCCACCAGATACTACAGCGGTTGATATCACAGAAGTAGGGGCTGCGGTAGAGATTGAATTACCGAATAAAGAAGCTGCAGAATTTTACGAGATGTTGAAAGCTGCCGATGAACCTTTGTATGAGAATTGTCCTAAATACACTAGGTTTTCAGCAATGACACAGCTCTTAAACATCAAGGCCGATTGTAATATCAGCGGAGTTGCGTATGATCGGATTGCTGGATTGATTAATGGAATGCTGCCTACTGATAACAAGTTTGAGCCTACTTTTTATAAGACTAAAAAGCTAATGAGAAAATTGGGGCTTGGGTACGAAAAAATACACGCGTGCCAAAATAACTGCATTTTATATTATAAAGAAAATGTGCAGTTGGATAAATGCCCTGTATGTCAACACCCTCATTACAAGGAGAAGAAATCGGTCCGACAGAAAAATATCCCGTTTAAGGTGCTTCGGTATTTTCCACTAACACCGAGGCTTCAAAGATTATTCATGTCGGAAAAGACAGCCCCCTACATGAGTTGGCATGCAAGAAGTCGTGATGATACAGTAATGACTCATCCATCTGACAGTGAAGCATGGAAACATTTGGATACATGTTATCCTTCATTTGCTATGGATACTAGAAATATCAGATTGGGATTGTGCACAGATGGTTTTAATCCGTTTGGGCATTCTGCAACTCCTTATTCAGTTTGGCCAGTGCTGTTGACAGTTTATAATTTGCCACCGTCAATGTGCATGAAAGATGAATTTATTTATCTTTCGATGATTATTCCGGGTCCTAAGGGCCCGCGAAAAGAAATTGACATATTTCTCAGACCCTTGATAGATGAATTGAAAACATTGTGGACTGAGGGAGCTGTCACTTATGATTGTCATCGGAAGCAAAACTTCAATTTAAAGGCCGCGGTCTTGTGGACAATCAATGATTTCCCCGCGTACGGCATGTTGTCGGGTTGGAGCACTCACGGCCGACTCTCTTGCCCGTATTGTATGGAACACTCTAAATCAATCAGTCTTCAGAACGGACGAAAAATCTCATTCTTTGATTGTCATCGTCGATTCCTACCGGTTCATCACCAGTATCGAAGGAATCGTAATAAATTTACTAAGGGCAGAGTCGAAAGAGATGGGCCACCACCGATGTTGTCTGGTGAACAAATGTTAGCACGTGTTTCAGCACTTCCAGATATAGTATTCGGTCGCAATGAAAGAGTGTCAGGTTTTGGCCAAACACACAACTGGGTGAAAAAAAGTATCTTTTGGGAATTGCCCTATTGGAGTTCATTATTGATTCGACATAATTTAGATGTCATGCACATTGAAAAAAATGTGTTTGATAATATTTTCAACACTGTGATGGATATTTCTGGAAAAACTAAAGATAATGTCAAAGCCCGACATGATCTGAAAATACTTTGTAAAAGACCAGAGTTGGAGTTACAAGAGGTCAACGGACGATATCTGAAACCGAAGGCCCTATATGTGTTAAATAAACAACAGATCAAAGATGTTTGTCAATGGGTAAAAGAACTCAGATTACCCGATGGATATGCTTCAAACTTATCTCGATGTGTGAACGTCGATGATTGCAAAATATCAGGGATGAAGAGCCATGATTGTCATGTATTCATGCAGAGATTACTTCCGATCGCATTTCGAGATCTTCTACCTGATAATATTTGGGGTCCGTTGACTGAATTAAGTATGTTTTTTAGAAGCATCTGTGCAAATGTCCTTCGAGTCGAAGATATGTCAACACTTGAAAATAATATTGTTGAAATCATATGCAAGCTGGAGCAGTTTTTCCCTCCTGCATTTTTTGACTCGATGGAGCATCTACCGATACACTTGGCATACGAGGCACGAGTTGGTGGCCCCGTTCAATATCGTTGGATGTACTTATTTGAAAGATACATGAATCGTCTGAAGAAAAAAGTAAAGAACACCGCAGCTGTTGAAGGATCAATATCTGAATCGTATATCATCCAAGAAATTTCAACATTCTGCTCATTTTACTTTGAATCGACAGTACAGACAAGATTTGATCGTCTTCCACGTAACGACGATGGGGGTGTTCGACATTCAGATGGACGTTTAAATATATTTTGTCACTCTGGTCGTGCTTTTGGTTCTCGTCCATCTCGACACTTAAGCGATGAAGAGTATCATTTGGCACACTTGTATGTATTACTCAATTGTCCAGAGATTGAACAATTCATTGAATTATTTGACATTGAGATGGTGCAAAAATACTCTATTCACAACGATCAAGAATTGGAGAGATTACGGAATCGTGATTTCCCTACTTGGATTCAGACTTACAGCAAAGATCACAGAGCTGAAATAGATGAAAAAATATTTGAGTTTGTTAGTGGACCGTCGCGACTTGTGTCGTGCTATAGCGGATATTTTGTTAACGGGTATAAATTTCACACGGTTGAATATTCATTTGCAAAGAAGACGATGAATGCTGGGGTCTGCGTGAAAGGGACAACCTATGTTGAATGTGATATGGATTTTTATGGACTGATTGAAGAAGTGATAGAGTTGCACTACTTCGGCTTGAAATCAGTGATCCTATTTAGATGTCATTGGTTCGATACAACAGAAAGGGGCATGAAAGTTCATCCAAAATACAAACTTGTTGAGGTTAATTATAAATCGAAATTGGCAGCAAATGAGCCTTTTATATTGGCATCACAAGCCGAACAAGTATATTACGCGAAGTATCCGGCTCGAAATAAAGATAGAGCAGATTGGCGTGTAGTCTGTAAGACAAAAGGTAGAGGAAAAATTGATCCGATAGTAGGAGAAAATGATCCTCCTGGTTTCTATCAAGAAGAAGATATTCCTGCTGTGGATCGTATTATTCCAATACTCGAGGATGCAGACACAACGTCAATTCAATTAGAAGTTGAATATGCTGATGATGACGATCATGAAATTGAGGAAGCTGAAGATGAAGAAGATGAAGAAGAGGAAGAAGAGGAAGAAGAGGAAGAAGAAGAAGAATTCGAAGACTATTATTCAGATGATGAAGAATAATTGTAAAGTATATATTTTATTAAATATATCTCTACTATTTATACAATAATCTGATTATATGTCTGTTCGACAGATATGTCTGGTCGTGGTTATCGACGCAGGAGAGTTTCGGAGTCTCCGATCGGTGAGACTCCAGCACTTACTCATGCTGCTGATCCTCCTGTTGCTGATCCTCATTCCGATGATACTGCCGAGGCTAGTACATCCAGACGTAGGCGGCCACGCGGGCCGAACAGGTGGCAGCCTCCACCAGCCACAGAGTCACGTAGATTGATTAGCGTGATTGGGGAGCGGTACGTAATATATCATGAATTATGAATCATTACAAATTCATTATATCATAATATAATATTAAAATTTATTTTTGTTGTGCAGGTTCCAGCAAGAAGAAGTGCCGAGGAGCATTTCTTCTACTATTCGACGATACATGCACGGGGCATGGCCTACGTGGTCTCACGTGCCTAGCGAGCACGTCGACATGTTATGGCGCGAGTTTGAGGCACGTATTATTATTTTTTTTACATGCATGATGATATATTAATATTGGTACTGATATTATTATTTTGCAGGCTCGCTATACATGGGCCGAGGACCAGAGGCCCTTCATTTACGCTGCCTGGGAGGCTATTTCTCGGGCAAGGTACAACGGGCAGCTGGGGCAAGCTCGGTCCCAGGCGATGGCCCGAGCTGGGACCACTAACATCGCGGAGACTCGGGGATACGGCCCCGGTTGGATTACTCCGGATATATGGGACCAGCTCGTGGGGATATGGTCGACGGATCGATGGCAGGAGGTTTCTCGGAATGCGGCTAGAAATCGCATGTCGGGAGGAGCAGCGCGTCACACCGGCGGCTCTGTTGCATTTGCAGTGCACGCAAACCGTATGGTAAGTATATCTTTTAATTATATATTTTATTTGTTATTATGTGTACTAATTAATGTATTTGTTTTGTAAATGTAGACGACGGTGTCGGATGACGGGACTGTCCAGCGACCCTCCCCGATGGCAGTGTTTGAGCGGACTCACCGTCGAGCACATGGGACTGGGGAGTACATCCACAACCGCGCTGCATACATTATGGTAATTATATATTTGTTTAAATTATTCATTATATATTTATAATTTAAGTTTTATGATAAATATTAAACAAAAAATCAAACTCGAGTAGGAGACCTACAGCCAGACGGTGGTGCAGCGCGGGGGTACCCCCGAGGACTTTGACGCAGCATCGTGGGTCGAGGCCGCAGGTGGCTGGGACCATGGCCGCGTATATGGCTTCGCAGATAGTGGTCATGCGCGAGCCGTACTAGGGCCACTTGGGGCACCGACCCCTCCGGTCGCTGGTGAGCGGCCGTCCACCTCTAGATCCAGTTATGATCATAGTAACAGAATAAGGACTCTAGAGGAGACGGTCGCGCGTCAGACTGAGATGATGGAGCGCCAGAGTCAGACGATGGCGCGTCAGAGTCAGACGATGGCGAATATAGAAGCTATGCTACGCAACTTGTCGGGTCATCCCGAAGCAGGCATCTCTTCGGCATCATCTAATCCGTCGTCCTCGAGTCAGTCCACGCCGGTGTACACTCAAGCACTCCAGACCCCGCCATATGATCCAGGCCATCCTCCATCGTCATCGTGAGATTTTGTTTATATTGACTTTGTTACTCAGATATTGAACTTGTTTAATTTATATTGACTATGTTACTCAGATGTTGATACTTCAATTTTACATTTGAATTGTGTTTATACTATCGTGGATAATTATGAATATAAATATAATTGTTTTGATGTATATCTTGGTGTGTTTGTGATGTGTGAATGAATGTGTATGAGATGCTTGTGATGTGTGTATGAGGGTATGGGTGTGTGAGTTATGTATCAGATAAATGTATCAATGTATCAACGGAAATTAGAAATTTGAAATATTTCTGTTTGCAGGTATGGGTCATCAGCAACGGCTTTCCCACGGCCGTCCGTGGGAAAGCCGTTGCTAAAAGTGTATCGACAACCGTTGCTGATGACCTACAGCAACGGCTTAGCGACGGCTTTTTACTAACGGCTTTGCTACGGACTCGAGGCCGTTGCTATTAATATTATCAGCAACGGCTCCGGGTCTGTTGCAAACCCGTTGCTGATAATAGTTTTAGCGACGGCCCGAGCGGCCGTTGCTGATAATGTTTTGAGCGACGGCCCGAGCGGCCGTTGCTGATCCGTTGCGAAGTCATCAGCAACGCGACTTTCTGTCACGGCGCTATTGCAACGGCTCAGCCGTTGCTGATGCTCTTCAGCAACGGCTCAGCAACGGCATCAGCCGTTGCTGATGACCATTTTTCTAGTAGTGATATATAACTTGAAATGGGTAACAAATGGGATAGACATTGGCTTAGCACCTGTCATATTGAATCTCTGAAGAACTTCTCAACATAGGACCGTCGAGACAACATAAGTTTCCCAACACTTCTATCCCGTATAATCTCCATTCCCAATATTTTCTTTGTTGCATCCAAATCTTTCATCTCAAACTCATCACCTAGCTGCTTTTTCAACATATCAAGCTGTGTTTCACCACTGGAGAGAACACTTCATTGTAGTCTACCTCCTCCCTCTGAGTAAAATTTTTAGCCACTAATCTTGCCTTATACCTAGGTGCTTCAACCCCTGGATTACCTTCCTTCTTCTTGAAAACCCATTTGCAGCCTACTACCTTATGTCCCTTTGGCAACAGAACAAGCTCCCAAGTAGGGGTATAAACGAGCCAAGCCGCTCGCGAGCTACTCGAGATCGATTCGGTAAAAACTCGAACTCGACTCGAACTTATCGAGCTCGAGCCGAGCCGAGCCGAGCCAGATATTCGAGCGAGCCGAGTTGCTAACCTATACTCGGCTCGAGCGGCTCGCGAGCCTAATCGAGCCTTCTATATATATTATATACCGGGTTTGATTTTTAAATTTTATGAACCCGTTACCCTCTAAAATGAACCCGAGCTTAGTCGAGCTCGAGCTCGGCTCGTGCGGCTCGACTCATGAGCCTTGATTTTTTTCCCGAGCCGAGCCGAGCCGAGCTCGAGTTGCTTGAATGTAACTCGAGCCGAGCTTGAGCCGATAGACTAAAGCTCGATCGAGCTCGAGCTCGTTATTTTCCAAACGAGCCAAGCTCGGCTCAGCTCGGCTCGATTACACCCCTACTCCCAAGTCTGGTTTTTGTGAAGTGATTCAACCTTTTTCACCCATAGCGCCAATCCACTGATCTGCATCTGAACTAAAAATAGCTTATTTATAGCTACTAGGTGTTGGCTTAAGATTTTCAACCTTGGTCTTAATCTCGGTTTTGATGATAACAAATATGGAACTAATGTTTCATTGAGATATATTTCAGGTTCCATATCGGTTAGTGCACGATGTCCTCGATCGGAAATATTGAAGAAATCGAGAAATCGGAAGGACGTTGGTCAACGCGCTCGGATTCGTCGGGAAGATAGAGTCTAGGTTTAGGGTGTCTAGATTATATTGTAAAATCTTCATGATGATGCATAAGAACCCAAAAACCATCCCTGAATCCCAAAACATGAAAACCCGGAGACCGTCCAGAAATAACCTAGGGAGCTCGTTGGAGGGCTATATGACCTAGACATTATATTGACATAAAAAATGGCGGTAATTGTTCCTTGGGTAGAAACTAGATAACGAGATATTTTAAAGAATTTTTTGGAAGCCTTTAGCCTACCCATACTTGACCCGGGAAGTTAGAAAATTTTTGTTTTTCGAAAATTTGTACTAGACCCCAAAAACTATATTTTGATTCTTAAGGATTTTGATTTTTTAGATATTTTTATTGAATCCAAATGGGGGGTAATCCTTATATAACATTTATGTTTTACAGCTATTAACTTAAAGTTAGTAAAAGTTATATAAGTAGACTTAGCGAAGACGGAACCAAAATGAGTAGAAAAACCCAAGCAAAATAGCAGACTGCCCTGTTCAACCCAGGTCGGTCGACCGACAAAAGCCAAAAACTAGCAGTAGGGTCTTCGGTCGACCGAATTGAGGATCGCAAGAATCGCGACTTGGCAGAAGCGCTTCGATCGACCGAATTATAGATCAATGATCTCGCGACTCATTCGGTTGACCCGTCGGTCGACGAACAGTACACATAACTCACAGAAGGCGCAGCGGTCGCGGGCGGTCGATTGGTTGGTCAACCGACGATCGATCGATCGACATGCGACCGAACGATGGAAACAGCTAGTTTTCTGCCCGTTGACGTGCTGTTTCCGTTACAGGGTTATAAATACCCAAACCCAGCCTTCCTTAAACAATTTTTGATCACTCTAAAAACTTCATTGAGCCAATTCTTGATCATTCTAAAGCTTTTCTTGAGCCATTCGTTTGATAACCTTAGTTTTCAGGATAACACCTTGATTTAGCCTTCAAGATTTATCGATTCATCATCTCAAGACATCAAGAGGACCAGGGAGTGTCTTTTAGGGCTAATTACTCATTGTTTGATTTATTGCTCCAATTGCTGTTATATTTTCTTATTTATTGCATTGAATTTTAACTTGTAAGAAGACCTAGTGTTAGGTCTTGTGATTGAGTGGTATCCTTGGTGTAGAAGGACTAAAGCCACTTGTGTAAACGTAGTTTACTATGATTAGTTGAGTTATCCCTTAGGTTGAGGTGGAAGACTGCTCTCGGTAAGAAGACAGAGACTTCCGGGTGTGGAAGTGCCTTAGGTCGAGAGTGAGACTCTTCGAGTCAAAGTCCTCTGTGTAAGGGAAACATTATTAATCTAGTAAAACTAAGTTTGGAAATCCTAAGCGGGGTGCTTAGGTAGTGGAGTAGGCATTGGGGCCGAACAACTATAAATTCTTGTGTTTGCATTGATATTCTGTTTGTGCTTAATTATTTTATTATTGCTTCTGCATTTAGTCACTCAACTTGTAATTTGCCTAAGTAACCAAAGAAATGATTAAAATTGAATTTAGACTAATTGATTAGTAAACACACTATTCACCCCCCTCTAGTGTGGCCATTTCACCCAACACTAGGCTCTTGCATATTAACAATCTCTGCAACTGACAAAGCAAATGCCACAAGATTTGCATATCCAACCATTTCACATCAACTAGATTTGCATACCTCAGTGGTGGCCTGATCTATCTTCTCTCTGCCTATTGCAATGCTATATGGCTGTTGTTGTTCGGGTGCATCATCATCATTATCAAAATCTTGCACCCTCGCCACTTTTGAGTTACTGGACTGAGCTTCTGGAGTGTTAATCTCAACTTCTATTTGTTCTTTGACACCGTGATCTATTTCTGCTATTACTTTTTCCTTTTGACTATCCAGTGCTAGTAGGGTAAACTCATTAAACGTCACATCCCTGTTGATGATTAACTTTGGAGAATGAAGAAACCCTGCAAACTCATAAAGAATGAAGAAACCTGAGAATTAACAAGACATGCAAAAGAAGTAGAAAAAATATAGCTATGGATTCAAGAAATAAATTTATCAGGAAAGCCATTCAATTTAAGAACATTAAGGATATCATTCCAACTTAAGAGATCAAAATATTTATCTATATCAAGCTTAACAATAATATATGGATTTTACTTTTAGAATTGAAAAAAGAGTGAGCTAATTCATGAACAATTAAAATATTATCATGAATACTTCTTTCTTTCACAAAAGCATATTGTTCTTTATAAATCAAAATAAGAAGAGTGAATTTAAGTCTATTAGCATGCAGTTTAGAAAGGATTCTATAACTAATATTACAAAGAGCAATAGGCCTAAATTCCTTAGCAATCTTAGGATTAGCACGTTTAGGAATGAAAGTAAGTAATGTCTGATTCTAAGAAGAAGGAAAACAAGCATTATTGTAAAAACCATTAATAACTGCACAAAAGTCAGTAGCAATATAGACCAATAACATTTATAAAATTCAATGATGAAATCATCTAAGCCAGGGCTTTTCTTATTTTCGAGAGATTGGATGGTATTCCAAACTTCAGAAGGAGAAAAGGGGGAGGTTAAAGTAGGGTTAAAATGAGAAGGAAGAGTTTTAAAATCAGGCCAGCAAGATGTGCATTATTTACAGATAGAGAAGGAACAGAAAAGCAAAGATTTGAATAATGCGTAACAAATTCATTTAAAATATCATTATTATCAGAAATAATATCACGCCGAGAATTCTACAAAGAAGAGATATAATTAACCCTACGTTTCATAGTAATAATACGATGGTAATAAGCAGTGTTTTTATCACCATTCTGAATTCATTTAGACTTGGACCACCATTTAAGATAAATTTATCTTTAAAGAGCTAAATATTTATTATAAAGGGATTTAAGTTTCTTTTCAATATTGGCAGGGTCCATTAAAGTGGAATTAAGGTCTTCAGCTAAAGTAATTTCATTAAGAGTGGAGAGTCCTCAATTTTACCAAGAACATATTTGTTTCGGCTGCTGAGGGCACCCCTACTGTTATTAAGCTTATTAGAAAAGACAGAGTTATCTAAAGAATTAACAAACATATTCCATACATTAGCAATAATATTTCTATTCTCTTCATGTTCAGTCCAAAAATTTTGGAACAACAACAACCTATTTAATTATATTATTGCATGTTAGAGAAACTTGAAATACCAAAATTAAACCAATAGCTTTCCATATAGTATTATTATTTACCAAAACTTTTTTTTCTTTAATTTTTATTTTTTATTTACCAAATTTAATATTTTCTAATTAATATTTTATTCCGTGTGTTTATCATTTTTCAGAGAAAGAGAAATTCTAAACCAAGTTAATATTTTATTTTGTTAATTATTGCATTTATTTTTATGATTTATAAATATAGATCTAAATATAAGTATATGTTATATCAAAGTTTTTCTTTTAACTTTTATATATCTATTTTATTTCTAAGCAAATATTTTCTGTATATTATATATTATTTATTTTATAAATTTTATTTTTTTCATTGTTGTGGTATAACTGTATATCATATCTTCATATGACAATGATTATAATTTATTAGATAATAATTTTTTATTTTTTAATTTAATTTAGTTATTGTATTTTATTAAAAATTTAAAACTTCCAATAAAATTAAGATATTTTATTTATATTATTATTTATTAAACTTTTAAGATTATGATTATATTTGATTTATTGTTTAAAAAATTAATATTTTTTATTTGATTTTTTTAGTTTTGTATTCAATTTGTTTTTTTAATTTTGTCTTCAATTTGATTTGTTGACGATCTCAAAATTTGAGATTGATTAGGGAAAAACTAAAGATTATGATAGATTTGTTACATGAACCAAAATTTGAGATAAATTTATTAGAAGAGTCAAAGTTTAGGATAAATTTATTACAATGATATCTTCGCTGACGTGGCAATTCAATTAAATAAAAAAAAATATTTTTTCAACCTCAATTTTGATGACGTGACAATTTGGATTATTCTTTTTTTGATGATATATTAACAACCAACTAACGGAAGTATATAATTGATAAAAAAAATTCAAAGTTAAAATATACAATCATTTCAAATAAAAATAAAAAACAAATTTATTAAAAACTCTATAGTTCATGACATATTCATTCATTTTCCCTTAAATAATTATATTCTCGGTAATCTAATTTAATCAATAATAATTAATAATTGATTTGTACATGCAAGTGTATTAATGGTTGAGCCAACTGTGGATAGCATAGTTAATGACAATATATTGTATGTTACCTAAAGATCTAGGATTCGAATTATACTATAGTCACTTATTGTGCCTTTCCATCGTTGTTTTTAAAAAAATGCATTAACGATTGTGTCGCTTTTACTTAATTACTAATTTAAAACTTGATACCTTAATCGGTTGTGTCGCTTTTACTTAATTACCAATTTAAAACTTGATACCTTAATTGTAATGTACATACTTCATCAAATTGCATTAATTTTATCTGATTCAACTTTTGGATCACACAACAATTGATGTGTGTATGCATGTGCATTAATTGTTGTCACGTTTGCTTAATTACTTATTTAATTTTGTTGTGTTACATGTTTGTGCACATCTAATTGAATTGAATTAATTTGGTTTGATTCAAAAGTTGGTCGTGCTTAAATAATACTTCTCATAATTTGGCTTCTTGATTAGTGTGATTGAGAAAATGCATGATCGTGCTCATATGATACTCCTAATATAAATGCAACATTGATACTCATATCAATTCATTTGAGAACGACTATGCATTTCTTCAATCACACTAATCAAGGGGCCAGAGATATATATCATATACAAGAGGGATAAATTCTTTCACGACTACACATATTCATCTATATGATTCATTTCATGTCCAATTGTAGTTCTTATTATCATTTGGTTAAAGATGATGTTAGACTATGTCAAAACATAAAACTCCTCATATAGGATTCCATGATGACATCATGTTGGAGGACTGACATATCACTAATGTTGTGAGATATACTGATGATATTAATCCATGTAGTATTCTCACGATGAGTCTATCAAACACCATGCTCTCCAACATATGTGTATGGTCTGACTTTAATATTTCATATTCATGACCAGTAAAACATGATCATCATTGGCCAGACTGTATACTAGTCTTCATTCATTCCAATGATAATGATCAACTAGGGATTGTTTAGAACATGATTCCAATTATCTTAGGATTTTACTATCAAGTTTCGTACTTGATGGCCATTAGACGGAATCAACTATTCAAAGAGTTTATTATCAAGTTAAATACAATCATAATAAATAATAAGATAAAGCAAGAGTTCCAATTATTCAAAAGGAAAACAACAATAATAATATTATTCCATTGGCATAGGACACACTACTAATAACTAAACCCTAAGTTTCCCACCAGCCAGCAAGTGATAGGGCACCTTGGCTGCAGAATGAGCTGTGAGTTGGGCCTCTACCCAAAGGACTTGTGAGTGACCCAACCTATTACGATTCACTCACAATTACAAGGTGCTAATTACAATCTATATTTAATTAATGAGCCAAAACACGATCACTTAGATCCTAATAATTATTTAATGCTAATCCACATCAGTATTAATAAAATTAATCCAACATTAGTTACTTTGATCTATAAATTTTTTAAAGGTTGTTATGTTCGTTTGCTTCATTTGATATGATATGATAGAACAATAAATGTAAGAAAATTAAATAGGATTATGGTGTTCACCGAATATAATATCAATTTTATATTATTTTAAGTCATGCACCAAACAAATAACTTTAGAATTTGCTTCAGCATTGGAGCGAGCAACACCTTGCTTTTTGCTTTCTAAGTAAGAGGTTTCCTCCAACATTTATAGGTGCAAAAGCTAGAACCTTCATAATTAACATAATAAAACACTTTAACATGAAGATGTCTATTATTCTTATGTCATAGACCAATGCCAGAGGATTTTATAATGTAGTGTAGAATCCTTAGGACAGTATTCTAATGGTAGATCTTTGGATTATGTATAAATTGACTATCACACCAACATCAAAGGGTATGTCTAGTCTAGTCACAACGAGATGAAGGAGTCTGTCAACAAGCCTGTGATATCTAGTACAATCATTAAAGTCTTGATCTTCAAGTTCGGATGGTAACAAACATTAAAGTCTTGATCTTCAAGTTCGGATGGTAACTTAGATATTATTGGGGTTTCATCAGGTTTGCACCATATCAACCTTACTTCGGCAAGCAGGTATATCACATATTTTATTCGAGACAAGATCACTCTTTTAACACTATAAGTGATTTCTATGCCAAGAAAGTACTTAGAGTAACCAAAGCCTTTAGTCACAAAGTATTAGTTGAAATGAGCCTTTACCTCAGATATCCCACCATTATCATTGCCAGTGAGCAAAATATAATCCAAATATAGTGCAAGAACAACTACACTAGTGGAGGAGATTTGTCTTGATGCAGTTGAGATCAATGTCAGGTGCAATTTGACTTAGCTTATCAATTCATGCCCGGGGACTTTATTTGAGACCATATATAGTCTTTCTCAAATTGCACATTCTTGATTCTCCCTCTAAAAAATATACCCTAAAGGTTGCTCAATGTAAACAATCTAAAAAAGATCACCATAGAAAAAGACATTCTTGATATTCATTTGATGCATTTGTCACTCGAGATTCATTGCTAGAGAAATAAGGATCCACACAAAGTTCAGCTGAGTCACAGAAGAGAATGTCTCAAAGTAGTCAACCCCACAGTCCTAAGTGAATCCTTTTGCAATCAACTAAGTTTTGTACCGATCAATAATACCATTAAGAAGATACTTAACTATGAAAACTCATTTGCAAGCAATTGGTCATATCCCTAAAGGAGGAGGTACAAGATCCCATGTGTGTCTAGTAGTGAGAGCTGACATCTCCTTATCCATTGACTGCTTCCATTTGAGATCAAGAGGGGCCTCCTGATATATCATGTGAATTGAAAAATAGATAGGAATAGAGTAAACATATGAAATGAAGATGATAGACGAGTGAAGCAAATACAATTGCTAATAGGATGAGATCTACAAGTACGCTTACCCTTTCGAAGTGAAATAGGTAGGTCAAGCTTGAGGCTGATTTAACATTGACCGATAATGATGGAAAGTAGGATATCTCCTCAAAGAAAGTAACATTAATATATGTAAAAGATGTTTGAGAGTTGAATTATAACACTCGTACCCTTTGTGGGTGCGAGAGTATCCAATAAAGATACATCTAATAGCTCGGGGAGATAGCTTATCATGACCACATCCAAGAGAATGAACAAAACATACACAACCAAAGACTCCTAGAGACATGCTAGCTGAAGGGTAGCTGAGCAGGGTGAAGGATGAAAAAATGTAAAAATGTGAGTTTCCTCCAAGGACAGAGGAGGGTACTGAGGGTACTAAATTAATCAGGTAAGTGGAGGTAAGAACTGCATCACCCAAAAATGTCATAGGACTTTCATATAAAATATCATAGTACGAGCGACATCAAGGAGATGCCAATTTTTACGTTCAACAATTTCATTCTGTTGAGAGGTGTAGGGACAAGATATTTTCATGAATAATTATGTGGGGACCACAAAAGGAGACAAAATTTGACTACAAGTATTTTCTAACATTGTCGGTGCACAAAATTTTAACATAAACACTAAATCGAGCCATTATTTTAGAATAAAATTTTTGAAATACATAAAATTCTTCTGACCAACACTTTAACAAATAGATCTAAGTTGTACAAGTATGATCATCAATAAAGGTAACAAAATATTTGTATCCTCAAGCGACTCACAACAAGACAATGATCCCAAATATCAGAATGAACAAGAACAAATGACGACTCACTTGACTGCGTGAGCTACATGGGAAAGACATATGATGATGTTTCCCTAATGGGAAAGCTTCACATTGAAAAGAAGTAAAATACAGACTTGGGAAGAAAACACTTGTGCTTATCAAATAATGGATGACCTAGATGACAATGATGCTTGTATACTGTAGTGGAGAGATGAGCGGTAGTAGGAGAGACATAAAGCAAATATTTCCTTGCAGATTTAATTCTCCCACCAATCATCCTCTCATCTTCAAATCCAAAACAACACAGAGTAGCACAATAGTTAAGACTTTTGATAAGTTGATTAATGGAAAGAAAGTTGATGTCAAATTTGAATTGATAAAAGACTTTATCAAGATTAAGGTCATTAGAGTAACTAACGAACCCTAAACCATGAACAAGAGAAGAGAGCCATTAGGGTTCCATGAACAAGCGAAGAGAGCCATTAGTAATGAAAACATGTGATAGATTAGAGGTTAAATGTAGGATGAAGAAGAGTCTCTGCTTACATGACATGTGATTAAAGACTCCCAAGTCAAGGATCCAAGACATACCAGAAAAGGTAATGGTTGCACCTCACAAGTAAAAGACATGACAACAGTAGAGGTAGCAGAGGAAGAACTCATGTAGGATTCTCTCATACTCATCCATAGATAGTATCATGGACTTTGTACTATAGGGTTTTCCACATACTTAGTGGCTAGTAGAAAGTGGTAGCCTGAGCTTGAGGCGATCGACCAAATTTCTGCTAGCAACATTCAAAAGGATGATTTGTGAGATCATAATGAGTACAAAGAGAAAATAAATTTCTCCCATGACCACGATCACCATTCTTTCCACCACCATGACCTCTACCCAACAGCAAGAGCAGAATGCTCATATACAAAAGTGGAAGTAGTAGGAGTGAGTTCACTAATTCTAAGGACACGAGCCATAGCACCACTGAGATCAGGGTAAGTATTGTCTACCATAAGTTGAAACTTTAGAGAATAAGTTGAAACTTCACTCTCTAAAGTGAAGGCAATGAGGCAAATAAAATTTTGGCTATGAGAAATTCCTCCCATTGCTTCTTTTGAACTGATATTCAACCAACTCATTTGCCCTTCCCTTCAATGTGACATAGAAGTCCTGAACCGGCCCTCATTTTAGTTTCAAATTAAATATCCTTGAGTAGAAAGTATAGATTCTTAAGATGTTTTTGACTTGAAAATAGGTTTTCTTGAGAGCATCCCACATGCTTTTGATAGTAAGGTAAAAGATAATTGTTGAGGCAATTTGAAGCTAAGAATCGTGGAACATCCAAGAGAGAACTGCATAGTCATTTGCCCCTCATTTAGCATATTTAATCTTCCTTTGAGACCCACATAGGAGATGGAACGCCCTTGACCAGAGAAGGTAGTTAGCACTAGAGATGTCAATGGGCCCGGATCTTAGGGCAGCACATACTCAGCATGAAAAGGGTCATGCTCGATCCGACCCAAAAAATTTTAGGTCGGGTCATGCACGACACCCCCCTGTCCAACGAACAGGCTGGGCTCATCCCTTGGGCACCAAGGCTATGTTTGGCACCACACGTGTGTCGAGCTCGGCAAGGGATGCTAGGTCTGCGTGCGATGCCATCCTACAAGTCTAGCACTAGGCTAGCCCTGCATGAGGCCCCTATCGGGTTGCCCCGAGCCCGACCTGAACGGGCCTTGTGCTAGGCCGGGCCGCCTCTTCGGCGACCCAAGTCGTGCTAGGCACGACCTGACGGGCAATGGGCTTGTTTGAGCCATCCATGCATGGGCCATTGCCACCTCTAGTTTGCACCATTGAGTTTTATGGAGGTTCAAAGATAGTTGGGATCCACAATGGAGGAAGAAGTAGCCATTCAACAATGAAGTTTGTAAGTGGAGAAAAGCTATCCCGGAAAAAAGAGTTACACCATCAAGATGAAGGTTTCTGCCCTTAAAAGGAAAGAGCATGAATATTTCAAAATATTGCTGCCCTAAAAGAAATAGGGCTGGACTTCAACTTATGGTTAAGTTCCTTGCACTTGGAAAGCATTGGTGAAGACGCTAGATGCTACCCTTTTACAGGAGAAGGCAACAATTGTGGTTGTCCTTCTAGGCGGCTGAAAACAACCTTGTAGCAAGCGGAAAAGGGTGAAAGTCGAATGACTTACACTAGGGGGTGAATAGTGTGTTAACTAAAACTTTAACTTATTTTGGTTTTAATTATTTTCTTGATTACTTAGGATAATGCTCAAATCAATGACTAAATGCATAAGCAAGTGAATATGACAAATAAGCAAGCACAAATAGAAACAATGCTAACACTTGAGTTTATAGTGGTTCGGCACCAATGCCCATTCCACTACTCAAGCACACCGCTTAGGATTTCCAACTATAGTTTACTAGATTAAAGCGTTTCATTTACAATGAGGACTTTTTCACTGGAAAATCTCTGCTCTCACATCGAAGACACTTTCACACCCGGAAGTCTCCGCCTTCATACCGAGAGTACTCTCCCACCTCAACCCTAAAGACAACACAACTAATCCTAGCAAACTAAGTTTACACTGATGGATTTAAGCCTCAACACCAAGGCAACCACCAACCATTCAAGACCTAACAACCTAGGTCTTCACACTTTGAAATACAAAAAAATAAAGCACAAAGTGCAATATAAATGGAGCAATAAATAAAACCAAGTATACTTAGCTCCAATACAAGTTTCCTATTCCTCTTGATGCCTCTAGATGATGAATCGATGAAGAATGAAGGTTCAATCAAGATTTCCACTAAAAATTAGGGTTTGCTCAAAGATTAGTTCAAGAAGGCTTAGCAAATATGAAGGATTATCTCAATGAAACATTAGGTGCATAGGAAGACAGATTTAGGGTATGATCTATATATAAAGATCCCAAAGGTAGAGGCTCAAAAAGAGCCATTCAACAGATCAAAATAGATCCGTTGGACAATTCGATTGATCGCTCAACGATCAATCGAGGTTTGGCCCGAGTTGACCGAAACTAGCAGGTTTGGTCAGTTTGTTGATTTTTCTGGTTTGTTGATTCTACACTAGTCTTATATAATATTTCTTAACTTTAAAACATAAATGTTATATAAGGATTACTCCTTATTTGGATTCAATAAGAATATCTTTAAGAAAACAAAATTTAGATTTTGGGGTCTAGTGTTAATTTGCAGAAATAATTTTTTAAAAAATCTGTCGGGTCAAATATGGATAGGTTAGGTGTTGTTTGGTTAGCGAAAACTATTTTCTGGTTTGATTTCAGTGAAACTGAAAACTTGGTTTCGAAAACTTGATTTTGGTTTCTAATTTTCAGTTTTCTGAAAATGCGTTTAGTTAATGAAAACAACACCAGTTTTAGTTAGTTGAAACCAATGAATATTTATTTGGTTATAAAAAATAATATTAATTTTCCTTGAACATTTTTACTAGTAATTAAATGTTTAGTTAGTTTACAAAATTCAATGTTTGCTAAATATTTATATGATTTAATTAATTAAGTTATTGGTAATTTAAGATTTTTTTGTTCAATTAGATATAAAAGTTAATTAATAATTATTATAAAATTTTAGAAAAAATAAGTCCAATGGTCTAAAATTTGTTTTGATTAAATTATAAATAGATCAACTTTAAGAAAATTGAGTTATTTAAAATTTGGGTTTGAGTCAATTCGATATAAATTGGTTTAATTAATTTATAAATTTAAGATAATAGTTTGAGTTGAAAATGATGATTTTTATTTTTATTAAAAAAAATAGATATAGTTTAATTTATTTTTAAATTAATTAATTTTATAAAAAAATATTTATAATTACAAAGTTGCCACTATATCTTGATAACGAAACCGACAGTCTCGAAACCATAGAAAATAATATTTTTGGTATTTTCATTTTTATTAAGAAAACTGATTTCATTTTCATTCTGGTTTTGATTCAGTTTCATGAAAACGTTGAACCAAACACGTTTTCGTAAGTAGTTTTGATTTCAGTGAAATCGAAACCATGAAAACAGACTTAGTTTCGCTAACCATATAGGCTCTTAAAGATTTTCAATTTTTTTTAAAAAAAATTGGTCGTTAACTTGTTTCTATCTAAGGAACAATTATCGGGGACTTTTAATGTCAAGAAAATATCTAGGTCCTATAGCCCTCCAAAGAACTCTCTAGGCTTAGAGAATTTTTGGGTCATTTTTTGATTTTCCGAGTTTTCATATTTTGGGGGTTTGAATTTTGGTTTTTTGGATTTTGCATTATAAAAGATGATTACACAATCATTCTAGACACCCTAAACCTAAACTCTATCTTTTTGAAGAATCTCGAGCATCGACGAGCGTCCTTGCTGATTTCTCTAATTTTTTCGATCGGGGACATTGTGCTTTAACCGATATGGAATTTGAAAATATTTCTCCAAAAAATCATTAGTTTCATATTTGTTATCATCAAATTTGAGATTAAAACCAATGTTGAAAACCTTAGGCCAATAAAGGGAGCATATTTGTTATCCTTTTAGATGAAGAAGAAGATAACACTACCTTCTTTGGAGGAAGTTGTAGCCCTAGTGGCTACCAACAGTCCTAGGGGTTGCCTAATGGTGGAAGATGCAAGTCTAATGGTTGTCGGTTTCGGAAGCGGCGACCACTCCAAAGGCTACCTCCTTAGGGTTGGGCGACAACTGTTCCTGCCGTTAGTTCGACCGCAATAGTTGCTACCCTTATTTCCTTTCTTTTTGGAATCAACGTGCTTCAATGGAGGATGAGAAAAGAGGAGAAGAGGAGGAAGAAGATTAGAATAACCCTATCATTCTTTAATACCATGCTAGAAATGAAATTCCCTATCAAATAAGAACAACTTAATTAACCTACGTTGACAAGATATAAATACAAATAACTATAAGGACTTATTTGCTTAGTAGGATAAAAGAAGATTACATCAGAGATGAATTTTAATCCACTATTTATTTAGTGCAGAATTAGAAGAAAATAGAATTATAAAAAATATGTAATTGATATTATATCTTGTGAACACTAGATTCAGAAAATTTTATCTAATACTACCGTTCATTTGTTATCATATTATATCTTAAAATCTATCTTTTATCGTATGAAATAAAGTTCTTATATTATTCTAATCATATTTTCTTCTAATCTATGCAGACATACAGTGAATAAAAAATGAATATAAATTCATCTTTTATCATGTCATTTTATTCTATGAAATAAATATATCATAATAGTTTGATTATTTCACTAGATAGAATATAATAAGATAAAATAACAAATGAGAGATTTTTTTATGCGTGCATATCAAATATAATATTAAATTTTATATTATTCTAATTGTATTTTCTTCTTATCATAGCACCAAACCGAATAAGAAACTATAGTTAATATCTTATTTTATTTTTTATCGAAACAAACATATGTTCTAAGATAAGATATTAGCTCAACTGGCTTATAAAACAAACTATATAGCTAAATTGAGCTAGAGATCAACATGCTTTCTTATTAAAGCATAAACATGGCCTAAATTCCATCGGTCCCTTCTCTAGCCCTATCTAAACATGATGAAGTATTTTCAGAAAATGTGAACATGAAGTTAGCAAACTGTCATTATCATGGTTGGTCCGCCTGACTCAAAATATATATAATTTGCGCTGAAAATATAAAAAAGATAGCATAGTAGCTTTATTCATGGAGTGCATTTATTGTTGTTATGTACAAAGTAAACCAAATAACGTAGTACAAACTAGCCGACATGTTCACTGAGACAGAAAAATGACGCTTCGGCAACTATTTATATAAAGCCTGCGTGGTAGAGACAACAAATGGTAGCGCAAGTGTATAGTCTCTGAAATAAACCTAAGAATGCTATATGCCCCATCTTTTAAAATTGAAATGATCTTCCAAAAATCTAGCAGTCTTCTTGATAATCAAAACTAGTATGACACTTAGCTGCCAACTTTGTGAAGCAGAATATGACCAAAGGCATCAAGTGCAGCGAATCACATTTTTCACTGCAGCAGCTTTGTACTTCGAGATAAAAAAATCCAAATCAGTTTTCCTTTTGCTTTTGTTGAGGTACACAATGAATTTATTAAATCTTCAATCAGTAGATTCAGTCCTTGGCTCCTCACAAAGTGCATAAACAACTACAGTTCTGCTTGGTACATATACTAAGAAAGAGCGAGGTCTGTTGTCATATGAACCTTCCTGCATGATTACCAGTGGTAGTGATTATCATTTATGAGATATTAGAATTAGTAAAAGACAGTACAACCAATGTCTTACAGTGCTGAAGTACTCTGCTGTATGATCAATTCGACTAAATCCCTCAAACAGTTTGTCATCAGAGTCCAGAACCACCTGAAACAGAATCATCAATCAATATAATTAGCACCACTCAGACTAAAAATCTATTTGGGAAGATGGTTCGCGATTAGAGCTCAAACTACAAAATTAGGTTGAAAATTAGCAAGATCAGACTATGTTCCAACTTGCACTCAGCACACTACATGTAAGCAAATAAATCCTTCAAGGAGAGCATTATTTTAATAAACAGAGAGAATGCTACCAGTTTAATCATATTTATCATCACAATATGTGATAGAAAAACTGAATCCTATATTAGATTCTTAAAATACAACCAACAGATTGGCATCATCAATCCAAATCTTTCGGCAGCCTTGGCATCATCAATATTGAACAACACAATTTAGCCTTTTAACCAGATGGTGGTGGAGAATCACTTCCAACCACCAGCACCATGGAAACAGATCCTTCTACACACCTTGGAACCTTGCCCTACCTGATCCATCTTGGCCCTCAAACCAAGATTTTACCACCTGTTTCATTAGGATTAAGGTGGGTAATGGCTCCTCAAACCCTTTTTTGGATGGACATCTGGTGGGGCTGCCACCACCTAAGGGATTGCTTTCCAAATATCTATATTGTCTCCTTTCCGAATGCCGTTATTCGCAACAGTGTCCTCTATAATGATGATATTGAACACTGGGACATCCAACTAAGAACTGCCCTCCAGATCACTAGAGCCGCTCACCTATTTTACAATTTAGGCCCCCCTTGACAAGGGGTTTGCATCATGAGGCGGTTGATTCACAAATTGACCTATTGGGCACCCTCAGACATGACTTTTCATAGACACTTCTACAATGCATATCTTGCAAGTTTTCTGTGGGCACATCAGATAGTCTGATTAGTAACCAGCTCCTAAAACTCTCTTAAGCAAGTCACGCTATATCAAGTTGCTAAATTTGCATTTGATCATAGTGGATGCAAGATTAATAGAAACAATTGCAAATGTAACCGACTAAACACTTGGCTGTGCAATAAGTCACGAAGAGCGGCATATGATTTGTTATGATGTGAATATGGATCAGCATATAAGAATACAAAATGTGAGGGCAGCCTAATGGAAATGACTGCCACCATTAGACCATGTGGTGTATATGCAGCCTTACGTGCAGATAGAGACAAATTTTCCTACAATGAAACAACATATACTGGAGGCAGCGCGCGCGAAAAGGAGATGGATTAGAGAATGTGACAGAACATGTGTGACTTCCATCAATGTGCTTCCATGAGAAGGAAAAAGAATTGGATCCATGTAATATCGACCCACTCTGGAAATATCACCATGTTGAATGATATCCAGTATGGCTTAATGGATTACTATATCAAGCTTCTTGGCACCAGAGTTGAACCCTTGCTGAAGGTGAGGTGGGATGACCTGAACCGTAGATAGCTGCCATCACACATTAGGCTCGATGAACCCTTCTCATTAGAAGAAATTCATCTTGCCATCAACTCCATGGGCTCCTACAAGGCTCCGGGGCTGGATGGACTTCGCATGGAATTCTTTCGCGTTTTTTCGGATGTCTTGAGTAATGATCTGCTGCTCATCCTCAATGAGATTTTCAAAAATCCGAGTGAACTCCACGGAATCGACAAATCCTTCATTTCCTTGATTCCGAAGCATGAGGGGGCCTTACAATTTAAAGACTCTAGACAAGCTTGGAGAACAACCTGATTATAATACTGGGAAAGATTACGGCCCGCCGTCTCTCTCAAGGGGCATTCCTGTATAGACGTGGCACACAGGATTATTTCATGCCATTAGAGCCTGCAACCGTCGGAATGAAGATGGTTTTCTACTTAAAGTGGACTTTGAGAAGGTATCTGACTCGCTGAATTTGGACTTCATGATAAGCACACTAGCAGCAAGGAATTTCCCCTCGAAATGGATCCCGTGGTTCAGGCACTCCTGCATCTGTGAAGAATCCTCCATTATCATAAATGGGAACATCGGGGCCCCTTTCCGCCACAAGAGGGGGTTGCGACATGGGAACCTGCAGTCACAATACATCTTCAACCTAGCAATGGATTGCCTCTCAAGCCTCATAAGCACAGCAGTGAATGACGGTTTTATCAAGGGTCTTCCATGATGGCAGCAGTACCAGAAACCTCAAGTTCTTAATGCACTGCTTCCAACTTGCGACCGGCCTCAAGATCAATCCAAACAAGTCTTGCATAGTTGCATTGTTCATCTTGTTAGAAAATCAGCATTGGACCTAACTCCATCCCAAAAGCTAGCTCATGGGGGGAGGATTGCGCAATCTATTTAAAGGCAATCTCGACCACAACCTCAACCAATGTGGGACTTTAACACACCCCCCTCACGCCCAAGATCCACATCTTGAGCGTGAAGTTCTACAAGTGACCCAATATGAACAATAGGTCTGGCTGGTTCTGATACCATGTTAGAAAATCAGCCTTGGACCTAACTCCACCCCAAAAGCTAGCTCATGGGGGGAGGATTGCCTAATCTATTTAAAGGCTATCTAGACCATAACCTCAACTAATGTGGGACTTTAACACATCTCAAAGGATCATTTCCAAGCACGCGATGTGGCTCTTTGGTTGCAAAACAGGCTCCATAGTGATGTCTGGAGACATCTAAATGTTGTTAAGAATATAAATGAATAGATTGGTCTCTTTCCTAATAGCTTAAGATTTTGGGAAAGTTGGTCATCCAATCAAATTTAACATGGTATCAGAGCAAATGTCCTCGTTCGAATCTTCCTAGAGTCAATATTTTAAAAAAACATTATCTCCCACCTCAATTAAGTTAATCCATTTGATGGGCTTGGGTTAGTTTCCTTAAATTCACCCACCCACGAGTGAGGGGGAGTGTTAAGGATATAAATGAATAGATTGATCTCTTTCCTAATAGCTTAAGCTTTGAAAAAGTTGGTCATTCAATCAAATTTAACAATTGCCAGGCTGGACAACAAATTGAGCAACTGGCAAAGGAAGATCCGCTCTAGAGAAGGGAGGCTTACACTGACCAACACTGCCATCACAACTCAACCAACATACATGCTCTCCATCTTCAAAGCTCCAATGTGAGTGATTAAGATGATTGGTAGGCATCACAGAACTAAAGGAAAATGCCTTGTACGGTGGGATCACCTAACATGCCCCGTGTTTGACGGAGGCCTAGGCATCCTGGATCTTCAAGCTCATAAAACTGCTCATTTGGGAACGTGAGAGGCAGCTACCTTGGATTGATGTGGTTAAGCACTCAATTGGACCAGATAGGATTTGGCCTAATCCTTGAAATCTGCATTATATATCCCCGAGATGGAAGGAGATTGCCAAACTCCAAGATATATTCAAGGCCAGCTGGTCCCCCTTGCCTTGATGTGATTTCCAGCTCCGACCGATGAGATAGGTCCCGCTTGAGCTTTCACTTGGAACTAGTTCATTTGGTATGAGCGAAATCAGAGATGCTTCGATGGATCGGAAATGGGAGCTACCTCTCTTGCAGTCAATGCTGCCAACTTATTCTCAATCACATTTACCAACAACCAAGTCACGCTTTGAGGACGGCCACCTTTCCTTTGATCCCTCATCTTTTCCCACTTGCTTTCTTTTCCACTTTGTAAATATTTCTTTTCTATTGCTGCTCTTCCTCCCGCCCCCTCTCCTCTTGAATGAAATGCGAGTTGCTTTTTATTAAAAAAATGTCATATTTCACCAATTAAGAAATATCAACAAATTTAAATTGCGTAAAACTTGAAGCTGAAAGAGCCTTGTCAAATTAGAAACTTATGTCTAAAATAATAGATGGGAATACCTTATATTTTCCAGGCTTTAAGCAACCAACTCGGTAGTCAGAATAGCTATTAGACCAATGAAAATTAAAAACAAATACCAAGTCGCCTCGTTCAAAAATAATCATCTTATCCCCCTCATCTCTCCGTGAAATATACTGGTGATCTGAAGTCATGAACTGCAATATAATAGTTATTTAAGAAAAATCAAGATTATTATCCAACAATATCTAATGAAAATATTTAAAAGAAAAAAGTAGGAATTTCCATTGAAGAATTTGCATCTTATAAACAAAAAAGGATACTTTAACTTCTTTGCTAACCACACAATCAACTGCTTTATTGTTAAAGAATGTATAATGCTTCTGCAGTTTCAATTTGAATTTTCCCATGTGAAAGGTTTACCTATCACTTTGACAGTTTGACCAAATTATCTAATTATGTTTTCTATGGTGCAGCAGATAATAATTCTGTGAAAAATTTGGTGTTGAACTAATATACACAATGGAATTTCAGGATGCACTATCGTACAAAAAAATTGTATAATTTCTTTCCTTTTTCCATGCCTCAGCATAGTTTATTTCTCATTTGCCAAAATGATCACTCCAACACCAGTATTTTGAAGTCGCAATAATTAAAACAAGGTACCCATGCCTCTATGAAATATGCAAAATCTGAACTGAAAAAGCATATGATCACTCTATTTTGTAATATGTTGGCAATCAAAATTTGAATTTTTTTACCAATGTTTGAATTTTAGAAATGGTGAGGTCAGCATATTATTCACCAAATGGATGTTTCAGGTACAGTTAAACCATTTCTGTAAAAACCGTTGATAAAAAAAAATAATACATACACCATATTTCTCCTCAAGATGTTGCATTGCTTGATCAAATTCTTGCATCCCCCGGTACCGGAGATATTCTGCATCTCCCTAGATGAGAAGTGATGGATGATAAGTAGGTTATACATATAATTTCTGACAAAATATATATAGGAGACAGTGGACATAGAAAGAAGGGTAATATAGGTAAAACTACTATATAATCTAAATAAAAAAAAGTACAAGTCTAGGCCACATACCAAGATGAACATAAGAAAGTAAAGTCAATTCACATTTGTTTTTGTTCCAAAAACATGCTTCGAGGTAACAAACATCCATGAAACTGATATAACTTTAACAGAACTGTTATAGGGTGAGTTTATAACTATATATGTTGGAAATTAAACTTGATTTTCATGAACTGTATATGTTTTGAGAATTTGATTAACCTTTTCCATGGAGGGGTAATTCTAATCCAAATAATGCCAAATAAGCATTTAGTGGAAAGTTTGTGTAAGTCTAGAATCCAATTCCTCAGAAGTCACATTAATTGGAGTTCAGTTCTATGCAAAAGTTGCAAAACAACTGTTATGACCTTTACTTAATGGGATAACTAGCAGATAACCTTGCAGGCCTAAATCACTTGACAAAATGCTTAGTTGAAGTTAATGGTGGACATCCATCAAGCTTTATTAATCAACAGATCTTGTAATAACTCCAATAGGACTAAACCAGGGTGTTACAATCATCCACTTAAATTTAACATCCACATCAGAAGTTAATGGTAATACACCCATCAATTAATCAACATATTTTGTAGTAACTTCTGACGTAAGACTAAATTGGGGTATTATAATCTACCCATTTATACTTAATGTCCTCATCGAGATCCAAGATGCTTAAGCTAAAGTTGGTGATAGTACGTTGATCAAAGAACACATCTTGTATAACTCTCAATGTGCAACTAAATGGGGGTGCTGCAATCTCCCCACTTAAACTTGACGTTCTCATCAAGACCTGTCAAGTAATGTATAGCTTAGAATCACACCCTTGTCAGTTATGTGAGACTTAGTCTAGTATCGGTTCCATCCCATCCTCTGCTTGTCCTTTCTCACACAGCATCTCTCACCATGCCTAAAATTAGGTCCACTTTCATACCACTTAGCATGACCCGACCTAATAGGATGATTGGCCCATTAACCTCATAAACATAACACACCAGCCCAAAATACTTAAGTTGATGTTAATGACAATAACACCCATCAAGCCTTATTAAATCAAGGTGTTATGATGACTCTTCAAGTCTTGCAAATTGTGTGGATGAATCCATTAAGTGTTGATATTACAAGAATCTTTAATTGTTATTATTTAAATCAAAGGTTGCTAGTTCCTTATTTTATCCCTGTTTTGACTGAATTGAAAGTGAGTGCCAATTGTTGCATTGCCCACCACATATATTTAATCACCCATAGCTCGGAAAAAGGAAAATTTGTTAGTTGAAGTTCTTCATTAAGGACTAGAATGGCTTCTCCTTTCTCACTACCACCTAGCTGTATACCTGAGACCTACTCATGCTCCTAACAACTAACCTTTCAGAATATATAATGACAATGAAATGCTTGATTAATAGCTAGTTAGCTAAGTTCCAAATTCCAAAAACCTGAATAACATTTTTACTAAGTTATAATCCTTGTTACCAAGGTATTAAATTTCGATACCAGTACAAGTGTTTGACCGGTACCAATATGTACCGGTACACGGTATGGTACAGTACCATTTTGGTACCGGTACTGCTAGTATGGTGTGCACCATACTAGAGCACAACACCATACTAGAGCAGTGCACCATACTTAGTGTTAGATGTGTCTTAAATTTGTAACATGGGGCTGGAGCGGAGTGGTTATTTATAGGGTTGGAGAGAAAATTCACATAAGAGAAGTGTGAGACATTCTGCATTTTGGGGGCTAGGGTTTTTCCTCTCTCTTTATTTGTGATTTGACGAAAAGTGAAAATCTCCTCCTCTTTTGCCCGTGGATGTACGGAAGGCACATCGATGTTCCGAACCACGTAAATTGTGTGTGTTATTCTTATGTTTTTCTTGTTCTTCGTTATTTTGTTTGTCGATCATTTTCCAACACTTAGCATGGTGCTCTACACCATAAGCATCTACACCATACTTAAGGTGTAGATGCACCATAACTTGCATCGCACCATACCTGTACCCGATGATATCGCCCGATATATACCTATACCATACATGTACCCATACCAGGCGATACACACTACATACCGGGCAATACGCCCGATATTTACCGGTACCGGGTGTACTGGATACCGGTTTCTTTGGAAACCGTACCGGACGGTACGGTATGAAATTTAAATCCTTGCTTGTTACTCATTCTTGTGGAACTTTCATGTGACTCACTATTCACAAATCACAATGGAAGAAAATTTAATAACATAAATAAGAAAAAATATAATGCTCAACTTACTAAATCAAATCTACGACGACATTTATCGTAACTATTGTCGTTTCCTTGTACCACCACCCCATTAGGAAGATGTTGATCACCTCTTGGAAAATCTACCCATTCTGGAATGTAAATTACAATGACAATAAAGAGTTAAAAATATCATGCCAATTATTGTTTGTGACCATAAAGAGTTACAATATGGACGCATTTCATTGTTTACTGGACATTTTTAGCCTGTACACAACATATCAGAATGCTCAGAATTACAAAATGAAATAAGGCATGTTCCTTGTCTACCTGGATGCCCAAATTCATTTCCCATGAAGTTAAGATATCCTTCACCACCTAAACTCATTGTGAGTAGTCTAATCATTTTGTGCAGAGCTATTCCACGGTCAATCCTAGGAGTTGATGGTGTATCCAATGCCATAAAATCGTACATATCCTACAAAAGTAATAAACCATGTTCCATTAACAGGATAGCTAGTTCATAAATATAAAGTTCCAATCTAGTATTGTTTTTCCAACAAAAATAAAAGACAACCAAAGATGCTCCCACTAGAAAGTATAAAACAGAAAAAAGGTTTATAAACCATGACAGCACAAAAGTAATTTTATAAAATAAGAATTAAGATATGTTAATCATAGTAAGCAATATCTTTGTGCTCTCCTTTCTGTTGATTTCAGGACAAGATACTTCTACACCATATTTAATAAAACTAGATACATTAGAATACCGAAAGATCAGTTCCAACTTCCAAGTAATCAATGCATTTATCTATCAATTGCCTAAAATTTCAGACGTGCTTCTGAGTTAGTTGCATGAATTTATCATAAATAAATCTATACTTATTTATCACCATAAGAAAGGACTGGACATGAATGACACTCTGACCAATATGCATCTGGAGACAGGAGATAAGAAACATGGTATCTCTATCACTACTGACATGGGAGATGGAAGCAGACATGAAAGATGAGGAGTCAATTATAAGAAATTATTAAGAATACAAGTAGAGATTGTAAACTTTCCTAAGTCTTAACAACTTCAGCTTTTAGGATAAGTGGTCACTCAATCAAAAATTAACATGATATCAAAACAGGACTGGCCAAAGACATGGATTATGGACCTAGAAGACAAAGGGGAGGCAACATGATATCATTAGTACTGAGTCTACTGACATTGGAGATAGATATACAAACATGAAAAATGAGAATCTTATCTATTATGAAGAATTATTTAAGAATATAAAAGTATGATCAAACACTTTCCAAAAAACTTTAGCTTTGGGATAAGTGGTTAGTGGTTATCCAATCAAAAATTAACAAGGTATCAAAGCAGGACTGGCTAAAGACAGATTAATAAAAACTATATACACATATTTAAGTCATTTAGTACGTATCCAAGGCTTAGTATTTGCTTGCTACACGTGTCGGGGGATGTTAATAGTATATAAGTATAAATTTGGTCCTTTCTAATTGTTTGAGCTTTTAGATACCAAACTTAACTAAAATAGCAATCCAAATATAAGTATGAAACCAACTTTGGAGAAATTGAAATTTATTAAACTATCATGGATTATTTTCCAAGGATCATATTCAAATAACACTCATGTTCTTACCGGAAACAAATAACTTTTCTATTTTTTAAATAAAAGAAATTTATTTAGCTAACCTATGATTAGGCTGCTTTTGAATTGGTATCAAATTAATTTGGTCATCCAACAAGTAGAACTTTAGATGAGGATTAGGTTAGTGCAAAGATAGACCTGCAAAGCTAACAGGGACATTGGGTGATGCACTACCTGTAATTTCCATTTCTAACAGCTTTCAAGTAAATAGAAACAAATAACTTTTCTATTTTTTAAATAAAAGAAATTTATTTAGCTAACTTATGATTAGGCTGCTTTTAAATTGGTATCAAATTAATTTGGTCATCCAAGAAGTAGAATTTTTAATGAGGATTAGGTTAGTGCAAAGATAAACCTGCAAAAATAACATGACATTGGGTGGCGCACTACGTGTAACAGGACATTTTGCAGCTTTCAAGTAAATAGACACATTTTAGTCCTAGTTTATAGAGTAGATTATTAAAAACCCAAAGGCAATTGGGCCATGCCTGTAAGTAGATTTTAAACTTGAGTTGAATTATATCTGCATGCAATTCCATTAAGAAGATAACTTTATTTTATAATAGTGTTTATTTATATTTGCATTCGTTCAAGGTTTAAAACCAAAAAATCCTTGCTATTTTATAAAAGATGCCACAATAAAATTGGAGGGAACTTTTTAAGAACCTTGTCCATTAGCCAGAATGCTATTGTTTTGTCACCAACAAGAGCTTGGTCATGGCTTTCAGCATAAGCAACACATTTCTCTAACCACCTCCTGTTAGTGAGAGTAGCAACAATATCACCCATATTCCAGTCTTCATCATTTAACCTGAACAAATTGTAAAACTCACTTTCAGTCATTGAGTAGTCATTGAGTATGTTGAAGAAAATGGACTTGGGCCTAACTCCACCCTAAAAGCTAGCTCATAGGGGGAGGATTGTCCAAGTCATTATAAGGAGCACTTCACACTTATAACCAGCCAATGTGGGATATCTAACACACCCCGCTCACGCCTGGGGCCGAACTCCAACAATTGACATTCTTTAAAACTTTATCACAATAACATAATATTTGAGATTGACTGTGTGTTCAAGTATTAGGAGATAGTGTATCTGATGAAAGTTGTATGCCAAAGGCCATTGCAAGAAACACCAGAAGTTAGTATCTTCAACAACAGGAGCATGCTGAAACACCATATTTTATGGATTGCACACATTACACATTACTATGACTAGGTGGCATGACTAGCTACCAAATATAAGAACCAAACCATGGGCAACTATAATTAGCCGGGTCAAATATTGCATTTTGGTCATAGTATCATTGGATGAGTCAATCTCATAGCAAACATTAATTTATAACATGCACTGGAAGCTGTCCAAGTGGAATACAAAATTTTAAGCACTAGATGCAAATTTTAGAATTACACTACACAGAAAAATTCATCATTTTGTTGGACCATGCTGAGTTTATTTCAAAGTTCATAGATATATAAATGTCTATAATGAAGACATGAAGTATCATAGGTCATCTGATCTATTTTAGATGCTTTATGAATAAAAATTCATCAAGCATGATATACATATTTATGGTGACTGCTTTATGAAGTGAGACATTATTGAGGCTGGACATTATTGACTATCGTAACACATGAAATCACATGAGCCTGGAAGTTCCAGAGATAAATAGTTTTTAAACATATATTAAAAAAAAAACTCACTTCATGATTTCGATCCATTTATCTGGTATAGCCATATGAAGGCGATAGTCAAACCCAACACCACCATCTGTTACAGGGATGCAGAAAGTTGGCATTCCACTGACCTGTTCAAAAGAATTGAATTGTGAAGCAAACAAACATTATGTACTATTCATGCTAACTTGCATGTGAAAGTTAAATCATTAATAGCCATATCTGAATAATCTGTATTATAGGTTGATACTATTGTACTAAAATTACACACTAATCTGAATAAAAGTTCACCCCATGTAGCTTATACGACCAGAGGAGAGAGAGAGAGAGAGAGACCAGTACGAGTGTAGCAGAAGCGACAATGGAAGCATAGGAATAAGTGGATGAGTTGTCGATGTGGATGTAAGTGCAACAAAACTTTTTCCTTACCTCGAAGTCTCGAACTATAAATCTCGATGGGAAGCATCATAGGATCGCTTTATGGCTTGTTGTGCCTCTAGTAAACGAACTGCATAGGAGGTTGAGTTTTTGATCCCTCTGTCAAAGCTCAAATTCTATAGCTTTCGAGCGTGCCACACCTGTCGTATGGGGAAGGAGGCAGGATGGGGAGCAGCCATAAACTGCTTCAAAAGGCGACATCTTCATTGCCAATGGAAGGCTGTATTGAAAAAGTACTCGACCCATGGTAACCAGTGACCCTAATGCTTCGGCTTGCCGCAAGAAAAAAATGCCTCAATTACATCTCCAAACTGCGGCTAACCACCTCAGTTTGCCCATCATATTGAGGGTGGTATGCATAGCTATAGGATAATTTTGTGCCACTCAAAATGAAGAGTTCTCTCCAAAATGCACTTGTGAAGACTTTGTCATGGTAGCTCACAATAGTTTCAGGTAGGCCATGTAATTTAAAGACTATCTCAAAGAAAGAGCATGCCACCATAATAGCCGAGAAGGGATGTACTAAAGCAATGAAATGAGCACTTTGGTAGTCTAATTTGGAAGACGTTCAATAAAGTCCATTGAAATGTCGCTCCAAATTTGTAATGGTATTGGAAGAGGTTGCAGCAGGCCAGCTGGTTGTAAGCTCTCTTATTTGTTGCGTTGGCAAATAGCGCAAGCCTAAACATATTGCTGCACATCACGACGTAAGTTAGGCCAATATAATTCTGATTTGAGGCGTTGATGTGTTCGTTGATATCCTTTGTGGGCGGAGTTGTGGAAGGCAGTGATCACCTCGTTGCGTATGCCAGTGTTGTGGAATAAACACCCGTGTCTTATACAAGTATAAGACCAGCCCGTCATGTGTCGTCCCTAGAGAGGGTCGGGGTTCATCCTTAATCCTGTCAAGATGTTCTTGAAGCTTTGGATCTTGCAACATGGCAGATTTGAGGGACTCCGTTAAGGAGGGCAGCGAAATGGCTAACAAGGTCGTGTCCACCTGATGTTTTTGCGAAAGAGCATATGTTCCCTGGTTAAGTCTCCCTACTCAGTATTGTATTATAAAGTCGAAGCCCAGAAGCTTAGATATCCAGTGTTGTTGAGGTCCTATAGCAACTCGTTGGTCAAGCAAAAATTTAAGAACGTAATGGTGAGTTCTTACCATGAAAGGATGACCCCAAAGGTAGGGAGCCTAGTAACACAACCTTTGCTAGCCGGATCAGTTCGTTCTCATATGTTGAAAGCCATAGATGTTGTTCTGCAAGATGTCGGCTGAAATAGGCGATCGACCTTCTATCATGTTCGCAATTAATGAGGACATCTACATCCTCATTAATTGCGAAGGATTAGTCATCATGAGCCTGACATCTCCGACCCATTCCGAGTAACATCTCAACGAGATTACCGGACGGCATTATCGCCAATCCCAATATATAGAGACACGACACGCCTCAGGTAACATAGAGTCTGACTTCTATTACCTCCATCTTGATCACATCTTGACTTGAGCGTCGAGGTATCTTTTGCAAGTCCCCCGCCGGAGTTATGCCTGACCTAGAGACACATCAGACCGGATTGCACCACTCCAACTTCAGACAGGAACAATATTCCAAACATTTTATCTTGAAATAAAAAATAAGTTTGGTATTTCTATCAAAATTTTACGGACTGACAATGCTCGTGAATACCTTCATTCTAACTTTGTTAACTTTTGTACCTCCCATGGTATCATTCATAAGACTTTGTGCCCTTACACTTTCCAGTAGAATAGGGTTGCCGAGCACAAAAACCGCCATCTTCTGGACGTGGCAAGGACACTAATGTTCCATATGAACGCTCCTCAATACCTTTGGGGGATGCTGTTCTCTGTTCTACATATCTCATTAATTGTGTTCTATCTTCTGTTCTAGGAATAGGTCATCCTTCTATGCCATGTTTCCAAACTAGCTACCATCCAAGTTTCACCAAAAACCATTGGATGTATTTGTTTTGTTCATAGTCTTGACCCTGGTTATGACAAACTATTTCTTAGGGCTATGATATAGATGTTATGATCCCGTTTCTAAGAGACTCTTTAGTCTTTACCTTTGTGGATGTTTCTTTCTTTGAGGATACTCCTCACTTCACTTCCATGCTAAGTCCTTTGACTCTAGTCTGTGAACCACCAACACTTCCTCCACCTATCACTTCTCCTCCCATCACCACCACTACAGACCATCTTGAAGAGCCTCCATCCACTACTGATCCCCATTGTTAGTTTATCAAAGGCGGCACCAAGGGTACAAGTGGAGTCTCCAGACAGCATACTCCACCATCTCCACTTCGCTCTCAAGATCCTCCATCAGTATTTGAACTTCCTATTGCTCTACGAAAAGGTAAACGAAGTTGTACTACTCATCAACATTAGCAATTACATATCTTTTACTCATCTCTCACCCTCACTTCGCCAGTTTGCCTTATCTTTGTCTTCTCTGTCCATTCCCAAAACATACCACGAAGCATTGCTTGATCCTAAGTGGAAAAGTGCAATGGATGAGGAAATGGATGCCCTTAGATCCCGACATACTTGGGACCTTGTTAGGAGAGCAAAACTAGTTGCTTGCAAAATGGTGTGCAGTCTAAAATATCTGTCAGATGATATTGAGCGGTATAAGGCTCGCTTGGTTGCTAAAGGCTCTACGCAACAATTTAGGGTTGACTAATTTGAGACTTTTTCTCCTATTGCCACACTCAACTCCGCCAGAATTCTCATCTCACTTGCCATAAATATGGACTGGAGTATGCATCAATTGGATGTCAAAAATGTATTTTTATACGAGGACTTGACTGAGACTGTATTCATGGAGCAACCATTTGGATATGTTGTTCGGGGGGGATCTAGTGTGACAACTAAAGAAAGCGATATATGGTCTCAAACAAAGTTCACGGGTATGATTGAGGATATTTTACTCACTGCAAGTAATCGTGATGGAATTGAGGAAGTTAAAGCCCATATGAAAAATCATTTTGTAACAAAGGACTTGGGTCGTCCGAGGTACTTCCTTGGTATTGAGTTTGCCTATATGAAACATGGGTGGTTCTCTGCAAACCAGCTAATGTACCCGTTGATGCAAGTGTCACCTCTGAGCCTGAAGGTGACTGTGATCTTGATGAGCTTGCGAGGTTTCGAAAGTTGATTGGAAAATTGATTTATATTTATTTGACAGTCACTTGACCGACATATCTTATGCGAATGGTGTTGTGAGTCAATTCATCCATCAACCAAGAAAAATGTATTCTAATGCAGCTGGGTCTGTTAATGATAGAAGATCAACCTTATGGTATTGCACTTATGTAGGAGGAAATCCGGTCACTTGGAGGAGTAAGAAGCTGATCACTTGGGTATGTTAATGTGGTGGTTCGTTCAAGTGTTGAAGTTGAATATAAGGTCATGGCTCATACTACATGTGAATTGATGTGGGTCAAAAGCCTTCTAAGAGAATTTGGGTTCTCTTCTGACGAGTTCTATGGTCATGCATTGTGACAACCTACCAACTATTCATATTGCCAACAATCTTATTTTTCACGAAAGGACGAAGCACGTTGAAGTTGATTGTCATTTCATTCGAGATGCAATCCTCTCAAAAAATATTACCACACCTCACATCTCCTCTCAAGACCAAATTGCAGACATCTGCACCAAGGCTCTCAACTCAACTCGGTTCATTTGTGTGACAACCCGGGCATGGTTTTGAGGAGGGTTAAAAGTTGTTGATGGAGTTCATCCATGGGAGGCTTCAATGGCAAGTTCAGTGCGACCTTGTGCATAAACGAGTTCATGAGCATTCACGACTCATCCATGGGAGGCTCTCATGCCAAGTTCGGTGCGGCCTTGTGCATGAACGAGTTCACGAGCGTTCACGACCTACTAAGGATCAGGAGATGTGTTCTTCTTGTGAAGGTGATTCCGTCTCCAGTAAGGAAGCAAAGGAACAAAGCTTTCTCCTCCTGGCATAACCCACACAAACTTAACCTTTATCAAAAACAAACTCATTAAACAAAATTAAATGTTCTAAAAATATGCCTCCATATTGAAGTGTTCATTCCTTGTAGTTATTGTTAAAGTCTCACATTGTTTAAGGATATGATCAAGATAGCCTTTAAACAACTTGGGCAGTCCTCCCCCTTAGAGCTAATTTTTCGGGTGGAGTTAGGCCTACTAATTTCTAACATGGTATCAGAGTCTATCATGTGGTTGATATTGTACCACCTGCAGATGTCCAGTCCTATAAAGTCCTACAAACTCCATGCTCCAGATGTCCAATCTTGGGCATGGGGAGGGCGTGTTAAAGTCCCACTGCATGATTATTGACTATTTGAAGATCCACCTTGACCTGCTGTGAGACATGGAAACATGCTTGTAAGTTGTATCTGTATACCAATGACAATCACTGGTATATATGATGTCATTTGTAATTTGCTTCGTCTCCAAACATAGGATTCTGTAATGAGCACATATCTCTGAGTGACAACTTTAAACTTTAACCACAGAGTTCAATGTGTTTAATGCTCTTCACTCATGACACCATTATAGGACTTTTCCTATAAAATGAACAGAACTAGAAGTCTAGAACAAAGTCCCTCCACTACATTTGTTGTCGAGAATTCTGTGGTTCTACCATTATTGATGGATCATATTCAGTTGATAATCCCACTGATGATTCTACAGTTGTTGTACAATGCATGTCTTTCCTTCCTGGCTTTCCCCGTGCAAAATATAATGTGTCTTAGACTGGTTATTGCCTTGCCATGGTAGTAGAGGAGTGGAAAGCAGAGTGTCTAGTTTTCAGACCTCAATTGTTATAGGAGCATTAAATTCCTATAGCTCCAAGCTATCCAATGGTAGTACAGCTTGTTAGGGCTGTTCATTGGGTCAACCCGACCCAATGAACCCGAGAACCCGACCCGACCTATTTGGGTTGGGTCGGGTCGGGTACAATTTGACCAAATCCGACCGTAATCGGGTCGGGTCTCGGATTTTAGAATTTGAAACCCAATGACCCGAGACCCGACCCTATGACCCAATTATTTCAATTTTTTTAATCATTTTTAAAATATTTATATTTAAAAAATATTTATTTTTAATAATTTTTTAATTTTTTTAAAAATATATTGTTAAAAACTCTTTTTTTTTTACCTAAACGGGTAAACCCGACTACCCAACCCGAACTAGGTCTGGTTGGGTCGGGTCGGGTTTGAGGTGAAAAATTTTCAACCCGACCCGATTACACTTGGTCGGGTCGGATCGATTTTTTCCTTAAATACGACCCGACCTGACCCGTGAACACCCCTAGAGCTTGTCACACACAGACTTCTCCATGGGTGTTTGACTTAGGAGCCTCAGGTTAAATGTTGATACACTTTTTTGCACCATATATAGATCTACTAGGACATCAGGTAAACTTCATTGAAAAGGATAGAATACCTGAAACTTTTTCCTTTCTAACTGTAATAAATATAAATGCATATATTGTTATGTTTCCTAATACTTAAACCTTAAACTTTTGGGGAAGTTGATCATCCAATCAAATTTAACTTGTGTCGGAGCAAGAAGTCGGTCCTTTGTTCGAATCCTCCTAGCATCGGTATTAAAAAAAAAAACAACTTCAATTAAGTCGATTCACTTATTGGGCTTGGATCAGTCTCCTCAAGTTTACCCGCCCACAAGTGAGGGGGTCTTACGAATATATATGGATAGATTGGTCGCTTTCTTAATAGCTTAAGCTTTTGAGAAAGTTGATCATCCAATCAAATTTAACACATTGCTAATCATATGCTATTTAAATTTACACTACTAAGCTACAAAGCTACTTAAAAAAAATCAAATGCAACTCCTTTATTTTAATATAACACTCACAAGAAAACTCCAATTTAGTACCTCTGAATCATTTTTCAAATTCAACTAGACTGTGATGTTAAATTTAACTAATCAAATTTAGTTTCATTACTAATTTTCATATCAAATCTCATTAGATACTTGTATAAATGGAAGCTTCACTTACATCTTCACCAATAGAAACAGCCTCCGGATAAAGTCCATGGATCATATCATTTACCAACATTAAGTAGGTCACTGCATCTACATCAGTAGCAAATCCAAAGTATTCATTGTAATTCCCAGTAAAGCTCACCTGAAAGTAAGCAGGCAAAAAGAAAAATGATGTCAATCCTTCTTAGCAATCAACTTCTAACAATTTTGATGTAGAGAATTAAAAGACAGATTTCTTTATCAGATGACTTCCGTGACATGTACAAGGTTGTAATAGATAATATCTGAAATCATGCTAAATTAACTACTTTAAGCATCTAGACCATCTCAAAAGAACGTAGCATCATAACAAATTAAACAAAATGAATCAGTATGCTATTTGAAAAGCTCAATATAACTATAATGAATAAAAGATCATCTAACCGCAAGACCGTGGTGAGTGTACATCATTGAGGTCACGCCATCGAATCTAAACCCATCAAATTTGTACTCCTCTAGCCACCATCTCGCATTGGATAATAGAAATCTTAAAACCTAGTTAAAGGAAGAGAAGTAGATTACAAATTTACAATACCCGTTACTCAACCTTAAAAAGGCAACAAACAAAGGTGTCTTAAATTGAAACACAGTTCCTTACCTCCCAACTTCCATAATTAAAAAGACGAGAGTCCCACATCCAATGATGACCCCGCGAGCCAGAATGGAAATAGTGTCCATCCGTACCATCAAACTGATTCAGTCCATCAAGTACATTGTTTGATGCATGACTGCATATATGGTGGAAACTTGTTCAGAAGGAACATTATATTTCCGAGGATGAAGAATATACATCGCAGTTGTGCCATAATTTTTGGTGTTTTATTACATGAATATTTCCAATTGATAAACAAGTACATAGCTCTGCATATACATGTTACATGTCGATTAATGTATCTAAGTTGTTTTAGAATAATAAGCAAGTCATATCAACATACCTATGCAAGTTCATGCTCAGGCAAGTGTTTCATGAAACAAAACCATTGTAGTACCATGAAAACTCAGGTTGATGCTCATGCTCATGCTCATTACAACACAATACTGGAAAATAATCTCCACTAATTACTGGAAGTCTGCGAAGCAACCATAAGCTTCTGCATAACGAAAAGTCATATAACTATAATGATATATGACAAAGATGATCTCCATAGCCTAAAAAGCTACAATGAAGAACTTTTAGGCTTTCTTTGGATTGTGGAATAGGGAGGAGAGTGGAAGGGAGGAGTTATCTATCCCATCCCATGTTTGACTTTTAATTGTAGAATGAGGGGAATGGGTTTGGAGGTGTTAAAAACTCCTCCAAACCCCCACCAAACTCCTCAAACCTTTATTCCACCATTTTGGTGGAATATGGATGGATAAAAAATTCAAAATATTTTAATGCCATCAAAAATATCATTTTGCCCTCCTTGAAATAAAAAAAATTCTCCTGTTTTTTTTTTAAAATAATTTAATTTGTTACACATTTTTTATTTTTTCTATTTTTAATATTTATTGGTAACTTTTTTAAGTTTGATTATTAAAATTTATTATTTTTAAATTAATTGTTTTTAACAAATTATTTGTTAAAGTCCCACATTGGTTAAAAATATGGCCAAGGTAACCTTTAAATAGTTTGGGCAATCCTCTCCTCATGAGCTAGCTTTTAGGGTGAGTTAGACACTTAGGCCTACTAATTTCTTAACATAGTATCAGAGCTAGTCATGTGGTTGATATTGTGCCACCCGCAGATATCCAGTCCTGCAAAACTCCACGCCCCAGATGTCCAATCCTGGGCGTGAGGGAGGTGTGTGTGTTAAAGTCCCACATTGGTTAAAAATATGGTCAAGGTAGCATTTAAATAGTTTGGGCAATCCTCTCCTCATGAGCTAGCTTTTGGGGTGAGTTAGGTCCACTAATTTCTTAACATTATTAAAGCAAGGTAACTTTCATTTTGTACGTAAATGTGCATAGAAGGTTAAAAAGGGTCTTTTCATTAAAATTATCCTCTCCCACCCCACCCTTTAAAATTTCTACCCAAATAAGGAGAGGGATATATATTATCCCCACCCACCTTTTAATTACCCTATCCAAACATGAGATTAACTACCCTTCCTCACCCCCCTCCCTTCCCCACCTCCCCTTATCCTTCCCCTCCCCACTCCTCCCGTCCTTTGTATCCAAACAAAGGGTTAGTAAGACAACAAAAAGAAATGCAGACACATGCATTTAGGAATTTGATACTGAATATGATGCACAAGTAGAAGCTTTAGCCGGAGAAAATTACTATGGAAACCAAAACAATAGCTGCCATTATTATTTTGAAGCATACTAAATATCATCCATCAGGAACTACAAATGTCACCTGTGAACAATATCCATGAGAACAAGAAGACCGAGCTCATGAGCTCTATCAATTAAGGACTTGAGTTCGTCTGGGGTTCCAAAACGACTGCTGGGTGCAAAAAAGTTAGTGACATGATACCTGCAGAATGTATTGCATGAAAGCATTTATTTTTAGAAACAATGGTAGAAGAACAGAAAATCAGTAGCTAGATGTCACAACATAAAAAATTAATTAACCCTTGGAAGAAAGAGCTCAAAATGTTTCAAGAAAAATGCCCTGATTATGATAAGAATTTAAATATCCAGAATGGTGTGAATTAACTAGTTCCAAACAATTAAGTATTTGCAAGTAGGAATGAATCTATTCATCAATGTTCATGTAATCATATGAATACATTACTTTGGACAATACATTCACTAAAAAATTTCTTCATTTGAGATAAATGTCATATATGCACTATACTAATAGCATATTCTTCCTTATGTGAATCTAATTATCAAGGTTTAAAATCTCATACTATTACCCAACTCGGTGACCGATATTGGCACGTCTCGGTATGGTACTGTACTGTACTAACATGACTCAATACAGTTCGGTACAAATTGGACTTTACCGACACACGCGGTACTTTTTTTATTTGACTCCAAACTCATAGTTTAAAATGATTAATTAAGTAAGATGATTAGAGAACATACATAACACACTAATAAAGCAAAAAAACATCTCAACACAAAAATATGAAAAATATGAATTTAAACGTAAAAGGATAAAGAGTAGCATCCATCAAAGAAGGTAGGCAGCGTGTCAAAGAGCGCAACATGACTAAGGTCCATGAGCGCAACACAATTAGAGTAAGAGAGTAGTGTGGGGAGGAAAATAAGGAGTTTGAGGGCTTTTTAGCTCTCAAAATCCTTAGAAACTACTCCCAACGCCTCAATAGTCATCGGAGACTAGTTTTAAAAAACCCATAATGACTGGAAAAATAGCTGTTGGGGTTGTACCGGTAAAACTCCAGTAAAAACCTTGTACCAAGTGTTACCAACCTGGTACTGGCGATACATGCATTATACCACATGATACAATCAGTACATCTAGTACTTTGCATGTACCGACCTGTAACGTGACATTATTGTAAAAAAATGATACGTACCACCGGTACGAGGCAGTACGGTACGAGATCTAAAACTATGCTAATTACATTTGCAAATTGTCAAACATATTTGTTTTCTTGAATTTATTCTTGAAGATGTCGATCACTTAGAGTTGCATATCCTTTAATGGCTATGTTCTATAAATTACCCCAACAAACTAGTAAGACTTCTTGATAATACTAAGGTGTATTTAACTTGGAATTGAAAATGTAAACACTTAGAAGAATTTCTATGTATTAAGGGCACCCTCCATCTTTTAAAAACATATGTCAAGTGATTATGATTTTACTCTATGATAGCATGTAATAGAAAGGATTCAAACTTTTAACTTGAGGTTAAGATTTTAGGTGAAATACTATGCTATCAAAGTGGGAGGTTTTGTCCTAGGCATGGTATAAAAAACTATACGGTACCGAGCAGGCGAGCAATACGACTAGTTTTTTGAAAAACCCTTACTGGTACACCCATATATATGTAAAATATCGAATATACCGATTGTACCACCCGGTACAAAGCATACCGGATCAATACCAGCCTGTACTAGCCTAACAACTAATTGGGAACTTTTTATACTGGTTCCAATAGATAGATTTGGGGGTATATAAAGCCGTCAAACCCCTTATTTACCTCCTCCCACTACTCTCATTCTCTCAAATTCTCTCAGAGCTCATTCATTCTAATATCAAGACTTGAATTGTCTTTTTATGTATTGGTGTACCTTATGAGTTTGAGATGTTTCTATGCTATATTAGGGAATTATATATGTTTTTTTATCATTTTAAATTATGACCTTGGAGCTTAAAATTAAAAAAGGTACCGTACTGTATGTCAATACCATATGGTACCATCCCGTTATCGAAATCGGTACCTTTACGAGATTCTAAACCATGGTCCTGGGGTAACCTTCTGCCCTCTCACATGCGATAGGGATGGTATGAAAAAAATTAATAGCACATTCATCCTACCACTTAAGCTTTGAGATGGGATGGCATTGATAAAAGAACTTAAAAGATATATAGTCACTACATATTGCTCAAACCAGTTGGCAATGTGTCAAAATTAGTACTTATATTGGCGTTTGATTCTACATATAATAGAAAAATCTAAAAAGCCTTTAACAATGCCCATGGATAGGATAATAGGATTACAAATAATTTCTTTTACAAATGATTGATTCTGTTATCTCCATCTAGACAATCCCACTTTAACACTAGATCAACATATCTGAAATATATTAAGGAGATGGGTGCTCTAATTTAACAAAAGACGGTAGAAAACTAATTAAAAACATTGGACATTGGACTAGAGATATCGTAGCATCAAAGTAATCTAGCTAAACACCATTGTTTCAAATTTTGCAATCCAAAAGATACACTATGTTTTTCCTATAATCGCAAGATATGCAATCATATAAAGAACACAACATAAGAAGTAACAAAGCACTAAAAAATACAGACCCAAAGCTTGCATAATAAGAGTGCTCCTGGATGGCCATTATCTGAACAGCATTATATCCCAGCCTTTTGATTCGAGGTAGCACATCATCCCTAAAATTAACATATGTGTTAATCTTTGGCTCCTGCATATGCCCACAGTTAAAGATTTATTAATATTGTAGTTGTTGTTTTAGCTAAAAAGACAATAAAATAAATGCCAACTAGAATATATAAAATCCTAAGTATTGTTTTCTCATGCCCTCTTAAAACAGAAGTATTACTTTCTTTAAGCCTCTTAAAATGAATGCATATTTTAGTCACCAGAACCAATGCATGAAAACTCATCAAATATAAAACTAAAATATCAAAATTTAGCACTTGAAAAACTAGTTGTAACTAAGTTTGAGAAAAAAAAGAGTCAACAACACAATCTCTTGTAGTTTTGGATTCTTTAGAAGCGAAAGTAGACAATGAATCACCAAAACATCACTTTAGAAATCCTAGAAGCGATTCCATGGTGTCTTCGGAGCTTCCTCTCTAGCTCAAAAAGAAATGCAACGCCAAGGTGTCACCTGAAAGTAATCGCTCATACTTCTAAAAGTTTATTAAGCACCAATTTTTATAAAAAAATTACATTGTTAGGAAAGGATCCAATCTAGATATCTCCATGCAGTCAACAATTTGAAATTAGGCAATTAATAATTGCCTTTATTTACTTCGCAATTTAGGATTGAATAAGACCTTGATTTTGGCTCATGATTTTAGGATAACTAATGTTGATTTCCTTTAATATTACATTTCTTTTATTTGATTCATATTCCCAGTAGAGTTAAGAAATCTATGCAATATATTTGTATCTTTGGAATACAACTTCGATTTCTTCTCCCCCTATATTCTCTCCCTCTCATGGTAATGCTGCATCACACTTATGTTCTTGTTAAAGTCCCACATTGGTTGAGGTTGTGGTCTAGATAGTCTTTAAATAGATTGAGCAATCCTCCCCCCTATGAGCTAGCTTTTTGGGTGGAGTTAGACCATGGTTTAAAATCTCGGTACCGGTACCGATTTCGGTCACCGCCCAAAACCGGTACCGTACCGTACCGACACACGGTATGGTCCGGTACGGAAAATAGCATACCGGTTTTTTTTGTTTTTTTTTTTAAGAAATAACTCCATATCTTCAATAACAACATAATTGATAAAGAAATGCTTAAAATCAATATTCAAATGTCAATTACATGAATACAATATTTAAAATACCCCAAACCCGGCTCCAAACGGCTAGAGAGCCGTTTGGGGTCACTGTTTATCATACCGGGCGGTATACCGCCCGGTATGATTAAATACCGCCCGATATCGGGCAGTACGAGCCGACAAATGTGGCCGACAGCCCTATGGGCTGTCGGCCACCTGTTGCCAACGTTAACAAACCATCATACCGCCCGGTATACCATATATACCTGGTATTTTCAAATACCGGGTATATCGAATACCGCTAAGGCGCTAACCCAAAAAACCGGTAAATACCGGGCTTACCGTACCGTTTCGGCCGATTTTTTAAACCATGGATATATGAAAAACTTTAGACCTAAAGATAATAAAATATTTGTATCCCAAACGACCGAAAATAGGAATGAGACCCCATGACTATGACTATGTGATTTGCTAGGGAAAACCATACTATGATGCAAGGTTCAAAATCTCGGATTTCTTATTGGTACCGTTGTTTGGACGATACCTGTATGTAGTGGTACCATATGCCATGGTTTCAAATACCGTACCGTACCGCCCGGTACGGCCGGTATTTACCGATTTTTTGAAAAACCGATATACGAGATACCCGGTATTAGGCGATACCGGGTATCTCGGTAAATACCGCCCCGTATGAGCGGTATTTATCAAATACTGCCCATATCGGGCGGTAGTATGACGTAACGGCTCTTAAAAAGAGTCATTGCGACAGTAGCATATAGCCGTTTGGGGCCGGATTTAAAATATTGTATTCATGTATTTGACATTTGAATCTTAAATTTAAGTATTTCTTGATCAATTATGTGTTATTGGAGTTATTTTTAATAGAAAAAAAAAATGGCCGGTATGCTTTTTTCGTACGGGCCCGTACCGTGTGTCGGTACGGTACGGTACCGATACATATCGGTATCGGTCACTGACCGAGATCGGTACCGGTACCGGTATTTTAAACCATGCATATATCACAAAAGTTCTATTCTGGAATAAAAACTCAATTTAATATTTTCATTAAAAATTTGCATACTAATAATGCTCGGCCTTTTGGGCTTTGTTTTGTTCTTTTTACTCTTACCCCGATTTCAGTTGCCACCCCTAATAGTATTAAAGTTATTTATACTTTCTATTTTACCCTTAGTGAATAGTTTTGCCAAAGTATATTTATTATTTTGATCCTCACCTCATATTGTATCTCTTTTATTCCTCTTTATACCATTATATTATCGAGAGACTAATGTTGAATGGACGAACCCTTTTACTTCTCACAGCGTGCAAAAAGGTGAAGAAGCAATAAGGCTACTTATTTGTTACTCCATGGATTGGAAAAAACAGTGAGAATTGGACATCTTTTGAAAAATAGGTAAATTCATTAATATAAAATAACTGGTAGCAAGGGACTGAATTCAAAGAGATAATGAAAATGTATGAGTTCAAATCAAACAAAAGCATTAGAAAAAAACAGATAAAATGATAATCTTGTCATAATTAATATATGCAACAACATATAGAGTGACCATGGTATCGGGGTGTACCGAAGGTACCAGGCGGTACCGACCTATCTGTACCGATTTTGAGATTTTTAGTAGATTGTGTGCTTTGGAGCTATAATAGGAGATATTAGTAAGTGTATGTTTGTTTCATAGGATAGATTGAGATAGGATAAGGAATGGATTCAATCATTTGTTTGTTTAGTGCATGAATTAGAAGAAAATAGGATTATAAAAATATAAAATTAAAACTATATCCCATATATACGGGATTAAAAAAAATTCTTATCCAATACTCTGCCATTTAATATCCCGTCGTATCCAATAAAGAAAACGATCCATAAATGTATCTAACAGGAAATTTGATTGGATAAGTGAAAGAAATAATTTATATACAAAAAACTACAAATCATTATTATTTTCAGCTCATCCAGAGGAAAATTAAATTAATTAAGATGGAAAGTTATATATCATCAAGAAGAGGCAATATGCAACTTCATAAAGCCTCCGATAGGTTATTAATGGAAACAAAAAAGTAGATTCAAGAATAAAAATAAAAGAGGGATTTCATACCGGACTACTCATTCCAACATGGCACTCATAAATGCGCAATGACTTTGGAGCTTTTGGTTGAGGATGTTGGAAAACATGCTTGTCCTGTTTGTGCATTTAAAGTCATTTAGAAAATATAACATCGCAGAAGATCACTATTAATCCAACCATGCTCTTACATGAACCTTTATAAATTTATGAAATCAGAATAATTAATAAGAGCAAAAAAATCTCATACCAGTAAGTTTATGAAATAGGAAGGACAAAAAAGAATAAAAGAAGATAAAGTCACATACCTCTTCAGGTGGATCATAGTATATTCCATTATATGGTATTTCACCAGGGGCCTGTACAGAAAATTTGATCCAGGCAGGAATAGAGTCTTTGACACCTGATGGAGTATCCATGCGTATCTATCATAATTATAACAGCCAGTTATCAACAAGAAAATTGAACTTCTACTGTACCATATATAAGCAGAAAATTATATGCTTTGTAGAAGTGTACTGCATTTTGGGGAATTGTAATCTTTCAATAATGCAGAGCTCAGCATATGCATATTCCAGCAAATTATATCCTTTTGATTTTGTCATAATTTGAAATTAAAAGGATAAAAAATAACTAGTAATTTGAGTGATGAAGTCACATGGTTGCAATTTTCTATTTCTAGACTGTTAATTTGTTCAGTGGCCAAAAAGCTAAAATGTTAGGAATAGGCTCAATCTATTTATTTATATTTTTAACACTCCCCCTCTCCCCCTCACATGCAAAGGACACTAGCTTAAGCCTAACACGTCGACGATTTTACTTTAACTGAATGTTTCTTTTATAATAATTACTAGCAGGATTTAAACTCATGACCTTCCTACTCCTATACCATGTTAAAAGTGGTTGGTGACAACTTTTCCCAAAAGCTTTAGTTGTTACAAAGTGTCTGAAACCTATTTATCTATATTCTTGACATAAAGAATGCAAAACAAGAGACTCGAAAGCCTTGCTTTAATGTGATACTTACAAAGTAATTGCAACAACCTTAATGTTGATAATTTAAGTATCCTAGATTCCTAGTGACAATATACAAAAGCCAAAGATAAAGGCCATAACCATGGCCATTATTATAATGCAAGTACAGAGCATAGAAATGGATGCGCATGAAAAACACTGGGAGCAACTTCAATCGCTATGGATACTTTCAACCATGGCAGCATGCCAATCATCAGGCAGAATTGTATGGTCTGCATGCTATTGCTCATGCTTGTAACATGCATTGTGCCAGTCACAAATGAATTTTGTACCACCAAATATCAATTATAAGAAACAGGTAAAGAGGAACATATGTGAATATGTACACCCTATTTTAGCAAGAGAAACCTTTACAAGTGAATCTAGTTATTGAAAACAAGAAAAGAATATGGAGTACATATTTTAATGTCCAACCATGTTTAAAAGGAACAAACAATTACAACTGCTTATTGCTACAAACAGAGGAGAATATAGATTACTTTTGACCAAGTTTACAAGTAACAAACCTTTACACGTGAGCCATGAGGAATAGGAGGCGAGCCATCTACATTGTTAGGTAGAAAGACCTCCCAAACACCATACTCGTTCTGGGAATTATTAATCAATAAATATCAGCAGATAAGAAGCCAAGGATATGAAGCATATCTGATCAAATAAACAAAAGCTTGAACTGCATTCTACAAGAAAGTGCCATCAAATAACTGTGTATGAAATATCCCATTACCTGATTATCTTATACAATTCCAATCATTGCCATTAAAATTCATTGATAAAAGGGTAAAAGAGAAACCTAAATATGACATTCTCGAAATATCGAACAACAATAATCTAGAATGGTTTAGCTAGTTCCAGTATTTGTAGAACCAGTAACGGATAGTTCCATACAGCAAAAAAGTTTCTGTCAAGGTTTTAAATACCGATACCGGATACCGGTACTAGTGTTTGACCGGTACCGGTGCAGCACCATACTTAAGCAATATGGTGCCATACCGCTTAAGTACCCATTCCGAGCAGTACCGCCCAGTATCGGGTATGGTACCACACGGTATGGGCGGTATTATTGAATACCGGGCGGTACGCCCGGTATTTACCAGTACATCTACCGAATACAGATTTCCTAAAAAATTGGTATGTACCGCCCGTACCGGGCGGTATGTTATGAAGTTTTGAAGTGAACCTTGGTTTCTGTTGTTAATCAATGCCATTAAAAATATTTCTAAATGATGAAGTAAATAATAACTTTTATTAGCACACTATCATAGTTTTTGTGATAACAGAAAGCAAAAAGAGAGAGAGAAGCGCATAGCACCCTATATAAGATCATAAATAACTAAATCTATATAAAACAAAAGCACAACTTCAACCTGACTAGACAAAAATTCAAGACAAAATTTGCCGTACCCGGGTCATCACATCTGCATTGGGATTCCAGTTGTTAAAATCTCCTATAAGGGTTGCCCACTGAAAACCAAAAATAAGCAGTTATTCTTTGACAATGCTAAGGTATGCAGGAAGTAATGGAAACTAAAGGAACTTCAAAACTTAAAATTCGTCCATCCCAATGAAGGTTGGAATGGCACAGGACACAAATATGATATAATCATGATATGCTACAGCGCAGCATATATTATTAGAGTAGAACATAACATGGAGAAGACATAATTTGTATCATTTGAGTTATGTTGCAATTTAACAATATTTGACAGCATAAATCCTATGGAACCCTGCATATGAAAGACATCAAATTGAACCCAATAGTCATCCCAATTAACTACATTCTATTTTAGTCACATGTCTAATACATAGAATGAACCTAGAAACCTATAAGAAAAATGATGGATGCATGTATTGTTTTAATCAGTATAGATGTGGGGTGGCACACACCACGATGTTTTCAATGAATATTTATTTCATTGTTATCTATGCGTTTAATAGAATTGGTTGGATATAGTTTAATCCTTTTTTCTCAATTTATCTTATTTTTTACAGCTAATAAGTCTTTAGTTTTAATCCCCTGCCCTATGAAGAATACAATCTATTTGTTATTCTTATTGAACATGATAAAGCTGACAGCCTGACAGTATTTTCTAGGAAAATTTCTGTGAAACATCAAGTTCAAATCTTATTTACTTTTGAACAGTGGTTGATGTGTTTCTCCTAGTGGAAAAAGATGCTGAATATTTTTTAGTAGAATTGATTTTCTGTAATCCCTATTAAGAATATAAATACATTGATTGATTTGTTGCCTAACGGCTTAAGCTTTTGGGAAAGTTGGTCATCCAATAAAATTTAACATGGTATCAAAGCAAGAGGTCCTGAGTTTGAATCCTCCTAGCGTCATTATTTTAAAAAATTCCCTCTCACAGTCTCACCTCAATTAAGTTGATCCACTTGTTGGGCTTCAATTAGTCTCATCAAATTTACCCACTTTACCCGCTCACAAATGAGGGGGAGTGTTAAGTGAGGGGGAGTGTTAAGAATATAATGTATAGATTGGTCTCTTTCTTAACGGCTTAAGCTTTTGGAAAAGTTGGTCATCCAATCAAATTTAACAATCCCAATAATTTTTTTTTCTAACAATAGCTATTTCTTTAGAGTTTCTCATATGTTAACTTCTTATGAATCAACTTTTACTAATACATGGTGATCTTACAATTTTTTTTATTTACAAATTTATCCTTATTTAACATAACACTAAAACACCATTGACCCCATACCAAAATAATATAAATAATAAATCCGAAAGAACTAGCAAAAGGCTTACTCAATATTCAATACCTTCCTACTTTAACTTTAATAAAAGGATTACTATTATAATTCCTCCAACATTAGAAGTGACACTGAAATAATTTGAGATGAATTTTGCTCTAAGGATTCAAGTTCTATTGGGAAAAATATCAATTTGTGGCAAAATGCTGTGACAGATTTTTGGGTTAACTTTTTGAAACTGCTTTGATTGGGAATGAATTAGAGGGTGAGCCATATACCATTTGAAAGTTACATGTGTCTAGTTCCAACAAAAAAAGGTTCATGATAAGCATTTTTATACCCAGAGTTATGCCCAAATTACTAAGGTGTGCCAAATTGATGCTGAGTTATGGTTGTTTCGGGAATAGCAAGTCTTCACCTAGCTTTTGGTCATTTTAATGGATCCTTTTAATTAAGTCTCTTGGTTAATGTTTAGTCAAAGAGTCTTCTATGACTTTTCTTAATTAGACTCATTGTTTTCATCTTCTAAGTCAAGGAAAGGGTGAAGTTATAATTTCAGCATTTAGTATTTTGCATTGGAAATCATGATGAAATGTATATTTTGATTATTGAATCACATGAAATCTAGCCAACCCCTATATATATGTATTGCATACGTATCAACGGAAATGAGAGAGAAGAATGAAGAACATCGCAAGTTCGAATTGCTTGGAGGGTTATTCCAAGCCTTACCTATAAGACCACCTATTCTATTCATTTTTGGGGAAACTATTGAAGAATACAAATCCTATTTGGAGTCTTAAACTTGAGTGAGAGAAGAGAAATCTCAAAACTCTGGGTGGATTCCAAGAGTTGTGAAGTGCTATCTTCCTTTTGAGTTTTGCCTTGTGGTACCTCCTACTTCTCCGCATTTTCCTGGTGTCAAGAAGTCATCTTCATATGCATCTAAAGTAAGGGGCATTACACAAATCTGCAGTAGATTCTACACCACAATCTAGGGAAGCAATTTGTTTATTGATTCATTTCATCATTGTACAAAGGCTGCAAGGTGTAAGGCAGGAATCTAAGAAGATAGACAATTATCTTGGAAATTTACCAACCTTTGCTCCAGGAGCCCATTCTCGATAAGTGATGCCATTGACACTACAAAAGTACAAATGAAACAAGTAACAAAAAACTGAGTGAACTAACAATAACAAGTGAAGTATTAAATATTTCCACTTAGAAAAAGATGAAAAATCAAGCATGTATACATTATATAGGGCATACCACATTATAGTAAGAGATAAACCAACAAAGTTGGAAAAGGATCTTCTACTAGCGCATACAAGGAGGAGAAAAAGGTAGAAATAGCAGCAACTATTTGCTAGGGCAAACCCCTCCCAAGCTTTCATATTGTGTAACTATGTTTCTTCTTTGTTTTTTCTTCTTTTCTCTTATTTCCTTCTTCTCATCTTTCTTTTGTTAATATCTATCATCCATATAAAATTAACAGTGGGATTCCCATTCCATTTTCTGTAGAGAAAAAAGTTTAAGAGGCCATTTCACTTCCAGGAAAATCCAAAGCTTTGAAACCCCGAAAGCAAATGACTTCATAATGGAATTATATGAGGAAGCCTGGGATATCCTTCAGAAAATCATTTCGTATGTGCTCAACTACTATTGTGATTAGGAACTTGATTTTTACATAATCAACAGAGCATACATCATTCTCATAAATCATAACAAAGAGACAAGGAACCTCTTCTGTAAGAGACTTGAGGCAATTTAGACAAGAGCCTTAGGAAAATTATCTCCAAAATCATGGCCATTCGACATAATATCTATACGAATAAATTGGTTTAAAAAACAATGTACTTTTTTAAAGGGTTGAAGACAATGTACTTTTTTAATGGGTTGCTTGACATCAAATTGCCTCATGTGGTCCTGGGGTGAAGACCATAACATAGTAAAAATTGACTGCAAAAAAGCCTCCAATGTTGTTGACTAGAATTTTCTGATGGGCTCATCCAAACTTGGGGCTTTGCCTAGAAAAAAAGGATTAATTTGACAAAGATGCTATTTCAAGGATGCACCTTGGTCCAACAACTGGATTAGCCACCAGTGGTTTATGACATGGAAACTCACTTTCAGCCTACCTGTTTATCCTCATGGTGTCGAGTGGATCGCGATTGTCCAGCAGAGACCTACATCAACTGAAGTCAAAGACAAATCATTCTGAACCTTCTTCGGACGTATTTTTTCTTGTCTGATCACACTGTTTCATACTTTCCCTAACGTGGGCATACACACAAAGAAGGCCTGAGGGCGGGCTTGACTGTGTTACCTAACTTGAACTTGGCTAATAAAGTGCATAGACTATGCTGAGAAGTTTCAAGTATGGCAAGTGGAAGGGAACAACCACAAAAGGAATTTGAGGAAAGGAAGACAGGAAAACATGAGGATGGAGTAGGAGACGAGTTGTTGCAGCTAGCATTGGAGAACTTTTTCTTATCAACCCATTGTTTTTATTTGCATTAGGTTGTTGAATTTTAGTTAATCCAGTTGCTTTCTCGGAGTCATTAAAGGAGTCATCAAGCTATAGTTAATTCATTTGAAAAAATCGGTTCCTGTACAGCCCATACAGGGAGGTAGAGACCCAAAGGCTATAAAAATAGCTGTTGGGATTTTTTAAAGGTGGCTCCTGATGGCTAAAATAACCGTTGCGACCGATTTTTACTCTCGAACCCCTTATTCCCCTCCATGCACTATTGTTTCACTTTAATCTCTCTCAAAACTCTCTCATTCTCTCATTTACATCTCGAACCTCTATTGAAATAACACCAAAAAGCCATAATGACCCCACATGGTAACACTGCCATAAATTGAAGAAGAGAAACCACTAACAATACACCCACTATAATCAAATTTGTACTCTTTTACTAAAGGAAACTTACTCATGTTGTACACTACGATATGTTGCCTACCTTCTTTGATGGATGCCACTTTTAACCTTTCAGGTTTAAATTTGCATTTTTTTATTTTAACTTCAGGTCAAGCTTGTCAAAGGCATTAGACGCACACAACGTGCAAAGGTCCCATATCACCTGAGACTGAAGCAAGGCGCACCTTTTTAATTACCTATACTATTCTCAAACAATAAAAAAATATGATATGCAATCTAAGAATTAGATTATATGCACCACTGCACCTATAACATCAACAATTCCAATGGAGAATTAAAACATCGCATATCATGAATCTAATTAAAGAGACAAACAATAAAATCTTTTAGGGTAAATTACACTGACCTCCCCTCTATTTGTAATTTTATCTTGTAACTCCCCTGAGCTTTGTAAAAAATTACACAAACCTCCCCTATTACGAAATAAGATTACACAAACCTCCCCTGAGTGTTTGTAAAATATTACACAAACCTCCCCCGAAAAGATTACTCGGGGGAGGTGATTGTAACCTGGACAAATAGAGGGGGGTCAGTGTAATTTACCCAATCTTTTAAAGACTAAGAGTTTTTCACGACCCATCAAACTAGGTAATTCAAATCAAATATGAAAAGCACCAAAGCTTTTAAGTTAACACAAAGTTTGTGAACCTCCTCATCCCTACTCCCTAAACATCATTTCCATAGTCCTCATCAGTCATCACCAAAATTACTATTAGTTTCATCATCCTCATTTAATTTGTATCCTTCAACATCATCTTCTGTTTCATATGAATCTGTCTAACTCTCTTTAAAGTCATGCGAGTGAAAGAGAAGGAAAAGAGAGAGCAACAGGAGAAATAGAAGGGCACGAGTGAATGGGGGGCTGAAGCCCTAGGTGTTTTTTTAAAATTATTCTAATATTACATTAAGTGGTGATCTCCTCCACTTAAGAAAAAAACCAAGTTTCACCCAGGTACATAAGGTGCGCGCCTGGGGCTTCAAAAAAAAGCTCCTAGGTGCAATCAAGACGCGTGCCTGGGTGAAGTCACTGCGCCTTGGCCAAGCCAAGGCGCATGACTCAAATGGCACCTCGCTTGGCGTGCCTAGGCAAGCGCCTTTGACAACATGGCTTCAAGTGAACTTTTATTTGAGATGCTAATATGTTTTATTAGTATATTATGTATGTTTTTAAATCACTTTAATGATTTAATCATTTTAAACTATGAATTCGGAGCCTAAAATGAAAAAAGTATGTATTGATATACTTGGTACAATCCAGTACAATACAGTACCCATATCTGCCTGTACTAGTCATTTATCAAGATTGGTACAGGTACAAGATTTAAACCTTTTGCATTTCTCAAAGCTATGAACACACCACACAACCTCAGCTAGGTGTCATGTTGGCAAGAGAAGATAGGCAAGAAGAGATCAAGAGACAAATCTGCATGTCCAGTTTGAGATTCCCTTTTATTTTTCTTTCTCATTAGTTGTTGGTCATGACCTGCAAACACATAATTATGCATGCCTTAACTGAACTTGCAAGGTGTCCCATCCATTAGATTAAGTCTTTATCACTTATGTTGATTTAGAGTTGATCATGAAATTGCCAGATGTCCATGTAATTGGTAATGTCCATACTGTTGAGAGTTGATAATGAAATAGTGGAGTTTCCTTGTCTGTAAGGATTATATGTAGTCTTGAATTTATGATTTCTGGGAGTCAAACATGTAATCGCTTGTATTAGATACTCTTATCATTAATGAAACAAGCAAGTATTGCATCTCATACAATTTGGCTCCAAGGAGATCTTGAGTTCTCTCACAAATCCAGCTCATACTCTACCACCTTCTTCCCTCTGTCTGACTGCTACAACAGCCAGAAAGAAGAAAGAAAACAAACAGATCAAACACATGTTGGCCTGTGTTTGCAATCTCAGATTCTTGCATTTCTACTATGGCAGTATGGCTTATAACCATCACCCATGACTGCGATGTTTATTTAATATAAATCAATAGATATGGGTTAATTGCAAGAAGGTGGTAACAGGAGGAAACAGAAAAATGAATGATCTATCATGGGATAGCATCATTTCTTTGCTACTAATTTAGGTTTCCGTAACTAAGTGGAAAAAAATAGTGAGCACGAGAACAAATGACACAAATAATATGTAAACTTATTTTACGCTTACAAAAAATAACCCCTGATATAAATGAGAGATTGAAACTAAGACTGATAGAAGTAGAAATGAAAAACAAAGGATTATAGATTTTACATAAAATAACAGAGCTACCTGCGTTGAAAACCAAATTTCTCATAGCCACGGGAAAATGCATCCAAACAACCCTCATGTTGATCAATCATCCAACGCATTTTCTTGTAGTGACTATATCTAAAAATTTAAAAATGAAAAGATATAAGCATTCAAATTATCAAGAACAAAATACAACTTTACCAAAAACTGACATGTCTACGCTAAGATTAATATACGTGAAACAATTTTCACAGAAAGTGTTTTGATTAATTGCTGGAAAAAAGAAAATAGCCTGAGAGGTGACCTGTCAATATCATACATTATAAGAGTATGGTACTTATCATGCTTAAATTATCCAGAATGTCTATCATCATTGGTAAATTCAACTTGCCAATTATTAAAGTTATCAAGAACAAGATCCTGGTTACTTTTTTTACAGAAATCTGATTCCAAAATGCCCACAGCATAAGGTATTCTACAAGTTCAAGCATGTCATTCAAGATCAAATCGTGTAACTTCACATAAATTCTAGATAGTAGACACAGTATGTTTAAGTGGAGCCCATAATAAAGAGACTATATATTTAGAACAAAAAGTGGACACATGTAACTGGCCTAACTAAGAAGCAAATATACTACTTGAGGTTTTTTTGAGAAATTCTTACATAAGACTCACACAATTAGAATTGTATGCTTGTAGATAATTATTCTAAATGGAGAATAAACTTCATTTTAAACCAAAAGAAAAAAATCCACATACAGAATCATACCTGTAATCAAGATGTGTTTTGTGATCCTTTAACATTGGGTCAATTTCATAAATTCTTTGTCCAGTACCAGGTGGGGGAACAAATTTTGGTTTCACCTCAAGCTTTTCAAGTTTCTCTTTGTTTTGACAAGAAATTGTAGCTTTAGCAACTCCATTCAAGCTTTCTTCATCATTGACTTCAGTGGAGACCAATGTATCTTCTGATTTTGACTCTATTTCATCCTCTATTATTAACCCAGATGTTTCCACTGCTTCTGGCTCAAACATGTCCTCAATTGTTAGACGAGCTGTTTCTTGTGACACCTGCATTTGTGATATCATATTTATCTAATTGACCCACTTGGATAAAAAACGAGTTAAATTCCATACATAGTTGTGTTTCTTATGAAGGGCTGAGCCTATAACTAAACAAGAAACTGAATGAAGTACACCTGTAGAAACATAATGAAAACAAAAAAAAAATCTTAAAAATCAACAAAGGCCATATTTGAAAATTTAAGCTTCAATACTAGTGTAATTTTGATGGTCATAATAGACAAAATTAGCAGAACAAACTATAGGGGTGTAGGAAAGTATCTCTCATCTATTCAACGAGTATAGTTTTGACACATAAATGGGAAGTCTTTTGGCAGAAAACTGGATCTAATTTTTTTTAATTATTCTATATACCATATGATAATGCAGACTGCATGTGTTCTAATGACGTGAAGCAAAAGAGGCTTTCTAGAGTCATTTATTAAACTTGGTACCTTTGGCTTCAGCAGAATAGGAGATACTTTCAAGATAAGTAAAGTTTTCTGCTACTTGTTGTGGAAGGTGCTTTTGGTTTTTCACTTACTCGAGTTTGGCTAACTAGGTCCTTTCGGGTCACTTGCTATGTGTGTAATACCCCGGTTTAGTCCCACATCGGGAGTATGTTGGATGTGGTGTTGGCTTATAAGGCTTGATGGGTGTGCTACAATCAACTCCAGCTTAAGCATTAGGCAAGTGATTAAGGCCTATGAAGTTGATAGGTCTTGGTGTTATGTACGTATGATTTGATGTTATGTGGTAACTTGACTTGGGTCTTGATAGTGAGATCAAAACTCAAGTGGGATGATTAAACTCCAGCTTAAGCATTTTAATTAGGCCAATAGGTTGGTCTATGAAGTTGATGGGTTAGTTATCCCATTAAGCGGGTTGTAACAATGTGTTTCCTCTCTCTCTCCATATCCTTCTATTTATTGGAATACTTATGAAAAAAAATTCATTTCTTATGGAAAAAAAGAGAACTATAGGGATGTTGGGATGAAGTTAACATCATATGATCACCTGCAAATTACTTGATGCAACTTCCTTGTTTTCAGTCAGGTCAGTAGAGAAGGACGCATCATCACTTCCAGTACCTGGAACTATCACTTTCCCTGATGCAGCAATAGTTGTAGATGCAGGATCAGTATCATAAGAACCAGCAGCAACTAATATCCCTAGAAAAGTTAAGTAATATAACATTAAACTGAAGGAATATGATCATCTAAAGAGATGGAAACTGGAGCTTTAAAGAAACAACTAAACTTCCATAACCCAACAAATGAGTGGAACCAACTGCTCAACAAAATATATTCTACCTGAGAAGTTTGGGAAATACACTTACCGGATTTGGCAGCCCCCATACTACCAAAATATAATTATTCATTTTGCAAATAAGTACATAGAGAAATGATATATACAATTAGGTCCTTAACACTCCCCCTAAAGTTTGAGCATGTAAGCCCAACTTGTTACAAATATAAATTATTATGGGACCTCTTAAAGATTTAGTTAGCATATCAACCAACTGTTCATTTGAACTTACAAATGATATGACTATTTCCTTATACTGCATTTCTATGTGCTATGTGCTTTGTTCTTTCATGATAAACCGTATTAAAATCAATATGAAAAGTAGCTTGATTATCACAAAGCAGCTTCATTAGTTTTCTATGAATGATTCCGAGCTCTCCCATTATCTGTTTTAGCCATATCAATTCACAAGTCATAAGAGTCATAGCCCTGTCAAGGTTTAAAATATCGGTACCGGTCATCATCTCGGTCGTTGACCGTACCGGTACCGTACCGTACCGACACACGGTACGGTCCGGTACGAAAAATGCATACTGGATAGGTTTTTTTTTTTGCTAAGAATAACTCCAATAACACATAATTGATCAAGAAATACTTAAATTTAAGATTCAAATGTCAAATACATGAATACAATGTTTAAAATGCGGATGAATGACGTCTGTCGTACTCGTACATATCTTGGGGATATACACGACTAAGATCAACACCGTATGTTGGGATGTGTGGCGACTCCTAACCCTCTTATGTTGTGCTACGCAGAGTCTTCGACTGTCCCGCCAGGGGTGTGGGGGCGAAGCCTCCGGAGATTTTTTGGGCCCTTTGGGTTGTGGGCCTGTGTCGCCCTATATAAACTCCAATATAATGATTCTCTTGTATCTATAAAAAAACCCTAATGCAGTATCAAACAGTACCGGGCGGTATCGCCCGGTATGACATCAAATACCGCTCGGTATTTGGTAAATACCGGGCATAACGGGCGGTATTTACCGAGATACCTAGTATCTTCCAATATCGGGTATCTTGCTACAATAACCCAAGGTCATACCGGGTGATATCACCCTGTATGATAGTAAATACCGCCCGATATTTGATAAATACCGGGCATACTGGGCGGTATTTAGCGAGATACCCGGTATCTCCCAATACCGGGTATCTCGTATACGGATTTTTCCAAAAATCGGTAAATACCGGACTTACCGCTCGGTACGGTACGAGATTTTAAACCTTGAGCCCTGTATTCTGCCTTAGTACTAGATCTAGCCACCACAATTTATTTCTTTCTTTTCCATGATATCAAGTCATAAGAGTCATAGCCTTGTATTCAACCTTAGTACTAGATCGGCAGTCAGTAGGTGAACCTACCCAATCGCATGAGAATAGTCTATCACCTTTAGGTGACCCCTGTCAAGCTATAAGAGTCCATTTCCTGGAGCTTTCTTGAGATAACGAAGAACCCTCAATGCAACTTCCCAATGTCCCTCACAGGGTGACTCAAAGAATTGGCTCAGTACACTAACAATGAAAGATCCCTCTGCTTCGGTTATAGCTTTATATTTGGCTCCATAGGAGTATCTACTAGTCGAGCTCCCAACATACCTGCCTCATGTAGCATATCAAGTACATACTTCCTTTGAGAAATGTAGATGGCTCCCTTGACCGAGCTATTCAATACCAAGTATTTCAAATCACGTAAGTCCTTGGTCTGAAATTGTCGATGTAAATAAGACTTAAATTTCTATATCTCATTTGTATCATCTCCAGTTATAATATTGTCGTCTACATAAACAATGAGCACTCGCTTCCCAGCAGGAGAGGTGCAAAAGAAGACTAAATGATCGGAGGTGCATCTCATTATACCAAATTATACCAAAGTGATAGCGGAGCTAAACTTCCAAGCACGCTTCGGACCATAAAAAGACTTCTTTAGTTTGCAAATTATGGTGGACTCCCCTTGAGCAACAATTCCAGGAGGTTGCTCCATATACACCTCCTCATCAAGATTACCATGTAAAAAAGACATTTTTAATGTCAAGTTGATGAAGTTGCCAATTAGAAATTACTGTTACCGTGAGAAAGAGGCGAAGAGAGGCAATCTTAGCTACTGGAGACAATCCACTCCATACTGTTGTGTCCCTTGGCTACCAAACGAGCCTTGAGTCTATAAATAGATTCATCAAGAGTTGTTTTAATATCGAACACCCACTTGCATCCTACAATGGATTTCCCCAAGGGAAGAGGAACAAACTCCCACATATCATTAGAATATAATGCAGTCATCTCATCAACCATGGCTCGGCACCATCCCGGATCAAATAAGGCACCTGAAACGATCTGAGGGATAGAAGAAATAGTGGAAAGAGAAGTGATAAAAGCTTAATACTATGGGATAAAGTATCATAAGAGACACAATGAGAAATAGGATGAGTAGTAGAACACTTACGAACGTAAGGCAATGGGAAGATCAAGGTTAGATAGTGGAGAAGGATCTGAGACTGGCAAGGCAGCTATGGGGGCAGCAAAGTCATGTGAGAAGCTAGTGATGTCTAGCAAGAACACGTTGAGTAAAGAACTTGGTGAGTTCCCGGGGTGGCAGCGAATCATCAATCATCCAAGAAGATGTGTTCTCAAGAGTGGATAATGGAATCAGAATAGGAAGGACCTTAGCAATGGACTCGGGTGTAGTGCACTGACGCGAAAAGAATGAGGTAACATCTGCTAAGACAAAAGCACGACCCAACTTAGGTGAGTAGCAACATTACCTTTTTGAAGACGAGAGTAACCAAGGAAGACACATTTAATAGACTTTAGAGATAACTTGTCCTTCCTAGGAAAAAGTTGATGGACAAAATATGTACACCCAAAGACACGTGGTGGAAGACTATATATACGGTCCTATGGAAAAAGAACAGTTAAGAGAATTTTGTGATAAAGAACAAATGAGGGCATCTCTTAATGAGGTAACAAGCAGTGAGAACAGCATCATCTCATCATCATCTCATCACCGCAATGGTACATCCATATGCAATAAGAGGGTATGTGTCATCTCTACAAGATGACGATTTTTCCATTATGCAAGATCATTCTGCTGAAGTGTACGAGGACATGAAGATTGATGGAGAAGACCATGAGTGAAAAAGAAAAAGAGTGAGTTATATTCTTTTGCATTATCAATTCGTAACATGCGAATGAAAACATCAAACTCGGCATAGAATGTGGAGAAAATATAAAAAAGCTCAAATCTATCCTTGATCAAATAGTCATCTATGAAAGTGACAAAATATCTGAATCCTAATTTAGAAGAGACACGACTAGGACCCCAAACATCATAATGAACAAGTGAAAAATGTGATGAATCACGTTTATTAATGCTACTTAGAAAAGAAGACCGAGAATGTTTACCAAGTTGACATGACTCACTCTAGACTCGAAAGTAAAAAAAAAATAGGACACGTCTTCTTTAGATTCTGCAGGTGAGGATGCCCCAATCGGCTATGCATCTTAAAAGGAGACGAATCAACCACCAAAGCAGAGGATGGCATCACCAGTTGGTACAAACCCACCCCGAGACTCATGCCCTGTGCCAATCACCTTACCAGTCCGAGAATCCTTAATAATTACAAAGTCGGAGGTAAATGTCACTGAGCAATGTAAATCTCGAATGAGTTTACTAATAAAAAGTAAACTCGAGGGAAATTAAAGAATGTAAAAAACATTATTATTTAGTAAGAATGGTGTAGGCGAGGCTAGACCAATACCATTTACTGATGGACCCATCAGCAAGAGTGACACTAGTGGATAAGGTAGCAAGAGTGACACTAGTAAATAAAGTAGGGATGACTAAACGGGAGAAAGCGAAAAAGTTACCAGATCAAATATGCCTAAGTCTAGAATCCAAGGATGGGCACCAGAGTTATGAAAAAAACAAGAAAGCTAGATCAATGAAAAAACTAATTGGCATTGCTTGAAAAAATAAGTAGAATCGTCTAATTTGGTGGACACTAAATGTTTGTAAGAACAAAATTTTAAGCTAAATTGAAATTTTCACACAAAATTCTATAATTTACTTACAGCATGTAAAGTAGAAGATGATAGTTTTTTTATTCTATTCATAAGAAATTTAGAAGGCCTTATTTAGTCTCTACCATCTATTTTTCAATTAATCATTCACACATAACAAAAGAATTTAGAACCGCTCGAACAATTAAAACGGCTTCCCAATATTTTGGCTTATTAGCACAAACTCTGCATGAGATTTATAGTTGCATTACTTATAGCTTCCTTGTTTGTAGACAAAGCGGATTCGGAATTCTCTTTCATTCTAAGGCATAACTTATATCCATGCACTTCATATTAGCCTGGAGTTCGCTCCCAACAATATAGTCATCCCTACCCTATCACGTCAATCCCACAAACCTCTTATTCATTGTCCTTCCATCACAGTGGGGGAGCAAGTTAAAATAGAAAAACTTAAATTGGGTTTAGGGATAATGAGGTTCGAACTAATGACTTTCACCACGTCAATGTGACACTCTACCGCTGAGTTATATCCTTTCACGGTCCCATTGAGAAATGGAACTAAACTAATCCTAAGGCAACGGGTTGAAAAACTCAACGCCACTATTCGTGAACAACTTGGAGTCTGGCCTTTTTTTCGCACTATTATAGATAGTCACATAATGGGAAAAATTAGATTCAATTGTCAACTACTCCTATTGAAAATAGGATTGACTACGGATTCGAGCCATAGCACATGGTTTCATAAAATCCGTATGATTTTCCCAATCTAAATCGAGCGGGTTTTACATGAAGAAGATTTTGTTGAGCATGTTCTATATTCATACAATCAGAAAGGATGAATCACGTAACCAGAGAGTACTGAAGACCATCTGGTTGCATAGTTTAATCTAATTATCTTCCTGGTCGCCATTATTGACTGTGTTTAAAACCAGAAGAGAAGAAGTATAGCAGCAGTTAGACTGGACAGAGGTGGCAGTCTGGTAGGCCTGGCAAAGCACGTCCTTCTAAACACTACACTGTCCAATGTCCAACTATTACTTTTTATAGATAGGACTGAGGCCAAAATATGCAATGCTAAAATGATATCTTAATGCCATCGGAATTCTAGACCACATATGCACAATGTTCCGCAAAGCTTTCAAGCTTAACACCTTTAATACTTTAGTTTTAGGTAGCAAAGACCTGCTACTACTAACATCATTTTTTTTCTCCAAAACCACCAGAATAATTTACCCATTTCCATCATCAAGAATCTACCGTGAGGGCAAGAAGAACTTTAATCGTCCCCCCAAAAAATTAAGTTTGCAATTCCATAAGCTCAGGCAGCATCAAGTTGACATGTCTGCCATTAAATGCTTAATTAACGTTACTAGAAACAAAGGATTTATCTTCCACCTAGTCAATATGGAGTTCTCCCCCTGACCATAATGAAAGATCTGCAGCTTAATGGTTGGCTGCACATATAATAGGTATCACATGTCCACAATGACCACTGCGTTTTCTATTTTCTGCAAATCCCAGCCATATCAACTTCTTTCTAGAAAAACTTAAATGCAGCTTCGTTCAGCAAAACTAAGTGTCAGATTATCTCGCATGCAAGGAGCAAATCGGTGTCGTGAAATTTCGAATTTATAGCATTGTGTTCCATCAAAATCACGATTAAGATTTCCATGCATGTATAGAAAAAGCAACAAGGAGGGTGGAAAATACTGCAACCGCAACTCAACTCCAGGCAAATCCCACTCCTAGAGCTTCCAAAGCACTCGTCTCCATTTCAAAGACGTAGCCCGCTAGCTGATGCCAGGTCCTTGTATCCTACCATCTACCAAATTTAACATTTAAATCGACGGACCTCACCATTCTTGCGATGAGGCAATACCGGATCCCATGTCTTTTTCAATTTTCTTTCCTTCAGTCAATGCTTAAATATATGTACTAAATACAAGAACAAAAGTAACATAAAAGGTAACGCATCAAAGAGTAATCATGCAACCAAAAAGCGACATTATGGAACAAAAAGCGGTCCAAGACCAACCCGCACGAGAGTGTGCCCCTAAAAGCACGGACCAAAATCACAACAAAATAGCAGAATGCCCAAACCTCATTTAATGGATCCGAAACAAAACCCTGTAAGAATCGGATAGCAAGAAGCACCTACTCAACCAAAAAACGAAAGAAATTACCTGGTCGTATTTTATTCGACAGAAACGAAAGGCTGGCGACGTTCCTCCGGTCTCCCTGGAGCCCAGATCTCCATGGCTGGCTCGTTGACCTCGCGGCGGTAAACCGAATCCCCGCGAGGGCGAAGGCCATCGGCGATGATCCCTACCACCACTAGCGCTTACTCGTCGTTCAAATAAAAGGGAGTCAGGAACAGAGAAGCGACGGTGAGCGGTGAGCGGTGAGCGGTGAGCGGTGAGCGGTGAGCGGTGTCGGTGTTTGTGCGCTTGCGTGCGTGTATGCGTGAGAGAGAGAGGATCCCAATGCGGAGCGGGAGAACAGAGTCCAAGCGACTGAGGAGCTGGTTCTTGATGCTTGATAGAGCTCACGGAGTCACGGGGGAAGCGGGTGCTACGTGTGGGGCGGAGAGGTGCAGGGAGATAGGGGATGGTTTGGTGGGGCCGTTGGGGGCGTCGCATTATAGGAGAGTGGACAGAGCGGAATACAAAGTGGCAGGAGCAAGTGGGTGAGTGGGGGCCACGTCAGAGTTCGTGATGAGGAGTGAACGGCCCGGCGACCGTTTCCCCCAACGCGCGGCCCCCTTCCCCTAATGGAAATATCGGGAAAGGCTGTCCGCTTTTTGCGTGACACCATGATATTTTTTTTCACCTCCTGTTACGCTTGCCCTTTGCGTTACGGTTCCGTTATTGACCTGTTTTGGATATTTTTCTTTTCATGGGAGGATTTCCAATTCTTTATTTCTTTCTTCTTTCCAGAAAAATATCCCAACTCTGGCCTCTGCTCGCGCATTAATTTTTCCTTGGATTATACTCTTTTTGTTTGCTATCCGTTCAATCCTCTTGCCCCAATTAGAAGCCTTCAACGGCTCAATCAAAATCGAATTTTATATATTGAATTAAATATCCAAAATTATATCTTTAACCACTCTTTTTTTTCAAAATCATAACATAGATCCGGATATTCCTAGATCCATAAGTTAAAGCCAAATTTTCCGATTTTACCCTCATAAGTCATGGGCGGATTGGGTTGGACGCTGGTCGATCGGGTCAATAGAAACGGACCGGTTCAATACAATTTTAGCAAAAAATCGTATATTTTTTTCGCTCATCTTTATTTTTTACTGCTCGATCGATCTTACATTCTTACCTTTTTACCGATCACCTTTTCGTCTTCCTTTATCGCCGTTGTCACCGCTTGAATCACCGGAAGGAAACCGTCGTCGTCTGTTGTCTTCCCCGCCCGAATCCCCGGAAGGAAACCGCCGTCCTATGTTCTCGCGCCCTGCACAAAGCCCCTAAAGGAAACCGCCCTCTCATACCCCGTGTTGCCTCCCAAATCGCCCCAATCGCCGCCTCATACCCCGCAGGTGTTGCCGCCCCATTCTCCGACCCAATCACAGTTCTTTAAAGCTCCTAACCCCACAGGTAAGCTCCTCAACTGCAACTTTGATGGTGTGCCCTAATTTTTCAAATCCAAATGCTACAAATTCTAACTTTTATTAACTACTTCCTTAATTCTTATTATCTTGAATTGTTACACATTTTGTTATTTACTGTTTAAGAATAGCTCAACAAAAGTATAATTTCAATGTGATTTCATACTTCTGCAAAAGTATGAAATACTATTTTATTGAATATTATTTAGTTTTATTTGAGTCCGAAATTTTGAGCTTGTGCCCTAATTTCAAATTTTTAAGATTTCTACAAATTAATCCAAGTTATGAAATAGTATCATTTTAATGGATTTCATACTTTTGCAAAAGTATGAAATTGTTAAAAATTAGGGTAATATTGCATTAGTTAGCTTTATATAGACTTATATATTCATGTATATATTGATTTCATATTTTGAATGAAATCTAGTTTTTTTATTAGTTATAAATTTTTAAAGAAATATGAAATACTATTTTATTGAGTACTATTTGATTTTATCGGTCCAAGCAGTAGTATTTACATGCTAAAACCCTATGACCCTATTACACACATATATGTTGATAAATTTATGATATAGTATAATGTCAATGTAATTTCATACTTTTGCAAGAGTATGGAATTGTTATCAATTAGAGTAATATTGCATTAATTAGCTTTATGTTGACTTGTATGTATCGTTTCTTGACAAATTTATTTTAAAAAAATTAAATATTATAAATTTAATTCACTTTCATACTTTTCCAAAAGTATGGAATGGTCATAAATTAGATCGATCTTAATTTAATAAGCTTTATGCAGACTTTTTTTGTATATTTTCATACTCTTCTTTTGCAAATTAGTTCACTTTCATACTTTCGCAAAAATATGACATGGTCATATATTGGTCATAAATTAGTTCAATATTGAAACATTAAGGCTTATATAAACTTCTATATGACATTTATCTAATTATTCATTTATTTTCAATGAAATGTGGTGCTTAATTTTTTTAGAATTACATTTGAAATATGAAGACCCAACAAAGCACTTGCAATGTTAGATTTGCAGGTATGAGTCTGTTGTTTTCTTTGTTTATTAATAATTAGATATTATCTATTTTTTTAAACAACAAATTATTTATGTTGCAGACCCAATTGATGATATAAGTATTGGAGGAAAGAAATTTATGGATGTCCTCAACAAGATTTCAATGTTGACTGTGGTATCTTTTTGATGAAATACATTGAATATTCGATTGAATCAAATCCAATGGAATGAAATCAACACAACATGAAAAGGTTTCGGTTGGAAATTGCAATTACTTTCTTCAATAACACATATTCAAATGTCAAGTTATAACGATATTGAAAATGTTGTACGCCAAACTATTTATGATCCCCTATTTGATAGAGGATTATCACAGTGTAAGCATATTATTGTACAGAATTTAATTTGGCTAGTTGTATGTTTGTATTTTATCTAATTTCATACTTTCACAAAAGTGTGGAAAAACTATTTTCAAATTTACTCATTACAAATATATTGACTATACTCACAGTTCCAGACAATCATACATTAACAGATATTAATAGACATGATAGTTTAAAATTATTATTTATTCTAGTTTCATACTTTCACAAAAGTATGGAATGATTTCATCTGAGTTTAACTCATACAAAATTCAAATTATAGTCATTATAAAGGATATCCAATCAGACAGATATGGGGACTCTAGCTCCGACCATGTCAACTATGATGCTCTCGCTGCTGCCAGTCCAAATACCAGTGAATGCTGGCACGCGCGACTTCCCGAACCGAACCTCCCTGTCTAGGTCCTGCCGAAAAAGACTGCAAAGACCATCCATCCCACTCCGACAAGTGAGTTTGACATCGGTTTCTATACCTTTTAACCCGACTGAGGTACTGTTCAGCGGTTTCGTCAAGCATCTGCTCCTATATTAACATATATTAATTGTGATACAGAGTCTAAAACTAGTATTTTCACAAGTTTCATACTTTCACCAAAGTGTGGAAAAAATATAATATGATATCAACTCATTAACAAAATTCAAATTTACTCATTATATATATATTGATTATACTCATAGTTCCATACAATCATACATACACATATACTAATAGGCATGATAATCAAAAACTAGTATTTATTCTAGTTCCATACTTTCACAAAAGTATGGAATGACTTTTTCTGAGTTTAACTCATATAGAATTCAAATTATAGTCATTAGAAAGGATATTCAATCATATATTAACATATAGTAATTGTGATACATAGTCAAAAACTAGTATTTTCATCAGTTCCATATTTTCACCAAAGTGTGGAAAAAATATAATATGATATCAACTCATTAACATAATTCAAATTTACTCATTACAGATATATTGATTATACTCATAGTTCCATACAATCATACATGCACAGATACTAATAGGCATGACAGTCAAAAACTAGTATTTATTCTAGTTACATACTTTCACAAAAGTATGGAGTGACTTCTTCTGAGTTTAACTCATACATAATTCAAATTATAATCATTAGAAAGGATATCCAATCATATATTAACATATATTAATTGTGATACAGAGTCAAAAATTAGTATTTTCATCAGTTCCATACTTTCACCAAAGTGTGGAAAAAATATAATATGATATCAACTCATTAACATAATTCGAATTTACTCATTACAGATATATTGACTATACTCATAGTTCCATATAATCATACATGCACAAATACTAATAGGCATGATAGTAAAAAACTAGTATTTATTCTAGTTTCATACTTTCACAAAAGTATGGAATGACTTCTTCTGAGTTTAACTCATACATAATTCAAATTATAATCATTAGAAAGGATATCCAATCATATATTAACATATAGTAATTGTGATATAGAGTCAAAAACTAGTATTTTTATCAGTTCCATACTTTCACCAAAGTGTGGAAAACATATAATATGATATCAACTCATTAACACAATTCAAATTTACTCATTACAAATATATTGACTATACTCATAGGGCCTGTTTTGTACCATGTATAAGCCTCATGTATAGTATTAGGATAATATTATACAGTGTATGGGAAGGGTATTAACTAATACTTGCATTAAAAATGGTACCTCATAAGTTGTCATAAGGTGTATTAATAATACACTTTCAAAGCTCTTCATTAGCCTGCACTAAAACTTTCAATATTTTGGATACTCATTTTACCTTCGGCCAAAATTAAAAATATTTATAAAATATTTATAAAATAATTTTAATAACAAAATATACTATATAATTTTTATATTATATTATATTATATTATATTACATTATATAATATATTATAATATATTACATTATATAATATATTATATTATATTATATTATATATTAAATTATATATTATATATATTATGTTACATTATATTATATTATATTATATTATATTACATTATATTATATTATATTATATTATATTATATATATTATATTATATTATATATATATTATATTATAGTATATTATATTATATTATTATAATATATTACATATAATGATAAAATATATTATATAATTTTTATATTATATTACATTATATAATATATAATATATTTTATATATTACATTATATTATATTATATTATATGTTATATATTATATATTATATTTTATATTATATTATACAGACTAGTCAATATAGACTAGTACTATACAAGCTAGTACATGTGTGCACCAAACACTATATAATAATAGTATAATACAGGCTAGTACTATGCAGGCTAGTCAATACAGACTAGTTCTATACGATGTACCAAACGAGCCCATAGTCATTATGCAATCCAATAAATTATGGTTATACATCAAATGGTATCCAAAATATGATATATACCATCAAAATTTTATCCAACACAAATATTATCCAAAAAATGAAGTGTGTTGTCAGTTGGGTGTAGGGGAGCTCTGTATGAACGCTTGTTGTGTCCTACTTGCTTGCATCTTGAGCACTTCCTCTGAAGTCTGCCACTGTATCTTGATTTCCTTCTATTTTTTTCTTTTTCTACCAGATTGTGCTAAAGATTGGGGTGGTTTCACTTGGGTATCATAAGGTTCTCTATGCCAATATTGCTTACTTCTTGTCGGATGAATTTTATCCTCATATTTTTTTATAAGTCTCAACAATGAAATAACGCTCACAATACTATAAGGGTCAAGACTACAATAATCGATAACAGTCATGACACGTGAGCAAGGAATACCATAAAGTTGAAACTTCCTGCAATAACATGATCTATTAGCTAAATCAACAATAACTGTTTAGTATGATATTTGTACCTGGTAGAAATGGTCCCAATGTGGATGTACAGCATGCCAATGACATTTGTGGCGATTCTCTGCTAAAACTGTTTTCATTTTTCCAATCAAAGTAGTGGTCAATGTAAGAGAAACTTTACATCTCTTGAAGAACCACTCCGAGACCTTGCGTCTTGTCATCTCAATCAATGTTGTGATTGGCAACCCACGGACTTCCCTAAATAATGCATTCAAGCATTCCACAGAATTAGTTGTTATGATATCATACCTCATATCGAGGAAAAGGAAATTAGCTCATTTCTCCTTCTCCAATTGAGATATCCATTGGTAACTTTGCTCATGAATAATCAATATCTTTTGCATACATTCATTAAATGAATGTTCCGTGGTTGATCTTGTAGCTGCCCAAAACAAGGGCACAACATCTTTTAAACGAACATCATGTACTAAATTTTTTGCAAGATGAACCATAAAATATTCATGCGCAGCATCCGAAAAGACATTTCTCATAGCAGCTATAATGCATGGGTTCCGATCACTCATAATACTTAATCCCCTATAACCAGAGATACATCTCAAAAGTTCATCCAAAAATCACTCCCATATTTTTGTTTTTTCAATTTCAGTCACAACAAATGCCACGAAAAAAGCCTATTTTATGCATAAATAAAATTTGCAATCATAAGAACCCCTGGGTATTTACCTCTCAGATGTGTTGCATCAATACATAATATAGGTCGCATATATTATTTAAATCCACGCAAGCTTACTCCGAAAGCCAAGAAGACACATTGGAAACGGCGGGTCGAGGAACAACTCATCAATTTAACTTTTGATTCAAAGTCATGAATCCTTAATTCCTTAAGATATGTTGGCAAATCTTTGTAGCATTGATTATAGTCACCACGAATGGAAACGAGAGTAATTTGGAGTGCATTGTACGCTTTCTTATAAGATATACACACTCCAAATACCTTTCTTATCTCAGAGATAATGAAACTACTAGTGATTTTCTCATTGCCCAAAAGATAATCCTTTATGTGATTCACAACAAAAGTGACAGTGCATTGTCGATGGTCCAAGTTCAGTCATGCAACACTACAATTATGCTCATTGACAAAAGTCACTATTTGAAATTTATCCTTGTCGGTTGCTGACAACGTCCAACAATAATTGAGCTCTTTGCATCCGACTTTGATATAGTGACTATTGCTTTGGATGCGTCTCAATTCAAAATTTCGCTTGATGCAATAATTGGTAAGAGCTCTCTTGAAACTATCTCTATTAGAAAATACCTGAAATTAATACAGGGTCTCATATCAACTCATAAACTAACAAATAAAAATAGTATGACCTAAGTTCAATAATAACCTGTTCTCATTTCACAAAAATATAGAATGCCCTTTACATGCTATGATTATTGTAATTTTGCACATGGTATAATAGTCATTGCATAGCGAAAAATTTGTTTTTTTTTTCAGTTCCTTACTTTCACAAAAGTATGGAATGCCTATATATTGTATGACTATTATATGGACTCATACATAATTCAAATATAATCATTAAAAATTGTATCTATTAGACTGATATCCAAGAAATGATAACTGGACTGGTATTTTCTGATAGAGATATCCAAGACTGATATCCAAGAAATGATACTTTTGCAGAAGTATAGAATCACATTGAAATTATTCTTTTGATGAGCTATTATTAAACAGTAAACAACAAAATGTGTAACAATTCAAGGTAATAAGAACTAAGGAAGCAGTTAATAAAAGTTTGTGAATTTGTAGCACTTGGATTTGGAAAATTAGGGCACACCATCAAAGTTGCAATAAGGACTTACCTGTGGGATTAGGAGCTTTAAAAAACTGTGATTGGACCGGAGAATGGGGCGGCAACACCTGCGGGGTATAAGGCGGCGATTGGGGTGATTCGGGAGGCAACACAGGGTATGAGGGGGCGATTTCCTTCAAGGGCTTTGTGCGGGGGACGCGAGAACACAAGACGGCGGTTTCCTTTCGGGGATTCGGGCGGGGAAGACAACAGAGGATGGCGGTTTCTTTCCGGTGATTCAAGCGGCGACAATGGCGACAAATGAAGACAAAAGGGCGATCGATTAAAAAGGTAAAAAGGTAAAGTCGGTCGAGCAGTAAAAAGTAGAGATGAGCGGGGAAAAATACATGGTTTTTTGCTAAAACCCTATTGAACCGGTTCGTTTCTATTGACCCGGTCGACCAGCGTCCAAACCAACTTGTCCATGACTTATGAGGGCAAAATCAGAAAATTTAGCATTAACTTATGGATCCGGGAATATCCAGATCCATGTTATGATTTTGGGAAAAAGTGAGATTGAAGATATGGTTTTGAATATTTGCTCTTATTTTTTTTCATATTCTGACTTTGTTAATCAGTAAGATGTAGCTTTTTGTTTTGGTACCGTAGATGAACTTTCATTGTTAAAAGGGAGAGATTGTTTTCTAGTTCTTCTCTAAGTGTAAGTCTTGTTATGAATAAAATGAAATCTCAAAAAGAAAATACTCCTGCTTATGTAGCTGACGAGGGAAGTACGGCTAGGGCACAATGCTCCTTTTACTCGGCAAGTGAGTAGGAGGTGACCTATTTGGATTTTTCTTTTAAAAAAAATATTTTTTCATATCTTTTAAAACCAAAAAGCGCCTAATCACATGCAATTGAACTAATTTTTAATTTTTTCTAAACCGAAAATAAAAGAAAATTTTATTCAGTTAATGAACCGGAGATACATAATCATTTATGATTTTTATCTTTTGTGTCTTGAATTTTGATGGATCCAAATTATGACCCGGCCCGAAGAACTCACGGTGTGATCTGAATTGGATGAAAAATAGATATTTGTGTTGGTGGCGAAGGGCTTGGGCAGATAGGATTTCACCGCTCATTTGACCAGGCCTCGTACTGATACTATTCTTGATAGACACACGGTACAGACCAATCTATATCGCTCGTATCAGCTTGTATCAAAATTTCCCTTTTAAAATTTAATATCTAAAAATATAATTTTGAGCTCCAAATAGACTATTTTATCATTGAAATGGTGAAAAGATGCAAATAGACTTCTCAACCATGGTCCAATAAATTAAAAAGATGATCTTATTCTTCAAGTTATAATGAAAAAAATACAAATTTATACCTAAAATCCATAAGAACATCCATAAAAAAGAATTAGGCATTTTTATGGGCCCAACACGATTGAGAAAGTGAAGAAAATAGAGAGTTAGAGAGAGTATCGGGGCTAGAGTGTGAGTGATGAGTAAATGAGAGGATTTGAGGGGTTTTATATAGTCGCCAAAATTATTAAAAAATCAGACTTAATAGCTCAAAGAGCCATTTGGAGCCAATACAAAAATGTCCCATGACTAAAAACTAGCTATTGGATATGTACCGCTCTGTTAGGGACCCTCAGGTTTATCAAGTCTTGTACGTGTCATGACGGTCCCTAACGTGCATTATAAATATCGCATCATACGCATCTATGTAAAACGTACGTGCACCGCCCATCGCTCTTGCCCGCGACTAGGAAACGACCCTTGCTTCCTAGCTGAGGCATGGCCGGTGGGGTATGCGGATCATGTAATTATGCATTGTAAAAGCGCTAGCGCGCCGCCCACCGCTCTCGCGCACGATTAGGTAATGCTCATCGTTTCCTAGCCGTGGCATGGCTGGTGGGGGTGTGCGGCCATAGGAAATTTTGTCATGCTCCTCGTGCTTTTGGGAACCCCGTGGGTGGCACTTGGGGGTTAGGCTCCACAAGTATAGTACCCAGGTATATCCTGAGCACACTCTAGTCATTTGCTCTTGCATTCGTTCAAGCATTTGTAAGCATTTTCCATACAATTGGCCATTTGGCCCAAACGTTTTTGCCTTCAAGCACACCGAGGCTTGAAGACGAATGAATTGGGAGTCCACGACTTTTCAACATTGGCAAAATAGTCTTTACCTAAGGCTCATCCCTTGTGCTGGATCAAGGGAGCCGCACGGACGTTTTCCGCCCAAAACAGTTAGTCCATGACAGTTGGTATCAGAGCGAGGCAAGCTCACAAAACTTTGACACAAGCAACCGACGTAAACCGTCAATAAGCTCGTACCTTCGTCGTTGGAGACAAATGACTTTGGGGCACTCTATAATCTCGCAGGAGAGATTTTCTTGAACAAGCATGGCTCGCAAGGGAGTTGGTGAAATAAGTGGCGTTGCCCAAGCGGTGACGACCATTCCGGAAGAACCGTTGGGGGATGACTCAACACAAACTCAACAAGCTAGGACAAGAAGTCGCACCGTCTAACGGCTTGGAGACTTGGAAACAATGGTGGCCGCTCACGACGTAGTCATAAACGTCATTGAGAACAGCATGGGCCTGCAGGTCGACAAGCTAGCCGACACACAAGAAGTTATGGAGGCAAGGCTAGATGGACTCCGGGATGTCACTCAAGAAGCGATCAAGCAACTTCAGGAGGAGACATCAAAACTAAGGGTTGCACTTACATTCCTAACCCGAGAAGTCCACTCGGGCGGTGGCAACTCCTAGCAACGCGAGACACCACAACACCACCTCAAAACACATGAACCAAAGCCTTACAATGGGGCTCGAGATGTAAAAGCGATGGAGAACTTCCTCTTCAACTTGGAGCAGTATTTCAAAGTCACGAGGATGATCGACGATGATATGAAAGTGTTTGTCACAAGCATATATCTGTCTGAGGATGCAAAATTTTGGTGGCGGACTAAATATGATGAAATCCAGAAGGGTCAAGCAAAGATCGACACTTTGGACGAGCTAAAGCGAGAAATAAAAGCTTAATTTTTTTTCCCGAGAATGTAAAATTCATCGCCTGACGGAAGTTACAATAACTCTGTCACACCAACTCAATCCGAGAGTACGTGAAGGAATTCTCAACCATTATGTTGGACGTACCGGACATGGCCGAGACAGATCAACTATTCACATTCGTTGAAGGCCTAAGGCCGTGGGCGCAACAAGAACTCGCTCGGAGAAATGTCAAGACCCTGTCGCAGGCAAAGATTGTCGTAGAGTGACTCACTGACTATAATTCTGAGGAAAACACGACAAAGATGACACCCTACAGACCAAGATTCCAGAAGCCCGACAACTATAAGGGCAAGGGGATCGTATGCGACACGAGGTGGAGGGATCATCCGCAAAGAGAACATCCTCCAAAAGGGCCTCCTCTAAGGGAGCACCCTCTTAGGGGGGACCAACAAAGATTCACGCCCACGTGCTTCTTGTGCAGAGGACCCCATATGGTTCAAGAATATCCGCGACGGTAGATGTTGAATACCATGATTGTAGAGACGGTGGAGGAAACGATGGCCAAAGTTTCTACAAAGAAGGAGAAAGCCAAAGCTCCTTCAATCCCCGACGCGGAGGACTACTCTAGTGAGGACGAAGACACGGGAAGGCCCAACATGGGGGCAATGCATCTCCTCAATGCTCTCAAGACTCAAGTGGGGGAGCAAGGTCCAAAGAAATGACCTCCCAAGGCGGCACACGAACTGATGTTCATTGACATCGAGCTCAATGACAAGAACACCTGAGCGATGGTCGACTTGGGAGCAACTCATAACTTCATCGCCAAAGGAGAAGCAAAGTGACTCGGGCTCAAGCTAGGAAAGAGCTCGAGTCATGTCAAGGCGGTGAATTCCAAGGCACAGGAAATCAACGGTGTCGCTCGGGACATCCCGCAGAAGATAGGAGGATGGAAGGGCCAAACCAACCTGATGGCAATACCTCTCGACGACTACCAAGTCATTTTGGGGATGAAGTTCCTTAAGTCGGCGAAGGTGGTACCCATGCCCTTCCTCGACACTTTATGCTTGATGTGGTAGAATAACCCCAGCATTGTTCCAACGGTGCGTTCGACACCAGGAAGCGGAGACAAACTCCTCTCCATCATATAAGTGAAGAAAAGAGTTCGGCAAGGCGAACTCACAATGGTGATTGCAATGAAGCTGGAAGGATCACTCGATGGAGCAGAACTAGGGATGACAATATTACCCGTACCAGCGGATACTCGAGGATATTTACCCGACACGGGTCGGGTATGGTAAACATATTATACCCACGGGTATGGGTACATGTATAAATTTTTACCCATTTAATAAACGAGTACGGATATGGATACTATACTATCCACACCCGCGGATACCTGCTACCCGCCAATATATATGAAAAATTAAATTTATAATTTTATATATTAATATTTAATGGAAAATTTAAAAATAAATCTAAATATAATATATTTTTAGGGATATCAATTTCCAATTTTAATTGAAAGTACCTTGATTTTAAATTTAATTTTGGTTTTAAATTTAATGTTTCATAAATGATTATTGATATTTTTTAAGATAATTTTATGATTTAGAATTTAATTGTTACGTAATTTATTTTATGGATTAATGTTTCTCAACCAAGTTATTAATAGTGGTGAAATGAGAATCATTGGTGGTATACTATTATAATAAAATAAAAATTCTTGTCATATATTAAATGGGTATCCGCGGGTATCAATTACCCGCGAGGGTGCGGGTGATGGATATCCATCGCGGGTGCGGGTGCGGGTGCGGGCTCGAGAGACAGGTTTAGTAAACGGGTGCGGGTGCGGGTGTGGCACTATCTGCCCCGAACCCGCCCCGTTGACATCCCTAAGCAGAACGAGAACCTGCAGCAGTCTCTAGAATACTCAACGAGTTTGAAGATGTGATACCACCCGAACTGCCTAAGACTTTACTGCCAAAGAGAGGGGTGGACCATCGAATCGAGCTGAAGCCGGGGACTAAGCCCCCATACCGACCACCTTACCGTATGACGCCACCAGAATTGGCAGAACTATGAAGATAACTAAAGGAACTGCTCGACAGAGGATTGATTCGCAGCTCCAAAGCTCCATTCCGAGCCCTGTGCTATTCCATAAGAAGGACGTGAGTCTCCGCCTCTGCGTGGACTACAGAGCTTTGAACAAAGTGACTGTGAAGAACAGGTACCTCATCCCGCTCATTATGGACTTGTTCAACCAACTTGGACAAGCAAGATATTTATCCAAGCTGGACTTGAGATCGGGCTACTGGCAAGTGCGGATTGCCGAAGGGGACGAAGGAAAGACCAATTGCGTAACGCGCTATGGAGCTTACGAATTCTTGGTGATGTCGTTCGGCCTCACGAATGCTTCAACCACGTTTAGCACCATAATGAATCAGCTGTTCCATGAACACTTAGACAAATTCGTTGTGGTGTGCTTAGACGATATCATGATCTACAGTCGGACATTGGAAGAGCACTTACAACATTTGAAGATCATCTTCAAGATCCTTCGGGAGAACACTTTGTTCGTGAAGCGGGAGAAGTGCTACTTCGCCCAAGAAGAGATCGACTTTCCGGGACACCGAGTTGGGGGCGAAAAGATTTGAATGGACAATGAAAAAGTCCGCGCTGTGGTGGAATGACAACCGCCCATGAAGGTCATGGAGCTCAGATCATTCCTTGGTTTTGAGAACTACTATCGAAGGTTCATCGCCGGTTACTCAAGGCAAGCAGCCCCACTAACGGACTTGCTCAAGAAGGAGAAGGCGTGGCACTGGTCCCAACCTTGCATAGAAGCATTTGAAGACCTGAAGCGGGCGGTGGTCGATGAACCAGTTCTCAAATTCCCTGAGTATGGGAAGCCTTTCGAAGTCCACACCGACGCCTCAGACTACACCATTGAAGGCGTCCTCATACAGGAAGGACATCCCGTCACCTTCGAGAGTCGTAAGCTAAACGACACAGAGCGACGATACCCTGCCCACGAAAAAGAAATGACGCTAATAGTGCACTGTCTTCGTGTTTGGAGGCACTACTTGCTCACATCACGCTTTGTTGTGAACACGGACAATATAACGTTAAATTACTTTCAGACTCAGAAGAAGCTCTCGCCGAAGCAAGCTCGATGGCAGGACTTCTTAGCTGAGTTCGACATGATGTTGGAATACAAGTCAGGACGTTCCAACATGGTGGCAGATGCCCTGAGCCGCAAGATAGAATGGGTTGCAGTCATTCGAGGAGAAACTGGGACCAGCGTTAGTCAAGTGCAATCCAACTTCCGTAGGAAGATAAGCATGGGCTTACTCAAAGATATCCAAGTAGAGGCACTGTTCAAGCTGATCAAAGACGGGAAGACAAGGAAGTTTTGGGCCCGAGACGAACTCATCTTCACCAAAGGAAACCTACTGTACGTGCCTAGGGCAGATGGTCTGCGCAGAGAATTGCTAAAAGAGTGTCACGATACTCTCTGGGCAGGGTACCCTAGCGTACACCGAACAGTGGCCCTACTAGAGAGGACATTTTATTGGACAAAGATGGCAGACTTCTAAGAGTATGTGAAGACATGTTTAATATGCCAGCAAAACAAGATCGAGAGGCAAAAGCCTACTGGTCTCCTCGAACCCCTGAATGTTCCCGAACGACCATGGGAAAACATCTCCCTTGACTTCATAGCGAGTTTACCCAAAGTGGGGGAGTTCATTTCCATCCTGGTGGTCGTGGATCGCTTCTCCAAATACGCCACATTCATGACAGCCCCTCACACTGCATAGCAAGCGAAGCCGCAAAGCTCGTGATGCAGAATGTCATGAAACTTTGGGACGTGCCAAGGAATATCATTAGTGATCGAGACCCACGGTTTCTTGGCAGATTCTGGACATAGGTGTTCAAATTATTGGGGTCTCAACTATACTTCTCCACGAGCTTACACCCTCAAGCAGATAGGCAGATATAGCACATGAACGCACTCCTCGAACAATACCTCTGACACTTCGTAGCGGCAAACCAAAGGGACTAGACGAAGCTGTTAGATGTAGCCCAGATATCCTACAATCTGTAGAGGAGCTCCACTACCAACAAGAGTCCCTTCGAGATTTTATTGGGACGACAACCAGACACACCCCACTCACTGGTTCTTGGCTACACTGGAAGCAGTTCGATTGCTTATCAAATGGCTAAGGAGTGGCAACAAAACCAAGAGATCACTCGAGCCTACCTCGAATCAGCAGCACGCAAAATGAAGAAGTGAGCCAATGAAGGAAGGAGACATCAAAAATTCAAGGTCGGGGACCAAGTACTGATAAGACTCCACCCGGCATCCCTCACAGTCTTTCAGTACAAGATACACAAGGGCATTGTACACAAATACGACGGCCCCTACCCCGTCATCAAAAGGGTAGGTCCGGTGGCCTATCAACTCCAACTGCCAGCATGGTGCAAAATACACCCTGTCTTTCATGTGAGCAACTTGAAGCCCTACCACGCCAACCCGCATGATGACGAACGCAACATTCCAACACGTCCACCTGTCACAACCAAGGCGGTGCAATGTGAAGGATGTTGGCGAAATGGCGACACTAGAGGGGGGGGTGAATAGTGTGTTTACTAATTGAATTAGCCTAAATTAGATTATAATCGTTTCTCAATTTGTTTAGGAAATTTGCGATTGAATAGATGCAGAAGCGATAAATACGTAAGCAATTAAAACAATCAATGAATCAATGCAAATACAAGATTTATAATGGTTCGGCCCCAATGACTACTCCACTACCTAAGCACCCCGCTTAGGATTTTCAAACTAGATTTACTAGATTATATCGAGTTTCCCTTACAACGAGAACTTTTCATCGGAAAGTCTCCGCTCTCCAACCGAAGACACTTCCACACCCGGAAGTATCCTGCCTTCCTACCGAGAGCACTTTCCCACCTCAACCTAAGGGACAACTAGAACTAATCCTAGCAACAATTAAGTTTACACAAGTGGCTTTACATCTTTTCACCAAGGTAACCACTTCACACAACAAGACCTAACAGCCCTAAGTCTTTACACGCACAAATCAAAACAAATCGTTCAAATAAACAATAAAAGATACAATTAAAAGAGCTAAAAAGATAAACCAAGATTAAAGCTCCTTTGCAAGCCTTTGGCGCCTTCAACTCGTTAAGAGATAGAGCTTGATCAAAACTCGAGTTGAGCCCAACTTGTGCGCTTGAAGAAATTATCCGCGGAAAGAAACAGAGTGCAAGCGTTGATCGTTTGGAAGGCTCTAAATCTCCCTTAGAATGCTCAATGATCACTGTAAGATTGAGAGAAGAAGGTTAAAAGAAGTAGATGAAGGTATATTTATACCCTCATGAAGAAACGATAGCTCAACTGATAATTTTCTATCTGTTGTAGGCCATTGATCGATTGGTCGGTCGACCGACTGATCGATTGGTCGGTCGACCGACCGATCGATCGCTGATTGAACCGCTACCCTTTTCTCTCTGGTCGGTCGACCAACGGGTCGATCGCCAGACGCGAGATCGCGAGATCCCACATTCGATTGACCAGTCGGTCGATCAACGCGATCTTGCGTCTTCAGCAAACGTAGGTCGGTCGATCGGTTGGTCGACCGACAGAGCTACTGCCCATTTTGGGCTTCGATCGGTCGATCGCCCGGTCGACCGAAGTAGCTTCTGCCTCTTTTAGGCACTGTTCGGTCGACCAATCGATCGACCGAAATGGCTGGTGCCATTTTCCTTACCCTATTCGGTCGATCACCCGATCGATTGAACCTAGGCTAAAATTTATTTTTTAGCCTATTTTCTTCCGCGCTTTGTTTTCGGGTTCCGACTTTCAATGACCATCAACTTGGAGACCATTCATGCGATCTTTGAACTTGTCTAATACGACTTTGGTGCACTCGTCGATCTTCGAGAAACTTTCGCGACGAACCCGAGCGCGACGATCAATGTCCTTTCGATTTTCCGATTTATCCGATCAATGACATCGAACGTTAATTAATATGGAACCTGAAAGATATTCTCAATGAAATCATTAGTCTCATATTTGTTATCATTAAAACCGAGATTAGGACTAAGGTTGAAAACCTAAAGCCAACAATCTCCCCTTTTTGATGATGACAAACATCCTTAAGAAAATATATCATTAAAGCATAGAGGATATCAACTAAGGGATTTCTCCCCCTATCAACATGCATATCTATGAAATAAACTCCCCCTATCTATATGCATGGATCTCCTATATTTTCCTCTCCTTTACCTATAGTTCTCTCCCCAATTTTCTTATACTTTTCTCCCCCTTTTTACTTATACTCTTCTCCCCCTTTTGACATCAATCAAAAAGGGCAATAAAGGTCATTCTAGTCAAAGGGATGAAATATAAATATTTTTTCATGAAGTTGAGACTCTAAGGAGTATTTTTCATGAAACATGAAAATCTCAACCAAAGGGATGGAAAAACAAATGATTAATATGAAACAAAATCATACATGATATGTTTAAAGCTAAATTTTTGAATTCAAGATAAGTCATGTATGTTCTCAAAATGAATATTATTTCTTTTTCATGACATTTTTAAATTTCATTCAAACTTTCAAAATACAAAGATATAGTCATTTAAATCATGTATATCAAGTTTGAAGTGAACCTAATGTCATTTGATCCAAATATGAACTTAGCACATTTTCATTTGAAATAAGTATAAAAATAATAAAAATGCTAAGTATCAAATTTTGCTATCTACTCATGTTTTTATCATATTTAGGCATCTAGACATCAAACATGAGATAATGTAAGTCTATGAATCAAGTTTGGGCTTAAGATGAATTCTTTAAGTTATGTTGTTGACTTAGGTCAAACTATACTTCTAGTTTTCAAATATCAAACTTTTAAGTTTATACAACATCATATTTTCAATGAAAAATTTTGGTACCAATTTTTGGATGAAAATTTTTGATACCAAATATTGAATGGACATTTGAAATACATGAATAAAGTTTGAACTCAAAAGAATTTTCAAAGATCATTTTTCATTCTATATTGTTTTCAAATAAACAAATGGATCCTAGCTATCATCCAAAATATCAAAATCATTCCTAGAAATGATTTTACTCATGAAATTATGTGAATGATATTAGAAATAGAATCTAAATGGTGTACATGAGTTTTTATATGAAGTTTTCGAAGAAAAATCAAAGTATCGGAAAGATTGATATTTCAAATAAGGATACTTTGTGTTTTCGAAATCCAACTTCAAAATTCCATTATAAATTAGATTTTTGATGAAACTTTTTGAAATTTTTACACAATATACTAGATTTTTCAATGAAAGTGTAGTTTCAAGAATCATTTAAAAATGATTTTTCTAGAAATAGCTGAAATTGCTACCAAATGTAGGTTGAAATGGTATTTTTGTAATTTTCAATTATTCTTAAAACTTGTTCAATTTTCATTCAAACTTTCATGACACCACATGATGGTCATGTAAAGAGCATATGTCAAGTTTGAAATGAAAATTAAGTCCTTAAGTCAAGATATCAACCTAGCATTGTTTCATTCAAAACTAAATTAGTTTTTATGAAACTTGCTAAGTTTCAATCTTAATATTTACTCATGATTTTTCAAATTTAAACCTATTGATACCTAACATGAGTAAATCTAAACATGTTCCTCAAATATGGATTGAAAATTAGACATTTAAGTCAACTTGTTGACTTGGGTCAACTTTGTTCAAAAGAGGTAAGCATGAATTGACCTCTATGTTATTTTATCCGTATCCATATGAATTTTTCATTCAAGTGCATGGAAACATGTCATCCTATTCCTAAACATGTTTATGAAATTTGGACTTAAAATCAAGTGTCCAAGTCAATTTGTTGACTTGGGTGAAACCTTTCAAGTTTAAGTCCTCTAATGTGATCTAGTTATCACATTTTCATCTACACATGAATTTTCAAGATTGAACACCTAGAATCATATCATGTGTGTATCTAAACATGTTCATTTCATTTTTACCTTAACATGAAGTCTCTAAAGAAGAATTTTAACATAGTTCAATTTCACAAATATCAAGATATCATTAAATGAGCTAAGTTATCAAGATTTTTTCTACTCATGAAAATTCAAATAGTTATCATGCATAATCAATCATGAGTATATAGAGACATCATTAGAGCATATATATTTAAGTATTATATTAAGATTTTTGCAAAATCAAATTCATACATTTTTCTTAAAAATTTGCCCAATTTTTTCATTTCCTTTTTCATTTTCTTTTAGATAGCATAGTTTTCCAATTCTTAACTTGCAAGTAGACTTCATTAGTATCATAATGAAATAATATGACTACTAGCAAGCTAACATACTAAATAGCAAGGTTCAATGCAAATTTTCATTACAATAACTTAACCTATGCTAGATAGTTAAGATTCATTTTAAAGAAAATTTTCATGATATCCAAAAGAATCTAAGAGATCTTAAACTATGAAATATTTAAAGAGTAAGATCTCTAAACATGTTTAACTAGTTTGGACTTAAAAGAATGACTCTAATAATAGATATTTACTTAGAGCAAGTTTCATTCAAAGAAATTTGCCTAAGTACTAAGATTCTACCTACTCATGAGAATTCAAAGATTTAACATGCAATTCTAATCATGAGTATAAAGACACCAATCAACCATAAAAATTGAGGTATCAGACTAGAAATATGCAATAACCAAAAACATACATCATCCATGAATTTAGCCAAACTTTTCATTCTAATTAGCTTTCCTAAAAACTTATAACTTGCAAGTATACTTTATAAATGGAAAATGAAGCCAAATCTACATGCAAGCTATCAAACTAAATAGCGAAGTGAGAGGAAAAAAAAAAGTATCATTTCCCAAATTCAACTTCACTAAATAGCATGGATTCATTTTCATATAAATCATTTCATGATAACAAAATGAATCAAGAGATCTCAAAATATGAAATTTTGAAAAATAAGATCTCCAACCCTTCCTATTGGTTGAAAATCGAAAGCCACAATTAGTCTACGATTTAAAACCGCAAGGTCGCTTAGACCCATTACAGGCCACCTAGGTCTCCGAGGAGACCGTGAAATCAAAATCAAAAACATTTTTAAAACTTATTAAGAGCGAAAAACTACTAACATTAAGCATATATCAAAACTCCAACTATAATTTAAGCAAGTGAGTATAGGAGATGATACAAAGTGTACCTAGATGCAAATTTCCACAAATATGGCATCATGATGGTTTGAAGTTGCAACCAAAGGATGAATCTTTACTTAAGTCCATGATCAACTTCAACTCTTCACTTCTCTTTATCCTTGTGTGGTAGCCCCCCTACAAGAGAAGATACTTTTGGTATCCAAATGGCTTTGGGTCCTTGGGGTTGAGTTGGCCTAGAAATCCAAAGTGTCTTAACTACACTTGAATTTTTCTTGAATGCACAATCATAAATAGTATGACCAAAAATACCACAACAAAAATAATGTCCATTGAATTTCTTTTCATTTTTGCTATGGACATGAGATTTATTATTAGAATGCTTGTCATGTGAAATATGATGAGTATTAGCATTCTTGGAAACATCACTCCTCTTATTATGATCATGAGGTTTTAAAGTAGAATGTTTAACATGAGATTTAACATTAGCATGAACATTTCTTTATGAAAAATCATTTCTACTAAAATTCTTAAATGGTGAAATATTTTTTATTTCATTCATTTTCTTGTTTAGGTTTAGGACCTCATTTTTTAAATCAATCATGGAGTTGTGTAAAGCATGCATTTGAGATTTCAACATATAATTTTCCTTTTTGATTTTTGAGTTTTCATTTTTCAAGATCCATTCTCAATTTGAACCCATTTTTCAAGTTTTTATTTTCAAGCTTTAAGTCCTTAAGCTCAAGTTTCAACATATCATGACAATGATCAAATGAGCTAGATTTTAATTTTTCATTTTTTAATTCTAGAGCATGCACATGTGAACTAAGTCTAGAATTCTCATTTTTAATCATTTTGTTTTCCTTATCCTTTTTCAAGAGCAAGACATACATGATTTTATACTCATCAATCAATTCATCAAAATCATGAGAACTAGATGAGTTAATACTATTATTATTAACATGACTAGAAGAGGTGGAGTGTCCCTCGTTGTTATCATTCATGAGGCATTCTTTTGAAATGGCTTCATGGTCATGAAGGGAGGATGCTTCACTTGAGTAGGATGATGTGGAAGCATTTGACCTCCTCTTTGCCTTGTTTTTCATGGTAGGGTAATTCTTCCTTACATTCATTTTCTCTTGGTACACATGACAAATCACTTTTTTCTTCCGGCTTTTAGTGCTCCTATGACTGGAGACACTTTGGGCTTCAAAAACCATATTAGTATTGGATGGATGACAATTGTCATCACTCCCCTCGTCATAAGTAGTAATCTCTTCAGTTTTTGCAAAATCATATAGCATATTTAATGTTGCCCAAATGTCGAATGCGGAAGTACAATGCATGACCTTTTCAAGTACATCATTTGAAAATGTGCAATATAGAAGATGTGTTGTTTTTCCATTTAATTCAAACAATTTAATTTGTTCATGGGTTCATGCATTCATGTTTTCCTTAGGTTTAATATATTTTGTCTTTACCATGTCAAATATACCTAAACCTTGAGTCTTTAAAAATGTGTATATCCTAAATTTTCATAGACCAAAGTTAGAGTCATCGAACCTAGGGGGTATAGACGCTACACTCTAGAGCTATTTCTAGATCGAGACTAGATGTAGACGAGATGGTGAAATCTCAATCCACGACCCGCTCTGATACCAATTGTTAGCGAAATGACGACACTAGAGGGGGGGTGAATAGTATGTTTACTAATTGAATTAGCCTAAATTAGATTTTAACCATTTCTCAATTTGTTTAGGCAATTTGCGATTGAGTAGATGCGGAAGCGATAAATACGTAAGCAATTAAAACAATCAATGAATCAATGCAAACACAAGATTTATAGTGGTTCGGCTCCAATGCCTACTCCACTATCTAAGCACTTCGCTTAGGATTTCCAAACTAGATTTACGAGATTATATCGAGTTTCCCTTACAACGAGGACTTTTCACCGAAAAGTCTCCGCTCTCCAACCGAAGGCACTTCCACACCTGGAAGTATCCCGACTTCCTACCGAGAGCACTTTCCCACCTCAACCTAAGGGACAACTAGAACTAATCCTAGCAAAAATTAAGTTTACACAAGTGGCTTTACTCCTTTTCACCAAGGTAACCACTTCACACAACAAGACCTAACAGCCCTAGGTCTTCACACACACAAATCAAAACAAAGCGTTCAAATAAACAATAAAAGATACTGTCAAAAGAGCTAAAAAGATAAACCAAGATTAAAGCTCCTTTGCAAGCCTTTGGCGCCTTCAACTCGTCAAGAGGTATAGCTTGATCAAAACCCGAGTTGAGCCCAGCTTGTGCGCTTGAAGAAATTGTCCGCGGAAAGAAACAGAGTGCAAGCGTTGATCGTTTAGAAGGCTCTAAATCTCCCTTAGAATGCTCAATGATCATTGTAAGATTGGGAGAAGAAGGTTAAAAGAAGTAGATGAAGGTATATTTATACTCTCACGAAGAAACGACATCTCAATGGATAGTTTTCTATCCGTTGCAGGCCGCCGGTCGATTGGTCGGTCGACCGACCGATCGACCGCTCATTCAACCGCTGTCCTTTTCTCTCTGGTTGGTTGATCGACGGGTCATCCGCCAGACGCGAGATCACACGATCCCACATTTGGTCGACCGATGCGATCTTGCATCTTCAGCAAACGCAGGTCGATCGATCGGTTGGTCGATCGACAGAGCTACTGCCTATTTTGGGCTTCGATCAATCGACCGCCCGATCGATCGAAGTAGCTTTTGCCTCTTTTAGGCACTGTTCGATCGACCGACCGATCGACCGAAATGACTGGTGCTATTTTCCTTACCATATTCGGTCGACCGCCCGGTCGACCGAACCTTGGCTGAATTTTTTTTTTCAGCCTATTTTCTTCCGCGCTTTGTTTTCGGGTTTCGACTTTCAACGACCATCAACTTGGAGAGCTTTCATGTGATCTTTGAGCTCGTCCAATATGACTTTGGTGCACTCATCGATCTTCGAGAAACTTCCGCGATGAACCCGAGCACGACGATCAATGTCCTTCCGATTTTCTGATTTCTTCTGATTTATCCGATCGAGGACATCGAACGTTAATTGATATGGAACATGAAAGATATTCTCAATATAAAATCATTAGTCCCATGTTTGTTATCATCAAAATTGAGATTAAGACTAAGGTTGAAAACCTAAAGCCAACAAAGGAGAGGAGATCTTGGCGGCCCACAAAGTGGAACTTCCTAACGACAACAAAGAGCGGGAGTACCTTGTCAAGTTGAAGGGACTCCCTACCTTCGAAGCTAGCTGGGAGAAGGAGAGCACCTTGCGACATGAAGAAGACATCATCACCACATTCAAGAAGGCATTGATGAGGGCATCGACTTCGTAAGTGGGGGAGAATGTTAGAGACCCTCGGGTTTGTCAAGTCTTGTACGTGTCATGACAGTCCCTAACGTGCATTGTAAATATTGCATATGTTGGGTTAAGGTTTCCAACCTTGGTCTTAATCTCGGTTTTGATGATAACAAACATGGAACTAATGTTTCATTGAAAAATTCTTTCGGGTTCCATATCGGTTTGCGCTTGACGTCCTCGATCGAAAATATCGAAGAAATCGAAAAATTAAAAGGACGTTAGTCGACGCGCTCGGATTCGTCGGGATGATAGAGTCTAGGTTTAGGGAGTCTAGTTTATGTTGTAAATCCTCATGATGATGCATAAGATCCCAAAAACCAACCCCGAATCCCAAAACATGAAAATCTGGAAATCACCCTAAAATTCACTAAGCCTAGGGAGCTCCTTGAGGGTTATATGACCTAGATATTTTCCTAACATAAAAAATGGCGATAATTATTTCTTGGGTAGAAAATAGATAACGAGGTATTTTAAAGGATTTTTTGGAAGCCTTTAGCCTACCCATATTTGACCCAAGAAATTAGGAAATTTCTGTTTTCCGAAAATTTGTACTAGACCCTAAAAACTAGATTTTGATTCTTAAGAATTTTAATTTTTTAGATATTTTTATTGAATCCAAATGGGTAATAATCCTTATATAACATTTATGTTTTAAAGTTATTAACTTAAAGTTAATAAATATTATATAAGTAGACTTAGCGAAGATGGAACCAAAAAATGAACAAACCAAGCAAAGAAATCTGCCCTGCCCAGGTTCGGTCGATCGACCGAAGAAGAAGGCATTTTGGTCAACCGATCGATCGATCGAACGGTGCAAGAATTTGGCAGTAACCAATTCGGTCGATCGATCGGTCGATCGAAATGTACTAGAAAGTGGCAGTTTGCTTTCGATCGATCGACCATCGACCGAACGGCGGAAACGACTAGTTTTCCGCCCGTTGACAAGCCATTTCTTGTGAGGGGTTATAAATACCCATCTCAATCTTATTTCTAGCCTATCATTGATGCTTCCAAGCCTCAAAGTGTGATCCTAAGTATCTCTACAAGCTTTCATTGAGTCATCCTTGCAAGAACCCTAGTTTTGATCTCCACACCTTGATTTAGCCTTGAAGCTTCACCAATTCATCATCTCAAGACATCAAGAGGACTAGAGAGTTTCTTTTGGAGCTAAGTACTTATTGTTTGATTTATTGCTCCAATTGTTATTATTTTTTTGTTGTTTATTTCATTGTAATTGAACTTGTGTAAACCTAGAGTGCTAGGTTGATTGAGTTGGTGGTTGTCTTGGTGTTGAGGCTTAAATCCACCATTGTAAACTTAGTTTGCAATGATTAGTTCTTGTTGTCCTTAGGATTAAGGTGGGAGAGTGCTCTCGGTAGGAAGGCGGAGACTTCCGGGTGTGGAAGTGCCTTCGGTGTGAGAGCGGAGGCTCTCCGGTGAAAACGTCCTCGTTGTAAAGGAAACAAGATAATCTAGTAAAACTAGTTTAGAAATCTTAAGCGAGGTGCTTAGGTAGTGGAGTAGGCATTGGGGCCGAACCACTATAAATCACCGTGTTTGTATTGCTTCTCTTGCGTTTGCTTAATTAGCATATTCTCTTTGCCTCCGCTTGTTATTGGATTTGTTAAATTGCCTAAGTAACCAAGTAAATGATTAAAATCGGAATTAGACGAATCGATTAGTAAACACACTATTCACCCCCCCTCCAGTGTAGGCCATTTCATCCAATAGCATCATATGCATTCATGTAAAATGTTCGTGCACCGCACACCGCTCTTGCCTGCGACTAGGAAACGACCCTCGCTTGCTAGCCGCGGCGTGGCCGGTGGGGTGTGCAGATCATGTAATTATGCATTATAAAAATGCTCGCGCACCGCCCACTGCTCTCGCGCACGACTAGGTAACGCCCCTCGTTTCCTAGCCGTGGCATGACTGATGGGGGTGTGCGACCTTAGAAAATTTTGTCATGCTCCTCGTGCTTTTGGGAATCCCGTGGGTGGCACTTGGGGGTTAGGCTACACAAGTATTGTACCCAAATATAGCATGGGCACACTCTAGTCATTCGCTCTTGCATTCGTTCAAGCATTTGTAAGCATTTTCATACAATCAGTTATTTGGCCCAAACGTTTTTGCCTTCAAGCGCACAGAGGCTTGAAGACGAATGAATTGGAAGCCCGCGACTTTTTGACATTCACTACTAAAAAAATGTCTTCTGCAATAGCTACTGCGGTCGCAGAACGTCGCAGATGATCTTTGGCGACGGTGGGTAGCGATCGCACATGTCTGTCGCCGAAGCTATGGTCACAGATATCGTGCAACCGCATCATAGGCGGTCACAAAAAGAAAACATTTACGACGGCCGATCGCTGTTGCAGGGCCGTAGCATAGCAACTGCGATTGCTGTGCTACACGACCAGGTCATAGACCCTCTGCGACAGCTTCGACGGTCGCAGTACCATCGCAGAAGTATGTTTTCTTTTAAAAAATAGGAAAAATATAAATTTCTAATTAATTTAATTTAATTATGAAAAGAAAATATTAAATTTTTTCTATTTATAATTTTATTTTTAAAAAATTAAAATTACAAGATTACTCAAGCTGACAAGCTGATAGAACCAACTACAAATAATTAAGAAGGGAAAAAGTACAAAAATGCCCTTAACATTTTCTCACGGGTACTAAAATGCCCTAATATTTTTTGGGATCAAAAATACCCCTCACGTTATGAATTGGGTACAAAAATGCCCCTATAGGTAAACAGTGTTAGTTGAGAGATAACGGAGCTGACGTGGCTGATGATGTGGACATTTGATGCGCATGCGGGCCAAGACGTTTTCTCACGGGTACTAAAATTCCTTAATATTTTATCACAAGTACAAAAATACCCTTAATGTTTATTTTGGACCTAAAATACCCCTAAGGCTATTGAAAATGATATAAAAATGACATCAGACTAACTTTTATTAGGTGAGACTTAGCGGAGATGTCATGGATGTTGATAAAGATGTTGACTTTACACGTGGCGCATATGTAGAGAGCAAATTGCCACGCAATCGTAGGGGTGAATAAAAAAAAATCAAAAATTTGGTTAATTAAAAAATCGATTTGAATCCGAACCAAAATTTGCAGTTCTCGATTTATTATGTGTCGCTTATGTGGCAAATTGCTCTCTACATATGCATCACGTGTAAAGTCAACATCTTTATCAGCATCCTTGATATCTCCGTTAAGTCTCACCTAACAAAAGTTAGTCCGATGTCATTTTTGTACTATTTTCAATAACCTCAAGGGTATTTTAGGTCTAAAACAAACGTTAGGGGTATTTTAGAACTCGTGAGAAAATATTAGGGGTATTTTTGTATCTGTGAGAAAACGTTAGGGGCATTTTAGTACCCGTGAGAAAACGTCTTGGCCCGCATGCGTGTCAGATGTCCACGTCATCAGTCCCAATCATCAGCCACGTCAGCTCCATTATCTCTCAATTAACACTGTTTACCTATAGGGGCATTTTTGTACCCAATTCATAACGTGAGGGATATTTTTGATCCCAAAAAAATGTTAGGGGCATTTTAGTACCCGTGAGAAAACGTCAGGAGCATTTTTGTACCTTTTCCTAATTAAAAAAATACAATTATTTAAATCTATTTAGAATGAAATACAAGAACCTTATTAATAGTATACATTCTTAACTCCTTACGACGAAACAAATATCATGCAAATAATACTTTTGCTATAAAAATCTCACTCTCATTTTCTCACTCTTCCTAAGTTCTCAATCTCAATAATAGTATACAATCATTTAAGCAACTATGTCTTAATCATTAATCTCGACATACAACTATCTACCAAAAGTTCATGCTTAGTAAGATTATTTTTACAACAAATGAATTTAGCAGCCACAGGACTTCAACTTGTATGCAAACTGTCAATAATCAAAAGCCGCAAAAATATTTTTATACAATGTCGCTGAAAATCCCTAACCTGCCAAACAATAAAAACAAGAAAACAATCATCAAACGTGCATTTAACAAACACTTTGACTACTCATAATATTACAATGTAGTGTTTTGATGTCCGAAATACAATTAGACTAAATTATTGCTTCTTGATTCTCGAATCTCTTCTTGACATGCATTCAATCGAATTACTAATAGGAGGTTTTCCTATATAAAGAAAACAAGAATTATAAAGAAGATAAAGAAATATGGCATATGTATTGAGTGTAAAAAGGCCTTTTTCATTGTTATTTTACTTTTGTTAAGAACAAAAATTAAAAATGGAGAGCAAAGAAGAACACTCACAAAATGTTCTGCTCCAAGGATCCAATAGAAATGCAAATTCTTGTACTCTTTTGTCCCCAAATCTAACTTGTATTTGGTCAATAAATGATGGATCAAAATGAGCATCTCTAGTTTGGCAAGCTCATTTCCTGGACAAGCATGCACTCCGCTCCCAAATGGCAAGAAGGTGTTTGGCTTCGGAGCAACCTGCATTTTTCAGAAACAATCAAGTCAAATTGCTAATATCTTTTATATAATCAGTGAATGGAACTTCAGTCTTCAACAGTTCTTTTTTGTATTATATAACTCATACATACTTCGAATCTAGAAGAGTCAAAGATCTGCGGCTCTTGGAAGAACTATGTGTTGTGATGAATATTCTTGAACAAAGGCATCACTTTCCATCCCTTCGGTACAAGATATCCTGCAAAATTTTGTCTTTGTTCTTGTTAGTGAATAACCCCAAGTATACATTGTTCATAAATCCATCAATATATGTCAATATACGTCGACCTTTATATTCTACATCGGCCACAACCTCTCTGAAAGTGAAAGAGATGATGCTTGCCATTCTTAAGCTTTCCAATATAACCTGCATCAATTACATTAATCGTAATTTATCAGCATCAGATCAATCTCTATCGCACTAGGAAACAAGAGAGGTATCAATCCGGTATACTTGCCATTCTTACGAGATTTGAAGTCGCCACAACTCAAATTATTGATCACAAAAGTGCGAAAAGGGGGATAAAAAAGGTTCACCACAAAAAGGAGATCAGCTTTTTGAAGCCATGTCGAACTCTGAGGCTTCAAACTGGTATCCAATGGCCCGATCTCTTGGAAGTTTCCAATGGCGACGCCTGAAGCCCCCTTAATTCATTCGATTGAGGATATGAAGCGAAGGCTACTTACTTGGCTGGACTTCGACGTAGCCCCACCGCTCGGAACCGCCAGCGGTGTCGGCGGCAGCGTCGACAGTGTGATGGAGCAAAGAAGAGCGAGGAAGAAAATAAGGGCGGTCGACGGTGCCCTAATCGTGAGAGAAAACTAAGAGTGGAACGAGAGAGAGTACGTGAGCGCAGAAGAAAATAGGGGTTGGTAAAATAACGTAATCAGTGACGATTTTGCAACGACAAAAAGCGATAGCAAATGGCGGTCGCAAAACGATCGCAATGTCGTCGCGAAGTCATTAATTTTGCGACGGCATAAGTAACGGTCGCAATGTCGTCGCCGATGTGCCGACTTTGCGCAAAATCGTCACATCTGCGACCGCTACTCTTGTCGTCGCAAAACTGCCATCGTAAATTACCTAATTTCTAGTAGTGATTGGCAAAACGGTCTTTGCCTAAGGCGCATTCCTTGTGCGGGAGCAAGGGAGCCGCACGGATATTTTCCGCCCAAAATAGTTAGTCTGTAATAGCTCGGTACAGCCTTTGTACGGTACACTTCAAAATTGTCTATCTAGTATAGCCTAATATGGACACTCTAGTACCAATTTGTACGGTTTCCAAAATTGGTTTTTCAAAAGCCTGTAGGTATCGAGCGATACACGATACAAGATTTTAATTTATAGTCGTGGACTCATGGGTCAACGTTTCTACGATTGAATTGGAGTTGAAGAAAAAATATTAGTAACAAAATGCATGCATTAAAGCTGAAAATAAATACAACAAATTATAATCTAAAATCCATCACAACTCAATATCCTTTATGATTATAATTTAATGAATTAGTATGTATTAATTTTAAGCTAGTAAGGAATTCCTGATTTCTGTACTTTTATTATGGTCAACCTATAACCTGTGGTCATGTTAATAGGGTGGATGGATACGTTCTAGGTCGAACAGTTTGCACTCTTTTTCTCCTAAAATAGGTTCACCGAAGTACATTCTACAATCTACACCGTCTGACCATTGATGGGATCCTATTTTTCCCATGAATTTGATCATCTGATTTGGGCCAGGTCTGAAAATATTGGGTCATACAGGTGATACCATTGGTGTCTATGATACCATTGGGATCTTGATGAAGGTGAGCCCATTAATTACGGATAGCTACAGGTTGGGATCCTATTTTTTACGGATAGCTACGGATAGCCCATTAATTACTGATAAGGGCTTGATTTCTACATAGCTGCTTTCAATTACCACTTGGAAGCTTGTTTTGCTAATTGAAATGAACACGCTGCACAATTTCCACGATCCAGGCTTACAAATTCAACTATTTTCTTGAGGATTGTGTTTTTATTGACATATTCTTATCCTTGTGACTGATGCAGCTAAAAAACAGTTGCATGCATTAAAATCTGAATAGGCCGGAAATTGCTGCAACTCTGCAAGGGCCATTGACGTTGCAGAGAAGCGCATAGCAGCAGATCGGTGGCCTGAGTATTATGATACAAAGCAGGCCCGGTGGATTGGTAAGCAAGCTCGTCTGTTACAAACATGGTCTATTGTTGGTTTCCTGGTGGCGAAGCTGCTGATAAAAAACCCAGATGCTGCAAGAAATATATATATGGAACCATGAAGATGCAGAGATTGTTAATGCCTTGAATATCATGGTGGATTCCAACCCTAAGGAAAACGAAAATCTATAGGGCATTTTTATTTCATAGAATAGAGATGGATAGAATTGGAGATACATTTATATTTTTTATTTGTTTAGTGCATAGATTAAAAAAATATAAATTTGATATTATATCGGGTATATACCGAATTTAAAAAAATCTTATCGAATACTCCATTATTTGATATCATATCCTATTCAATTCTATCCACTAAAGCAAACGAACCAATATAGTTTGACGAAAATAGGCTTAATTTATAATGCCGATTAAACTAAGGAGGAAAACCTATATAAACCTATGGTTTATTGATGTGAGATTAAGGAGGAAAACCGGCGCAAGTAAGCTATCTAAGTCGAATTCACGTGAATTTTCCAAGAATCGACGCCAAAAGCGAAATTTTAAACTGACACTAGCTAGCTTGTGTTAGGCATCATTTTTCTAATACTGATTTTTCTTTTTTTGTGAGATTAATCCTTTGATGATGTAGGATGATGATCCCAAAGAGATTATCAAGAAAATAAATTTGTTTATCAATTATAAACCTGTCAAATATGAGTTTCCTAAATACTAAAATGTATATAAGAGCACTTGAAAACTTTTGAAAAGTCTCTAACATCCCATTAATTGCAACTAATAACCAATTTTATATTTTTATGTATATGAATTTCATAAACATGTCAATTATGAAGTTTTTATGTACTAAAATACATATACGAGCACTTATGAATTTTTCACTAAAGTTCCTAATCGGTAATGTAATAAATAGAGAATTAAATCACTTTAAATAGTTTGATAATTTTATTTGTTGATTAATTTCAATAACAAATATGCTTATAATAATTTTAAATTTTGACACCAATATACCACAATTTAACATGCTAACGATCAACTTAAGAACTTTTGGTCAAAGTTTCTAATTGCTAATATAAGAGCACTTTACAAACTTTTAATCAAAGTTTCTAAATTTGGTTTTAAAAAATAGGTTAATCTAGTGAACCAATTTGTTTATTAGAGGTAATTAGGATAAATGTTAAAATTGTGATTTTGCCAAATACTCATTTTTTAAATGATTTTGCCAATTTTTCTTAGAGTATTTATAATATGATTTTGCCAATTTTTCTTAGTATAATTTTTCCAAATTACTCTATTTCTTATATTGTAGTTAAGTCAACTAAAACCAAGTTTTGCATATAAATGGACCACAAACAAGAGAATCAAGACTTCATATCTCACGCTAAAGCTAGTACCAACATATTCTTTCTCGAGCCACCATGGCCCGAGTGAAGTTGGCTATGTTCCTCCCACTACTAGAAAAATGGGTATCAACAACGGCTAATGTCGTTGCAATGGAGCCGTGACAGAAAATCGCTTTGTTGATAACTTAGCAACGGATCAGCAACGGCCGCTCGGGCCTTTGCTAAAAATATTATCAGCAACGGTTTTGCCACGGACGCGGAGCCGTTGCTGATAACATTAATAGCAACGGCTGGTGAGCCCGTAGCAATGCCGTTAGTAAAAGCCCGTGGCTAAGCCGTTGCTAAGCCGTTGCTGTAGGTCATCAGCAACGGCTTTCGATAAAATTTTAGCAACGACTTTCCCACGAACGGCCGTGGGAAAGCCGTTGCTGATGATGTGAACCTGGTAACGAAAAAAATTAAAATTTCAAATTTCCATTGATACATTGATACATTATCTGATACATAACTCACACACCCATACACTCATACACATATTCATTCACACATCACAAATACACCAAGATATACATCAAAATAATTATATTTATATTTATAATTATCCACAATAGTATAAAAACTATTCAAATGCAAAATTGAAGTATCAATATCCAAACAAAACAAATTAAACAAGTATAATATCTCAGTAACAAAGTCAATATATAAAAAATCTCACGATGATGATGGAGGATGTACTGGATCATTTGGCGGGGTCTGGAGTGCTTGAGTGTACACCGACGTGGATTGACTCGAGGACGATGGATGAGATGATGCCGAAGAGATGCCTGCTTCGGGATGACCTGACATGTTGTGTAGCATAGCATGCATCTCCGCCATCATCTGACTCTGGCGCTCCATCAACTCAGTCTGACACGTGATCGTCTCATCTAGAGTCCTTATTCTGCTACTATGATCATAACTGGATCTGGAGGTGGACGGCCGCTCACCAGCGACCGGAGGGGTTGGTGCCCCAAGTGGCCCTAGTACGGCTCGCGCATGACCACTATCTGGAAAGCCATATACGCGGCCATGATCCCAGCCACCTGCGGCCTCGACCCACGTTGCTGCGTCAAAGTCCTCGGGGGTGCCCCCGCGCTGCACCACCGTCTGGTTGTAGGTCTCCTACTCGAGTTTGATTTTTTGTTTAATATTTATCATAAAACTTAAATTATAAATATATAATGAATAATTTAAACAAATATATAATTACCATAATGTATACAGCACAGTTGTCTATGTACTCCCCCGTCCCACGTGCTCGACGGTGAGTCCGCTCAAACACCGCCATCGGGGAGGGTCGCTGGACAGTCCCGTCATCCGACACCGTCGTCTACATTTACAAAACAAATACATTAATTAGTACACATAGTAACAAATAAAATATATAATTAAAAAGTATACTTACCATACAGTTCGCGTGCACTGCAAATGCAATAGAGCCGCTGGTGTGACGCGCTGCTCCCCTCGACATGCGATTTCTAGCCGCATTCCTAGAAACCTCCTGCCATCGATCCGTAGACCATATTCCCACGAGCTGGTCCCATATATCCGGAGTAATCCAATCGGGGTCGTATCCCCGAGTCTCTGCGATGTTAGTAGTCTCAGCTCGTGCCATCACCTGGGACCGGGTCTGCCCCAGCTGCCCGTTGCACCTTGCCCGGGAAATAGCCTCCCAGGCAGCGTAAATGAAGGGCCTTTGGTCCTCAGCCCATGTATAGCAAGCCTGCAGAATAATAATATTAGTACCAATATTAATCATCATGCATGTAAAAAAAAAAAATATGTGCCTCAAACTCGCGCCATAACATGTCGACGTACTCGCTAGGCACGTGAGACCACGTAGGTCATGCCCCGTGCATGTATCGTTGAATAGTAGAAGAAATGCTCCTCGGCACTTCTTCTTGCTCGAACCAGCACAACAAAAATAAATTTTAATATTATATTATGATATAATGAATTTGTAATGATTCATAATTCATGATATATTATCGCTCCCCAATCACGCTAATAAATCTACGCGACTCTGTGGCTGGTGGAGGCTGCCACCTGTTCGGCCCGCGTGGCCGCCTGCGTCTGGATGTACTAGCCTCGGTAGTATCATCGGCATGAGGATCAGCAACAGGAGGATCAGCAGCATGAGTAAGTGTAGGAGTCTCACCGATCGGAGACTCTAAAGCTCTCCTGCGACGATAACCACGACCAGACATATCTGTCGAATAGACATATAATCAGATTATTGTATAAATAGTAGAGATATATTTAATAAAATATATAATTTATAATTATTCCTTATCATCTGAATAATAGTCTTCGAATTCTTCCTCTTCTTCCTCTTCTTCATCTTCTTCATCTCCAGCTTCCTCAATTTCATGATCGTCATCATCGGCATATTCAACTTCTAATTGAATTGACGTTGTGTCTGCATCCTCGAGTATTGGAATAATACGATCTACAGCAGGAGGATCATCTTCTTGATAGAAACCATCTGTCATATCAGGTATCAGCTCATTTTCTCCTACTATCGGATCAATTTTTTCTCTACCTTTTGTCTTACAGACTACACGCTAATCTGCTCTATCTTTATTTCGAGCCGGATACTTCGCGTAATATACTTGTTCGGCTTGTGATGCCAATATAAAAGATTCATTTGCTGACAATTTAGATTTGTAATTAACCTCAACAAGTTTGTATTTTGGATGAACTTTCATGCCCCTTTCTGTTGAATCGAACCAATGACATCTAAATAGAATAACTGATTTCAAGCCGAAGTAGTGCAACTTTATCACTTCTTCCACCAGTCCATAAAAATCCATATCACATTCAACATAGGTTGTCCCTTTCACACAGACCCCAGCATTCATCGTCTTCTTTGTAAATGCATATTCAACCGTGTGAAATTTATACCCATTAACAAAATATCCGCTATAGCACGACACAAGTCGAGACGGTCCACTAACAAACTCAAATATTCTTTCATCTATTTCAGTTCTGTGATCTTTGCTGTAAGTCTGAATCCAAGTAGGGAAATCACGATTCCGTAATCTCTCAAATTCTTCATCGTTGTGAATAGAGTATTTTTGCACCATCTCAATGTCAAATATTTCAATGAATTGTTCAATCTCTGGACAATTGAGTAATACATACAAGTATGCCAAATGATACTCTTCCCCGCTTAAGTGTCGAGATGGACGAGAACCAAAAGCACGACCAGAGTGACAAAATATATTTAAACGTCCATCTGAATGTCGAACACCCCCGTCGTCGTTTCGTGGAAGACGATCAAATATTGTCTGTACTGTCGATTCAAAGTAAAATGAGCAGAATGTTGAAATTTCTTGGATGATATACGATTCAGATATTGATCCTTCAACAGCTGCGGTGTTCTTTACTTTTTTCTTCAGACGATTCATGTATCTTTCAAATAAGTACATCCACCGATATTGAACGGGGCCACCAACTCGTGTCTCGTATGCCAAGTGTATTGGTAGATGCTCCATCGAGTCAAAAAATGCATGAGCGAAAAACTGCTCCAGCTTGCATATGATTTCAACAATATTATTTTCAAGTGTTGACATGTCTTCGACTCGAAGGACATTTGCACAAATGTTTCTAAAAAATATACTTAATTCAGTCAACGGACCCCAAATATTATCAGGTAGAAGATCTTGAAATGCGATCGGAAGTAATCTCTGCATGAATACATGACAATCATGGCTCTTAATCCCTGATATTTTGCAATCATCGACGTTCACACATCGAGATAAGTTTGAAGCATATCCATCGGATAATCTGAGTTCTTTTACCCATTGACAAACATCTTTGATCTGTTGTTTATTTAACACATATGGGGCCTTCGGTTTCAGATATCGTCCGTTGACTTCTTGTAACTCCAACTCTGGTCTTTTACAAAGAATTTTCATATCATGTCGGGCTTTGACATTATCTTTAGTTTTTCCGGAAATATCCATCAAAGTGTTGAAAATATTATCAAACATATTTTTTTCAATGTGCATGACATCTAAATTATGTCGAATCAATAATGAACTCCAATAGGGCAATTCCCAAACGATACTTTTTTTCATCTAGTTATGTGTTTGGCCAAAACCTGACACTCTTTTATTGCGACCAAATACTATATCTGGAAGTGCTGAAACACGTGCTAACATTTGTTCACTAGACAACATCGGTGGTGGCCCATCTCTTTCGACTCTGCCCTTAGTAAATTTATTACGATTCCTTCGATACTGATGATTAGCCGGTAGGAATCGACGATGACAATCAAAGAATGAGATTTTTCATCTGTTCTGAAGACTGATTGATTTAGAGTGTTCCATACAATACGAACAAGAGAGTCAGCCGTGCGTGCTCCAACCAGACAACATGTCGTACGCCGGGAAATCATTGATTGTCCACAAGACCGCGGCCTTTAAATTGAAGTTTTGCTTCCGATGACAATCATGAGTGACAGCTCCCTCAGTCCACAATGTTTTCAATTCATCTATCAAGGGTCTGAGAAATATGTCAATTTCTTTTCGCGGACCCTTAGGATCCGGAATAATCATTGAAAGATAAATAAATTCATCTTTCATACACATTGATGGTGGCAAATTATAAACTGTCAGCAACACTGGCCAAACTGAATAAGGAGCTGCAAAATGTCCAAACGGATTAAAACCATCTGTGCACAATCCCAATCTTATATTTCTAGTATCCCTAGCAAATGAAGGATAATATGTATCCAAATGTTTTCATGCTTCACTGTTGGGTGGATGAGTCATTACTGTATCATCACGACTTCTTGCATGTCAACTCATGTAGGGGGCTATCTTTTGCGACATGAATAATCTTTGAAGCATCGGTGTAAGTGGAAAATTCTGAAGCACCTTAAACGGGATATTTTTCTATTGGACCGATTTCTTCTCCTTGTAACGAGGATGTTGACATACAGAGCATTTATCCAACTGCACATTTTTTTTATAATATAAAATGTAATTATTTTGGCATGCGCGTATTTTTTCGTACCCAAGCCTCAATTTTCTCATTAGCTTTTTAGTCTTATAAAAAGTTGGCTCAAACTTGTTATCAGTAGGCAACATTCCATTAATCAATCCAGCAATCCGATCATACGCAACTCTGCTGATATTACAATCGGCCTTGATGTTTAGGAGCTGTGTCATTGCTGAAAACCTAGTGTATTTAGGATAATTCTCATACAAAGATTCATCGGCAGCTTTCAACATCTCGTAAAATTTTGCAGCTTCTTTATTCTCTACCGCAGTTTGTACTTCTGTGATATCAATCGTTGTAGTATCTGGTGGGACTGATGTCTGAAGAATTGGCCGATCAACATTATCATTCAGGTGGAATTGACCCCCAAGACTATCAAGTATCATAGTTATATAGGGATTAGATTGACTAGATGAAGAAGCACCAGCAGAGGAAGATTCACCATATGTCTGAACGACAGGATTACTCGATGTCCCGACTTCACATGACTTCCCGTGACAAGTCCATAGAAAATATATTGGTGCAAATCCTTTGCTATATAGATGCAGAGTGACAGTCTCTCGATCCAAAAATCGCCCATTCAAACAAATGCGGCACGGACATCGGATTTGATCACCGATGCTAACGAAATTCCGATTCGAATAGGCAAAATTTAGGAGGTACGTTACACCTAATCGAAACTTATTCATTAAAGCTCCACGATCAAGACGTCGGTACATCCAACTTCGATCAGTCGATATGATTCTGTCAATCAATGAAAATTTCTTTGGTTAATGTCTTTAGGTGAGATTGTCCTATTCCATTCAGGATTTATGTTATTTATATTGCACTAAGTACTTATTTTAACCGCTAACTTCATTCTAAATTTTGGCAGCATCTCCCTACAGTTCTCCGAATACGCATATCATCTGGGCGCGTATCGGAGAACAAGAGAGATGCTATCGAAATTTAGAATAATTAGTTAACAGTTAAAAGAAAAACGTAAGTGCAATACAAATAACTATATTCCCAAATTATCCAATCAGGGATAATTCAAGAATTGTACGTCGTATAAAAGATCATCTACTTCTTTTACACGAACATACAATCCCCGAACGGATCTAAGGTTTTGCTAAATCATATCCGACTCGTCGATGTGTACGTGAAACATATCAACTCGTTGGATGGACGATTATTTTCTAAATGTTTCGAGTCAGTTCGAGTCCATATTGGACAATTTCGACACCAGTCCAAATTGGACGATTCCGACAGGAGTCCAAAATGAACTATTCCGGTGTGCGTCCGAAGTGGACAATTCCGACGCGAGTCCACTGAGGACAACTTTGGACTAATTAACAATATTTTAACTAATTAATTAATATTAATCTACATCATTTTCATTAATTTAAATAATTAACCTACCATTATTAAATATTAATCTAACTAAATTAAACTAAAAATTAATATAAACTCTAAAAATTAATCTAAACCCTAAAAATTAATCTAACAAATTAAACAATTAATTAACAAATAAATAAATAAATAAATAAAAAAAAATTAATCTATAATTTCCGGCGCCGGAGTCCACCTACAGTGTCCGGACACTGTACAAGATCCGGTGGCGGCCATCGGCCGTCTGCTGCCGGCCGAAACCCTAAAAATAGGGTTTCAGTCGGATTTCCCGCTGGCCACAATGGGAAGAGATGGCCGGGCGACGATGAATACCTGAAATCGGCGATCGAGGACGGATGGCAGCGGCAGCCCGGCGGCGTCGGCGTTGGTAGCGGCGGCGAGAGGCGGGAGGAGGAGGCGGCGGCAACAGTGGGAGGAAGAAGGGGCGGGCGCGATCTGCGACCTATATAAACTTATCAGCAACGGCTCACTCGCCCGTTAGAAAGTCATTGCTAATAAGTTATCATCAACAACGGCTCACTTGTCTGTTAGAAAGCTGTTGCTGATAATTAAAATCATCAGCAATGGCTCGTGTGTCCGTTAGAAAATCGTTGCAGATACAACATATCTGCAACAGCTTGAGCGGCCGTTGTTGAAGACTCAATTTCTAGTAGTGTCCTCCTCGTCCTCGTCATTAATTAGTTTCCTGGCACTAACAACCCTAACAAGCGTGAGAGGTCTCCTAAGCGGCCCAAGGTCATGATCGTTCCCCTACCGAAAGCTCTTCCCAACGTGCACAACCTACGTGTTGCCCGAAGCGCTATTCTCATTCCTGTCAACAAGTGTGAGCGCCGATTTGGAAAACAAGATATGAAAAATGACAAAAAAAAATAAACATACAACTCAGCCCGAGCACTCGTTTAAAAAAACATACAAACCAATTCAACAGTTAGCGTTGATTTCAATTCGCATATATGCGAATGACCATCCTACGATGGTTGGACTTCGATCTCTACATCAATGCCCACTCCGACCCCCGCCATGACCCGAGACTTCACCTATATGCAAGCCATCGTCATTCTCTTCGACGACCACCACATCTACGTTGGTGCCCAAAAGACCGCCAAGTGGGATGCTGTAGTCAATGGATTGGTCATTACCTTCAATGGGGAGGAGGTACCACTCACGGGAGAGGAGGGTATTCGGTGGTAGCCAACTTGTATTGTCCGATCAAGCAACGCTGGCACAATGGAGTTGGAGGTCCAGAGTCGATTTCGAATAACGACAAATGTGGTGTGTTGGCCTAAGATTTTTAATATTGGTCACTATTTTGATTTTGATGAATTTATCAAGTGTTTGATTTTATGTTGGATGATCGATACGCGTGCGAATTTCGTCGAAAAATCGCAAAAATTTAAGTGTCGATAGCTTCGAAGACAATTGAGTGGAACAAAACTTGTTTGGATGTTGTCGCCACAATAAATTTAATGGACTTACTTACAAAGCAATACATAGTAGTCACACATCTCAAACATATTTATTCACTAAATGAATAAATCAGATATACTCATTATGTAGCCAGATATACTCTCTATGTGACATAGTGAATAAACTTGACCGCACAAAAATAATATACCTCATTACATAGTTAGTGAAATTTATGTCTTACAAAGAATATAAATAATGACTATATCTCGCCACATAGTGAGTATATTCGATTTACTCATTCAGTGAATAAATTTATTTTCAAATCCATGACTGTCATGTGTTGTTCGATCAAGAAGTTCTTCACGAAATTTACTTTGATAGCAATGCCCACATTGAGATAAATTACTCATAACTGAGTTTAAAATTTAAATATCATGAAATTTGAAGTATCATAAAATTTAAATATCATAACTGAGTTTGATAGCAATGCCCACATTGAGATAAATTACTTCATGAAATTTCTATTCTTGACTTGTTGCTAGTTAAATTTGATGTATTCCTACATCATAATTTTAGTGAAATATTTTAATCTATATTTAAAATTACAAAGTACTGGTATTTATATTGAATAATTATTTTCTTTTCTTTTCTTTTCTTTTATTTTAAACAAAAATATACTAGGATTCGAACTCTAGATCTCTAGACAACATACAACATGTTGTTGTTAGCTTTAGATTTTCAATCTTAGTCTTAATCTCGGTTTTGATGATAACAAACATGAGACTAATGATTTCATTGAGAATATCTTTCAGGTTCCATATCAATTAGCGTTCGATGTCCCCGATCGAAAATATCGAAAGAAATCAGAAATCAGAAGGACATTGATCGTCGCGCTGGGGTTCATCGCGAACACTTCTCGAAGAGCGACACGTGCACCAAATACGTATTGGACGGGCTCAAAGATCACATGAAAGCTCTCCAAGTTGATGGTCGTTGAAAGTCGGAATCCGAAAATGAAGCGCAGAAGAAGAAGGCTGAAGAAATCACATTCAGCCTAAGTTCGGTCGAACAGTCGGTCGACCGACCGAAGGTAAAAAGCCGCAGTAGCTACTTCGGTCGATCGGGCGGTCGACCGATCGAAGCCCAAAATGGGCAGTAGCTCTGTCGATCGACCGACCTACGGATAGCCGAGACGCGAGATCGCGTCGGTCGACCGATGGGTCGACCGAAGGTGGGATCGATGGATTCACGTCTGGGACGTCGACACGTCGGTCGATCACTCACAAGGAAGAATGCAGCAGTCGAATGACCGGTTGATCGGTCGGTCGACTGACCAATCGACCAGCGGCCTGCAACGAATAGAAAACTATATGTTAAGCTACTGTTTCTTCAGTAGGGTATAAATACACCCTCAAATACTTCTTTTGACCTTCTTCCTTGATCAATACAGATTTTTTGAGCCATTAAAAGGAAGATTTGAGCCTTCTAAAAGATTGATTGAAGTGCGCCTGTTATTCCGTCGAGTTGTTCTTCAAGCGCCAACTGCTTCCATCAACTCTGCTGCAACACAAGATTCATCCTCCAGCAAGTTGAAGGATTGAAGGCCTAAAAAGAGTAGTCATTCTTGTTTTATTATAAGCTCTTTTCATTGTATTTTTATTATTATTTGAACGCTGTTAATTTGGGTTTGTGCGTGTAAGAAGACCTAGGTTGTTAGGTCTTGAATTGGGTGAAGTGGTATCTTTGTTGTAGAAGGAGTAAAGCTGCTTGTGTAAATTTAGTGTTTACTAGGATTAGTTTAGTTGTCCCTCAGGGCTGAGGTGGAAGAGTGCTCTCGATAAGAAGGCGGTGACTTCTGAGCGTGGAAGTGTCTTAGGTCGAGAGTATGACTCTTCGGTGAAAAGTCCTCTGTGTAAGGGAAACCTAATTAATCTAGTAAAACCTAGTTTGGAAATCCTAAGCGGGGTGCTTAGATAGTGGAGTAGGCATTGGGGCCAAACCACTATAAATTATCGTGTTTGCATTGATTGATTGTTTGTCTTTATTGCTTTATCATTTATCGCTTCCGCATATAATCATCGAATTGCAAATTGCCTAAACGAATCAAGTAAATGATTAAAATTGGAATTTAGGCTAATTAATTAGTTAACCCACTATTCATCCTCCCTCTAGTGTCATCATTTATCCAACAATTGGTATCAGAGCGGGTTCGTAGCTTGAGATTTCACCATCTCCTCTATATCTTGTCTCGATCTTGAAATAGCTCTAGAGTCGGTAGCGCCTACACCTCCTAGGTTCGATGCCTTGAACTTTGGTCTATGGAAATTTAGGATGTACACCTTTCTACAGACTCAAGATTTAGGTCTATTCAACATGGTAAAGATAAAATATGTTGAACCTAAGGAAAATATGGATTCATGGACCCAAGAACAAATTAATATGTTTGAATTAAATGCTAAAGCAACAAATTGCATATATTGTTCTTTGGAAAATAATATATTTGAAAAAAATCATGCATTGTACTTCCGCATTTGATGGTTGGGCTTGCTTAAATATCCTATATGATTATGCTAAAATCGAGGAGTTAGAAACTTTTAATGAAGGTAGCGATGACAATGGTCATCCTTCCAATGCTAACATAGTTTTTGAAGCCCAAAGTGTCTCTAGTCATAGGAGTACTAAAAGCCGAAAGAGAAAGATGATTTGTCATGTGTGTCAAGAGAAATGACATGTAAGGAAGAATTATCCTACCATGAAGAACAAGGCAAAGAGGAGGTCAAATGCTTTCACATCATCCTACTCAAGTGAAGCATCCTCCCTTCATGACTATGAAGCCATCTCAAAAGAATGTCTCATGAATGATAACAATGAGGTACACGTACTCTACCTCTTCTAGTCATGTTAATAACAATAATAGTATTAACTCATCTAGCTCCCATGATTTTGATGAATTGATGGATGAGTATAAAATCATGTATGTCTTGCTCTTGAAAAAGGATAAGAAAAACAAAAGGATTAAAAATGAGAATTCTAGACTTAGTTCACATGTGCATGCTCTAGAATTAAAAAATGAGAAATTAAAATCTAGCTCATTTGATCTTTGTCATGATATGTTGAAACTTGAGATTAAAGACTTAAAACATAGAAATGATAATTTAAAAAATGAAAATAGCATGTTAAAAACTCAAATGCATACTATTCAAAAATTCATGAATGATTTGAAAAGTGATGTCACTTTCTTCAATAAGAAGGTAAATAAATTAAAAAATACTCCATCTACTAAGAACACTAGAATGAAAAGTGTCTATGTAAAGAATGCCAATATTCATCATCATTCTCGTAATAGGCATTCCACATTTAAACCTCATGCTCAAAATAAAAATATTTCATTTAAGAATGCTCATTCTCATCATAGCTCACATGTCAAGTATTCTAGTGATAAATCACATGTCCATAGGAAAAATAAAAAGTTTCATGAACATTATTTCTGTTGTGGTGTTTATGAGCATGCTATACATAATTGTGCATTTAAGATAAACCCAAGTGGTGTTAAGTCACTTTGGGTAGCTAAGTTCACTAACCCCCAAGGACCCAAAGCTATTTGGGTACCAAATGTTTCATCTTCTATTATAGGGGGAGCTACCACACAAGGATGAGATGAAGGTGGTTGACTGAAGTTGCTTGAGGATTCAAAGAGTGAACTATTTCAAAGTTGCAACTTCAAGTCATCTAGATGTCTATGGTAAAGTTGGTATCAAAAGCATTTTGGTATCATCTCCTTACTTTAGCTTGTTTTATTTTAGTTGGAGATTATGATACATGTCTAATTTGAGTTATTTTCCCCGCTCTTTTGAAAACATTTTTTGATTTTTGATTTCCGGTCTCTTCGGAGACCCACATGGCCTGTAATGGGCCTAAGCGACCTTGCGGTTCTAAATCATAGGCTCATTGTGGCCTTTCGGTTTTCAACCAATATGAAGGGTTGGAGATCATTTTTTCATATCTATTATCTTTATGATCTCTTAAAATTCATTTTGGTATGACTCGATTTCATCTTTAAAACGGATTTCAAACCATTTAGCAAAGTGATCTTTGATATTGATACTTGATGCGTTTCTTTGCTTTTTGGATGAGTTAGCTTGCTAAGTAGCTATATTTTCTCTAAAATATTAATGTAGCTTACTTACAAGTTATAAGTATTTTAGGAAGACTAATAACTAGGAAGAAAAAGATTAGTTTGGCAAATTATCATGAATAATGTATAACTTTGATAAATTCAAAATCTTAGTGTTATACCTCAATACTTAAGCTTAAATTATGTCTCTATACTCATGATTAGAATTGCATGATAAATACTTGAATTTTCATGAGTAGGTAGAATCTTAGCACTTAGGCAAATTTCATTAAATGAAACTTGCTCTAGATTGATATTCATTAGTAGAGACCTTCTTGTAAGTCCAAACTAGTTTAACATGATAAGGAATCTTATTCCTCAAATTTTCACATCCTAAGATCTCCTTAGATTCATTGTGATATCAAGATATCCTCATTTAAAATGAATTTTTTCTATCTAGCATAGGTTGAATTGTTAATGAAAATTTGCATGGAACCTTTGTTATTTAGTATGTTAGCTTGCTAGTTGACATATTATTTCATTATGATACTAATGATGTCTACTTGCAAGTTGTGAATGCTAATGAAAGACTATGCTATCTAAAAGAAAATGAAAAGGTTGGACAAATTTCTAAAGACTAAGGTATGGTTTTAATTTTGCAAAAATCTTTGTATAAACATTGAATTTTTATGCTTTAATGATGTCTCTATATACTCATGATTGATTTTGCATGATAAATTATTGAATTTTCATGAGTATGCAATTTCATGATAACTAGGCAATTTTATGATATTAATATTGAATGAAATTGGACTAGTTTGAAATTTCTTAGTAGAGACCTTATTTTGAGTAAACACCAAATGAACATGTTTAGATACACATATCACATGAGTCTAGATATTTAAAACTTGAAAATTCATGTCTAAATGAACAAATACAATTGGTATATCACTTTAGGGGACTTAACTTAGAAAGATTTGACCCAAGTCAACAAATCGACTTGGTCAGTTCATTTTAAGTCCAAACTTCATAAACATATTTAGGAATAGGTCTGACATGTTTCCAAGCACTTAGAATGGAAAATTCATATGGATATGAATAAAATGACATAGATGTAGTTTCATGAAAATCTCTTTTGGACCTAGTTGACTTAAAGGTCTCATTTTTAATTCATATTTGGGGAACATGTTTAAATTTACTCATGATAAGTATCCATAGGTTTAATTTGAAAAATCATGAGTAAATGTTAAGATTGAAACTTAGCAAATTTCATAAAAACTAGTTTAATTTTGAATGAAACCATGCTAGGTTGATATATTGACTTAAGGACATAATTTTTATTTCAAACTTGACATATACTCTTTACATGATCATCATGTGGTGTCATAAAAGTTTGAATGAAAATTGAAGAAGTTTTAAGAATAACTGAAAATTACAAAAAATATCATTTCAACCTACAATTGGTATCAATTTCAGTTATTTCTAAAGAAATATAAAAAAATTCTTTTTATATGATTCTTGAAACTGCACATTCACTGAAAAATCTAGTTTTATCAGTAAAAATTTCAAAAAGTTTCATCAAGAATCCAATTTATAATGGAATTTTGAAGTTGGATTTCAAAACACAAAGTATCATCATTCTTGAAACGCTAATCTTTCCGATACTTTGATTTTTCTTCAAAAACTTCGATAAAAACTCATGTACATCATTTGAATTCTATTTCTAATATCATTCATACAATTTATTGAGTAAAATCATTCCTAAAAATGATTTTGATATTTTGGATGATAGCTAGAAATATCCTTTTGTTTATTAAAATCAATATAAGATAAAAAATGATATTTGAGAATTCTTTTGAGTTTAAACCTTATTCATGCATTTCAAATGACCATTCAATATTTGGCATCAAAATTTTCATCCAAAAATTGGTACCAAAGTTTTTCATCGAAAATATGATTTTGTATAGATTTAAAAGTTTGATTTTTTTCAAATCTTGAAGTATAGGTTGACCTAAGTCAACAAAGCAACTTAAAAATTTCATCTTAAGCCCAAACTTGATTCATAGACTTACATTCTCTCATGTTTGATGTCTAGATGCCTAAGTTTGAGAAAACATGAATAGATAACAAAATTTGATACTTAGCATTTTCATAGTTTTCATGTTTATTTCAAATGAAAACATGCTAAGTTCATATTTAGATCAAATGAAATTAGTTTCACTTCAAACTTGATATACATTAGTTAAATAACCATATCTTGGTATTTTGAAAATTTGAATGAAATTAAAAATGTCATGAAAAAGATATGAGTACATTCATACTTGAGTGCATACATGATTTAATTTTGAATTGTATCTATTTTTTTCTATCATGTATGGTTTTTGTTTCATATCAAATATTATTTTCCATCCCTTTGGTTGAGATTTTTATATTTTATGAAAAATAATCTTTAGAGTCTCAACTTCATGAAAAATTATTTGTTCTTCATCCCTTTGACTAGATTGATCTTTCTTGCCCTTTTTGATTGATGTCAAAAGGAGGAGAAATGTATAGGTATAAAGGGGGAGAAAAGTATAAGAAATTGGGGAGAAAATTATAGATAAAGGAGAGAAAAATATAGAAAATCCATGTATATAGATAGGGGGAGTTTATTTTCATAAATATGCATGTTGATGGGGGAGAAATCCCTTAGTTGATATCCTATATGATTTAATGAATATATTTTCTTAAGGATGTTTGTCATCATCAAAAAGGGGGAGATTGTTGGCTTTATGTTTTCAACCTTAGTCTTAATCTCGGTTTTGATGATAACAAACATGAGACTAATGATTTCATTGAGAATATCTTTCAGGTTTCATATCAATTAGCGTTTGATGTCCCTGATCGAAGATATTGAAAGAAATTAGAAATCGAAAGGACATTGATTATCGCGCTTGGGTTCGTCGCATGCACCAAAGACGTATTGGACGGGCTCAAAGATCACGTGAAAGCTCTCCAAGTTGATGGTCGTTGAATGTCGAAACCCGAAAATGAAGCGCGGAAGAAGAAGGCTGAAGATAACACATTTAGCTTAGGTTCGATCGACCGACCGAAGGTAAAAAGCCACATTAGCTACTTCGGTCGATCGAGCGGTCGACCGATCGAAGCCCAAAATAGGCAGTAGCTCTGTCGGTCAACCGACCTGCAGATAGTCGAGACGCGAGATTGCGTTGGTCAACCGATGGGTCGACTGAAGGCGGGATCGATGGATTCGCGTTTGAGCGATCGACCCGTCTGTCGACCGCTCACGGGGAAGAATGCAGCGATCGAATGACCGGTCGATCGGTTGATCAACCGACCAATCGACCGGCGGCCTGCAACGGATAGAAAACTATTCGTTGAGCTCTCGTTTCTTCAGCATGGTATAAATACACCCTCAAATACTTCTTTTAACCTTCTTCCTTGATCAATACAAATTTTTTGAACCATTAAAAGGAAGATTTGAGTCTTCCAAAAGATTGATTGAAGTGAGCCTGTTATTCCGTCGAGTTGTTCTTCAAGCACCAACTGCTTCCATCAACTCTGCTGCAACACAAGATTCATCCTCCAGCAAGTTGAAGGATTGAAGGCCTAAAAAGAGTAGTCATTCTTGTTTTATTATAAGCTCTTTTCATTGTATTTTTATTATTATTTGAACGCTGTTAATTTGGGTTTGTGCGTGTAAGAAGACCTAGGTTGTTAGGTCTTGAATTGGGTGAAGTGGTATCTTTGTTGTAGAATGAGTAAAGCCGCTTGTGTAAATTTAGTATTTACTAGGATTAGTTTAGTTGTCCCTCAGGGCTGAGGTGGAAGAGTGCTCTCGATAAGAAGGCGGTGACTTCTGAGCGTGGAAATGTCTTAGGTCGAGAGTGTGACTCTTCGGTGAAAAGTCCTCTGTGTAAGGGAAACCTAATTAATCTAGTAAAACCTAGTTTGGAAATCCTAAGTGGAGTGCTTAGGTAGTAGAGTAGGTATTGGGGCCGAACCACTATAAATTATCGTGTTTGCATTGATTGATTATTTATCTTTATTGTTTTATCATTTATCGCTTCCGCATATAATCATCCAATTGCAAATTGCCTAAACAAATCAAGTAAACGATTAAAATCGGAATTTAGGCTAATTAATTAGTTAACATACTATTCATCCCCCTTTAGTATTGTCATTTATCCAATAGTTGTCACTAACTATATTACTCACAGTTGGCTTATTTTATTATCTTCTTATCTATATTTTAAGCTATCATTATAATTATATCAAAATAAATTAAATACTAAATCCTTCTTTACCATTTGTATTTTCTATTCTAAACATTTATTCAAAATTTGAACTTAGAAAAAAATCAAAATCTCATCGTAATTTCCTTTTTGGAGTGGAGTTGGAGGAGAGTAAACTCGTGGAATATATTATATACAGCAAATAAATAAAAGAATATATAAAAGCTGACAAAAAAAGTACTTGTGCTAGGTTAAGTCCCCACCTGATTTGGAGGAACATTGCAGTAATTAAACTCTTGGCAACAACGAATATAAAGGCTCAGAAAAGCTATCGATCAGAATAAAGAATAGTAGGGAATTAGAAAAGGATATGCATCGATCATCCTTAATTTCCAAGTCAAACCTTACCTAAAAAACAAAGAATTAATCCAAGCCAAGAGAAATATTTATCCATGCTCTCATCTTTCAGCTTTTGATCTTGAAAACGACAAGCCCCACTTGATTCGTGGCATTAATTTGGAGTAGGCATGCATTTAAATTCATCAAGGCCCACAGATTTCACAAGGTTGGTTTCAAAAAGATGTGTAGTTAATTTGACATGCATTGCCATTAACGTAGAAGAAGGGGATGCATTGTATTTTAATTTACCAATCGGGATTAGGGGTGAGAAAAAAAAAATTAGTTTTTCAATTAATCGGAAAATTGGTCCAAAATTGAATCGGTTTTTTCGGTTAACTGAATTAATTTTTTCGATTTTAAGTTATATTTTTGAAAAATTTAATTTTTGAGTTCGGATTCGATCTGCGATTTAAAAAGTTCACCGATTTCGATTAACCAACCGATTCAATATAATTTATTAATTTTTAATTATATATATTAAATAATAATTCATAAATTATAAAAATTATAAAAATTAACCAAATAATTTATAAATTATAAAATTATAAAAATTATATATATAAAAATAAATTCTTATAAAAAATTATAAAAATTATAAAAATATATATTATTATATAAATTATTAATTTTTACATCGCATTATATTGACTCAAGTGATTTCACTTTTTTTTTCACAATGGGGATTCGATATCTATTTGAATTTTTCTCCATATGTGATTTGTATAATGTCATTATATTTTTAGGTTAAAATTTTTTATTGATTAACCAAAAATTATCGATTAATCGAACTGAAAAAATCGAAATTGAAATGACGATTAACCAAAATTAATGGACCAATTTATGATTAATAATTTTGAAAAACCGAAATTAATGAACTGATTAATAAAATTACTAATTGACCGATTAATCGGTCCATGATCAGCCCTAATCTGGACCGTCCAAATTTTATTAAATTACTCATCGTGTTTGGATCATCCACCTTATTATAGTATCATCTTAAATACTATTTCCGGGTTTTTTTAAAAAAAAAAAGGAAGAGAGAATATATGGAGATTTTATGTTAGGAAATAAAAAATTCTTTGTTTTCTTTTAAATTAAAAGCCTTGGACAAGCAGCATTTTAAAAGCATGTATGGATCTATTTTTAAAAATAGCTTTAGCAAAGAAATGCTTTGAATTAAAGAGCTTTGAAATATTTTTACCGGACACATTTTAATTATGTTCCTAAAGTGCTTTAAATTCTTTAAACACTTTTACGGTATAATGCCAGACGGACCACACAGAAAGATAATTTTATCTTGGGAAAAGTAAAAAAATATTTTCGATATTTTCTCGCGGGTACTAAAATACCTCTAATATTTTTTTGAGATTAAAAATACCTCTCACGTTATGAATTAGGTACATAAATGCCCCTATAGGTAAACAATATTAGTTAAGAAATAACGGATCTGACGTGACTGATGACTGGGATTGATGATGTGGACATCTGACACGCATGCGGGCCAAGACGTTTTCTCACGAGTACTAAAATGTTCCTGACGTTTTCTCACGGGTACCAAAATACCCCTAACATTTTCTCACAAGTACAAAAATACTCCTAACGTTTTCTCCCGAATATAAAATTACCCATAACGTTTGTTTTGGAATTAAAATACCCCTGAGGTTATTGAAAATGGTACAAAAATGACATCAGACTAACTTTTGTTATGTGAGACTTAACGGAGATATAGATGCTGATAAAGATGTTGACTTTACACGTGACGCATATGTAGAGAGCAACTTGCCACGTAAACGACACATAATAAATCGAAAATTGCAAAATTTGGTTCAGTTTCAAATCAGTTTTTTAATTAATCGAATTTTTGATTTTTTTTTATTCACCACAACGATTGCGGTAAGTTGCTCTCTGCATATGCGTCACGTGTAAAGTCAACATCTTCGTCAGCATCCATGACATCTCCGTTAAGTTTCACCTAACAAAAGTTAGTCTGATGTCATTTTTATATCATTTTTAATAATCTCAGGAGTATTTTAGATTCAGAACAAACGTTAAGAGAATTTTTGTACTCGTGAGAAAATATTAGGGATATTTTTGTACATTTGAAAAAATATTAGGAGCATTTTAGTACATGTTATAAAAAATTAACATAAATTAAGTTTGGTAGAATTTTACCAATATGTCAAACACTAAATAATTAAACTGAATATGAATAATGCATCATAATTGAAAGACAAATACACTGACTCAAATTCTACCTACTTACTAAGCATTACTTAATAACTCTCATGACCTATCAAATGATCAAATATCAAATCATACTATGTAGTATATCAACATTAGCATCGTACACATCAAACTACAATCTTATAACTCAAAATACTATTACTACAACTTAGTTCATGCATCAATGAAAACACAGCATCATGAATTCCGCTTTATGAACTCATTGGCACTTTCTACCAATCAAGAGTAAAAGCAAATAATAGTCTATTGGTTTCCAGCACTCCCGACCATGAATAATTCTCCTTATTTGTTCAAATAAAATGACTACTTTTTAGAATATACATGTATTTTTGAAAAATTAATTAAAATATACATCATGTCCCGCCACATATATTTTTAATGTTTCTCGTCAAAAGAAAAATACATATTTAATGTTATTCTTGTAGGTTAAGTTTTAATTTTATATATATATATACAAAATTAAATATAACACTATGCAAGCATGTATAACACTAAGATGTGCACTATAAATCATGATTCAAGATGAGCATGGTTAAAAAATATGCAATTCAAAGGTTCAAAAATTAATAGAAAACAAATTTTAAAGAGAAAGAGTTCAATAGAGGACAAACTTTAATTACAGTAATAAATACCCCAATTATAAAGACTCGAATAACATAAATTATAGATATTGTAATTAATTTCAGTACAACAATAAATTTAAAACTCGAAGAACACAAATTAAAAAAATTGTAAATTTACTGTAAAAAATAAATCCTTAAAAAAATATCAAGGAATAAAATTTCATCCTCTCCTAATACATGATATATTACCCGAATAAACACAAAGGAACAAAAAGTGGTGAATCCTACCTCCAAGAAAACGACCCCTACTTGTCCACGCAAGTCTTCCGCTTCGACACTTCATGCATCACATCGCTCCACAAATGAGAGTCCATAACAGAAGACAAAAAAAAAAATGATGTGGAGCACTATTTATAATTTAATCGGATATTTTTGCACCAAAAAGACTCTTATTTTTCATAATAACATTTATATTCGTAACCCAAAAAATGTTTAGAAAATTTTTTAAAATAAAGAAAATCGAAAACTCCAATTTCTGGGTATAACAGTTAATTACTTTCGGTCGGCGCAATTGTACCCACTTGTGTGGCCACATATCCAACAACAAGTTCCCGTGCCTAAAGAGTGGACCCCAAATTGAAATCAAATCAAGATTGAAAACGTTAACTCCCCGCGCCCTTAATTATAGGCAACAACATAATATATATCAAAACTTGCCACATATTTCCCCAGCCTAATCCACACGCCACTTTAGAATTTAATCATGCAATCTTTTGGCTCACTTTATGAATTAATATAATATGATTGATTCTCATTTACATAGCTCGATCGGCTCGCATATATTATTCAACTTAAATATTATTATGCTGGTCATTATCAACCCAAACCATTTTTTTAACTATTTATTTGATTCTTCTGAATAAATTAATTAACCACAAATTTTCTTCTTGAGCTTCCACAACTTGTAATCAAAATAATTAAATCTATTAGTAAAGGTTTGACTACAATTATTTAATTAGAAATATCATTAATATTGTAATTTACCCTAAACTTCAAATTTATGAAATAATAGTTTTCTTAAGTAATTCCATCATTATGTCAAAGACACTATATATATTCTTTTAATATAAAATTATCATTTAATAAGCTAATATTTGCCGTGCGCATAAAGCTCCCGTGAGTTGAGGACTTTTTGGATATTAATTAGCTTATCTTTTTTTAGAAAAAAAAAGAAAAAGAAAAAGCTTTATATTTGCCGTCCTTCACATGATTAGGAGGTGTGGACACCAAGAAATTAATCCCTTACCTAATGATTCCGATAGGATCAGCCGATCAGGCAACTTTATTGTTTTAATTATAACTAATAAGTCAATATTGAATTATAATTTAAAAAGAAATTGGAGAATTTTGGAGGAATGCAACAAAACTCTGGGATTTATAAACAAACCCCGACAGGATTACGGTGTTATGCGAATTGAACAAGCACTAGATTGTGACCCCACATATGAGTTAAGCTCTTGTGTGAGAAAATATAATGGATCCTGTTTGGGGTTGGACGGGGAACGCTCACGTTGGACCAATGAGTAAGAGAGAGTTACTTGGAATCCTCCTCGTGGGGGGCCTCAACGCGGCCACGATCGCATGTTTTCTTGGCGACACGTACACCAACCAGCACTTAGAAGCATTCATTAAATGTCGTTTTATTTAGTGATAGAAATAAGGGTTTATTATGCGCTAGACTAGAGTCCGCTAACTTGCACCCAGCGTGTGTGTTTATGGCTTTCTATTTCTTCATTTCTTTATTAAATGAAAGAGAAAGTAAATTAGAGAGATATACACGTCATGAGACGTGAGTTTGCTGAACTCGCATTCGACGTAGAATTAAACAAAAATAAAATTATTATTTTTATATTAATGTACGCCCAATTTATTTCATAAGCGAAAATAAATTGAATACATATTAATTTCTTTCAAATTGAAATTTATACATAGTATTTTACTATTTTGCTTGAGACCGAGTCGAATTTTTATACCAACAAGAGTGCTCACATAATATTTTGAATATAAGAAAATTAGGATATATGAATAGACATCGGTACGAGCTTGAGTAGATTTAACCGATTCATCGAATCTCCTTCGAGCCAAAATTGGGGTTAACCTTTCTCCTCCAATTGTTTGGGTCCTGAAACTTGGTTTTTTTCAATCATCCACACCCAAAGAGAGTTGTCTACCGACATGCTCTAATTGCTAATGAATGTTGATATATTTGACACGCTAAAAATATTTTGGTGCACGAGGTTAGGTAGTCTATCCCCTTGCCCTGGTGACGCAAGTAATCTCTTTTACTGAAGCCTACTTTAGTATTTTAAAGTCTGAGGAAAATTCATCACGTAACTCTTCCTATATATGTTAAATGGAATCCTCCATCACAGAGCCTACTTAAGATCAATTGTGATGTTTCATTTTTGAACTTTTACGGGTGGTGTTGGAATTGTGGTCAGATCATCTGAAGGTATGTGTTCGTTTGTTTTAAGCTCCTTTTTGGTTGGTGATTCAGCTATTTTTTGGAAGTCATGACAACTAAATATTGTCTCTTTTTTGTCTTGAAAACAAAATCTCTCCCGCGTTTTCAAGTGGAGATTGATTCTAAGATTTTGGTGGATGCATTGAACAAAAAGATTGACATTATGTGAGAGATTAATTTTATGATCGTCAATATTTTTTTCTGGTATCTCAATATAATTTTGCGAATTTTATATTTTGCTATAGAAAACTAACAAAGCTGCCTATTAGGCAGCAAATAGGGCTCGACGTCATCGTGATGTTTTGGTTGGCCGTCTATCGTCATGAAGACTTGGAGGAGATTATGTATAATGATCTTTTTGGGTCTGGCTCCACCAAATTTTAATCTAGTTATTTTTTTTGCTAAAAAAAATTTAATTCCGGCACTTTTTTGGTAAGCATTTTTTAAGGGAAATAATGACTCCCTGGTAGTGGCGCATTTCAAATTTTTTGGATTATTATAAAAACTCACCCTAGCTCGAAACCCAATTAAGAAAAGAAACTACCATTTGAGGCAAGTTGGATATTTTTTGAATTTGGATTTTAAATATTAATATTTTTCCATATCATATGACATATAGTATATTTTTAAAATTTTAATTTTAATTTGGATTTAGTTGATTTTTTTTTAAAGAAATGAAATTCAAAATTGACCAAGAATTCGAAAAACTTGTGTCCGATTTAGATTGAATTAGGTCAATTTTCTTGGGTGGGGACGTGGGGTGATCGGGTCGGATTCCCATTTGGGTTGGTCCCTGAATTTATTTAAAATTGAAGAATAAAAATTTGAGTTACATTTGATTGGTTGAATAATGACCAGCGGTTCTTTTAAGATGATTTTTTAAAGTTTATAAGATTTTTTAAAAAAGTAAACATGAGATTTAACATAATTTAGTATTAAATTGGATTCACATAAAAGAAAGAATATTTGTTATTTAGTTTCATGCAAATATATTTACAATTGCACGTATTTGATTGGCTAAAAAAACTAAAAAGAAATTGGATCTAGTTTCAGCCTATGCATTCACGTATAGTCTATTTTACAGCATTTGAGCTTTAATTATAAATATAAAATGTTGTAAATAGATTAATCATAATTGACCAAAATGAAATCTAATTTATTTACTATGATTAAAATATATTAATTATAATTTATCAAATATAAAATCTAATTTATTTACTATGATTAAATTTAATTATGAACAATCAAACGTGTACCAATGGTTATCATGTCATTGCAATATTTTTCTAGCCATTGTTTTCACGAGTTAGAGCAATTGTTGCAAAAATATTGTATTGTAACTTTCAAGTCATGCCTATTGCCTCACACAACCAATGACCTGTTACGACCCGGAAAAAAAAAACCTTCGTTGTAAATAAAATTCTTAAGAGGGTTTTTTTTTTGCAAAATTCTTAATAATTTATATTTAGCTCTAATCCTCCTCTAATCTCTTGGGCTTGGTGTCAACAACGGCTGAGAAGGTGGATGATCGGAGCGGCATGCGGCGGCGACAGTGAGAACACTCCGATGAAGAGCAGTTCTACCCATTATACGACGAGGGTGGCAGCGAGGATGATATTCAGATTTCTCAGCCTCAACAGAAGATAGCAAAGATGATGTCGACTCAGCCACAAGGATCTTCTATGCAGGGGATCAATCGAGTAGATATCAATTGCATTATTTCAAGTGTGGGGATGCATGTCACTCGGCGAGGGATTGCCCGCATGATCATAGTGTTTGCTACAGGTGCAAGCAGCTAGGCCACATCAGTAGAGAGTGTTCGACCAGACAGCAGGCAGGAGATCAAAGCTCTCAACAGCAACAATAGAGGGGCCCGCAGCAGAATACCGTCAGAGGGGCCCACAGCAGAATACCCATCAGTCTGCTAGAGCATTTGCACTGACCCAGGAGCAGGCCAAAGGTGATGTTCGTGTTGACTAACACGATTTTCCTAGATAGGTACTCAAATTTGGGGGATCAAATTCCTTTAGGTGGGGAGAATATTATGACCTGAAAAAGAAAGGGGACCTCGTTGTAAATAAAAGTCTTAGAGGAGGCTTTATGCAAAATTCCTAATAATTTATATTTAGCCCTAATCCTCCTCTAATCTCTTGGGCTTGGTGTCGACAGCAGCTGAGGATGCGGGTGATCGGAGCGGCGTGCAGCGGCGGCAATGAGAAGATTCTGGTGAAGACCGGAGTGTGGAGGACTGTTTAGGTAGGAGTCTTTTTCTCTTCACCATTGTTGTCTTCCCACGTTGTTTTCGTCGTTTTCCATTTATACATTCATCGGTGGCACGAAGCAGAGGAGATTGAGGGATAAAAGGAGGAAGAACCAATGTTGGCCGGAGTGGACGGCGATCGCGGCAGTTGTCCGCTGCCCGCGACGCCAGCTGTTGCCATAGCGCATTGCAGCAGTCACTGCTGCCGCGTCGTGGCAGCGAGCAGTAGCCGCGATCTCTTGACCTTCAATCGGTGCTCCGACGGCGTCGAAGGCCGTGGGGGAGGTTGGTAGGAGTCGACGGGTGGTCGCTGACAGCTGAGAGGGCCGTCCGGCGTGAATCCGAGAGGAGGAGGTGAGCGGACCGGGCATCGGGTTGGAGACGAGTGGAGAAGGGTTATTTTAGATTTTTACAATTTAGTAATTTAAAAAGAGAATTGTATCGTATGAAATGAGTTAGATTTGTAGATTATTGAGGTATTTTTAGAGTTGATCATAGGATCGTCGGATCGAGTCGGGGTGAATACCAAAATTGTAGGTTTTCGCATTTTGAACGCGACGGTGGTATCAGCTTTTTAATCGGAGGTTGTATGATAGGTCTTTTCTATTTTTCAGTATTATTTAGTAGTTAAATATGATTAATTCAGTTTGGTAAATAATTAAATAATGTAGAATAGTTGTATTCTATATTAGTTGGTGATTTAGAGTATGGATAGTTGTGTTGGGTGTGAGTTGACTCATGTTGTAGCTGATGAATGTTGAATGAGTAAAATAATGATTTTACCCATTGTCTCTATTTGCTTGATTTATTTATGAAATCTGTTGATCTCCTGTTGCATTATTTTGTTGAATATGCTATGTTGATAATTGCATGAGTCTGATTTACACTAGTAGAAATATGTTATTCAGCAACGGCGATCAGCAATGACCGCTCAAGCCATTGCAATTTCTAACAACGTTCTTACGGTCGCTCGGGCCGTTGTAGATGTGATATATCTGCAATGGCTTTGTTACGATTGCTCGAGCCGTTGCAGATATATTATCACATTAGTAACAATTTAGTTACGACTACTGCTGATGATGTTACTTATCAGCAACGACTTTCTAACGGATGAGTGAGTCATTGCTGATAAATTTATTTAACTCGACCCCAATCGCGCGCGTCCCTTCCTTCTTCTTCTTCCTTTCTTCTGCCGCCGCCGATCTCCGCCCGCCCACCGTCGTCGCCCGTTGACGCTACTCGCCGCTGTCGCCCGTCGTCGTCGCCCGCTCCAGGTAACTCGCCCCCTCTCTATTTATTGTAGAACCGACCGAAATCCTAGGTTTAGGGTTTCAGCCGACAGTCGACGACCGGAGCATTATCCAGTGTCCGACATATGTTGGACATATGTCGGACACTGGACGCCGAGAAATGAGTTAATATTTAGGGTTTTTTTAACCCTATTTTTTTTCTTTTATTTAATCCTAATTCTAGATTAATTAAATATTTTTATGGTAAATTTAGATGTTTAAATTAATTAAATCTTATATGTTTAGATTAATTAAATGTTTAGGTTAATTTATATGTTTAGATTAGATTAGATTAATTTAGATAAATGTTTAGATTAGATTAATTTTATTGTTAATATTTAGATTTAGATTAATTAGAATCGTCCACTTCAGACTCATGCCGGAATCGTCCACTTTGGACTCGCGTCGGAATCGTACACTTTGGACTCGTGTCGGAATCATCCACTGTGGACTAGAACTGGCATCGAAACATTTAGAAAATAATCATCCATCCGACGAGTTGATACATTTCAGGTACGTATCGACGAGTAGGGTATGATTTAGCAAAATCTTAGATCCGTTCGGGGGTTATATGTTCGTGTAAAAGAAGTAGATGATCTTTTATACGACGTATAACCCTTGAATTATCTCTGATTGGATAATTTGGGAATATAGTTATTTGAATTCCCTTGAATTATCCCTTGAACGACGTACAACCTTAGACATATGTATTGAACATAGTTATTCGGGGGTTTTCGGCAATGACACAACTCCTGAATATCAAGATAGATTGTAATATCAGCGGGGTTGCGTTTGATCGGATTATGGGATTGATTAATGGACACTACTAGAAACTTCGTCTTCAGCAATGGCTATCAGCGACGGCCGCTCAAGCCGTTGCTATTTGCAACGGTATTCTTACGGCCGCCCGAGCCGTTGCAGAAAACTGTATCTGCAACGGCGTTCTAACGGACACCCGAGCCGTTGCTGATTATTTTAATTATCAGCAACGGCTTTCTGACGGAAAGACGAGCCGTTGCTGATTTTTTAATCTTCAGCAATGGCTTGCTAACGGATAAGTGAGCCGTTGCTGATGATAACTTATCAGCAACGGCGTTCTAACGGGCGAGTGAGCCGTTGCTGATAAGTTTATATAGGGCACGCTCTCGTGCCCGACTCTTCTTCCTCCCACTGCTCGCTGCTGCCGCCGCCGCTCCTGCCGATGCCACTCGCCGCCGCTGCCGCTGCTGCCGACGCCGACGACGCCGACCGCTGCTGCCGACTTGTTCAGGTAAGTCTCCCCTGCTGCTGTCTCTTCCCTGCGGCCGGCGGAAATCACCCGACCGAAACCCTATTTCTAGGGTTTCGGCCGGCGGCGGTCGGCCGATGGCCGCCGTCGGACCTTCTGCAGTGGCCGGACATTGTGTCCGGCCACTGTACGCCGGCGCCGGAGGGTGGACTCCGGCGCCGGAATTTAGTATATATATATATAGTTTCTATTATTTTATATTTGTTAATTAATTATTTAATAATTGTTAATTAATTGTTTAGATTAATTATTTAATTTGTTAGATTAATTATTAGGGTTTAGATTAATTTCGGACGTGCGCCGGAATCGTCCACTTCGGACGCGCACCAGAATCGTCCACTTCGAACGCGCGCCGGTATCGTCCACTTCGGACGCGCACCGGTATCATCCAATTCAGACTCGCACCGGAATCATCCACTTCGGACGCGCGCCGGAATCGTCCAATTCGGACTCGCGCCGGAATCGTCCACTTCGGACTCGCGCCGGAATCGTCCACTTCGGACGCGCGCCGAAATTGTCCAATATGGACTCGAACTGTCTCGAAACATTTAGAAAATAATCATCCTCCGACGAGTTGATATGTTTCACGTACGCATCGACGATCGGATATGATTTAGCAAAACCTTAGATCCGTTCGGGAATTGTATGTTCGTGTAAAAGAAGTAGATGATCTTTTATACGACGTACAATTCTTGAATTGTCCCTGATTGGACAATTTGGGAATATAGTTATTTGTACTGCACTTACGTTTTTATTTTAATTGTTAACTAATTATTCTAAATTTCGGCAACATCTCTCTTGTTCTCCAATACGCGCCTAGATGATATGCGTATTCGGAGAACTGTAGGGAGATGCTGTCGAAATTTAGAATAATTAGTTAACAGTTAAAATAAAAACGTAAGTGCAGTACGAATAACATAAATCCCGAATGGAATAGGACAATCTCACCTAAAGACATTAACCAAAGAAATTGTCATTGATTGACAGAATCATGTCGGCTGATCGAAGTTGGATGTACCGACGTCTTAATCGTGGAGCTTTAACGAATGAGTTTCGATTAGGCGTAACGTACTTCCTAAATTTCGCCTATTCGAATCTGAATTTCGTTAGCATGGATGATCAAATCCGATGTCCGTGCCGCATTTGTTCAAATGGACGATTTTTGGATCGGGAGACTGTCACTCTGCATCTATATACCAAAGGATTTGCACCGAGATATTTTCTATGGACTTGTCACGGGGAGTCACGCGAAGTCGGGACGTCGAGCAATCCTGTCGTTCAGACATATGGTGAATCTTCTTCTGCTGGTGCTTCTTTATCCGGTCAATGTAATCCCTATAGAACTATGATACTTGATAGTCTTGGGGGTCAATTCCGCCTGAATGATAATGTTGATCGGCCAGTTCTTCAGACATCAGTCCCACCAGATACTACAGCGGTTGATATCACAGAAGTAGGGGCTGCGGTAGAGATTGAATTACCGAATAAAGAAGCTGCAGAATTTTACGAGATGTTGAAAGCTGCCGATGAACCTTTGTATGAGAATTGTCCTAAATACACTAGGTTTTCAGCAATGACACAGCTCTTAAGCATCAAGGCCGATTGTAATATCAGCGGAGTTGCGTATGATCGGATTGCTTGATTGATTAATGGAATGCTGCCTACTGATAACAAGTTTGAGCCTACTTTTTATAAGACTAAAAAGCTAATGAGAAAATTGGGGCTTGGGTACGAAAAAATACACGCGTGCCAAAATAACTGCATTTTATATTATAAAGAAAATGTGCAGTTGGATAAATGCCCTGTATGTCAACACCCTCGTTACAAGGAGAAGAAATCGGTCCGACAGAAAAATATTCCGTTTAAGGTGCTTCGGTATTTTCCACTAACACCGAGGCTTCAAAGGTTATTCATGTCGGAAAAGACAGCCCCCTACATGAGTTGGCATGCAAGAAGTCGTGATGATACAGTAATGACTCATCCATCTGACAGTGAAGCATGGAAACATTTGGATACATGTTATCCTTCATTTGCTATGGATACTAGAAATATCAGATTGGGATTGTGCACAGATGGTTTTAATCCGTTTGGACATTCTGCAACTCCTTATTCAGTTTGGCCAGTGCTGCTGACAGTTTATAATTTGCCACCGTCAATGTGCATGAAAGATGAATTTATTTATCTTTCGATGATTATTCCGGGTCCTAAGGGTCCGCGAAAAGAAATTGACATATTTCTCAGACCCTTGATAGATGAATTGAAAACATTGTGGACTGAGGGAGCTGTCACTTATGATTGTCATCGGAAGCAAAACTTCAATTTAAAGGCCGCGGTCTTATGGACAATCAATGATTTCCCCGCGTACGGCATGTTGTCGGGTTGGAGCACTCACGGCCGACTCTCTTGCCCGTATTGTATGGAACACTCTAAATCAATCAGTCTTCAGAACGGACGAAAAATCTCATTCTTTGATTGTCATCGTCGATTCCTACCGGTTCATCACCAGTATCGAAGGAATCGTAATAAATTTACTAAGGGCAGAGTCGAAAGAGATGGGCCACCACCGATGTTGTCTGGTGAACAAATGTTAGCACGTGTTTCAGCACTTCCAGATATTGTATTCGGTCGCAATGAAAGAGTGTCAGGTTTTGGCCAAACACACAACTGGGTGAAAAAAAGTATCTTTTGGGAATTGCCCTATTGGAGTTCATTATTGATTCGACATAATTTAGATGTCATGCACATTGAAAAAAATGTGTTTGATAATATTTTCAACACTGTGATGGATATTTCTGGAAAAACTAAAGATAATGTCAAAGCCCGACATGATCTGAAAATACTTTGTAAAAGACCAGAGTTGGAGTTACAAGAGGTCAACGGACGATATCTGAAACCGAAGGCCCTATATGTGTTAAATAAACAACAGATCAAAGATGTTTGTCAATGGGTAAAAGAACTCAGATTACCCGATGGATATGCTTCAAACTTATCTCGATGTGTGAACGTCGATGATTGCAAAATATCAGGGATGAAGAGCCATGATTGTCATGTATTCATGCAGAGATTACTTCCGATCGCATTTCGAGATCTTCTACCTGATAATATTTGGGGTCCGTTGACTGAATTAAGTATGTTTTTTAGAAGCATCTGTGCAAATGTCCTTCGAGTCGAAGATATGTCAACACTTGAAAATAATATTATTGAAATCATATGCAAGCTGGAGCAGTTTTTCCCTCCTGCATTTTTTGACTCGATGGAGCATCTACCGATACACTTGGCATACGAGGCACGAGTTGGTGGCCCCGTTCAATATCGTTGGATGTACTTATTTGAAAGATACATGAATCGTCTGAAGAAAAAAGTAAAGAACACCGCAGCTGTTGAAGGATCAATATCTGAATCGTATATCATCCAAGAAATTTCAACATTCTGCTCATTTTACTTTGAATCGACAGTACAGACAAGATTTGATCGTCTTCCACGTAACGACGACGGGGGTGTTCGACATTCAGATGGACGTTTAAATATATTTTGTCACTCTGGTCGTGCTTTTGGTTCTCGTCCATCTCGACACTTAAGCGATGAAGAGTATCATTTGGGACACTTGTATGTATTACTCAATTGCCCAGAGATTGAACAATTCATTGAAATATTTGACATTGAGATGGTGCAAAAATACTCTATTCACAACGATCAAGAATTGGAGACATTACGGAATCGTGATTTCCCTTCTTGGATTCAGACTTACAGCAAAGATCACAGAGCTGAAATAGATGAAAAAATATTTGAGTTTGTTAGTGGACCGTCGCGACTTGTGTCGTGCTATAGCGGATATTTTGTTAACGGATATAAATTTCACACGGTTGAATATTCATCTACAAAAAAGACGATGAATGCTGGGGTCTGCGTGAAAGGGACAACCTATGTTGAATGTGATATGGATTTCTATGGACTAGTGGAAGAAGTGATAGAGTTGCACTACTTCGGCTTGAAATCAGTGTTCCTATTTAGATGTCATTGGTTCGATACAACAGAAAGGGGCATGAAAGTTCATCAAAAATACAAACTTGTTGAGGTTAATTACAAATCGAAATTGGCAGTAAATGAGCCATTTATATTGGCATCACAAGCCGAACAAGTATATTACTCGAAGTATCCGGCTCGAAATAAAGATAGAGCAGATTGGCGTGTAGTCTGTAAGACAAAAGGTAGAGAAAAAATTGATCCGATAGTAGGAGAAAATGATCCTCCTGGTTTCTATCAAGAAGATGATCTTCCTGCTGTGGATCGTATTATTCCAATACTCGAGGATGCAGACACAACGTCAATTCAATTAGAAGTTGAATATGCTGATGATGACGATCATGAAATTGAGGAAGCTGGAGATGAAGAAGATGACGAAGAGGAAGAAGAGGAAGAAGAAGAAGAATTCGAAGACTATTATTCAGATGATGAGGAATAATTGTAAAGTATATATATTTTATTAAATATATCTCTACTATTTATACAATAATCTGATTATATGTCTGTTCGACAGATATGTCTGGTCGTGGTTATCGACACAGGAGAGTTTCGGAGTCTCCGATCGGTGAGACTCCAGCACTTACTCATGCTGCTGATCCTCCTGTTGCTGATCCTCATGAGGATGATACTGCCGAGGCTAGTACATCCAGACGCAGGCGGCCACGCGGGCCGAACAGGTGGCAGCCTCCACCAGCCACAGAGTCACGTAGATTGATCAGCGTGATTGGAGAGCGATAATATATCATGAATTATGAATCATTACAAATTCATTATATCATAATATAATATTAAAATTTATTTTTGTTGTGCAGGTTCGAGCAAGAAGAAGTGCCGAGGAGCATTTCTTCTACTATTCGACGATACATGCACGGGGCATGGCCTACGTGGTCTCACGTGCCTAGCAAGCACGTCGACATGTTATGGCGCGAGTTTGAGGCACGTATTATTTTTTTTTTTACATGCATGATGATATATTAAGAATTGGTACTGATATTATTATTTTGCAGGCTCGCTATACATGGGCCGAGGACCAGAGGTCCTTCATTTACGCTGCCTGGGAGTCTATTTCCCGGGCAAGGTACAACGGGCAGCTGGGGCAGGCTCGGTCCCGAGCGATGGCCCGAGCTGGGACCACTAACATCGCGGAGACTCGGGGATACGGCCCCAGTTGGATTACTCCGGATATATGGGACCAGCTCGTGGGGATATGGTCGACGGATCGATGGCAGGAGGTTTCTCAGAATGCGGCTAGAAATCGCATGTCGGGGGGAGTAGCGCGTCACACCGGCGGCTCTGTTGCATTTGCAGTGCACGCAAACCGTATGGTAAGTATATCGTTTAATTATATATTTTATTTGTTATTATGTGTACTAATTAATGTATTTGTTTTGTAAATGTAGACGACGGTGTCGGATGACGGGACTGTCCAGCGACCCTCCCCGATGGCGGTGTTTGAGCGGACTCACCGTCGAGCACATGGGACGGGGGAGTACATCGACAACCGTGCTGCATACATTGTGGTAATTATATATTTGTTTAAATTATTCATTATATATTTATAATTTAAGTTTTATGATAAATATTAAACAAAAAATCAAACTCGAGTAGGAGACGTACAGCCGGACGGTGGTGCAGCGCGGGGGTACCCCCGAGGACTTTGACGCAGCATCGTGGGTCGAGGCCGCAGGTGGCTGGGACCATGGCCGCGTATATGGCTTCGCAGATAGTGGTCATGCGCGAGCCGTACTAGGGCCACTTGGGGCACCGACCCCTCCGGTCGCTGGTGAGCGGCCGTCCACCTCTAGATCCAGTTATGATCATAGTAATAGGATAAGGACACTAGAGGAGACGGTCGCGCGTCAGACTGAGATGATGGAGCGTCAGAGTCAGACGATGGCGAATATAGAAGCTATGCTACGCAACTTGTCGGGTCATCCCGAAGCAGGCATCTCTTCGGCATCATCTAATCCATCATCCTCGAGTCAGTCCACGCCGGTGTACACTCAAGCACTCCAGACCCCGCCATATGATCCAGGCCATCCTCCATCGTCATCGTGAGATTTTGTTTATATTGACTTTGTTACTCAGATATTGAACTTGTTTAATTTATATTGACTATGTTATTGAGATGTTGATACTTCAATTTTACATTTGAATTGTGTTTATACTATCGTGGATAATTATGAATATAAATATAATTGTTTTGATGTATATCTTGGTGTGTTTGTGATGTGTGAATGAATGTGTATGAGATGTTTGTGATGTGTGAATGAATGTGTGTATGAGGGTATGGGTGTGTGAGTTATGTATCAGATAAATGTATCAATGTATCAATGGAAATTTGAAATTTTCAAATTTTTTGGTTGCAGGCATAGGTCATCAGCAACGGCTTTCCCACGGGCGTCCGTGGGAAAGCCGTTGCTAAAAGTGTATCGAGAGCCGTTGCTGATGACCTACAACAACGGCTTAGCGACGGAGTTTTACTAACGGTGTTGCTACGGACTCAGCGGCCGTTGCTATTAATGGTATCAGCAACGGCTCCGGGTCTGTGGCAAAACCGTTGCTGATAATATTTTTAGCGACGGCCCAGCGGCCGTTGCTGATAATGTTTTGAGCGACGGCCCGAGCGGCCGTTGCTGATCCGTTGCTAAGTCATCAGCAACGCGACTTTCTGTCACGACGCTATTGCAACGGCTCAGCCGTTGCTGATGCTCGTCAGCAACGGCTCAGCAACGGCATCAGCCGTTGCTGATGACCATTTTTCTAGTAGTGGGAATGCTACTTACTATAAGTTTGAGCCAACTTTTTATAAGACTAAAAAGTTGATGAGAAAATTAGGGCTTGGATGCGAAAAAATACATGCGTGCCAAAATAACTGTATTTTATATTATAAAGAAAATGTGCAGTTGGATAATTGCCCTGCATGTCAACATCTTTGTTACAAGGAGAAGAAATCGCTCTGACAGAAAAATATCTCATTTAAGGTGCTTCGGTATTTTCCATTGACACCGAGGCTTCAAAGATTATTCATGTCGGTAAAGACGGCCCCCTACATGAGTTGGCATGCAAGAAGTCGTGATGGTACAGTATTGACTCATCCATCCGACAGTGAAGCATGGAAATATTTGGATACATGTTATCCTTTATTTGCTAGGGATACTAGAAATATCATATTGGGATTGTGCACGGATGATTTTAATCCGTTTGGTCATTCTGTAACTCCTTATTCAGTTTGACCAGTGCTGCTAACAGTTTATAATTTGTCACCGTCAATGTATATGAAAGATGAATTTATTTATCTTTCGATGATTATTCCGAATCCTAAGGGTCCGCGAAAAGATATTGACGTGTTTCTCAGACCCCTAATAGATGAATTATAAATATTATAGACTTTGGGAGCTATCACTTATGATTATCATCGGAAGCAAAACTTCAATTTAAAGGCCGCGGTCTTGTGGACAATCAATGATTTCCCGGCCTACGACATGTTGTTTGGTTGGAGCACTCACGACCGACTCTCTTGTTTGTATTGTATGGAATACTCTAAATCATTCAGTCTTCAAAACAGATAAAAAATCTCATTATCTAATTATCATCGTCAATTCCTACTGGCTAACCATCGTCGAAATTGGCAACAAATGAGCCTTTAATATTGGCATCACAAGCCGAACAAGTATATTACGCGAAGTATCCGGCTCGAAATAAAGATAGAGCAGATTGACGTGTAGTCTGTAAGACTAAAGGTAGATGAAGAATTGATCCGATGGCAGGAGAAAATGAGTCGATACCTAATGTGACAAATGATTTCTATCAAGAAGATGATCCTCCTGCTGTATACCGTATTATTCCAACACTCGAGGATGTAGACACAACGTTAGTTCAATTAGAAGTTGAATATGTTGATGATAACGATCATGAAGTTGAGGAAGTTGGAGATGAAGAAGATGAAGAATTCGAAGACTATTACTCAGATGATGAAGAATAATTGTAAAGTATATCTTCTAGTAAATCTATCTCTACTATATATATAATCTAATTATATGCTTATTCGACAGATATGGTGGGTCGTGGTTATCGTTGGATGAGAGCTTCGGAGTCTTCGATCGATCAGACTCCAGCACTTTCTCCTGCCGATGATATTCCTATGGCTGATCCTCATGCCGCCGAGGCTAGTTCATCGAGACGCAGGCGGCCACGCAGGCCGAACAGGTGGCAGCCTCCGCCAGCGACGAAGTCACGTAGACTCATTAGTGTGATTGGGGAGCGATAATGTATCATGAATTATGAATTATTACTAATTCATTATATCATATTATAATATTGAACTTTATTTTTGTTGTGTAGGTTCGAGTAGGAGGATGTGTCGAGGACCATATCTTCTACCATCCGACGATACATGTATGGGGCATGGCCCATGTGGTCTCACGTGCCTCGTGAGCACGTTGACATATTATGGCGTGAGTTTGAGACACGTATTAATTTTTTTTTATACATGATGATTAACATTGGTACTGTATATTATTATTTTACAGGCTCGTTATACATGGGCTGATGACCATAGGTCCTTCATTTACATAGTCTGGGAGGCTATTTCCCGACAGAAGTACAATGCCCAGCTGGGGCAAGCCCGGTCCCAGGCGATGGCCTGAGCTGAGACCACAAACATCGCGGACACTCGGGGATACGGTCCCGATTGGATTACTTCGGATATATGAGATTAGCTCATGGCATTATGGTCGACGGATCGATGGCAGGAGATTTCTAGGACTGCGGCTAGAAATCACATGTCTAGGGGAGGAGTGTGTCACACCGGCGGCTCAGTATCATTTGTAGTGCACGCTCGTCGTATGGTAAGTATTATATCTTAAATTCAATTATATATTTTATTTATTACTCTATGTAATAAATAATGTATTTGTTTTGTAAATATAGACGACGGTGATGGATGACGGGACTGTCCAGCGACCCTCCCCGATGGAGGTGTTTGAGCGGACTCACCGTCGATGACATGGGGCAGGGGAGTACATCGACACCCACGCTGCAGTCATTATGGTAAGTATATTTGTTTAAATTATTCATTATTTATTTATAATTTAAGTTTTAGGAAAAATAAGAAACAAAAAATTAAACTTGAGTAGGAGACCTATACTCAGACGGTGACGCAGGGCGTGGGCACCCCCGAGGACTTTGACGCAGGAGCGTGGGTCAAGGCTATAGGTGGCTGGGACTACGTCGTCAGAGTGAGATGATGGCGGCGATGCATGCTATGCTACGCAACATCTCAGGTCATACCGGAGTAGGCATCCCTTCGGCATCATCAGATCCATTATCCTCGAGCTAGTCCACGCTAATGTACACCCAAGCACTTCAGACCCCGCCATATTATGATCCAAACATTCCTCCATCGTCGTTGTAAGGTTTATTATTTTGTTTGGATATTGACTTTGTTATTTGGATACTACTTGATTGACTTGTTTTGTTTGAATATTGATATGATAGTTTTGTATTTGAATAATTTTTATATGATTGTGGATAATTATAAATATAAGTATAATTGTTTTGATGTATATTTGGGTATATTTGTAATGTGTATGTGAATGGATGTGTGTATGAGTGTGAGTTATGTATCAGGTTAAATGTATCAATATATTAATGAAAATTAGAAATTTTAAAACTTTTCAGTTACAGGTTAACATCATCAGCAACGGCTTTCCCATGGTTGTCCGTGGGAAAGTCGTTACTGAAAGCGTATCATATTTTTTGGGCCGCAACCTCAAAGTCGTTGCTCTTGACCTACTACAACGGCTTAGCAACGAATTTTCACTAATAGCCTTGCCACGTCAACCTGACTGTTGCTGATGTATATATCCACAACGACCCTGTAGCCGTGGCAGAACTGTTGTTGATACTAATATCGACAATAGTTGTGCGTCGTTGCAGAGCCGTTGTTGATAAGCATAGCAACAACGGCACTGACCCATAGCAAAATCGTTGGTGATAATTTTATTAGCAACGACCGCTTCGGCCGTTCCTGATCTGTTGCTAAGTTATCAGCAACGTGATTTTTTACCACGACTGCGTTGCAACGGGTCAGGCCATTGCTGATGGGGCTCGACAACGATTGGAGCTGTTGCTGATGCTTGTTATTCCAGTAGTGTTAGTTGTCATTTATTGATGATTATTTGAGCATGATATTGTACTAGTCATGGTACACAGTGTAGTATTAGCGTTGTCATAAGTTGCTTGTTGCTAGCATGAATTATTTTGGTTGCATTACTGTTGTTGTCGTATTTCATATGTTATAATAATTTAGTCTGGTTGCATCTTCAATTGATAGTTTATTGAATCATTTATTGTCATTAGCATCGTAGATCAGTTGTGAATTATCATGTGGTGAGATCTAGTTGTCATGTTGCATTGTTAATCTTTTATTGGGCGGAGGCTCTGGACACTGTTGATTTATTGCCCGAGTTATATGGGTAAGTGACACCGGTGATCACCTATTTACCACACGGGCGCGTGTGCGGCGTCGCGGTGTTAGACGTCGGCGGGCTATCTTTCGGATAGTTGTATCTCCTGCTGGAGCGGGCTTGAGGTGTCACTCTCAGATATGCGAGAGTGCGGGGGAAACCCACTTGTCCACTACGGCTCTTGATTGATATGAGTTGATTAGATGATAGTTTAACATGTGTCTTGTTGTTGTTGACATGTTGCATTCTATCGCAGAGTCGTATATTGTTGCATTTGGCAATATCATCGCATCATGATTATTTACCCTTCTTGTTGACATATTGATACTCTTACTCAGCTTTCCGCTGACGTTGTTTGTTGTTGCCTCAGATTTGCAGGTATGTCGGTTGTTGGAGTTGGGTAGCTAGAGTTCTGGAGGAGGAGACACATATGTTGCTTGTTTCTCCTTATTTATCTTAGTTGATTGTTGAACTGTAGGTTGATATCAGTTGTTATATTATAGTCTTGGTTCAGAATCTTATAGTTGACTTTGTTGACATTTCTTTGTATATATGTTGATGTGAGATGTTGGTTATGCTTCTCCTAGGAGGTGTCCCTTATTTGAGGATGAACCTAGGCGGGGCATAACATGACCAAACACAAAATCAAACAATAGTATATTATGACACGTAAATTGTCCTTGATTGAAGATGAAAAATTAGTATTTGTGTTTACAACATTTGATCAGTTATGTTGTTTAGTTAAGTTGTTTGGTTAATCGTAACTAAGTTAATTGAAGTATTAGACTTTTACAGATTGGATTGCAATTCAAAAATCTCGAAGTCCAATTCGCAATTTGCAAGTGATAGAGTTTCCTCTTATTCTTTTGCTTACAACAACCTTCCTTTTTGCTTGTGAGTCTCGCTTGTGACGGCATCCTCTCGCTTGAGATAATCTCTCTTCATATTGCTCGCGAAAGTTTCCTCTCGCTCATGACAATCTCTCTGTTCCTCTAGCTCGCAAGAGCTTCGCTCTCATCCGCGACAATCGCTCTCTCCCCGACAATGATATTTCTCTTCTTTATTTGCGATCAATCAAATACCTGCAAATAGAAGTTGCCGAGTAATTAAGTAATCAACTAATATGTTGCAAATCTTACTCGCATGTATTTATTTTTGCATGCTAAATATTTTTTTTAAGTATTTATCTTTGCGGGGTACCAAATACTTAGTAAACATGTAGATCTTCTCCATTGTATACATTATTTCGTATTAATTTCGACACGCCTATTAATTTGATCCGTTCTCATACTTTACTGGAATCTTTTTAGAGGTGACTACGTCTATATCCATAAACTCATAATTATCTTAAAAATTCGACTACTTATTTCTCGGATATAATTAATATTCTATTAAAATGAAAATTTAATTTGTATTTGTGTTTGCTCAGCAAATCAAATAGTTAGTCGGTTCTGATTCATCTACAAAATTATTTTTTAAAAAAAATTATACTTTATTTTTTTCATATAATCTCAATACAACAGCAACCGCTGGTTTCATTTGATACATCTTATTACACAATGCCAACAATTGAGAAAGGATACATAAATTAAAAAAACTTCGGCGCCCACAATTTTAATTCCTCCTCTCTTTTATTTTATTTTATTTTATTTTATTTCTCTCTCTAACCCTCCTTTTCCTATATTAAGAATCCAGCCTGGAGTCGCTTCGCAACCCCAAAACTAAACGACTCCGTCCACTCTTCCATCTCCTCGCGATCTTCGTCACAACTCTCATTTTCTTGCTTCTCTCTTCGAATCTGAGTCGCAGATCGTAGCGCCGATTCGATCTGCTTCTGCTTGTTCCTGCAAGGTCAGATTCTTATTCTAGAAAATCCTTTTCGTTTCTTCTTTCGGCAACTGTTGAGACTACGAAGGATTCGCTCTTTGGATCGTTGTACGCGATTCCTTTTTGGGGTAGATTTGTTCTTTTATGTTGGGAGAAGAAGGGGAGGTAGAATCGGTGGTTGATTGATCCGTCGGTTTTCTTGTGTTGTTTGTTTGATCCTTTGCCGCTTGCAGATCGATCCAATCGAATTGGTCCTTGAAGAAAATAAGAAGAATGGCGGAGGAGCAGCGATGCCAGGAGGGCCACCGCCTCTGCGCCAACAACTGCGGCTTCTTCGGGAGCCCCGCCACGCTCGACCTCTGTTCCAAATGCTACCGCGACCACCGCCTCAAGGAGGAGCAACAGCAGACGGCAACCGCCGCCGTCGAGAAATCTCTGCCCGCCTTCTCATCGGCTGGCGCCGGCGCCGCCGAGCCGACCGCAGACGTGACGGAGCCATCGATTCCGTATTCTCCGGCCACTGCGACGGCGGTAGAGGTGAAGGAGGAAGAAAAGGCGAGTAAGAAGGCAGCGGCGGCGTCGGCTGGGCCGAGCCGGTGCGCCATGTGCCGGAAGAGGGTGGGGCTGACCGGGTTCCGGTGCCGGTGCGGATCCACCTACTGCGGCGGCCACCGCTACGCGGAGCAGCACGGCTGCACCTTCGACTTCAAGGCGGCCGGCCGCGAGGCCATCGCCCGCGCCAACCCCGTCGTCAAGGCCGACAAGCTCCGCAAGATCTAAAATCCACCGTTTGTCTCACCGCTAATCTCGACCGACGGCCCAGATTAACCACCGGGCTTTGCGCCCCCCTTGCTATGATGGATGACCTCGGTGGTTGCGCTTTCTCCATCTCTTTTCCTTTTTCTTTTCTGGTATATGGAGAAATTAAACCGATTGTTATTATTATCAAAAAAGTTATTATTTGAGTCCAAGTCTAATACTTATTTTATAATTCATGTGGGGTTTTTGAACGTTAATTATTAATTGATAATAAAGTTGGGAAATGGTACGTGGACGTCGTCGTATCCGTGGGTTGGCTAGGACACGAGTCGCGAAATGGTTTAGAGGACCATGCTACAATGCACGTTCGAATGGGTTCACGGGGGTAGATCAATCTCATTTCTTAAATTAATAAACGATGCCATGATGCCATCAATGATTTGTTACTAAAAAGATTAGGGTTAATTAATAAAATTAACCCAAATTATAATTTTTTTCACAAATCTAATTTGATTTTTAATTTGTATTAATTATATTCCGAATTATCAAATTGATATTAATTTTAGTCCGACGTCAAATGTTCGTCAATGCAATCGTTAGGGATTGACGTGACATTTGTCTCAGCAAATTAAAAAAATATTTTTTATTATCATTTGTGTCACGTCAATACGTAAATATATGAACTTTGGATATTTTCTTATTTTTAGCATAAATTTTTTTCGGTAGTAAAAAAATACACGAATTTTAATTTCGTTACCCTGTTTAGCACGCACCGTTATTTCTGACGATTTTTGCTACATGGTCGTTAATGGCGATGACATGACAAGTTGCTTTGCCAACGTGACATATATTTCAACGGTTGAGTAAAGGTTAACATAAAATTACGAAATTACTCATCACCGATGCTAATATTTTTTGAAACGGGGACGGGCAAAATGATAATTTGCCCATCGTCTCCAAGTTGGCGCGCTTGATGCCCTAGTTCTTATTTTACCTGTTCGAACACTGTGAAAAGGGGATTGTTGTCTCCTTTGTCGCTGGATTAAGGCACGCCTTCTGGGGTCTTTGTCGTCGGATTAGGGCACGAGGGATGAGCGATAGGGACATTGTGAAACTGTGGTCCCAAAAATAACAGGTATATTTTTGGTTTCTTTCGCATGTGCCATCTTTTTTTGTGAATCCATGTGTTATGGTCTGAATATTATGTGAATCCATTTTTTTCATTATTTTTTCACTCTTTGTCATCTGTCGCATATGCATTTTCATGTAGGATGACAAAGTTTGAGATTGTAGTAAATCACAGTGGTCACAAGATGTTTGAACCCTATGTACGCTATGTGGGGGGTGAACTGCTTTTAGTGGGAGAAGATGATATGATTTCAAATACAGTTACATTGTCTGATATGAAAATCTTGGTAGCAACATTAGGTTACTCTCGACCTAGCAAATTGTGGTACAAAGACCCTAAGAAGCCCTTATCTTCTAGACTGGTGGAGATAAAGACAGAAAATGAAGTTAAGGAGATGTGTCAATTGGGAATAAGTTGTGAGTCTATACATTTCTATTCAGAATGAGTTAGAGACTCTGAACTAGTGAGGAAAAAAAACTAGATGAAGCTCTCAAAACTCAGAACCATGATGAGAATTTGGAGCTTGATCATGAAGGAGTTGACCCTAAAGTTGTCAAAATTGAGAAACTTGATGAGGCTCATGAACATACTGATTTTAAAGGAACTAACCCTAAAGTTGTCAAAATTGAGAAACTTGCTGAGCTTCATAATGAGGCTCATGAACATACATATTTTGATGGAGATGATGACACAAGTGATAAGGATGATGAGGAATACAAAATAGTGAAGAGAAAGAAGAGAATTTTTAATTTGCAAAGTGAAGATGAGCACAGGGAAGATGGACAAGGTACTAGTGAAGGAGGAGATGAGCACATAAAAGATGAACAATGTACCAGTGGTGGAGGAGATTAAGCACAAGGAAGCTGAGGGTGGGAACAATAATTCATCAAGTTCTGATGAATCATCAAGTGATACTTCATGTGATAATGCTACATCAACTGAATCATTGCACACACCTAATAGTAGTGATGATGAAGATATAAAAAAAAATAGAAAACCGAAGGATAAGAGATTTAGGGGCAAGGAATCTGATGAATTTTGTCTTAACATAATGTTTGAGTCAGCAGGACAGTTCAGGCAAGTTGTTCAAGACTATTCTTTGAAGAATGAGAAGGCTATTAAGTTTACTAAGTCTAGTGAGAAAAATGTAGAGGCTAGGTGTAGTACCAAATGTCCTTGGAGGATTTATGAAAGTTTAACACAAAGGAATGAAGCATTTGTGATTAAGATTTATGATTCAGAGCATAAATACTCTAGACCAGCAAGAAACAAGCAAGCCTCATCTAAATGGCTTGCAAGGCACTACATGAAAACTTTTAGGAACCATTAGACTAAAATATACTTGAAATGCAAAAGGATATTGACAAAAAATTTATCTTATCAATCACTAAGAATGTATGTTATAGAGCCAGAGCAAGGGCAATGAAAGCTTCATTTGACTCATTGGCCGATCATTATAAGATGTTGTCATCTTATGTAGCGGAACTGAAGAAGGTGTACAAACATTGGTTGTTTTCCACAATGGTTGATGGGCATAACAGATTCAAGAGAATGTTTATTGGCTTTGATGCATTGAAAGAAGGGTTTTTGGGTGGTTGTAGGCATGTGATTTCTTTGAATGTGTGCTTTTTGAAGTCAGAAGTTGGTGGTCAACTACTGTTTGTAGTTGGTAGGGATGAAAACAAAGATGTTTTCAGTATGTTGGGCTGTGGTTGAAGATGAGAATGAAGACTCATGGATGTGATTTTTGATAAGATTAACTGAACACTTAGCCATTGTAGATGGTTTTGGATGGACAATTATAAGTGATCAGCAGAGGTATAAGTGAACACTTAGCCTTTATTTTTTTATCTCATGTATACTCTACTTATGTTTATTTGTCTCTTGTAGGATCTTCAAAATGCAATTAGGACTTTTATGCCTAATGCAGAGCATAAAAATTGTGCAAGACATTTATATGCTAACCGGAAGAAGAAGCATGTGGGTTATGCTTTGAAGAAACTTTTTTGGAAGGCTGCAAAGAGCACCACAGAAGCTCAATTCAATGAACACATGTATGAGATGAATGCACTTTCTCAAGTTGCACATGATGATTTCATTAAAATTAGTTTAGACAAGTTATGTAGGTTTAAAATCAGTACATTGCCAAAATGTGAGGTCATTGACAATAACATGTCTGAATGTTTTGATGGATACATTTTGAGGGCAAGAAATAAGCTTTTGATTGACATGTTAGAGGATATTAGAAGGACATTAATGAAAAGGATGACAGAAAAGAGGAAGATGATAATAAAAAGTGATGATACCATATGTCCTAAAATTAGGGAAAAAGTAGAAGAGAACAAGGTTGTTAGTGGCTTCTGCATAGCAACACATGCTGGATATAAGAAGTTTGAGGTTAAACACGTGGATAACAATTATGTTGTAGAGCTAGAACAAAATAGTTGCTCATGCAGGATGTGGAAACTTACTGACATTCCCTGTCTTTATGTCATTTCATCAATTCATTTGTTGGGAGAGGAATCCACAGAATATGTTCATGATTATTTTAAGAAGTCCACATACCTAAGGGTATATGAGCATCTTATTCAGCTATTAAATGAGAAAATAATATGGGCAAAGATTCAGTCTGAACCTATCTTACCTGCCATTGTGAGAAAACAAACAGGGAGATCAAAAAAGGCAAGGAACAAGGATATTAGTGAGAAGAAAAAAGAACAAGCAAATCCAACAAAGATGAGTAATATGACCATAACAAAAGGTCATGCAAAAATAAGAATAAAACACTAGTATCAAGTCAATTATCATCTAGTCAGGTAACTTAATATTTGTCCTTATCTATTTACTAACAAATTTGTTTTTTACAAGTATATATACTTTTGACACAGGGGAAGAAAAGGCGGAGACCACATAAGAACCAGGGTGTGCAAATCAATTCGGAGAACCAGGGTGTGCAGTAACCTGTTAAGAGACCAAATATGACTGTTATTAAAAGACCTGTTAGTTATGAGAAACTTGTGCACAAGGAGAGGACTATGACAGCAAAGGGATTTGAGTAACATTTAGCACTGAAACAGGAAATACATATGTACATGTAAGTTATTTAATTCTAGTTATAAATTATAGATTTCAGTTATCTAATTCTAAGTTTCATGTAGATGCCTAATACACAAGTTAGAATACTCCATGAAGGAAGATTTGAAGGAGGGCAATTTGTCCATTTTCAAGGCACCCAGGTCAACCAACCCACTCAAGGCAACCAAGTCACCCAACCCAGCCAAGGCACTCAAGAGAGCACCACCTCAGTAAGGAGCAACAACAGACTGAAGAAAAAAAAGAAGTCAGACAATTAGTTATCTTCAAGTGTTAGGATTGATATGGATTGATATGAATTGATGTGAATTGTATGTGGATTGATATGGATTTATATGGATTATCTGTAGTAGTCATTACTTAATTTTGTATGAATTATGTGTCATTCTAAGTTTTATATATGTGACATGTGGAGTTCTAAGTTTTATGTATGTGAAATGATGTGTACTAATTAAATTGTGCGTTGTGTTATAAATAGTTGTTGTCATTTTAAGGTTAAAAGTAGCAAAGTTCATGTATTGTTAGGTTAAAAGTGGCAAAGTTCATGTATTTTTACGTTAAAAGTGGCAAAATTCATGTATTTTTACGTTAAAAATGGCAAAATTCATGTATTTTTACGTTAAAAGTTGCAAAGTTCATATTTTTTTAGGTTTAAATGAAAAAGTTCATATTTTTTCTCGCAATTATGTGAAAGTTCATGTTTTTTTATGCACAGTTCACTAACAGATTGAAATATGCTAAAATATATTATCTTCAAATACACATGAGAGGGTAACATCAAAATACATAAACCAAATTACTTCATGGTAGTAGTTTTAGGCTATTGTCTTTGTTCTCACCCCCAAATAACATACTAGAAAACACGATACATACAACAAAAAACACCATACACACACTACCCATCCTTAAATTGACTTATTTTTTGTCATTCCTCAGTTGAGCTATCTTATATTCAAGTGTTGCAATTCTTTCTTGAAAGGTCATTTCTTTCATCTTGCTCAATTATATTCTTTCTTCCATTAGCTTCATTTTCTCGAGAAGAATTTTTTTTCCTCAATAAAACATCGCTAAATATCCGTTGTGTGGCCGTGATCCTCAGGATCATGCCACGCAAAGAAGTGACAATCATTCTCTTGTTAAAAGATAGGAGTGAGTGATTACAATAAACATAGGACTTTGGAGTGAGGTGATTACAAGAGATCATACCTTCCAATGTCTGCATCCCAAAACCTTCTTTTGGGATTTCTTTGGCTCCATGTGGTGAACAGAATAACTCGCACGTTATAGCGACAGTGTGGAGCAACAACCTATGATGAATTCACTGAAGATTCCTTCATTCATCCCACAATTTCCCTTCCTAACATGATCGTCCCTTCGTGCCCTAATCCGACGACAATGACGACAGCAAGGCGTGCCCTAATCTGGCAACAGCAAAGGTTCCCCCTTTTCGCAGTGTTCGAGCAGGTAAAATAAGAACTAGGGCATCGAGCATACCCAACTTGGAGAAGACAGATAAATTATCATTTTGCCCGTCCCCGTTTCAAAAAATATTAGCACCGGGGATATGTAATTTCGTAATTTTATGTTAACATTTACTTGTCCATTGAAATATATGTCACGTTGGCAAAGTAACTTGCCACGTCATCGCCGTTAACGGCCATGTCAGCAAAAATCGTCAGAAATGACGGTGCATGCTAAACGGGATAACGGAATCAAAGTTCGTGTATTTTCTTGCTAACAGAAAGAGTTTATGCTAAAAATGAGAAAAAGTTCAAAGTTCGTATTTTTTTTTGGGTATTTACTCTAAAAAATATTATAATATTATATAAATAGGGAAAATTAATATATCTATCCTAAACTGCCCTTGTAACAAATCTATCCAAATATTTAATGTTTCTCCCTAATCTATCTCAAAATTTGGGATTATCAACAAATATCTTATTTGAAATTGAACTTGAAATTTAGATTACATTGTAATTATAATTAATTCAAAAGTTTGAATTACATTTCTCCATATATTTTTTTAAATAAATTCGACTATTACATTAAAAAAATTAAAAGTTAAATAAAACGCACATATATTTCTTATTATTTATTAAATGTTTAAAAATTCAAAAATAATTTTATAAATATCTACTGAAATTGTGTTTTAAAAAATTTGATTCAAAATTTGATTTTCTTACAAATTTGGTAAAATCAGAGACGAAATTATCGGATAAAGTGAAAGTTTTGATATATTTTTAAAAAATTATTTGTCTTCAAGCATTATAATTATTGTCAATCCCAAAATTTGGGATTGATTAAAGAAAAAGATTGAAGGTTGGGATAGATTTATTACAAGGACCAAAGTTTATGATAGATACATTAATTTTTTCTATTTATATAATATTATAATATTTTTTATTACAGACTGACGTGGCACAAGTGATAATAAAAAATATTTTTTAATTTGCTGAGTCAAATGCCACGTCACCCCTAACGGTTGCATTTACGGAGATTGGACGTCGAGGTAGAATTAATATCAATCAGATAGTTCAAAATATAATTAATACAAAATAAAGATCAAGCTAGATTTGTGAAAAATATCATAGTTTAGACTAGTTACATTAATTAACCCAAAAGATTATAGTAGTGTAGAATATAATGTGGCATACACAAGTAAAATAATTGTTGGAATTTATATGTATATGTTCGGTCTACTAAATACATCTATTTTTTTTAAAAAAAAATTCATAAATATGTTATAATATTATAATAATATAATAATTAATCATATATATATATATTATTTATAATATTATAATATAATAATAATATATATTATAATATTATTATATATAATATTATATATAATAATTTAATTTAATTTAATTTTATAACAATGAAAATATAATTTAAGTCTAACATTAAATGCAAATGTGAGGATACAATTATTTTTATTTTTTCAATACAACACGGGAAGTGCAACTTACCTAGGTCCTTTAGGTAAGTTACTTCATGTATTTTGCAGGACGTCACACGAACCCCGAGAAAATTGTACTTCCTAGAAATTGCACGGAGTGTGTCAACCAAACAAGATCAAAAATTATAATTTCCTGATAAGTACATTTTCATGCAGGAACTTGTGTCAACTAAACGATACCTTAGGGCTTGTTTGGTTAGCGAAACCAGATCTGGTTTCATGGTTTCAATTTCACTAAACCAAAATTGCTTACAAAAATGTGTAAGGACCTGTTTGGTTAGCGAAACCAAGTCTGTTTTTATGGTTTCAATTTCACTGAAACCAAAACTGCTTACGAAAACGTGTTTGGTTTAGTATTTTCGTGAAACTAAATCGAAACCAGAATGAAAACGAAACCAGTTTTCTTAATAAAAATGAAAACAACAGAATGTTGTTTTCTGTGGTTTCGAGACTGTCGGTTTCGTTATCAAAATGCTGTGACAACTTTGTAATTATAAATATTTTTTTATAAAATTAATTAATTTAAAAATAAATCAAACTATATCGAATTTTTAAAAATAAAAATAAAAATCATCATTTTTAACTCAAACTTTTATCTTAAATTTATAAAATAATTAAACCATTTTATATCTAATTGACTCAAACCCAAATTTTAAATAACTAAATTTTCTTAAAGTTTGTCTATTTATAATTTAATCAAACCTAATTTTAGATCATTGGACTTGTTTTTTTTTTTGAAATTTTATAATAACTATTAATTAATTTTTATATCTAATTGAACAAAAAAATCTTAAATTACCAATAACTTAATTAATTAAATCATTTAAATATTTTGTAACCATATTAAAAAATATTTAATTTTGTAAACTAACTAAATATTTAATTACTACTAAAAATGTTCAAGGAAAATTAATATTATTTTTTATAATCAAATAAATATTTACTGGTTTCAACTAACTAAAACTGATGTTGTTTTTATTAACCAAACGCGTTTTCAGAAAACTGAAAACTAGAAACCAAAACCAAGTTTTCGAAACCAAGTTTTCAGTTTCACTGAAACCAAACCAGAAAATAATTTTCGCTAACCAAACAGCACCTTAGGTTCTGTATTTTCATGAAACTCAATCGAACTCAGAATGAAAACGATACTAGCTTTCTTGATAAAATTGAAAATGCTATAATGTTATTTTTTGGTTTCGAAGCTGTCGATTTCGATATAAAAATACAGTGGAGAACTCGTAATTATTAATATTTTTAAAAATTAATTAATATACAAATAAATCAAACTATATCTAATTTATAAAAATTAAAATAGAGATAATTATTTTCAACTCATTCTATTATCTTAAATTGACAAATTAATTAAATCAATTTATATCTAATTGATCCAAACCGAATTTTTAAAATAACTTAATTTTCTTAAAGATGATATATTTATAATTTAACTAAAATTAATTTGTCTTAATTATTTGTAGTCCAAATTATAGTGTTGAATAGTGATTCCTCTTACTTTTATCAATATACGATTTTCTTCTACAAGTATTATTTTTATATGAATTAATTTACTATTTAACCAAAATTATATTATTACTAAAGTTGTTCAATGAAAATTAATATTATTTTTTATAATCAAATAAGTATTCATTAGTTTCAAAATTAACTAAAACTGATATTGTTTTCATTAACCTATTTTTAGAAAATTGAAAACTAGAAATTGAAATCAAGTTTTCGAAACCAAATTAGAAAATAATTTTCGTTAATCAAACAACACCTTAGATTATGTACGATGAACATGAGAAGTAATTTACTATAAGAAAGTTTACTTCGAAATAAATTGTTACAATATATTTTGTTGACATCAGTAAAAATATATGTCAAATGATCAGTATATTATTCATTTATAAATTAACATTTTTATTATATAATTAATATTAATTTTCATACATATTACTATTTATATATATATTTATATATATATATATATAAAATCTTTTTGTAGTTATTATGGATAAGCATATATTTTATCAATATGGGTTAATAAATTTTTTCTATTTTCTATAAAACACAGAAAATACAACTTACCAATAAATTTTGTTAAATACAAGATGGTAAAAAAACTTCAGCTTTGAAAGCAAACACTCTTATCTCCTAGTGGTAGGGAGATCCTTATCAAAGCTATTGACACTCCTATCTCCTTGTACTCTCTAGGTTGCTTTAAATTACTAGATATGATTCTTGATGATATTCAGAAACATATGGTAAATTTTTGGTGGGATCAAAAGAATAATGAAAGGAAAATTGATTGGATTGGATGGAATAGGTTTTGTAAAGTCAAATCTGAAGGTGGTTTTGGCTTTAAGGATCTACGCGCTTTTAACTTGGTCATGCTAGGCAAATAAGCGTGGAGGCTTCTTACCAAAGAACACTCATTATTTCATAAAATCTTCAAAAATAAATATTTCAGATATGTATCCTTCATGGAAGCTACGGTTGGTAGTAACCCTTCTTAGGCATGGAGAAGCTTGCTTGAAGGACTAAAAGTCATTGAGAAAGGCTTAAAATGGCAAGTTGGTGATGGCTCTCATATTCGTATTCAGACTGACCCATGGATTGCTTCCTTATACCATTTCACTATTCCTCCGAAGAGTTGTTTAAATCCTGAATTGTTCTTTGTAAAACAACCCTTAAATCCTAATAGATCTTGGAATATAGATTTGATTAAAAGGTCTTTTACTCCAGGGATTGTTGAATCCATTCTTAATATTATCCCTGCTAATCAAGATGACACACTTATTTGGACCTTGAATCGTAGTGGAATTTACTCTGTGGCTTCCGGGTATGAGATTGCCTTCTAGTTTTTTCACCCACCTGTCTCAAAAGGATCCCCTTACTTAGATAATAAGAGACTTTGGAACTCAATTTAGGATATTACTATGCCACCAATTTAGGATAATAAGATACTTTGGAAACTATTACATGAATGTGTACTAGTGCGCCAAATGTTACATGAAAGATTTTCTCAAACTGATGTTTTTTATCCTCTTTTCCACTCAGATGTTGAATCTATTCAGCACTGCTTTTTAAGTTGCCATCAGATTACCAGTATTTGACAGATGGATGAGGTCATTAATCAGGATTAGGATCTACCTCTTGCATCTTTCAGACTTTGGTGGTTGGATTAGCTTGTACAATAAACTCAAGCTTGAGATTGATGGATTTGCTAAATTGGCTTTGATAGCCTTCATCATCTGACGTATTTGGTTAGCAAGAAATGCAAAAGTCTTTGAAAACAAAATCACTTCTCACCAGGATATTTGGTCCAAGGCTAAAGCGCTTTCGGAGAAATTTTTGTGTCTTCACACCAATATTTTTTCTCTCTTTTAAAATACTTTATTTTTTAGCATCTCGTTTGTTTGGGGAATCCCCTATTTCTTTTTTACTTGTACGACTTGTGGAACTTGTGTATTTGAACCTTATGGTTTCAATATATATACCTACATTTAATTTAAAAAAGGACATGTAAACCATTTCTATTATTTTGTTAAAAGTGGGTTTATTTCAAAATATATATATTTTTTAAATTGTTAAACATATTTAATTTCTGACACACTCTCTAACTTGTAAGCATTTAAACTTTTTTTTTTTTGAAAGTAGAAATCTTGTATTCAATTTAAGAGGTGCAAGAATGGAATGGGGGATGCAAAAAAAAAAGAGAAAAGATAACTAAGTACAAAAATAAGTCGAGAGGCCATGCTCCGCAAAAACCAGAAGAGAACATGAGAGCTACAAAAATGCAAGTGGCGCGGCTGCCTCCGCTGCAAGCTCCAGGATCGTTCTGCTCTAATTGTCAAACAACCAAATATTACGCTCATGCCAAATCTTCTGTCTCTAGATCATGATCAAATAAAAAATATTTAGGTTCACCTTGGACCTTCCGGGGCAAGGACCATCACAAGGTTTAAAATCTAATGAGAAGAGACGAATGTGGGATAGCCCGAGAAAAAGTTTCTAACCCTCAACGGTGAAAGAACAATTCGTGAAAAAGGTGGTGATGCGTCTCGTTGAAGATCAATTCAAGCCCAACAATTAAATTGCTTTAATTGAGGTGAAATGCATTTCTTAAACGGCTGCATTAATAAAAGTGCTCTTGGATTGATGTGTGTTAGACAATGAGTCCTTATTTGGGATCGATGTATTGAGTTGTAACTGTTGTATCTGATGTTAAATAACTGATATACTATATTGCTAATAGATGTTGAAACTATGATTTTGTTACTACTTGTTACGTAGATTTAATGGTTGGTTGAAACGAAATGGCATGTGATTGAGTTGGATGAAGTTTTTATTTATTTTTTCGAAATCAATTAATTTTTTGTTCTGTGTAGGTGAAACTGATATGTTGTGCAACCTTTTCTTGATTCAATGTGCAGATGGTCAAAAAAAAAAAAAAATTCTTATGCAGCTTGTTGCAGTGTAGAATTAGTGGCGGAGCCAAAAATCAAATTGAAAAGGGGCAAACTATTAAATGAACAAATATTAAATTACCAATAATATTGTACATAAAAAAAATAAATATTTTTTATAAAAAGATAATGCATCAAATCATATAAAAAAGTCATTATAGACATCATCCATACATAATGCAAAGCATAGAACATAACTTAAAGTCTTAAACATAAAAAAATTACAATACTTCTATACGAGTTTTCATATGTTGATAACATTGCATAATGGTTTCATTATCTATTGCATTGAAAATATCCTTTTCAACAAATGTAATCAAACAATCAGACAAGAGATGATCTCCCATACTGTTGCGCAATCGATTCTGCGCAATCAATTCTTCACAATCTTCATAGCAGAAAATGTACGCTCAACTGTAGCAGTAGCAATAGGTAAAATTAATTAAGACCAAAGTGATAAGCCTATATACCAATGAATACAATCTATGCTTCTTATACTTCACCATCCGTGTAGCAAGATCAGTCAATCCAGAAAGATTCAAAAATCCTTGATGAGATGTCATATCAATAATATAAGATTCCAATTGATTATCAAGAAGATTAATCTCAATTGATGAGAATTCAATTGGATAAAATTCAGCAAGATGAAGCAATTTTCTTTTATCAAAAGAGGAAAATGCATCGATTGGACTCAAACATGCAACACATAGAAGTAATTCCGTGTTCACCTCATTAAAGCGATTGTTAAGTTCTTGAAGCTGCATATCAATGATAGTACAGAAAATCTCAACTTTATAACGATGCAAGTTGGTGTTTCTTTCAACATTGCGTCAAGGACGTCCCACACTCACATATATATCATTCATGTCAGGAACATTTATATTCATCTTGCTACAGAACAGAACAATCTCTTCCAACAAATTATCCCATCCACTATCTCTAAATTTTTGTAACCGTTGTTCGACTATTTGCACTACTTGCATTGCATTCACAATATCTTGATCTTTTTTTTTGGAAAGCCTGTGACAACTCATGGATGATTCGTAAAAGATGTTTCATCAAATGAAGAGAGAATGCAGTATCAAAACATTGTAGTCCCTTTAACAAAAGTAATGTTTCACCTCTTTGTTCTCGATTTCCATTTTCTTGAACAAATTCAAGCACATCAATAACAGCAGAAAATAGCTTGATTAAGCTAACAACGGTACTGAAAAATGAACTCCATCTAGTATCACTAGCTCGTTTAAGAGTGGACATTTGATTCTGTCTTGATCCAGTTTTGATTTCACCACTTTCAATTCCTTCTGAAAGTCTCATTGATTGACACTCTAAAAAAAAATTCATGGCATTTACATGAGCCTCCAATAAAATTCACAATCATTGAGAGTAAAAGGAAGAACTCAGAAATCATATCATGATTTTTAGCCACAGCTACAAGTGTTAATTGAACTTGATATACAAAGCAATGAACATAATATGTACAACTGTTCTCACTTAGAATCAAAGATTTGAGACCATTGAATTTACCTGACATATTACTTGCCCCATCATAGCCTTGGCCACGTAATCTTGATATGCTCAGATTATTTGTGGAGAATAGTGCATCAATCTATGTTTTAAGTGATGAAGCACTAGTGTCAGCAACATGAACAATACCCAAGAGTCTCTCCACCACTTGTCCAAACTTGTCCACAAATCGAATAACAACAACCATCTGCTCTTTAAGTGCTATATCTCGAGCTTCATCTACTAAGATAGAGAATAATGAATCACCCAACTCTTGAACAATTACTTTAGAAGTCTCAATTGCACAAGCACGCACAATATCGCGTTGGGTATCTGGAGATGTCAATTTAACATTCCCAGGACTATTATCTAGAGTGACTCTCCCAATATCTGCATTGTGATCACTTCAAAACTTCAAGACTTCTAAAAAATTTCCTCGGTTGTCTGAATCAGTGGATTCATGATGATCACGAAATGCCAAATCTTGTCTTAAAAGAAGACGACAAGTTTCAATAGATGCAAGCAAACGAACTCGGTAGTCACTTTGAGCTTGTTTTGTTTGCTTCTCTATAATTGTTCTGAGATGTTGGCGTTGATTCAAAAGTGCCTCACATTTACTTAAAGCCTGATTGTGCAAACTATTTGGACCACCAACATGTGCATCTATTTTCTCCTTCTTCTTCCAATTTCTAAATCCATCTACGACAAACGCATCCTTGTTACTCTCTGATTTAAACAAATAGCAACATAAGCAATAAGCTGCATCTTTCTTTATGTTGTATTCTAATCAATTAGGATATTGATCAAATGAAGATTCACAAAACCTTCTCCAAAGTTTGCCTTGTAATGTTTGGGGAAACTCATGACCACGAGGTTGACAAGGTTTTCTTTGCAAATATGCTCTTCGAACATCATCTTGAACGTTGGGATGATAATCATTAATTGGATGACGTAACCCTGGGTCTGATGGAAGATTTGCTAAATCAACGTCATACAATCTTTTTGAGTTACGATTCTCTTCTTCAACTTCCGCATTTACTTCTTTGTTAGCCGAAGACGATGATTCATCTCCGGGCATAAATTTTTTTTTAAAATAATTCTCCATATCTACTAAATAAAAATTAATTGAAATCAAGCAGTCAAACAATGAAATTAACTCAAGCAATCAAGCAATCAAATAAAATTTAATCAAATAATCAAGCAATTAAATAAATCAGTAAAACATGAAATCAAATTAAAATTAAACATGAACATTAAACTACAGTCAATTTAAAATGAATCAATTGATATTAAAATTAAAATTAATGTGATATACTCATATACCTGTTGGCTGTTGCTGTTGGATACTTGGATATACCACATTAATCAATTAAATGTAATCAAACATGAATTAAAATTAACATTAAATGTAATCCTTATATAGTTATATTGGGAATGAATTATTCAAACAAGAATTCGGATGAGTGCTGTGAAAATTAACATTAAATGTAATCCTTTAATAGTTTAATTTAATGAATTAAAATTAAGATTAAATGAAATCCTTACCTCCGCCTGCTGACTGCTGAGAAAATTTCACAGTGAAATGAAATCCTCAATACCTCCAGACTCTAGCTCCGGAGTCCGGATGAGTGCCGACTGTCGAGTGGTTGAATGGACGATGCCGTCGACGGGAGTCACGGGACAATAGTCAATCGGACGGGCTCGCGAACTCGCGGAGTGCTTCGGACGTGCTGCGGCCTCACCGGCCCGCGGATGTCGTCCTAGCGGGCGCCAACTAGATGGCGAGGCTTGCACCGCCGCCTCCCTCTCCGATGATCAATCACCAGTACCAGTCGGCAGCTGAGTGAGTTTTCGGATGATCTCTATTTCCTCGACGGCCACTACGATTTGTCTTCTCTCTTTGATCACTCCGACGCGGCGACTCATGGGGCGATCGTGGCAGTTCGTGAGGCGCAGCCGGCAGAAGGAGTCGCGGACGACAAGGAGATGGGGAGGGACGATCGTCGATCGGCGGAGATGGGGATTGAGATTTGGGGAGCGATCGGCGGAGCCGGGGAGGGGGCGAGGGTTTCGGGTATCGGAGAGATGGGGAGGCGAGTAGGCGACGTGGTTAACTGGTTACGTATCGGGAAAGAATCAAAGAAAAGAAATATGAAATTAAATTTGAGGATAGGGGGGTCATTTTTAAGATTTAGGGGGGTAAAATTGTCTATATATATATATATATAATAAAAAAATAAAAATTGGATGGGGTTGAAAGTATAGAATTATTACGCAGTTGAAAGTGTTTAACCATGGGAATAAAAACTGCAACAACAAAGCAGAAATCTACTATCACTGTAATTAATAACTGAACAACAAAAAAACAAGTTTATTAATCAAACGGGAGAAGTATAGATTTGGTCCTATAAGTTTTCAATTTTTTGGACTTTGGTCCTATAAATTTCATCTTGATATTTTTGGTCTTATAAGTTTGCTCCGTAGTATAGATTTGGTCCTATTTGTTACAGTCCGTTAACTCTCCGTCAATGTGGACTAACGCCGTTCATACACGTTTATATATTTGGTCCTATAAGTTTTATTTTAAAATTTTCAGTACTATATATTTGTCCCGTAGCACAAATTTGGTCATATATATTTATCCCGTAACACACATTTGGTCCAATATATTTGTCTCATAGCACAAATTTGATTAAATATGTGATAGTCCATTAACTCTTCGTCCACGAAAAAATAGATGACGTTATGTCCATATTGACGGAGTTAACAAACCGTCATGAATATGACCAAATCTATGTTACGAAACAAACTTATATATGTTACGGAGCAAATCTATGTTACAGAATTAACATACCAACTTGTCTATATGCCAGTCCGTCATATAAATTTCGTCCTATCCACGACGATCATATAAATTTCGTCAACATGGACATAACGTCGTTTATTTTTTCATGAATGGAGAGTTAATGGACCGTCGCAGATAGGACCAAATTTGTGCTACATGACAAACATATAAGACCAAATATGTGCTACATGGCAAACATATAGGACCAAATTAAACTTGTATGAATGGCGTTAGTCCGCATTGACGAAGTGTTAACAGACTGTTACTGATAGGACCAAATCTATGCTACGAAGCAAACTTATAAAACCGAAAATTCCAAAATGAAATTTATAGGACCAAAATTTAAAAAATTGAAAACTTATAGGACCAAATTTGGACTTCTTCATTGTCCCGAACAACAAGTTATAATTTGGAAGAGCAAATAAATAAATAAATAAAACTAACTTAATAATTATTTTTAAATATAAAGTATTAATATTATATTGTTAACATTATTATATTTATTATTCTATAATTATAATACATTGATATCTTATCTAGTATTTTTTTTAACACTGAAATGAACAAGCGATAATATAAATAATATTTTGATGAAATTATCGTATTGTTCTGTTGTGTCTAGTGGCCTGGCTAGTTTGTAAAATAGACAAATTCTAAGGGCTTGTTTGGATACAAAGGGGAGGGATGGGGAGGAACGAGGAAGGGAAGGGATAAATAGAGGTGGGGAAAAGAGGGATGATGAAGTATAATTAATCCCATGTTTGGATAGGATAATTAAAATGTGGATGGGAAAGGTGTGATAATAAATGGTGGAACGAGGAAAAATAATTTTAATGAAAAAACTATTTCAGTGATTCATACACATTTACATTTAACTTATTTATATTTTTTAATAATTTGTTAAAATTAATTAAGATAGAATAACACAAAATTAGCAAAACTTAAAAAAACAACAAATATTCAAAAATTAAAAAAAATAATGTGAAAGATAAACTCGACAATTCGTGCCGGGCCAGAGTTATTGGGTCGAGCAAGACTTATCGGGTCGGCTCGGCCCAAACAAAAATTATGCTCGATTTGGCACGACCCGATAAAAGTTTGAGTCTGACATGACACAAACAATAAATAGGCCAACCCGGTCTGGCAAATTAGCATGATAACAAAAATTCAGAATCGAGTTATCGGGCTAGATTCGGGCATGAATCGTGCTATCGGACTCAAATCGAGCTATAGGAATCAGACTATCATACCTATATCGAGCTACCGGGCCAAAATCGGGCTATTAGGCCGAGCCTACATTACTTGGCCTCGGCCCGACCCGATATTTGTTCGGGCCTTATTGAGCTGGCCCGATAACGACTCGGGCACAGTAAGAATCGACCTAAGCCCGATTCTATCATGTTAGGCTAGACCGTGATATCAAGTGGGGCTATCGCCAACTTTAGTGAAAGATTTTACAAATTAAATAATGGGAAAATGGCTTAAAAGGTCCCTCAACTATTGCGACTTTATTCACTTTGGTCCCATAATTTTTTTTTTGCTCACATGAATTCCTAAAAATATATGTCGTTTCCATTTTAGTCCCTACTCTCACTCTGCCGTTAAAAAATATCTACGTGGCTAACGTTTATGACGATGTGGCCTTTGTCTTTAGTTCATTTTGCTTATATGTATTTATAGGTGTTGACGTGTCTCAGAAAGTACTTAAGTGTCATGGATCGCCACTATTAAGAGGGTTTATACATGAAAAACCCCTAATTTGAAAACACAATTAGGTTTCTCAAATTAATGGCGATCCTTGCCGATGCAGCTAGCAACAACACTCAGCGAAGTAGTGGGATGCGTAGTGGAGCTCGGCACCAACTGTTTTGTGATTGTGGTGGCCAAATTGTGACCTACATATCAAGGATGGGTGCTAATAAGGGTAGGCAATTCTATATGTGTCTCAATTTCTGGGTAAGTAGCAGTCCTTCGTATTTTTCGATGATGTAATTTCAAAGCTTGAAACTAAGGTAAGTGTGGTTGTGTTATTAGGAGTGTTGGTCATGTCGAAGGGTTGACGAGTCGATGCTGCAATGGGCTCAAAACATTTTCTAGGATCAAATTGTAATGGTTGAAAGGGTGACAACTTAATTCGAGGCTTTACAAGTTGATGATGATGATTTCGTGGGGATTGATAGCTTTTTTAATGATTATTGTAGTGATAATTGTAATTAAGAATTGGAGTGATGTTGCGTGTGGGTTTTAGGTTATGCTATCAAGCTTACTTAATGAAGCTTACGATAATGAACTTTATTACAATGAATTTACCATTTTTGAACTTTACTACAATGAAGTAACTGTAATGAACTTTACTGCAATGAAGTGTTGTTCTGTATTTGGTTTGTTTGAGAGAACAAAGTGAATATCCTCAGATAGTTAGGGACCAAAGTGAATTCCTCGGATAAAAGTAATACAAGTTGATAAAACCAGCTCATAGTCAAGTAAAATATAAAACACTGCCAAGTTGATAAAACACTGTCTAGTAACATAATTTTAGACCACCAACTATACAAAATACAAAACACCGTCAAGTACAAGCCAAGATAAGCATGGTCCACCACTTCATTTTTTACAATAAAGCAACATCAATTTGACAGAAACTAGGACAAAAAAACTATTAAAAATAGTAGGTTCACAACATTTGATGCACTTTGCTTAAAACAAAAGTATTTATTACAGTAGGACCACATAAGTTTGTCACTTTTTTTTTGAGGATTGAACCTATGAAATTTAACTTTGATTTTAGGTACGCAACCCTTCTTCCTAGTTGGAACTTATGGAGACCGTGGAGGCTATGAGAAGTAGAGCCTTGTTGGTGGTTGAAGTGGATTTCTAGCTGTAAAAATAATCTATGAAGCTGTAACAACAGGTTCACCAGATTGTGAAGTTTCAAGTTGTGAAGCTGCAGGTTGTGAAGTTGCAGGTTGTGAAGTTTCAGTTGCATGTTTTGAAGCTGCGGGTTCTGAAGTTGCAACTTGTGAAGATTCACCAAATTTTTTCTTTGATGCAGCTTTTGATACAGGCCTAGGTGCACACCCTGGATTCTTACATGTTCTTCTATTGTGCCCATAGTTTCCACAATTTGCACAACTTATTGAGTTTCGATTGTAACTCTTCTTCCATTTGTTCTTGTTAGTTGGCTCATCCTTATCTTTTTTCCTGAACTTTTTTGGTCTTCTAATTGGTACCCTTATAGTTTCCACAATTTGCATAAATTATTGAGTTTCGATTGTAACCCTTCTTCCATTTGTTCTTGTTAGTTGGCTCATCCTTATCTTTCCTTCTAAACTTTTTTGGTCTTCTAATTGGTACCCTATAAATTGAAGAAATTATGGTGGGCATGTCAAGGACATGAACTCACATGTTCTCCACATTTATAGGGTTAATTGGTGGTGCATAACACTCTTCATTTGTGTCAATTGAATAACATTTTTTCACAAATTCTTCAGACTTTCTATTGTGTGTATAAATAACACACACAGCATGTGGACATGACAATCCACACAAACCTCACAACTTGCATGAAAACTCTCTAGATGCCAAATCAACTGTGAACTTTATATTATCAAAATTTCTCATCTTATAATTTGATGCCCCTGCCCATGATACTCTCCATTTAACTGATTCCAACACATGCTTATCTAGTCTTTTCTTTGATTTTGGGAAAATCTTATTCTTCCCTTTGTACCTCTCACACAAAATTCAGTTCTTGGCAAATCTTCTCATTAGATACTCCCTTATCCAGTTTAGTAAGCCAATGATAGGAAGCTCCCTAGCCTACGTTGTATCTTACGTATCGCTTGCGTGACAAGTTATTCTTTGTATGTGTGTCATGTGTAAAGTCAACATCCATGACATCTCCGTTAAGTCTCACTTAACATAAGTTAGCTTGGGTGTCATTTTTGTACTATTTTCAATAATCTTAGGAGTAATTTAGCTCTAAAACAAATGTTAGAGTCATTTTAGTACCCGTGAAAAAAATGTTAGAGACATTCTAGTACTTGTGACAAAATGTTAAGGACATTTTAGTACCCGTAAGAAAATATTAAGGGCATTTTAGTACCCTGATAAAATATTATGGGCATTTTAGTACCTGTGAGAAAATGTCTTGGTTTACATGCGCGCCACGTGTTCACGTCACCAGTCTGAGTCATCAGTCATGTCACCAGCTCACCCCTTAGGCACAGACGGACCAAGTTTGGCCCGACTTGAAATTCCTCGGGCCGAGTCAGGCACGGCCCAAAATCGGGCCAGGCCCGTGCCGCCCATGGGTGGGCCCAGCCCATTGTCACCTCTACGTCAGCTCTGTTATCCCTCCATTAACGTCGTTTACCTATAAGGTCATTTTTGTACTCAATTCCATAACGTAACGGGTATTTTTTATCCAAAAAAACTATATGGGCATTTTAGTACATGTGGGAAAATATTAGGAGCATTTTTGTACATTTTCCCAAATTTATTTCCTTAGAATCATTCTCATCTTCATACCGAGCATCATTGTTATCTATATTATCATCCCCATTGTCATCTACGTTTTATGCATTATTGTCATCCACATTCTAAGCATCATTCTTATCTTTATTTTTTGCTTCATTTTTTGTCAACATCACCTCATCATCCTCGGGTCCTCCACTTATTACATATACCTTAATTTTCTTCGAAACCAAGCTAAGAGCAACCCTCCCTAGAAGTGTAGCATGTCCATCATCCTTGACTTCCTATAAACCTAACTCCAAATGGCATGCAAGTCTACAAAAGTATATTTTAACAAATCCACTACATTCTAACTATTTCAACACAATTGTTAGTTCTTGTAAAGACCATTTATCTAACTCACATTTATAAAAATTGTGCATTATCCCCTCCACATACTTCATATACCTTCCATCAACAAAGAAGCCATCACGATGAATTTCAACAGTAAACAACATCTCCAAATCACCTACACATTATGCACTTAAAGTTATACATCCCTAAAAATTATACAACCATAATCAACATTATACACTTAACATTATACAACCATAATCAATATTATGCAATAAACATGACACACTTAACAACGTTACGGACTTCGCATGAATAGGGTTAACCAAAACACAACTAATCAATTTTTTTTTACCAAAACTCAACTTATCATTCACATTCAACTAAGGGTTGGTTAGAATATCATCTTTGACTAGCAGGTTGAACAGTGGCAGTGGTGAAAGATTTAGAACAATGTGTTGCAAATTGATCCTCTTTTTTTTTGCGAAATCATTAGAAATTTCTTGTGGTCCTTGTCATCGTTCTTCTGGTGCGTTCATTGCCGATCTTCTGGTGGTCCTCATCGAGAGTGTGAGGGATTTAAGTTTAACTGTGAGTATTTGTCGAGAGTGTAAGGGATTTATGGGTGAGTTGCGTTGAGTGTGGGTGATTTAGGTTAAATTGAGGGATAATTTAAAATAAGTAGTTTAAATCGTCTTCTGAGACACGTAGACAATTTTTGAGACACGTCAACAAAGTGAACTAAAGACAGAGGTCACATCATCATAAACATTAGCAACGTAGATATTTTTTAACGGCAAAGTGAGGGCATGGACTAAAATGGAAACAATGAATATTTTTAGGGATTCATGTGAGCGAAAAGAAGTTGTGGGACCAAAGTGAATAAGCCGCAATATTTGAGGGACCTTTCTAGCCGTTTCCCTTAAATAATTAAAAAATAGGAAAAAGTTTTTAATTTCATGAAAGATAAAATAGTATTTTTAATGACATTAAAATATTTCAAAATTATTATTCCTCCTTGAATTGTGGAATAAAGGTTTAAGGGATTTGGTGTGGTTTGGAGGTATTTCTAACACATCCAAATTCCTCTATCTCTTTCTAAAATTGAAAGTCAAATATTAGATAATTAACTTCTCCATTCCTCCTATCTATATATCATTGTTAGTCATTTACTTTCTGAAATGTTGAATGATTCTATGAATTAATAAAGGTAGGATTTCTCCTGTTAGAGTTAAGAATGATTTTAAAATTTGTCACCTCATGTATGCTGATGACATTTTGTTATTTTTTAGAGATAATGATAAGTTCATCAAGACAATTAAACATATTTTTGAGTTCTATGGTTGTTTTGCTAATCAAAAAATTAATTTGTCTAAATCTGAAATATTTTTTCCTAGAAATGTTGATCCTGCTGTAAAGCTTAGACTTGAAAGAGAATTCAAAATGAAAATTGATCGTTATCCTATGAAGTATCTGGGTATTAACATTTCTCCTCGAATTCATAAGATTAGTGATTGTAATCATATTATTGATAAAGTTAATAATAGGCTCAATAATTGAAATATGAGTCATCTTTCTCATGCTGGGCGCCTTGTGCTCATTAATTTTGTCCTAAATTCCATCTATTTACACACTCTTTGTGTTACTTGGCTCCCTGACAAGGTGCTAAGTAAGCTGACTTCTACTATAAGGAATTTTCTTTGGTCCTCTAAAGAGGACAACAAAGGTCTTCACCTTATTGCTTGGAAGGAAGTGATCAAGCCTAGAGATTGTGGAGGTTTAGGTAATAAGAACCTTAGCATTATGAGTCTTTCTTTAAATGCTAAAAGGATTGCTCAGCTTTTCAATAATTCTAAGTCTCTTTTTTCTAGTATCATTAGATTTAAATATATTTGTGGCTCTCTGGAACTTTAACCTTAGCTCCGAAGGTAGTAATTCTTGGAAAATTCTGCATGGTGCTATCAATTATTTGAAATTTGGTTTTAAAATGATAATTGGCAATGGCTGTAATATTTCTGTGCTCTTTGATAGCTGGATTTTTGGCATTCCTTTACACCTGAAATCTTCATATGTTAATGTTGTTTTATTTGATTCAGATGTTCCTGTGGTCTTCTTTATTAGTAATAATGCTTGGAATATGGATTTATTGCTTGATTGTTTTGGTGATGATTTGGTGGATGTAATTTTCGGATTGCATATCCTCTCCGAACCTTGTGATGACAATTTGGTTTAGCGGCTAAATGATAAAGAGATTATTAATTCGAAATCTGCCTATGATTTTATTCTAAATAATAAACATCCCGACCTAATTAGCCTCCAATAGTGGAAGGTTCTTTGGAAGACCCTGATTGCTCCTCGAGTTAAAATCTTTGCTTGGAAGGCCTTGCATAAAAAATTTCCAACTACCGACAGGCTATTTAGGTTTGGGATGGTTAATTCCCCTTTTGTGCCTTTTGCGGTAGCCCTCAAGAAACCATGCTTCATGTGTTTTTTGAGTGTGAGGTAGCTAGGGCCCTTTGAGAATTAATTGAGGGTCGATTTGCGGGTATTAAAAATGAGCTTTGTAAAGTTGGTTTGGACGGATTACCTATCAATGGGGATAATAAATATTCCCCTATTGCTTTGGCACTCTATTTGAATGCTTTATATTGTCTCTAGTTGGCTCGGAATCGGGCTATTTTTCAAAATTATAATCCCTGTGTTGAAAACTTGTTTTCAAATTCTCTAGCCCTGCCGGTTCATTATGCTGATACATATTTGTCTGAGGGCAGTCCCCTTAATATATCTAAAGAGGATGCAGTCTGGAAATTGCTTCCACCAAATTGGACCAAATTTAATACGGATGGTGTTGTTGATTCGGATACTAACTCTGGTTCATATGCTTTTATTGGTAGAGATAGTAGTGGTTCTTACTTGATTATTGCTGACTTTTTTTACCATAATATTTCTGTTCTAGTAAACGAAGCCATGGCTATTAAGAGTGCTCTTACTTATGTTGTCAATTGTAGGCTTAATAAGATTATTATTGAATCTGATTTCAGTATATTAGTAGATACCTTTTATAAACACATGACTCCTTTTTGGGAAATTAAGAATCTTCTTACTGATATTCGATCTTTGGCAGGACAATTTGAGGAAATCAAAATTCAGTTCACAAGAAGGGACAATAATCAAGTTGCTGATTGACTTGCAAAAAAGGCAAAGCTGCTAAAGTATAATTTCATTTGGACTAAAGATTGACCTTCTGATCTTGTTAAGTTGATGTAATATGAGACTTTGCAATTTCTTATTTTTTTGTATTAAAAGAAAAAAACTTCTCCATTCCTTATCTATTCTTATCGCTTTTTATTCCACAATCCAAATAATCCCCACGATAGATAATTTATTTTTCCATAATGAATTTCTTTTATTATGAGTTAAATGGAGCCGTGAGTGCAATAAAAGAGAAATTCCTCACCCAAGGTCGATGGCATGTTCTATTCTAATGAACGGGATGTAGGGGTTAGGCTCCTTTTGGAAGCCCAATGGGCGATGCTCCTATTTATTTCGGGCTATATTTCTATTTGGTAAAGAACTTAATCTTTCTGATGAGATTTTAGAGCCCAAATATCTTTAACAATGATATTCACAAGCTGGGGCGTTTTGATAAACTGATTTAGAACATTGATCAAAAGCTTGGTATAGCAGCAAATGTCATCTCTCTGTTGTGATTGGTGTCATCGTATGTTCCATTCGTATTGAACAATTCAACCCCAAGTGGTTTCTTAATGAATGAAGAGCTATCAGGTAAAAAAAAGTGGCCCAAAGGACAATATCATGGTTAAATGAGGTGGTTAGTCATGCAAGTTTGACACACACAGTGAGCAATATCCCAATTAGAGTGTTTTTTACCTGGACGAACCAACTAAACCCGGATAGACCCGGTTGATCTAAACTCAATTTGAATTGAATATTCTAATTTTATTTTTTATTTAAAAATTCTAGTATGTGGCTAAAGCCTACCCAATAATATGGTATTCTTTCATCCAAACATATTTGTTATATCCGTAAATTTTATATAATTTAACTTAGTTATTTTCAGCCGGACGATGTGGATGCGCATCGAAGCGGGTCGGAACAAGTGTCGGAAATGTGAATTAAGGTGAGGTCTTTGCGCGTGTTTAGTGATTTGTTTTATTTATTTTTATTTTTGGTTTTGGATTATTTGTTGAGTCGAGTCCGACGACTCGATCGGAATCTGATTTGGGCAAGTGTGGGTTGAGTTGAGTAGAAGCCGCAGTTGGATTAAGTGAATGGTAGAATCGTAAAAATAAAATAAATTAAAATAAGATTTTATATATATATATATATAGGTGTAAAAAAAAAAGAAAAAAAAGAAAAAAAAGAAAAAAAAGAAAAAAAAGATAGGGGTTAATTGGTGTGTGCGGTTGCTACAGCCGCACACACCCAAAATTAAAAAAAAAAGGGAAGCGGAGAGGGCGACAGAGGAGACGACAGAGGAGGCGGTGGAAGAGGGATTTGCCGCCGGTGGTATTGCCGACGCCGGTGATCATCGGCTCAAGGACGTCGGAGAGCGTCATCCATTCTATTCTCCTTTACCGGTGAGTGGTTTAATCTTCTTCTCCCTTGCTTTTTACCCAAGCCGCCTCTCCCCTGTTCAACCGAGATTAGGAGAAGAATTCCCAAGTTTTGATTAATCTTGGTTGTAAATCTAGCATGGAATTATTCTTATTAATGTGGGAATTTATGTGTGATGATGGATTTGATAAGGTTTAAGCCTATGAAGAGATCTTTGTGCCGCCCCATGTTCTGCCATGAGTGAAGAGCCTTGAATAGGAAGACTTGGGATGGTTCCCAGGATACCATTCCCACTTCAATCAAGATGCATTTTAATTGAAGAATTAAATTGCTGTAGTTGTATGCAATTGATATACAATCTATGGTTTCCCTCTTAGACTGCTACTAGTTTTTATTCTAATGGTTGTGCGGCTGCTACTAGAGAAATTAAGCTATTCCTCTTCGTTGCTGCAGTGGCCGGCTGCTACAAGGAATTCAATTTTTTTTTTTTTTATTCTCTTATCATTTGCTTGCTTTTAGGTGGTTGTTCCCTGCACTTGTTAATTAGTATCTTATAGTAATATTTCTTGGATATTACCTTGATAGTATCATGATGTTCATATATGCTCATCTTAAATTGATGTTCATGCAATCTACCTAGGTTCATTAGAGGCTTCATTTAAAGTAGATTGAGTGGGTCAATTGTAGAAATTGAATGCTATGGAAATTGTGGAAGGGCAGCAGCAGGACATGCTCTTCTTGTAACCGAATGGGATAGGAAGGGATAGAAGGAAATGCTAAATTATTAATCTAAGTTTGATTAAGTTTGAACAGTATGTGTGTTGGTAAATTTGGTGATGTAAATGGTTCTTTTAGATAATGTCCACTGTTAGAAGAATAGATTGAAACTTGTTTCAGTTAAGCATATATATACTTCTTACTAATTGATTGTTAATTTGTCTTGTTAAGTAAGTTCTGTACTTTGACTAAATTAGAATGATGGAGTATTGCTTTAATCTTGTAATTATGTGGGTGAATCTTGGTAATATGTGTAGGTAAGCTCTAAAGACAAGTAGTGTAGTTTCTTGTTAAATGAAAATTTCATGGTGGTTTATGCAAATGTTTTTCATCGGTTGTTATGCATTTACATATGGTGCTAGTATGAATTGGGGTGTTTACAGATACGTTTAATTATAGTATCTAGAATACTTGTGTAGCTATATTCTATTACTAAGCCTTCTCTTGATAACCTTTAAATTGAACAAATTGGTTGAATTTGGTATGTATACATTGTTCATGGAATGAGGGTGTGGTTGAGTGGATCGGTGGAGGAGGTGTGGACCGGGAAGCTCGTCAGCGAGCCACACTGACGACCGACCCGGAGTGGCTCTGGTTGGAGGGTTTTCCCAACCAATTGGGGTTACCGACGCTAGAGGGCCTACCTAGCTCGGGAACCATGGGCGGGAAGCTCACTAGACATGTTCTAGTGACCGACTCGTATTAATTGTGTTATGCTTTGGATTTATATAAATGAAATATTCAATTCTGAGTTAAGAACTTATTCATTATATTGTTATATAACTGTCAACTGTGGACAGTGGTGGGCTCAGGACCGAGCCACTCACTAAGTCTAATATGGACTTACTTTTGTTTTCTTGTTTCCTTTCAGCACCAGGTCAGGATAAGTAGTAGCACTGAGGTGTTGGAGTAGCGCAGCTGGAAGCGGCAGGTTCAGGACTGATCTCGTGACAAGTCGAAGTTAGAGTTAGGATGGTAGTCAAGTTTAAATGGAGTCATGTATTTGAGACTTATTGTTCTTTGTTTCATTTGTGGGTTCTTTATTTCATTTATGATTTCAAACATTGTTAAAAGTTTATTCCGGTTGAACATTCGTGTTTCCGTGATTTCTTTATCAAAAGACGAATTTGTTTTGGTTCCATAAACATTTATTAGTGGTTGGAGTTTGAAATATGAAGTTTGTTTTATCCTTATGGTCTGTGATTAGTTTAATTGTGTCTGTGGTTGTGATTTGAGTAGGCTTCGGGGTATGCTTGTATACCCTGGCCGGTCACACCATTATGGAATTTGGGGTGTGACAAAGTGGTATCAGAGCCAGGTTTAGGTCTTGACTTCGATTTTAGGGACATTGGGGTGCTGTATTGGCATTGCTAGCATGTCGACATACAGTGTGTCCTAGTCACGAGATCGGGGAACTGAGCCTGCGCACCAGCGGCGGTACATATCATTTTTATTCATTGTTCCTGTTAGATTAATTTACCTGTTCTTGGTTGCTATTCTTATTAGTGATGGAGGCATTTAATGATGCTGTGGCGAGTGGTAGTGGGAGTAACTCCTCAAGTGGACGTGGACGTGGACGTGGGCGCGGTCGTGGTCGCGGCCGTGGACGGGGCCGGGGCCGTGGCGGTAGACAGCCGGCTCAGGAAGAGGTTGGTCAGGATCCTCGGGTGACCATGCTAGAGGCTCGGGTGACCGAGTTGACTGAGGAGCTTCGTAGGGAGCGAGAGCTGAGACAGCAGCAGTCTCAACCTATGCCGCCAGTGGCACCAGTGGCACAGGGGGCAGCGGAGTTGGTACCTCCAGTCGTTAGAGAGGCAGTGTCAGGCAGCGTTGCTTACAAAGATTTTGTTCAATTGAGACCGCCGCAGTTCACAGGCACAGACCCTGGTGTGGAGGTGACGACGTTTCTAAACGATTGCCAGGAGTTGTGCGAGGTGTTGGGATGCTCTTCAGTAGCCATGGTGCAGATGGTGGGTTTGCAGCTGAGGGGACCTGCTAAGGAGTGGCTCCAAGTATGGAGGTCCCATAGGGGGGTTGATGCACCACCCCCTGAATGGGAGGAGTTCCGAGCAGCTATGGTGGAGAAATATCTTCCCAGGAGTGTGCGGGAGAAGAGAGCAAGGGAATTCGAACAGCTCAAGCAGACCGGCAGTATGTCAGTGGTAGAGTATGAGGTGGAGTTTACACGCTTATCACGGTACCATCCTCTGCTAGTGGCGACTGAGACGGACAGGGTCAGGCGATTCGTGGAGGGACTGAGAGTTCAGATTGGCAGACTAATTCATTTTACTGAGGACTCTACTTTCACCCAGGTAGTGGATGAGGCGATGCGGAAGGAGTCGATGGTACAGACTGATCGACAAGAGGAGCCAGCTAGGAAGAGATTCAGGCCGCAGGGATTTGGCGAGCGACAGGTTTTTTCTGATGGCATGGTGTCTGGAGCAGCCCGTTCGTTCGGACGGGGGCAAGGCAGTTTCAGAGGTCGCCCAGGTACCGGGCCGGGGGCCACTCAAAGGACAGTGGGGTCTGAGGTGCAGAGAAGGGTTGAGGTACCGCAGTGTGGGCAGTGTGGGCGGAGGCACACCGGGATGTGCTTTGGTCGTACAAATGCCTGCTTCGGGTGTGGACAGCCGGGTCACATCAGGAGGGACTGTCCTGTCAGAGGCGGTTCTAGTGCAGCACAGTCTAGAGGGAAAGCACCAGTGTCCGCAGCTTCTGTTGCACAAAGAGGTCAGCCTCACGGTTCAGGGCAGCCGCGTGCCAGTGGATCTGGGAGAGCTCCTGCGCGAGTATTCACTATGACTCGAGATGGTGCTGAGGTGTCTAAGACCGTGGTAACAGGTATCCTTGCAGTTTGTTCCATACCTGCATTTATTCTATTTGATCCTGGAGCTACTCATTCCTTTATTTCTGATGACTTTGCTATTAAGCTTGATAAAAAAAGAGATTTCCTTGAGGTACCCTTGGTTGTATCAACGCCGACAGGACATTCTGTTCATGTTGAGATAGTTTTCAAGGGCTGTGAGGTATCCATTGGTGGGCATGCTTTGGAAGCAGAATTGGTAATTCTACCCACCTTAGAGATAGATGTGGTATTGGGCATGGACTGGCTATCCTCTCACTATGCCTCTATGGATTGTAGAACGAAGGCTATTACTTTTAATAAGCCAGGCATGTCGTCGTTCACTTTCCATGGTGAAGGTAGAGGGGAATCTTTTGGGGTTATTTCAGCCCTTAAGGCCCGGAAGTTGCTCGTGAATGGCTGCCAGTCATTTCTAGCTTTTGTGTCCGTGGCTAAGGAAGGTGAAATTTCGGTCAGAAAGGTAGATGAGACCCCGGTGGTTAGTGAATATTCGGATGTCTTTCCGGAAGAGCTTCCGGGTTTGCCACCGGTTCGAGAGATTGAGTTCTGCATTGATTTACAGCCAGAGGTGAAGCCAATCTCAATTCCCCCATATCGTATGGCACCGGCTGAGTTGAGAGAGCTTAAGGCTCAGTTGCAGGAATTGATGAATCTGGGTTTCATTCGCCCGAGTGTGTCACCCTGGGGAGCGCCGGTACTTTTTGTTAAAAAGAAAGATGGATCCATGCGGATGTGTGTTGATTACCGGCAACTAAATAAAGTGACGATCAAGAACCGCTACCCACTCCCGAGGATTGATGATCTTTTTGATCAATTGCAGGGAGCGCAGTGGTTCTCTAAGATCGACCTAAGGTCAGGGTATCACCAGTTGAGGATCCGGGATCAGGATGTTCAGAAGACAACCTTTAGGACGAGATATGGTCACTACGAATTTTTGGTCATGTCCTTCGGGTTGACTAATGCACCTGCTGCATTTATGGATTTGATGAATCGTGTGTTCAAGGAGTTTCTGGATAGGTTTGTCATTGTGTTCATAGATGACATCCTGGTTTACTCCCGAAGTGAGGCTGAGCATTGTGAGCATTTGAGGGTAGTTTTGGAGACCCTCAGAAAGCATCAATTATTTGCTAAATTTTCCAAGTGTGAGTTCTGGCTGAACAGTGTGGGATTTTTAGGACATGTGGTATCGAGGGACGGGGTGAAGGTAGACCCCGCGAAAATTGAAGCAGTGCAGAGGTGGAAAAGTCCGACTTGTGTGGCTGAGATTCGGAGCTTCTTGGGCTTGGCCGGGTACTATAGGAAGTTTGTAGAAAACTTTTCTAGAATTGCAGCTCCTTTAACCCGGTTGACACAGAAGAACATCAAATTTGAGTGGGATAGCAAGTGCGAGGAGAGCTTTCAGGAGCTCAAGGACCGGTTGACTTCAGCTCCAGTATTGGCTCTACCGTCAGGTTCTGGAGGTTTTGTAGTGTACTGTGATGCTTCTATGGTAGGTTTGGGTTGTGTTTTGATGCAGCATGGTAGGGTGATTGCTTATGCATCTAGGCAGTTGAAACCTCATGAGAAGAACTATCCGACCCATGATTTAGAGTTGGCAGCTATAGTATTTGCACTAAAGTTATGGCGTCATTATTTATATGGGGAAGCTTGTGAGATTTATACTGACCATAAAAGTCTTCAGTACTTGCTTACTCAGAAGGAGCTGAACTTGAGGCAAAGAAGGTGGTTGGAGTTGTTAAAAGACTATGACTGCACCATTCTATACCATCCTGGGAAAGCTAATGTAGTAGCTGATGCATTGAGTAGAAAATCTATGGGTAGTCTAGCACACTTGACTTTGAGAAGAAGGCTATTGGCAAGGGAGCTTGCTGAATGTCTGGGGAATGGAGCAGTGTTATCAGTGTTTAACTCGGGTGGTATGGTGGCGCATCTTCGCGTCCAATCTACCTTGGTGGATATGCTCCGAACAGCCCAGGGTGAGGATGCATTTTGTACTATAACTCGAGGTCTGGTTGAGAGGGGAGATGCGAACGATGGGTTTAGAATTGATGCCGAGGGTGTGTTAAGGTTCAAGGATAGGATTGTGGTACCGGATATGGCAGAAGTCCGCCGTCAGGTACTTGAGATGGCTCATAGTTCCACTTATACTATGCATCCAGGAGCCACCAAGATGTACCGTGATTTGCGGCAGCATTACTGGTGGAGAGGGATGAAAAGGGAAGTGGCTGAGTTTGTGTCTAAGTGTTTGGTCTGTCAACAGGTTAAGGCTGAACATTTGAGACCTGCAGGGTTGCTTCAGAATCTAGAGGTGCCGGAGTGGAAATGGGAAAAGATCACTATGGATTTTGTTACTGGACTACCCAGGTCGAAGAAGGGAAATGATTCCATCTGGGTGGTGGTGGATCGACTAACTAAGTCGGCGCACTTTATTCCAGTGAAGACGACTTTCACCGCAGAGCAGTATGCCCGAATATTTTTGGATCGAATTGTGGCATATCATGGTATCCCAGTGATGATCATCTCTGATCGGGGTACTCAGTTCACTGCTCGGTATTGGCAGTCTTTCCAGGAGGCTTTGGGCACTCAGGTCAGATTCAGTACCGCTTTCCATCCGCAGACGGACGGGCAGTCTGAGAGGACCATTCAGACTTTGGAGGATATGTTAAGAGCTTGTGTTTTGGATTTAGAGGATGGTTGGGAGAAGCACCTGCCCTTAGTAGAGTTCGCCTATAATAATAGTTTTCAGACCAGTATTGGTATGGCGCCTTTTGAGGCCCTGTATGGTCGGCGATGTAGATCCCCCGTGGGGTGGTTCGAGGCTGGGGAGTCTCAGTTGTTGGGGCCCGATTTGGTACAGGATGCCGTGGAAAAAGTAAAACTGATTAAGGATCGATTGCTGGCAGCTCAAAGTCGTCAGAAGATGTATGCAGATGGAAAGGCCCGAGATATTGAGTTCGCAGAGGGGGAGTTAGTATTTTTGAAGGTGTCTCCTATGAAGGGAGTGGTGAGGTTTGGAAAGAAGGGGAAATTAAGTCCTAGGTTTATAGGACCTTTTCCTATCTTACGGCGAAGAGGAGCCGTAGCTTATGAGTTGGCCTTACCGCCTAGCTTAGATAGGGTGCATCCAGTGTTTCATGTTTCGATGTTGAAGCGGTATGTTATGGATGAGACCCATGTTCTTGAGCCGTCAGTGGTGGAGGTTGATTCGGCAATCTCATATGAGGAGAAACCTGTAGAGATTTTGGATCGCCAGATTAGGAAGCTGAGGTCTAAGGAAGTTATGTTGGTGAAGGTCCGTTGGGAACACCATACTGGTCAAGAAGCTACCTGGGAGGTGGAGAGTGCGATGCGGGAGAAGTATCTCTATCTTTTTTATTCCTTGGTGAGTTCTTTTCTACCCTAACTTCGGGGTCGAATTTTTTTTTTTGGGGGGGAAGATTGTTATATCCGTAAATTTTATATAATTTAACTTAGTTATTTTCAGCCGGACGATGTGGATGCGCATCGAAGCGGGTCGGAACAAGTGTCGGAAATGTGAATTAAGGTGAGGTCTTTGCGCGTGTTTAGTGATTTGTTTTATTTATTTTTATTTTCGGTTTTGGATTATTTGTTGAGTCGAGTCCGACGACTCGATCGGAATCTGATTTGGGCAAGTGTGGGTTGAGTTGGGTAGAAGCCGCAGTTGGATTAAATGAAGGGTAGAATCGTAAAAATAAAATAAATTAAAATAAGATTTTATATATATATATATATATAGGTGTAAAAAAAAGAAAAAAAGAGAGGGGTTAATTGGTGTGTGCGGTTGCTACAGCCGCACACACCCAAAATTAAAAAAAAGGGGGAAGCGGAGAGGGCGACAGAGGAGACGACGGAGGAGGCGGTGGAAGAGGGATTTGCCGCCGGTGGTATTGCCGACGCCGGTGATCATCGGCTCAAGGACGTCGGAGAGCGTCATCCATTCTATTCTCCTTTACCGGTGAGTGGTTTAATCTTCTTCTCCCTTGCTTTTTACCCAAGCCGCCTCTCCCCTGTTCAACCGAGATTAGGAGAAGAATTCCCAAGTTTTGATTAATCTTGGTTGTAAATCTAGCATGGAATTATTCTTATTAATGTGGGAATTTATGTGTGATGATGGATTTGATAAGGTTTAAGCCTATGAAGAGATCTTTGTGCCGCCCCATGTTCTGCCATGAGTGAAGAGCCTTGAATAGGAAGACTTGGGATGGTTCCCAGGATACCATTCCCACTTCAATCAAGATGCATTTTAATTGAAGAATTAAACTGCTGTAGTTGTATGCAATTGATATACAATCTATGGTTTCCCTCTTAGACTGCTACTAGTTTTTATTCTAATGGTTGTGCGGCTGCTACTAGAGAAATTAAGTTATTCCTCTTCGTTGCTGCAGTGGCCGGCTGCTACAAGGAATTCAAATTTTTTTTTTTTATTTTCTTATCATTTGCTTGCTTTTAGGTGGTTGTTCCCTGCACTTGTTAATTAGTATCTTATAGTAATATTTCTTGGATATTACCTTGATAGTATCATGATGTTCATATATGCTCATCTTAAATTGATGTTCATGCAATCTACCTAGGTTCATTAGAGGCTTCATTTAAAGTAGATTGAGTGGGCCAATTGTAGAAATTGAATGCTATGGAAATTGTGGAAGGGCAGCAGCAGGACATGCTCTTCTTGTAACCGAATGGGATAGGAAGGGATAGAAGGAAATGCTAAATTATTAATCTAAGTTTGATTAAGTTTGAACAGTATGTGTGTTGGTAAATTTGGTGATGTAAATGGTTCTTTTAGATAATATCCACTGTTAGAAGAATAGATTGAAACTTGTTTCAGTTAAGCATATATATACTTCTTGCTAATTGATTGTTAATTTGTCTTGTTAAGTAAGTTCTGTACTTTGACTAAATTAGAATGATGGAGTATTGCTTTAATCTTGTAATTATGTGGGTGAATCTTGGTAATATCAGTAGGTAAGCTCTAAAGACAAGTAGTGTAGTTTCTTGTTAAATGAAAATTTCATGGTGGTTTATGCAAATGTTTTTCATCGGTTGTTATGCATTTACATATGGTGCTAGTATGAATTGGGGTGTTTACAGATACGTTTAATTATAGTATCTAGAATACTTGTGTAGCTATATTCTATTACTAAGCCTTCTCTTGATAACCTTTAAATTGAACAAATTGGTTGAATTTGGTATGTATACATTGTTCATGGAATGAGGGTGTGGTTGAGTGGATCGGTGGAGGAGGTGTGGACCGGGAAGCTCGTCAGCGAGCCACACTGACGACCGACCCGGAGTGGCTCTGGTTGGAGGGTTTTCCCAACCAATTGGGGTTACCGACGCTAGAGGGCCTACCTAGCTCGGGAACCATGGGCGGGAAGCTCACTAGACATGTTCTAGTGACCGACTCGTATTAATTGTGTTATGCTTTGGATTTATATAAATGAAATATTCAATTCTGAGTTAAGAACTTATTCATTATATTGTTATATAACTGTCAACTGTGGACAGTGGTGGGCTCAGGACCGAGCCACTCACTAAGTCTAATATGGACTTACTTTTGTTTTCTTGTTTCCTTTCAGCACCAGGTCAGGATAAGTAGTAGCACTGAGGTGTTGGAGTAGCGCAGCTGGAAGCGGCAGGTTCAGGACTGATCTCGTGACAAGTCGAAGTTAGAGTTAGGATGGTAGTCAAGTTTAAATGGAGTCATGTATTTGAGACTCATTGTTCTTTGTTTCATTTGTGGGTTCTTTATTTCATTTATGATTTCAAACATTGTTAAAAGTTTATTCCGGTTGAACATTCGTGTTTCCGTGATTTCTTTATCAAAAGACGAATTTGTTTTGGTTCCATAAACATTTATTAGTGGTTGGAGTTTGAAATATGAAGTTTGTTTTATCCTTATGGTCTGTGATTAGTTTAATTGTGTCTGTGGTTGTGATTTGAGTAGGCTTCGGGGTATGCTTGTATACCCTGGCCGGTCACACCATTATGAAATTTGGGGTGTGACAATATTATTTTGTAATATATAAAGAAAAGAAATCGGCAATTTAGGTGTGGCAGGTGCCATTTATTGACACATTTGTAAGTTATGATTGAAAAAAGAGAGTAAAAAATATTGTTTTTATGAAGTTTAACTATGAATTTTTCAAGTTTTATTTTAAGTAGTCCTTTTAATTATTAAAAATATATAAAATTTTATAATAAATTGATTAATTTAAAAATGAAAAATGTTGTCAATAAAATTAACACAATATTCATCATTTATTTTTTAGTTTTATAATTAAGAAATATTATAATTTCTTATGTATTAATTTATACAGATAATCTCATTTACAATCACATCTTAAATTATAGTTGAACTAAATAAAATAAAAATAACAACTCAAAAGTTAAACCCAATTTTAGGAAATTAATATCTTAACGTGCAATAGATAAAAATTAATAATATTGTTAAAAAATAATATAAATGAATACAACAAAAATAAAAAATAAAATAAAATATGTACTAAAAATATTATATAATATATAATTTGTAAAAACATCAAACGGCGAAACCATCGTTCATTTTGGCGGAAATAACTACCATGGAGTCCGGCTCCATAACGAATCTTATGGAGCCGGGCTCCACAAATCAAACACAGGTCCTAAAGTAATTAAAAAATTATTTTGAGATTTGTGTTTTGTGAAACACATATCTCAAAGAACTTAAAAGTTACTTTGAGATATGGGGAGCCCGGCTCCATTGGTTTTTCTACGTAGAAGTTGTATTCCATTTTGGCCCTGTCTCGCTCACGTCCTGCGTGAGTAATTAGACCATTTCAGAAGGGCACACGTTATCCATCCCATTCTTCTCCGAAGCTCCGAGAACTATCCCTTCTTTGCTAAATAATAACTCCAGACGTCTCTCGAAACGACGAAACCCCGCTTCTCGTTTCCTTCACTATATAAATTAACGCCATCAACTCCCCAACCCAAGATCCAAAGAAAGAAGAGAACAACTCTTTCGACGTCTTCACTACTCGCTCACTCTAATTCACCTTTCCTCTTTAAATAGAAGCCTTCACCATCTGATTAAGCAAACGATCGAAAGTCCAGAATGAAGCTCCTCCTCTTCTTTGCTTCTTTCCTCTTGCTCACATTTTCTCTCCCGGCGACGGCGCTGATGCCGTATTCCCGGAGCCTGTGGGACGCGATGTTTCCCGCCCCCGGCAACGAGGACCCCTTCCGCATCCTCGAGCAGACCCCTTTCGCCATCCCCAATAAGGCCACAGACACGCTCGCCCTCGCTCGCGCGGACTGGAAGGAGACCCCCCAAGCTCACCTCATCTCCCTCGACGTCCCAGGTTCGTAAATAGATACGCTCTGCTTCATGTGCTCTGCCAAAAGATGAGCGCCTTTCCTGAAATTTTGACAAACGCCTTGCTTGCAGGGGTCAAGAGGGAGGACATAAAGATAGAGGTGGAGGAAAACCGGGTGCTGCGGATCACCGGAGATAGGAAGGCGGAGGAGGAGGTGGAGGGTGAGAAGTGGCACCGGGCGGAGAGGACGGCCGGAAAGTTCTGGAGGCAGTTCCGGCTGCCGGCTAGCGCTGATATGGAGGGCGTGAAGGCTCACCTGGAGGACGGCGTACTCCGGGTCACCGTGCCGAAGCTACCAGGAGGGAATCGACGACAGCCGAGGCTGGTGAACATCGTGGAGAACAACAAGGGAGGTGAGGACATCAAAGCCTCCAAGGCTGAGATGTGATCGAATATGTGATGCTACGTGTACGTGTGGGATTTAAGTGAACTTGTAGATCTATAGAGGAGTTGAAGTGTGTGTTGCAGAGATCTGTCCTACGGTGTATGTTATTGTCCTCGTTTTGATTAAGTTAAATAAAAACAAAACCGTTTTAATCGAAGGGTATTGCGGTTTTTTGGACAAATTAATAAATGTTCCTGTGTCAATTTCATTTAAGTTCATAGAGCTCCATACGCACTTCAGAATAGTCTTCAAAATAATTTTTTAAAAAAACATTTAGCTTTTTTCTGTCATATTTCAATTTAGTTATTATAGCTCTATATGAATTTTAGAGTAGTCTTCAAAAATTTTAAAATAATATATTTTTGCAAATTTGATTTCGATTTATCTCTAAATTATTGTTTTGCATGCAGGAATATGAAATATGCATATTAATTATAGGTTCAAGGGGAAAAAGATTTTCGAACTTGAATAATTAAATTATTACATCAAAGAAAATAACTTATTATATTTGACTAATTTTATTATGGTACGCTTATCCCTGGGATCGACACCTGCTTAAAAGAAAATAGAATCCGAGAATAAAATATAATACGAGGATCAAGTAAATTATAACAAAAAGTAAAGTTAAAAAAATAATAACAAATAAGATTCGTACTTTAAAAATAGAACATGTTACTTTACTAAATATTACTAATTCATTTGACTCAAGTGATAATAATATTCGGATATATTTTTTATAGATCTTGAGTTTAATTTTTAGTTATAGTATTTTGTGCATTTTTTTTATATATTTATACGTTTTACAATACGTATATTATCACGTTTATATTTTATAATCACTGTATTATAAAGTCATTAAGACAAAGCTTATAACAGTATTTTAAAAAAAACTTCACTAAATGTTAAACAAAAGATTCAGTGGAAAAATAGAAGATCAAGAGGGTTAAACATCAATTTATCTAATTAGAGGTTCAAATATTGAAACTGATAGTAGAGCAACACTAATTAGCTAATTAGTTTGTTAACTCTAGATGTATCACATTTATAAATTTAAGGCAAAAACAAAATGGGTCAGCTAAATATTTATTAGGATAGTAACTCAAAATATGATGCTCTACATCATTAATGCAATCATAGGCTTATTGTGACAATAAATTAAAAGCAGGGTGGATAAGAACTTTAAAGATTTTTTTCTTGGACTTTCACAGTCAAGAATGGTTTCCTCATCCACTCTGTGCAGAGAGGATGACTATATGAAAAGAGCTCACAGACACTACTTAATTCCACGTGATATCTTCTCATATTTATCTCAATAAACAAACACAACACATAAATAAACAAGGTATACTCTCAACATCGGAATTTTTTCTCATTTGAGTGTTAAAATATTTTTGAGATCGCCACCGGAGCCGCGTTGAATTAGGAGATGCGAAAACTTGTAACATGTCATACTTCAAGTGAGAACAATATTAATTACAAAAAAAAAAATATTTTTATTAAGCATTTTATTAATATTTTTGTGTCATATATTTTTTAATATTCGCTACAAGAAATATAGTGATTTCAGACGGGTATTATAGTCAAAAAGTAATCGAAAGTTGGTCGAAAATATTGATTTACCTACTAAATTTTGACGGGTTACCGAGACCAAAATTTGCGTCGGTAAAACCTTGGTCAAATGGGTATCGATAGTTTATTGACAAAAAGTATTGTTGGTAATTACCGACCAATGTTTTAATCGAAAAGCTACCGGTAGTTCCTCGGTAACTACCGACAAAAGTTTTGTCGGTAGCTCCTTGGTAATTATCAACTATAAATACTGTTGAAAACGTGGTCGATAATTATCGACTATTTTCCTACCATATTCTATTAGGAAAGTGGTCGGTAATTACTGACGACTTACGGACTAAATGTTGTCAGTATTTATCGATGTGTCTATGACAACAAGTTCGTCGGTAATTTCCGACAACATGTCGTCAAAATTTCATCGAAAATGTTAAGATTTTTTTATTTAAAAAAGCTAATAAACCAAAATAAAAACAATATTTAGACCTGTAATAATAACAAATAGCATATACGACAATTTAAAACTCTCGAGATATGATTCAAAATATGTTAAAACGTCTATTTTATCATCCAACAAAAGTCTCTTCCAACAAAAGTTTCATCCATTCAAAATAATGAATATTCAAATAGTACACTAAGCATCCAGTAACACTAAATATTCGGGAGAAGTGCATATTTGGTCCTATAAATTTTATTTTGGTATTTTCGATTTTATAAGTTTGCTCTGTAGTGTAGATTTGGTCATATATGTTTGCCCCGTATCACATATTTAGTCCTATCCGCGATGATTCGTTAACTCTCCGTCAATGTGGACTAGCGTCGTTCATACATGTTGACATATTTGGTCATATAAGTTTCATTTCAAAAATTTCAGTCCTATATGTTTGCCCCGTAGAACAGATTTGGTCATCTATGTTTGTCTCGTAACACAAATTTAGTCATATTCGCGACGGTCCATTAACTCTCCGTCCACGAAAAAATAAACGACGTTATGTCCATGTTGACGGGGTTAATAGACCGTCGTACGTGGATAGGATCAAATCTATATGACGGACCAGATATATTTGCTCTGTAACATAGATTTTCTCCATAACATATTTAAGTTTGCTTCATAACATAGATTTCGTCCTATTCATGACGGTCCATTAACTCTGTCAATATGGAAATAACGTCGTTTATTTTTTCGTTGACAGAGAGTTAAGGAACCATCATGGATATGATTAAATTTGTACTATGAGGCAAATATATTGGACCAAATTTGTGCTATGAGACAAATATATATGACCAAATCTGTGCTCTGAGGCAAATATATAGGACCAAATCTATGCTACAGGGCAAACATATATGACTGAAAATTTCGAAATGAAATTTATAGAACAAAATATGTCAACGTGTATAAACGGCGTTAGTCCACATTGACGGAGAGTTAACGGACCGTCACGGATATGACCAAATCTATACAACATAGCAAACTTACAGGACCGAAAATATCAAAATGAAACTTATAGGACCAAAGTCCGAAAAATTGACAACCTATAGGATTAAATCTGCACTTCTCCCCTAAATATTCAAAACATTTCATATATGATCGGTCATCATCCAGAAACTCATTGTTATCCCGTTGATCGTCGTCCTGATCATCATCATCTCTCATCGGCTGCGGACGATAGCAATCGTCACCGAAAATCTATTTGATTGTACCTATTAGCTCGCCATTGACAAAGGCTCGGAGGATGTGGCCGGTTGTGTTAACACTAAGGATGAAGTATTTCCCTTTGCTTACATGCACACTGGACATCAATCAATTGCATTCAAGATTTAGTCTCTTGTAACAATTAATAAAATGATGATGTTTGATTAAATAAAACATTAATGCTCACCTGGTATTGTACCATAAGTAGTCACTTTGATCAAGATTCAAGAGTGGTGGTTTTCTGCTCCAAAAGCTTGTTAACCGTGAAGGAGCTTCCAAATCCCTTAGCAGAGTTTGATCGAAATTTCTCAGGCCTCCAACGCCAGTTTAAGAAGACCTGAGGTTCATCCTTAGATGTCCCAACAGTAATTCTTCACCATGATAGAAGTCTCAGTTTTTACCTGTTATAGGAGGAATATACAATTTTAACAAAAGGTTTGAGAAAATGTATGTATTACATACATTTTAATAGTTCCCATTAAAGCCTAATGTGGCATTAGATTTGTTGTTCTCATTACTTATTATCAGATTATTACTAAATCAACATCAGAATACTCAGCATTCATATCAGAATATTACGTAATCAGTATCAAAATATTCAGTATTCATGTCAGAATATTACGTAATCAGCACAATATCAAAATATTATGTAATCAGTATAATATCTTCGTCATTATATTGTATATTCTCTGTAATTATATTTACGATTATTTCATGATGTACTACTCATGTAATACCTATATAAAAGCTTTATTCTGTATAATATATATAACAATATATAATTCTCATTTTATTAGACTTAGTATCAAAGCCACGTGACCCACCCACAAACAAAGTCTTTGTCGTGCACAGACACGCCACTGATCGCAGTCTCCATTGCTGCCCAAATGCACCACCAGTCAGAGCCTCTGTCGCTGACCAGGCGCGCAAGCTAGCCTTCTGTCACTTTACTGCCACTTCATTGTTATCGATCAAAGCCCTCTACTCTAGACGCGCCATTGTCATCTCCTGTCTATCTCCGTCCACCTATCTTCGTTGTTCTCATTCAGTACGTCCTCTCTTGCGCATCAATCCAACGACCACCTCCAGTTCAGATATGATCCATGTTGGTTCAGTCCAGTCCAGATATGATCCATGTTGGTTCAGTCTAGTCCACTGTCATAAAAAAAGGTTGGTGTTTTCGAGATTGTACCTCCCATCCAGGTTATTCTGGATGACTCTAACTATGTTTCTTGGGCTTCCCAAATGTGTTGGTTCTTGCAGGGTCGTAAGCTTTGGGGTTATGTTACTGGCTCCATCATCAAACCTAATGCATCAACTGCTGATTATGTTATAAAATTATTAGACTAGAAAGCTGACAATACCAAAATCACGAGTTGGATCGCTAACACCACCGCACCAAAGATAGGCCAACTCTTTGGTAATTTTCAAACAGCAAAGGAGGTATGGGATTTTTTTTAGCTGCTACAAATACTATTTCTGATCAAAGTTCTCAGTATCAGATTGATCAAAAAATCTTACGTCTTAGACAACAACCTCAATTCAGGATTACTATACCTCCATGGCAATACTTTGGGATAAGCATGTTGGGTGAAATGGCACACTAGAGGGAGAGTGAATAGTGTGTTAACTAAATCTATTTGACTAATTTCGGTTTTAATCGTTTCTTAAGTTATTTAGTCAAATCGTAATTTATCGATTAGATGCGGAAGCAAAAATAAATCAATTAAGCACAAACAAAGAAAACAATGCTAACACGGAGATTTATAGTGGTTCAGCCCCAATACCTACTCCACTACCTAAGCACCCTGCGTAGGATTTCCAAACTAAGTTTACTAGATTAAATTGATTCCCTTACACATAGGACTTTGACTTGAAGAGACTCACTCTCAATCTAAGACACTTCCACACCCGAAAGTCTCCGTCTTCTTATCGAGAGTGGAATTAACCTTAAGGGATAACTCAACTAATCCTAGCAAACTACATTTACACTGGTGGAATTAAGCCTCAAACACAAAGGCAACCACCAACTCAATCAACCTAGCACTCTAGATTTACACAAACTTTAAATACAATGAAATAAATAAAAAATACACAACTTAATGGAGCAATAAATAAAATAACTTATACTTAGCTCCAAACAAAGTTTCCTAGCTTCCTCTTGATGCCTTTGATGGTGAATCAATGAAGTCAAGACTTGCTCAGGGAGTTGAAAGATCAAAGCTAGGGATTTTAAGAGTTGTGGCTCAATCAAGCTCAAAGATCATCAAAATGTGGCTCAAAGAAGTGTAGGAGTGATCAAAAGTTGTTTAAGGATGACTGGGTTTGGGTATTTATAACCTTGCAATGGGAATAGCACGTAATCGTCAACGGTCGACCGATACAGTGAGCTGCAGTCGCAATTCTTTTTCTCTGCAATCCGGTCAACTGATCGGTCGATCGAAGACCCTACTGCCAATTTTTGGCACACTTTGGTCGATCGACCAGTCGACTGAATTACCTAATGCCAATTTTTGGCAGCTTTCGATCGACCGACTGATCGATCGAACCTAGACTGGATTGGGCAGTTTGGTTTTTTTTGTTCGTTTTCCGATTCCGTCTTCATTAAGTCTACTTATATAATATTTATTAACTTTAAGTTAATAACTTTAAAATATAAATGTTATATAAGGATTACCCTCATTTGGATTCAATAAAAATATCTAAAAAATCAAAATTCTTAAGAATCAAAATCTAATTTTTGGGGTCTAGTACAAATTTTTGGAAAACAGAACTTTTCTAATTTTTCGAGTCAAGAATGGGTAGCCTAAAGGCTTCCAAAAAATTCTTTAAAGTATCTCGTTATCTAATTTCTACCCAATGAACAATTACCGTCATTTTTTATGTCAAGAAACTATCTATGTCATATAGCCCTCCAAGGAGCTCCCTAGGCTTAGTGAATTCATGACGATTTCTGGGTTTTCATGTTTTGGGTTTCGGGTTTGATTTTAGGGTTATTTGCATCATTAAGAGGATATACAACATATCTAGACACCTTAAATCTAAACTCTAACTTCTTGAAGAATCTCGAGCGCCGACGAGCGTCCTTGCCGATTTCTTTAATATCTTCGATTTTTTCGATCGCGGACATCGTACGCTAATCGATATGGAACATGAAAGAATTTCTCAATGAAACATTAGTTTCATGTTTGTTATCATCAAAACTGATATTAAGACCAAGGTTGAAAACCTTAAGCCAACAAAGCAGTCTCATCCACAATAGTGTACATCTTGCATAGTACACTATACCAATTATCATGAAAGCAAACATCTACGATAATTTTTGATGAGATTGCTTGATGAATATGAGGAACGACATTCATCTCTTCATCCATCTCTTCTCAATCGGCAACCTCCTCCTACCTTAGAGTCCGCCCTTGCGGAAATCAAATCGGAGGAGACTCGAAAGAAGACGATTGCCTCTCTTTCTTATCCATTAGGTGTTGTATCCTCTCAATCTGTGTTGCCAACTACCAACTTTGCTCAGAAATTAGCCCATGCAACTTCCAATTTCGCTCAAAAGCCATTCCAGAAGAAAAAGATGTGGTGTTACTATCATAAGTCAGAGACACACAATTCAGCAGATTGTTGTGTTATTAAAAGTCGGATGCAATAAAATAAAGAACCTTCTCTCGTCCAGCTACTGCAGTACTAAAAAATGCAACCTTTGTTGAGTCTCCTCTTGTCTCCACTATGCAACTAATTACTTCTGAAGAACTAGGGGTAATCAATCAACTACGCCAGTCCCAGATGGAGACTAGTAATGGTACCTCTAACTCTTCTTCTATTAGTTGCTCTGCCTTGTCTGTTACTTCAGGTAAACCTTGGCTTTTAGATTCAACATGTTTTAATCACCTAACTTTTGATCCAAATTTCTTTTCCCACAAGGAATCTAATTTCTCAATACCACTCATTCACACTGCTGATGGCACCTTACTACATACCACGCATATAGGATCTATTTCAACTCTCTCACTCTCTGTTACATGTGCCTTTTTGATTCTTTCGTTACAACATAATCTTCTTTCTATTAGATAAATTGTTGATAATGGTTGACAAGTTACATTTAAGAAATCGGGTTGTTTTGTACAGGACGAGGTGACGGGACAGCTAGTTGGGACAGGGCGTAAGATGGATCGTCTCTTCCTACTCGATCAACTCCATCTACCATCTACCTCTATTGCTGCTTCTGCTTCCTCCAATAAAGCTCTTCAGCTATGGCATTCACGCCTTGATCATGCTTCTTTATCTATGCTTCGACCTTTATTTTCTTCTGGTTTATTAGAGTATGTGTCTGTCTTTTAATGATTTTCATTGTCTATCATGTCAATTGAGTAAACAATCAAAAATTCCTTTTCCTGGTAGTGAGTCGAGCTTCATCTATTTTTGATTTAGTTCATTTAGATGTTTGGGGACCCGCTCCTGTTCCTACCATAGGGGGATCTTGTTACTTTGTTATTTTCGCCGATGATTACTCTAGATTCAATTGGATATCTATTTTAAAACATAGATCTGAGTTGCTAATTGTTTACTCAAACTTTTCTACAATTATCAAGACGCAATTCTCTTGCAACATAATTTTTTTCGTTCTGACAATGCAAAAGAATATACATTTGGCCCTTTCATGAGTCTATTGTCACAGGATGACACTATTGCTCAAACTTCATGTGCCGGTACATCCGAACAAAATGGTCGTGTAGAACGTAAACACCAGCATATTGTTGAAACAGCTAATGCTCTTCTTCAATCCTCTAATCTTCCTAACTCTCTTTGGGGTGAGGCTACTCTCACCGCTGTTTATACAATCAATCGCATGTCTTCTTCTATTTTAGGTAATAAAAGTCCATATGAATGTTTGTTTCAACAAGTTCCCAATTATAGTCTATTGTGTGTGTTTGTCTGTGTTTGTTTTGTTCAACTTCAGTCTCATGAGAGGAATAAGTTGGAACCACGGTTCCGTATGTGTTGTTTTCTGAGGTATAGTATCGGTCAAAAAGGTTATCGTTGCTATGATCCGATTTCTAAACGGCTAAGAGTCTCTCGTCATGTTGTTTTCTGGGAACACATACCATTTACACAATTAGCTTCCATTGATGGTCCACCTTCATGTGTCCTCTTACCATTCATGTCTACTAATCTTTTTGAAGATTCACCAGTCTTAAACACTAATGCATCATATAATTCTTCTACCACTTTTGATTCTTCCACTACTCCACCTATTGTTCCACTTGATTCTACCACTCCTGAATTTTCACCTGACGATCCAACTGACTCTTCTGCTCCTAACACTACTCCACCGGCACCTCCTGTTCCCGAGGCTCCCGTTACTGAGGTTTTTACTTCTTCTGGTAGGATAATTAAACCTAATATACTTCTTAAAGATTATCATTGTTATATTGCTTTAGCCACTCTTTATGATCCCACCACTTTCAAAGAAATATTTCCTGATCCACTTTGGTAGGCAGCTATCACTACTAGAAAAATGGTCATCAGCAACGGCTGATGCCGTTGCTGAGCAGTTGCTGAAGAGCATCAGCAACGGCTGAGCCGTTGCAATAGCGCCGTGACAGAAAGTCGCGTTGCTGATGACTTAGCAACGGTTCAGCAACGGCCGCTCGGGCCGTCGCTAAAAATATTATCAGCAACGGTTTTGCCACGGACCCGGAGCCGTTGCTGATACCATTAATAGCAACGGCCGCTGAGTCCGTAGCAACACCGTTAGTAAAGCTCCGTCGCTAAGCCGTTGCTGTAGGTCATCAGCAACGGCTCTCGATACACTTTTAGCAACGGCTTTCCCACGACCGACCGTGGGAAAGCCGTTGCTGATGACCTATGCCTGCAACCAGAAAATTTGAAAATTTCAAATTTCCATTGATACATTGATACATTTATCTGATACATAACTCACACACCCATACCCTCATACACATCTCATACACATTCATTCACACATCACAAACACACCAAGATATACATCAAAACAATTATATTTATATTCATAATTATCCACGATAGTATAAACACAATTCAAATGTAAAATTGAAGTATCAACATCTCAATAACATAGTCAATATAAATTAAACAAGTTCAATATCTGAGTAACAAAGTCAATATAAACAAAATCTCACGATGACGATGGAGGATGGCCTGGATCATATGGCGGGGTCTGGAGTGCTTGAGTGTACACCGGCGTGGACTGACTCGAGGATGAAGGATTAGATGATGCCGAAGAGATGCCTGCTTCGGGATGACCCGACAAGTTGCGTAGCATAGCTTCTATATTCGCCATCGTCTGACTCTGACGCGCCATCGTCTGACTCTGACGCGCCATCGTCTGACTCTGACGCTCCATCATCTCAGTCTGACGCGCGACCGTCTCCTCTAGTGTCCTTATCCTATTACTATGATCATAACTGGATCTAGAGGTGGACGGCCGCTCACCAGCGACCGGAGGGGTCGGTGCCCCAAGTGGCCCTAGTACGGCTCGCGCATGACCACTATCTGCGAAGCCATATACGCGGCCATGGTCCCAGCCACCTGCGGCCTCGACCCACGATGCTGCGTCAAAGTCCTCGGGGGTACCCCCGCGCTGCACCACCGTCCGGCTGTACGTCTCCTACTCGAGTTTGATTTTTTGTTTAATATTTATCATAAAACTTAAATTATAAATATATAATGAATAATTTAAACAAATATATAATTACCACAATATATGCAGCGCGGTTGTCGATGTACTCCCCCGTCCCATGTGCTCGACGGTGAGTCCGCTCAAACACCGCCATCGGGGAGGGTCGCTGGACAGTCCCGTCATCCGACACCGTCGTCTACATTTATAAAACAAATACATTAATTAGTACACATAATAACAAATAAAATATATAATTAAACGATATACTTACCATACGGTTTGCGTGCACTGCAAATGCAACAGAGCCGCCGGTGTGACGCGCTGCTCCCCCCGACATGCGATTTCTAGCCGCATTCTGAGAAACCTCCTGCCATCGATCCATCGACCATATCCCCACGAGCTGGTCCCATATATCCGGAGTAATCCAACTGGGGCCGTATCCCCGAGTCTCCGCGATGTTAGTGGTCCCAGCTCGGGCCATCGCTCGGGACCGAGCCTGCCCCAGCTGCCCGTTGTACCTTGCCCGGGAAATAGACTCCCAGGCAGCATAAATGAAGGACCTCTGGTCCTCGGCCCATGTATAGCGAGCCTGCAAAATAATAATATCAGTACCAATTCTTAATATATCATCATGCATGTAAAAAAAAAAATAATACGTGCCTCAAACTCGCGCCATAACATGTCGACGTGCTCGCTAGGCACGTGAGACCACGTAGGCCATGCCCCGTGCATGTATCGTCGAATAGTAGAAGAAATGCTCCTCGGCACTTCTTCTTGCTCGAACCTGCACAACAAAAATAAATTTTAATATTATATTATGATATAATGAATTTGTAATGATTCATAATTCATGATATATTACCGCTCCCCAATCACGCTGATCAATCTACGTGACTCTGTGGCTGGTGGAGGCTGCCACCTGTTCGGCCCGCGTGGCCGCCTGCGTCTGGATGTACTAGCCTCGGCAGTATCATCCTCATGAGGATCAGCAACAGGAGGATCAGCAGCATGAGTAAGTGTTGGAGTCTCACCGATCGGAGACTCCGAAGCTCTCCTGCGTCGATAACCACGACCAGACATATCTGTCGAACAGACATATAATCAGATTATTGTATAAATAGTAGAGATATATTTAATAAAATATATATACTTTACAATTATTCCTCATCATCTGAATAATAGTCTTCGAATTCTTCTTCTTCTTCCTCTTCTTCCTCTTCGTCATCTTCTTCATCTCCAGCTTCCTCAATTTCATGATCGTCATCATCAGCATATTCAACTTCTAATTGAATAGACGTTGTGTCTGCATCCTCGAGTATTGGAATAATACGATCCACAGCAGGAAGATCATCTTCTTGATAGAAACCAGGAGGATCATTTTCTCCTACTATCGGATCAATTTTTCCTCTACCTTTTGTCTTACAGACTACACGCCAATCTGCTCTATCTTTATTTCGAGCCGGATACTTCGCGTAATATACTTGTTCGGCTTGTGATGCCAATATAAATGGCTCATTTGCTGCCAATTTCGATTTGTAATTAACCTCAACAAGTTTGTATTTTTGATGAACTTTCATGCCCCTTTCTGTTGTATCGAACCAATGACATCTAAATAGGAACACTGATTTCAAGCCGAAGTAGTGCAACTCTATCACTTCTTCCACTAGTCCATAGAAATCCATATCACATTCAACATAGGTTGTCCCTTTCACGCAGACCCCAGCATTCATCGTCTTTTTTGTAGATGAATATTCAACCGTGTGAAATTTATACCCGTTAACAAAATATTCGGGATTTATGTTATTCGTACTGCACTTACGTTTTTATTTTAACTGTTAACTAATTATTCTAAATTTCGACAGCATCTCCCTACAGTTCTCCGAATACGCATATCATCTGGGCGCGTATCGGAGAACAAGAGAGATGTTGCCGAAATTTAGAATAATTAGTTAACAGTTAAAATAAAAACGTAAGTGCAGTACAAATAACTATATTCCCAAATTGTCCAATCAGGGACAATTCAAGAATTGTACGTCGTATAAAAGATCATCTACTTCTTTTACACGAACATACAATTCCCGAACGGATCTAAGGTTTTGCTAAATCATATCCGATCGTCGATGCGTACGTGAAACATATCAACTCGTCGGAGGATGATTATTTTCTAAATGTTTCGAGATGTTCGAGTCCATATTGGACGATTTCGGCGCGCGTCAGAAGTGGACGATTCCGGCGCGAGTCCGAAGTGGACGATTCCGGCGCGAGTCCGAATTGGACGATTCCGGCGCACGTCCGAAGTGGACGATTCCGGTGCGAATCCGAATTGGACGATACCGGCGCGCGTCCGAAGTGGACGATACCGGCGCGCGTCCGAAGTGGACGATTCCGGCGCGCGTCCGAAATTAATCTAAACCCTAATAATTAATCTAACAAATTAAACAATTAATCTAAACAATTAATTAACAATTATTAAATAATTAATTAACAAATATAAAATAATATAAACTATATATATATACTAAATTCCGGCGCCGGAGTCCACCCTCCGGCGCCGGCGTACAGTGGCCGGACACAATGTCCGGCCACTGCAGAAGGTCCGGCGGCGGCCATCGGCCGACCGCCGCCGGCCGAAACCCTAGAAATAGGGTTTCGGTCGAGTGTTTTCCGCCGGCCGTAGGGAAGAGACGGCAGCAGGGGAGACTTACCTGAACAAGTCGGCAGCAGCGGTCGGCGTCGTCGGCGTCGGCAGCAGCGGCAGCGGCGGCGAGTGGCGTCGGCAAGAGCGGCGGCGGCAGCAGCGAGCAGCGGGAGGAAGAAGAGTCGGGCGCGAGAGCGTGCCCTATATAAACTTATCAGCAACGGCTCACTCGCCCGTTAGAAAGCCGTTGCTGATAATTTATCATCAGCAACGGCTCACTTATCCGTTAGCAAGCCGTTGCTGAAGATTAAAAAATCAGCAACGGCTCGCCTTTCCGTCAGAAAGCCGTTGCTGATAATTAAAATAATCAGCAACGGCTCGGGTTTCCGTTAGAACGCCGTTGCAGATACAGTTTTCTGCAACGGCTCGGGCGGCCGTAAGAATGCCGTTGCAAATAGCAACGGCTTGAGCGGCCGTCGCTGATAGCCGTTGCTGAAGACGAAGTTTCTAGTGTATATGAATGAAGAGTTAAATGCACTAATTAGATCTCACACTTGGGACTTAGTTACTTTGCCTCAAGGTAAAACTCTTGTAGGTTGCAAGTGGGTGTACAAGATCAAGACTCATGCTAATAGAAGCATTGAACGATACAAGGCTCATCTGGTCGCAAAAGGATACACACAAGAATATGACATTGATTGTGAAGAAACATTTGCTCCGGTTGCTCGTCTTACCTCTGTCTGAGCTCTAATTGCAGTTGATGCTGCACGGAAGTGGACTCTTTTTCAGATGGATGTCAAAAATGCTTTTCTCAATGGGGATCTCAGTGAAGAAGTTTACATGAAACCTCCACCTAGGTATTCTCATCCTCCTAATACTGTTTATCGTCTACGAAAAGCCCTCTATGGACTCAAACAAGCTCCTCGGGTATGGTTTTCTAAATTTAGCTCTGCTTTGACTCAGCTTGGTTTTCAGTCCAGTACTTAATTATGATATTGCTCTCTTTCATTATCAGTTTGGTTCTAGGATGATTCTTGTGTTACTTTATGTGGATGACATGATCATTACAGGTGATGACATTGATGGAATCAATAATCTCAAACTCTCTCTCCATGAGCAGTTCGAGATGAAAGATCTTGGCCAACTCAGCTATTTTCTCGGACTTGAAGTCAAATCCAGCACATATGGTTATTTTTTATCTCAAGTTAAGTATGCATCTGACTTGATCTCTCGATCAAGTATATCTGATAATGATGTTGTTTCATCCCCTGTGGAAGAGAATTGGGAGAATAGCAACCTAACAGGTGAACCACTTTCGGACCCTACACTCTATCGACAATTGATAGGTAGTCTTATTTATCTTACAGTCGCTCATTCGGATATAACATATGTTGTAAGTCGTGTTAGTCAATTTATGAGCTCTCCCACTTCAGTCCATTATGAAGCTATTATCCGAATTTTGCGGTATATTAAGAGGACCATATTCCACGAATTATCTTATTCATCTACATCCTCGCTTCAGTTAACTGCCTTTTATGATGTAGATTAGGGGCGAGACCCGATAGATAGATGCTCCACTACTGGTTTCTACTTCTCTCTTGGAAATTCTCTAATTACTTGGAGAAGTAAGATGCAATCTATTGTTTTCCGTTCTAGTACCGAATCAGAATATCGAGCTCTTGCCGATACAACTACTGAGTTAGTTTGGCTACGTTGGTTGCTAGGGGACATGGGTGTTTTCTTTGATTCGCCAACTCCTACTCATTGTGACAGTCAGAGTGCTATTCAGGTTGCTCATAATGATGTTTTTCATGAACGCACAAAACACATTGAGATAGACTGTCATGTCACATGTCATCATCTTACTAATGGGACCTTGCGGCTTATTCATGTTACCTCTTCAGATCAAATTGCAGATACGGCTGTCCATTCGGTTCAAATCGAATCGAACCGAACCAAATTAAATCAAATCAAAAAAAATTCACACTAATATTCCAACCTGAAACCGAACCGAATTATGCCTAAACCGATCTAACCCAAACCAAAATTATTCGGTTCGATTCGATTTCAACCCGAAAAAACTGAAATTTTATCCAAATAATGTATTAACCCTAATGGGCCTAACCCACTTACTCTAACTACTCAACCCAAACATGAAATCTGGAAAAAAATAATTAATATTTTTAGTTATTCGGTTTTCAGTTCGGGTCGGTTCCCAAATTCTGAGAACCAAATCCGAACCAAATAGCACTGTTCGGGTTCGGTTCAATTCAGGAACCGAACCCCACAACATTAAAACCGAACCGAACTAAATAATTCAGTTCAATTTTTCGGTTCGATTTTTTGGTTTGGTTCGGTGTGAACTGAATAATGGACATGCCTTATTGCAAATATATTTACAAAGTCATTCTCTCCGAAGAATTTTTCTCGTCTGGCATCCAAACTCAAGCTAGCAAAAATTCAACCACCTTGAGTTTGAGGGGGGTTATCAGAATATTACGTAATCAGTATCAGAATATTACATAATTAGTATCAAAATATTCAACATTCATGTTAGAATATTACGTAATCAGTACAATATCTTCGTCATTATATTGTATATTCTCTGTAATTATATTTATAATTATTTTCTGATGTACTACTCATGTAATGCCTATATAAAAGCTTTATCATGTACAACATATATATAACAATATATAATTCTCATTTTATTCAACTCTTATGAAGCAACTAGGAGCTGTTCCATCAACCACAAACTTAGTTATCTGCAATAACCAAAACTATGTTAATTACACCCTTAAATTAAAAAAATGCATTTGATTAATATGAAGAAATAAATACCTTTAATCCATTCTCAAGATTATATTCTGTAACTTCTCCATAGGCGAGTGCCTTCTCCATCATCTTAATTGAGACATGTAGCTTCTTTAAGTGCCCCCATTTGGGCTGTTTATGTTACCTAAATATACACAAGCTCAACAATTGCATCTTTAATTATGTGATTAAGTTTAATAGGGGAATGTGGGCATACCATACTCATCAAGAGGAACATCATAATCATAGCTTGTGACAAGGTTAGGGCCTCCAAAGGTTCTGCCAAAGTTGGTTCCCCCATGATACTAATTAAGAGTGAACAAATCAAGTTATGTTACACATCAGTAAATATGTACGAGGACAAACATTGAGCAAAGAGATTATATAAGCTAACCATGTAGTAGTTTTGGAGGGAGTCTTTGCTCTGGAAGAAACGAGCAACCTGGAATGCTATTTCTTCAACAGGTCTATGTGGGTTTGAAGAGCCCCAATTCTTGAACCTGACATTGAAATCAGAGTAACTTTTTATTTTTAGTTGTTGCACAAGAACAAGAAATAAGTTGAATAAGCAAATATAGTATAACTCACCAGCATGTCCAGTTTTCAGCCCAGATCTTTGGACTGCTCTTGTTGTTGGATGTAAAAGCATCGCAGCCAGCAAAACCATTGCAGGTGTTGATCTAAATCAAAATATATGTTCATGGAAAAGATAAATACACGCTAAATAAAAATTAATTGATGCCAAATAATGTAGTGATATTTGATCTACCATTGGGGAAGGAGCATCAGCTTGCTGGAATGCTGGCACATGATCCATGGAACACCAATGTCCAGGAGAGGCGCGCTTCTGCAGGAGAGGCTCATTGAGGAAGAAGAAGAGGCGCATTTCTGCAGGAGAGGCGCGTTGAGGAGGGCGAAGAAGAAGGGTTATGCGATAGGAGGAGAGGGATGCGATTGATTTTGTGCATGTATGGAAGAAAGCTAGGAATACGAAGCGTTTTTGGAAGGTGATGAGTGCAATAATGGGGTGTCATTAATTGTAAAATTAATTTAAATTTTAAATATATAAGCTTTGATAAATATTAAAAAATATTTGAAAAATTTTATCGGCTAAATTTGGACAAAAATTTATCGATAATTTTTTAATCTTTTTAAATAACTTATTTATAATTTTTTGACTCATTTTGGTAGAAAATTTTTGTCGATAACTCTTTCTGATGCTGAGAGTCGTCGGAACAACAACGAAAATTTTCGACGATGGATTCTCGTCGGAAGTTGTGGTCGATGAGTTCAACATTAATTAAGTATAAAAATAAATCATTAATATTTCCGACTAACTTGCGACTATAAAGTCTGTCGAAAATTATTTTCGACTAAATTTTCGACGAAAATTCATCGATAATCGTTTAAAGTTTTTAAAAATAATGTGATGATTTTTCGACTCATTTTGGTCAAAAAAATTTGTCGGTAGTTGTCGATGCTATGAGTCGTCGGAAATATAACGAAAATTTTCAACAACATCTTCTCGTCGGAAGTTGTGATCGGTAATTCCAATTTTTCGATCTTGTAGTGATCAGTGTTTCTTTATTTTGTGTCATGTCGCGTTTTTCGTTTTCGTTTCACACAAAAAAATTATTCTCATCAATTTCTGCACTATATCACAGTGTCGTGTCTTATCGCGTTTCTCGTTTCGTGTCATTATTCAGCTATACTTGCATATATTGGCTTTGTAAATTAACTTCGTTCTTTTAGAAAGATTGCGACCAAATTCGTGTCTTTCTACGTCTTTTGATAGCTGATATTCTCCGAGACTCCAATTATAATCCTTTTTCTTTTTGATGAGCTTAATTGTCCTCCATATTTCCTTAGAAACAAATATAATTTCTGTGTAATTTCTTTAGCTAATATTTATTTATTTATTTTTTAAAAAAAAATAACTTTAGCACAACCATTACAAAGCGTAAACGCGATAATATACTCACAAAGTGTACAAAGACGTGAAAAAAACGCACAGAGCGCTACAACTAGAAATTGAACTCAAGACCTAGACAATATACCCGAATGCTACTATCATTTGAGCACAAATGAGTTCAAGGCTAATATTAATTTACCTCGCCAAAAATATATAGCAATAGTTGTGATTAATTCATACAATAGATATTCCATTACCTAGGAAAACCAAAAGGCTACGCATGATGAAAGAGATGAGTGAAGACAAAATGTAAGCATCAGATCGGTATCCAATGCCCAACAAATTAAATGAAGTCAACGAAGATGAAACAAGGAATCCAGAAGAGGCCAAGAATTACTTCAAAAAAGAAATATATTTTGGATTTTGTCAGATAGATTTGTGTTTGTGTTCAAAGTTTATATATGGATTAATTTAGAACAAATTAATATGTTATATGGATAAGTTCATCTCATTCACAAATCATGAGCCAATCGGTAAGTATTATTATTTTAATTAAATAACAAAATTTGATAAATTCTATCACAAATTTAATTTATTTCATCAATTATATTATATATTATTATAATATAATATAATATTATGTTGTATATACTTTTACAATATTTTAATAAATTATAAATTATAATAAAGTTTTAGGTGTCATTAGATATTAATTTAAAAAATTTAAAAAAATAAGAAAAAAATTAATTCATATGGACTAATAAATTATATTTATAATGATTAAAAATAAATTTAACACACGAACTAAACAAAATAATAAACTATCCATTTCTTTTAAATTTGTTGTATAGAGTGCAAGGGCCACCCAGTGCCTCAAAGACTTTCAAAATCCACTATCCCTTTAATTTCCCACTCCTGTGGCCTATTGGACCTGCCACACCTCCATAACCACCAACAATGCCCACTCCCACCTCTACCCTTACCATTAGTGGCTACAGTAATTAAATATAAGGTAAGATTGTGTTTTTAAATTATATTTTGGCATTTTTGTGAACAATTAATCCCTTTTTAAAACTATTATTTACATATCCACCTATGATTCCGGAAATTCTAAAAAAATAAAATAGAATAAAATGATTAATAAATTTTGACTATAACATCTTATTAGACCGATGAGTAATTGGTTGCATTGGGATGTTAAGGTTCATAACTGACATTGTAGCACAATTACTAAGTGCTTTCCTTCTTAGATTTACTAGCGTGACAATGACTTCAATAGATTCATCTTCATGGTCGACGCCAACTCTCGATGCATCAACTATTGTTGCCTTATGATAATTGTTGCCACGGGAACAACCTCAATACTCCTTTTATCCTCAGATAATATAGTTCATTTTCATTTATATACTTTGATTTTTAGTCATATTTTGATGAATTTTATAAATATTTGATATATTTGTGTACAAATTATTGTATTTTATTGTGAAATAGATCGATTGTTTAGTATTGTAATTATAGTGGTTAGTTGTTTTATATTTTTTATATTTTTTAAAAGATGTAAATATATTTAGTTTTCTTTAATTTTTATAAAATAAAAAATATCTTCTACGATGGCGTGATGACGACAAGGCCATCGTAGAAGATCTATCTAAATTTTTAGATGTGTTCTACAATGACTTTGCAATAATCAAGTTGTCGCAAAAAATTTATCAACATTTTTGGGTAACCAATAGACATCGCCGATTGTAGATAGTTATACGACTTGTGACATGCATTAGTAATGACAATTACTCGTCGCCATGATCATCGCACATAATACTTTTATGGCGACCAATCTTATCATTGTGGATTTTCTACGACGATCAATTTAATCGTCCCAATTTTTTTGTGATATCCTTTTGTGACTCATAACGACGATCGCTCTAGTCATCGTAAATTTTTTGTGATATCCTTCTAAGACAACTCATAGCAACGATTATCTCATGTCACGTAAGGTCTTCCCGTCTTTTTTTGATAGTTCAACGATGATAAGGTTCATTGTAGAAGATTATTTTTCTAACAATGTTAACTCATATATTCTACTCAAATTAAGTCCAAGTTATGCAATAGTTTGCATTCAATTTTGGACAATAATAAAAATTTAAAAAGTTTGAATTAAATTGAAAAGAAAAAGAAAAGAAAAAGATAAATTGTCAAAATTGAGGGGTCATATTATAATAATAATAAAAGTTGAGCTAAGCTTCAATTCTCGTCAAATTTTAAATTATTACAAAAAAGAATAGATATCATAGAGTGATGCCTACATATTGAAGCATATAGGTTTCCTTTTGGGTGGTAAACTTTTTGAACTCATGAAAACCTGGACCCTGTAATTAAATATTCAACAAGAGATAAAAGTGTAGGTTTTCTTTTGGTTGTAAACTTTAGTACTCATGATATGTAATGGTTAGGCTTGTAAACACAAACTATAATTGGACACAATAATTATGACTCAAGTGATTATTTCAAAAGAGAAGAAAAGCCCTTTGCACTTGTATTGTCAATTTGCACTTGTATTGTCAAAACATTCCATCAAATCTTACAAGTGATGTGACCAAACATCTTTTTCCACCCCCATTCAACCATTTTGATAATTTGATATGATCAAATCATCTTTATATTACTATTCCACTGTGGATGCATTTTAATTTTTTGTTATATTAATTTTAAATTGATGAATGTTTTAGCAATCTAAAAATATATAATATATGTTTTAGAATTTTTTACTTTAATTTAATTTGAATGTGTAAGTTAATTAATATAATGAAAAGGAGCTTTTTTTGCAATAAAAACGAGATATATGGGTTGTGTTTGTTAGAAGTACAAAAAGGTCATTTTGGTAATTTGCTGGTAAATTTATGAAAAAGTTATCAAAAGGTAGTTAATTATTTCATGATGTAATTATGCATGATTAAAGAAAGAAAAATTATATATATAACATGTTGATTATATAATACCAATTGTGAATGTATTTTCAAGTTTGTAAAAACTAAATGTCACTAGCATGAAATTTTAATGAAGATGATCTCTGCATAACAATATGAAGTCAATATATAGTCTAACAGGAATTTAATTTATTTTAGTAACTTTCCCTATATTATATGAGTTTGGGGATCTATTAATTAATTATCTAATCACTTGATCCTTGTGGGGGTTTGATATTTTGCAGATGAGACATTATTGTGTATTTGACTTAGACAACAGTTCTTATAATGGAACTTTTTGTTCTTTCACTTGTTTATTACTTCTTTGTGAAAAAGGAGACAGAATGAGATATGAAATGAAACAGTAACATGCAGAGTACAAAAGAGAAGAAGACAAGATGAGAGAGAGAGAGAGAGAGAGGAGAAGCTTACCACATACATGATAATTAATTGCAAGTTGATGAATACTTGGTTTAAATTTTGCCTATTAGGTTTCATTAATTAATTTCTTGCAGAAGAATAAAGATGTTTGTTAGGATGAATTCATTGCACATCTACATATGATGTTATATATAGAATTAATGATGGTTTTAATTTGTCTAGTTGTGATTAGGAGCTGATGAGAAGTAAAAAAAGAGAAGAGGATCATGAAACCAAAGGCATGCAGGCATAACAGAAAGCATTGTTGGAAAGGATCTTTGGATGACACTAAATGGAATAAAGGAGACACATAGTGAAGGAATAAATAAAGTGATTTGAATGTAATTTGGAAGTAGTGATTGGTGATATAAAAAAAAAGGTTTTGTGTTAAGAAATTCCATCCGAAAGTTTTCGTGTCCTCTTCCTCCTCAAACATGTACAAGAATCTCTCATCCTATCCTAAAGAACAAAGTGACTCATCGATCTTGAGAACATTCCTTAAACTCTAGGCGATATTTCCGCGATATGGGAAATAAAGTCAAAAGGCATAATTAATGCATCTACTTAATAGGTAGACCTTCTAATTAATCTTTCTGTTAATTATTTTTAACCCTAGCTAGTGTTATTACTCATCAAAATATATTTTTTAAAATTTGAATCAAGTTTTAAGCTATATAATTGGTAAAGTCGACCAGTAAATTTAGTTTTTAAAATAGAAAACCCAAATTAAATTATATATAATTTTATAATTAATATTTTAAAATGGACTAATATTATAAAATAAAATAAAAACATTTTCATGTAGTAAAAATATACTTTGGATTATATCTACTAATAAATATTTCACAAAGAATATCTATTGAGATTTTATTTAGTATTTCATGAAAGAATATTATAATATTTCTTTAATATATACTTTAATTAATATAATTAATATTCTTTATATTTTTATCATTTTCAAATATGTGCATATTTATTAATATATTATACTAATTATACTTATAATTATCTTGTAAATATATGTATAAAATAAGTTGAGATTATTTTATTAATTCTTAAATTTAGTAAATATTTTATCTATATGTAATGCATCAATTGACCAAAATAGGAACTTGTATATTTTTTTGCCAAAATTGAAACCAAGTTTTTCAATGTACCATAAATGTTTTCGCATGCGGTTTTCATTAAATAAAATATTGAATACTGAAGCAGCTAGCATATTGAACATAAAAAATGGGTAGATTACACTGATCTCTCCTGAAGTTTAGTAAAATTACACTAATCTCTTCTTTATTTGTAATTTTATCTTGTAATCCTCCTGAGTTTTGTATTAGATTATACAGACCTCCCCTACTAACGTAAACTGTTAGTGGAGTGTCTGTCATGTGCATTGCACATGCTTACTAATGACTTTTTTGAAATATTTACAATATTTTCTTATTTTAAATGATAAAAATACCTTATGTCATTTTTATTTCTCTCAAAAAATTTATTTTAAAAACATTTTTAAAATAAAATAATTCATTTTTATTTTTTATTTTTAAAATATTTATTCAATTATTATATATATATATATATATATATTAATTTTCAACAATGATCATAAAAGAGAAATCACATTACTAACAAACTCCATTTAACACCGTTAGCTACAAGGGAGGTGAGTGTCACTTGGACAAATAAAATTGAGGTTAGTGTAATTTCACTAAATCTCAAGGGTGGTCAGTGTAATTTACCCTAAAAAATTTCATGTTTCTTTTATACTTGGACTGCACCAATGTATGCCCTTTTGCGATTATTCTACATCTTTCACTTCCTCGTCGTCGTCCTTCTTTGATCAATAGGATTCAAAATAAAACTCTAACACTCTTCTTTATTTTTTTCCTCTCCTCTCCTCTCCTTTCCACCTTCCCCAAATCCTAGCATTTATGAATTTCCAACACTATATCGATCTAGGATCTCTCCAAGATTATCCTGGATGCTTTGATCATTCATAAAAAACTAATAGAGGCAAAACTATGCCGGTTGAAGTCAATGGCAATGGTGCGCTCATATGGCACCAGCAGTAGTGCGAACAAAAGAGGAGACAAAAAAAAGATGTTAGGGTGTTCTAATCATTTCGAAGGTCCTTATGGCACCAACGGTGATGACAAGCAAGAGAGAAAACATGAGAAGAGGCTAGGATGTTTCGATCGTCTAAGGTTGAGAATGACAGTGTGCTCCCAAGGCACGAGTGCCGCGAGGAACAAGAGAGGAGACAAGAGAAGCAAATGAAAAAAAATTATGTTCAATATATTATTTTACTAAAATAAAAATATTATTCAATATTCTATTTTATTAAAATAGTATATAGAGAAATTTAGGTACACTACAAAGTTCGGTTTTGGTTTTGTTCAAATTTAATTTTGTTTCGGTGAAGTCGAAATTAGATATTCTTTTTTTTCAAAAATAAATTTTCACTACAAAGTTTGTTGAATTTTCAATATTCTATTTTTTTTCATTACAAAGTTTAGAGTACAATACAAAGTTCTTTTCTTTTGAATTTTCTTGATTTCAAAAATAATTTTCCTTCTGAAAAGTGAAAGGTATCTTTTTTTTCCTTTAAAATTTATACTTCTTTAATTTAATTGACCAAAAATATTTTACTGAAGCAGTGATCTATTTCTTGTATTAAGAATAATTTTGAAAATTTAATTATTGCAAAGTATGTATTAGTTTTTTTCCTTTTTAAAAATTCAGTTGTGGGGCTGGCTCTTTGTCTCCCTCCTTTTGCCTCTCCTGACACCGCAGTCCCCCCCTCCCTCTCTCTCTCTCTAGCACTTCAAAGTTTTCTCTCCTGCATCTATCATACATGGCGTAAGCCTGACTCCTGACAATGCAAGCAAAGCAACCATCGCACGCTTTGGTTTTGTTTGGTCATCACCTCCTAAAACTCTCTTGCTCTAATCTCGATCCTTCGTCCTGTATCTTTCTTTCCTCTTGATCTTGTTCAAGCCTTTTATCCTCTCCACTCCCCATCCCCCCGCTACACTATAAACCCTTTGCTTAGTGTCACAACCACACCCTTCACCAAACTCCCTTTTGTTCCCATATTCCTCACTTACTCCCTTGTCTCTGTGCTGCTGCAAGCACCCATGGAGGATATACTTCTCCTGGCTGATTAATTACTACAAGAATTGAGGTATCTTCCTTCTCAATATGTGCCCTGAACACTAAGAAGAGCCGGCGGACGCAAAGGTGGGCCTTTTTTCTTCCAACATTATTTATTATTATTATTATTTGGAGAGATCTGCGTACTGATATATGTTTCAGAGAGCTTCTAATATTATTGCCGTTTGCAAATTTGCCATGGCTGCGGAGAAGGGCAAGTCAAGTGGGTTTGATTAGTCTCAATTTAGAGTCCCGGGAATAATAATCCGATATCTTTGTTGAAGCTGATGTCTTTGGTGATCACTTGAGGCGCGCGGCCTGATTCTAATTCGTTCTTGTCCTCAACCCTTTTGCTTTTGCTGTTCAGGCCAAAAAAGAGCAGCAGCTGCTAATTAAAGCAAAAGAAGGAAAGAACGAGCACGAAGATTGAGAGATGATGGAGCTTTCTGGTCATGAAGGAGCTACCCCGATCCCAATAACAAGCACTTACGTTGGTCTCCATGGTCAACTCTCCAATGTCCCTCCTCCTCCTCCTCCTCCTCCTCAACCTCCTTCTCTTCCTCTCTCCACCGAATTCAAGAAAGGGCTGGATCAGGTGAAGTACAAGGAGTGCCTCAAGAACCACGCAGCCTCCATCGGAGGCGTTGCCACCGACGGCTGCGGAGAGTTCATGCCCAGTGGAGACGAGGGCACGTTGGAGGCCCTCAAGTGCTCCGCCTGCAGCTGCCACCGGAACTTCCACCGGAAGGAGGTCGAAGGGGAGCTGCCGCCTTCTGCGAGCTTCCACCACCCCCTTCTCAAGGGAAGGAACGTGATGGGTCATCAACATCATCAAGGTCTCCTCATCTCCTCTGGGCCATCAAGACCGCCAACCCATCATCAACATCATCATCACATGATCATGCCCCTGGGAGCAGCACTGCACACGTCCGAGTCCGATGAGATGGAGGGAGTCGTGATGGCCGGGCCGTCGCCACCGTCGTCGATGGTGAAGAAGAAGAGGTTCAGGACCAAGTTCACCCCGGAGCAGAAGGAGAAGATGCTGCAGTTCGCCGAAAGCGCGGGGTGGCGGCTACAGCGGCAGGAGGAGGGGGTGATACAGCAGTTCTGCCAGGAGATTGGGGTGAGAAGGAGAGTCCTCAAGGTGTGGATGCACAACAACAAGAATAACTTGGGAAAGAAGACCTCTCTCCAGCTTGAATGATCTTCTTCTCTTCTTCTTCAATTTGGTTTGTGTTTGGAGTGCCGATCTTGGAGTTGAATATTGCGCATAGATGCGTTGTCTTTTAAACTCTTTAGTGCAGGATTCGAGTAGTGTAGTAGTAGCATGACATAAGTTTCGATCAATACTTAGATATCTTCTTCTTTCTCGTTCGTCTTCTTTCTTTTCTCTATTGAGAGTGTCTGAGTGTGTCCATCTTATTATAAGTAGACATGAACTGGTTCATTAATTTACTCCTTCAGTTTTGGGTTTCTGTTTTGCTAAGTTTGGAGGTACTCCAAGTAATTATTTAGATCTCGTTTATTTCTTATGAAGTATATAAAACAAATTTGGTTTGGTTGACACACTTTTGACATTTAGCCAAAAATATAATTTTCTCAAAAAAATGCAACTTCTTACGTTTATGCAGGAAGTGGCTTATCCGGATATTACACGTACAAAAATAAGTTTGTCCTCGTATTTGCACTTAGTGTTGAATTTATATTTTATGTTGTCAATATTATCAATTAAATAACTCACTAGTTTTTAATCTTTTTATTTTATTTCAATTTATTTTTCATATATATTAATTATATATGAAAAATAATGTTATAATTTTATATACATATATTAAGATATTAATCTACAAATAAAACTAATTTTACGTACGTACTAATATATATACACATATGTGAAAAAAATATTAATATTAATTTATAAATAAGGCAATGTCTATTTTTGTTTTTTCGGAAATATTTAGGTCAACCCTACAAACATATTGTGCAAACTTAGAAGTTAGTTGATGAGAAGTACAATTATCTATTAGAAATTACTTTTCGTATAAATTAAATGAGACCTTAGTGCATATAGTGCTCAAATACTTTAAATTTCTATTTTTGTTTCTTCCTTGTATAATTAGCATCAACTTTAATTTAGACTCCCCAACATTTTATATACTGCCATTCCTTGGTTTTGTTGGACTACCAAATCACGTACAGAGGTGGTTTTTGGAGTTATATATATTTAATATTTTTAATTGCTCCCTTTACTTGTTGAGCTAAAATGGCGCTTTAAGTTTTTTGCTTAAAAATTGAGCTTTTGCGGCATTTCATTTTTTTTTTGCTAAAGATATATCAATTTTTTGCTAAAAATATTTCAATTTTTTGCTAAAGATATTTCAATTTTTTTGCTAAAAATATTATTGGAAATGATAGGATGACATATCAATCAATTTACTACTTGAATCAAATAAGAACCCTAACAAAGTAAAATGTATATAACATATGCTATCATTAGAAATCTGGACTCATGTAGCAGTTCATGAGCTAAAATGTGAAATATTTATGAAAAGTATTATTGCAATTAAGAAAACTGACACGAGTCACAGAAGGTGTCTCGTTAAATAGTAAAATAGAGATCATATAAAAGATTATTTAGTTAGCAAAAAAATATTTTCTGATTTAGTTTCTAATTTTTAATTTTTTGAAAACGTATTTGATCAATGAAAATAGCATCAATTTTAATTGGTTGAAACCAGTAAATATTTATTAGGTTAAAAAAATAATATTAATTTTCGTTGAACCATTTTAATAATAATTTAATTTTTAATTAAATAGTAAACTAATTCATATGAAATAATTCATAAAACTTAATACGGTTGTAGGAGAAGATCGCATATTGTATTTGTTGTTAGTTTACAAAATTAAATATTTATTAATATGGTTATAAAATATTTTTAAGATTTAACTAATTAAGTTATTGATAACTTAATTTTTTTTGTTCAATTAGATATAAAATTAATTAATTATTATTATAATATTTTTAAAAACATAAGTTCATTGGTCTAAAATTAATTTTGATTAAATTATAAATAAATTAACTTTAAAAAAATTAAGCCATTTTAAAATTTAAGTTTAAGTCAATTAGATATAAGTTGATTTAATTAATTTATCAATTTAACATAATGGTTGAGTTGAAAATGATGATTTTATATATATATAAATTAGATATAGTTTGATTTATTTTTAAATTAATTTATTTTATAAAACATATTTATAATTACAAAGTTATCACTGCATTTTGATAACGAAACTGACAATCTCGAAACCACAAAAAATAATCTTTTGGTATTTTCATTTTTATTAAGAAAAATTGGTTTCGTTGAAACCTGATTTCATTCTGGTTTTGATTCAGTTTCATGAAAACACTGAACCAAATACGTTTTCGTAAACAATTTTGATTTCAGTAAAATCGGAATCATAAAAACAAACTTGATTTTGCTAACCAAACAAGCCCTAAGTGATTTTTTCTGCCAAATAGAAACACTACTAGAAAAATGGGCATCAGCAACGGCTGATGCCGTTGCTGAGCCGTTGCTGAAGAGCATCAGCAACGGCCACGCCGTTGCAATAGAGCCGTGACAGAAAGTCGCGTTGATGATAACTTAGCAACGGATCAGCAACGGTCGCTCGGGCCGTCGCTCAAAACATTATCAGCAACGGCCGCTCGGGCCGTCGCTAAAAATATTATCAGCGACGGTTTTGCCACAGACCCGGAGCTGTTGCTGATAACATTAATAGCAACGGCCACGAGTCCGTAGCAACGCCGTTAGTAAAACCCCGTCGCTAAGCCGTTGCTGTAGGTCATCAGCAACGACTTTCGATACACTTTTAGCAACGGCTTTCCCACGGACGGCCGTGGGAAAGCCGTTGCTGATGATGTACACCTGCAAACAGAAAAAATTTAAAATTTAAAATTTACATTGATACATTATCTGATACATAACTCACACACCCATACCCTCATACACACATTCATTCACACATCACAAACACACCAAGATATACATCAAAATAATTATATTTATATTGATAATTATCCACGATAGTATAAAAACAATTCAAATGCAAAATTGAAGTATCAATATCCAAACAAAATAAGTTAAATAAGTTCAATATCTCAGTAACAAGTTCAATATCCAAACAAAAAATCTCACGATCACGATGGAGGATGGTCTGGATCATATGGCGGGGTCTGGAGTGCTTGAGTGTACACCGGCGTGGACTGACTCGAGGACGATGGATTAGATGATGCCGCAGAGATGCCTGCTTCGGGATGACCTGACATATTGCGTAGCATAGCATGCATCTCCTCCATCATCTGAGTCTGACGCGCGACCGTCTCCTCTAGAGTCCTTATTCTGCTACTATGATCATAACTGGATCTAGAGGTGGACGGCCGCTCACCAGCGACCGGAGGGGTCGGTGTCCCAAGTGGCCCTAGCACGGCTCGCGCATGACCACTATCTGCGAAGCCATATACGCGACCATGGTCCCAGCCACCTGCGGCCTCGACCCACGATGCTGCGTCAAAGTCCTCGGGTGTACCCCCGCGCTGCACCACCGTCTGGCTGTAGGTCTCCTACTCGAGTTTGATTTTTTGTTTAATATTTATCATAAAACTTAAATTATAAATATATAATGAATAATTTAAACAAATATATAATTACCATAATGTATGCAGCGCGGTTGTCGATGTACTCTCTCGTCCCATGTGCTCGACGGTGAGTCCGCTCAAACACCGCCATCGGGGAGGGTCGCTGGACACTCCCGTCATCCGACACCGTCGTCTACATTTACAAAACAAATACATTAATTAGTACACATAATAACAAATAAAATATATAATTAAAAGATATACTTACCATACGGTTTGCGTGCACTACAAATGCAACAGAGCCGCCGGTGTGACGCGCTGCTCCCCCCGACATGCGATTTCTAGCCGCATTCCGAGAAACCTCCTGCCATCGATCCGTCGACTATATCCCCACGAGCTGGTCCCATATATCTGGAGTAATCCAACCGGGGCCGTATCCCCGAGTCTCCGCGATGTTAGTGGTCCCAGCTCGGGCCATCGCTTGGGACCGAGCCTGCCCCAGCTGCCCGTTGTACCTTGCCCGGGAAATAGCCTCCCAGGCAGCGTAAATGAAGGGCCTCTGGTCCTCGGCCCATGTATAGCGAGGCTGCAAAATAATAATATCAGTACCAATATTAATATATCATCATGCATGTAAAAAAAAATAATACGTGCCTCAAACTCGCGCCATAACATGTCGACGTGCTCGCTAGGCACGTGAGACCACGTAGGCCATGCCCCGTGCATGTATCGTCGAATAGTTGAAGAAATGCTCCTCGGCACTTCTTCTTGCTCGAACCTGCACAACAAAAATAAATTTTAATATTATATTATGATATAATGAATTTGTAATGATTCATAATTCATGATATATTACCGCTCCCCAATCACGCTAATCAATCTACGTGACTCTGTGGCTGGTGAAGGCTGCCACCTATTCGGCCCGCGTGGCCGCCTGCGTCTGGATGTACTAGCCTCGGCAGTATCATCCTCATGAGGATCAGCAACAGGAGGATCAGCAGCATGAGTAAGTGCTGGAGTCTCACCGATCGGAGACTCCAAACTCTCCTGCGTCGATAACCACGACCAGACATATCTGTCGAACAGACATATAATCAGATTATTGTATAAATAGTAGAGATATATTTATAATCAGACATATCTGAAGCTCACCAGCCAACATGATTCTGTCAATCAATGACAATTTTTTTGGTTAATGTCTTTAGGTGAGATTGTCCTATTCCATTCGGGATTTATGTTATTCGTACTGCACTTACGTTTTTATTTTAACTGTTAACTAATTATTCTAAATTTCGGCAGCATCTCCCTACAGTTCTCCGAATACGCATATCATCTGGGCGCGTATCGGAGAACAAGAGAGATGTTGCCGAAATTTAGAATAATTAGTTAACAGTTAAAATAAAAACGTAAGTGCAGTACAAATAACTATATTCCCAAATTGTCCAATCAGGGACAATTCAAGAATTGTACGTCGTATAAAAGATCATCTATTTCTTTTACACGAACATACAATCCCCGCACGGATCTAAGGTTTTGCTAAATCATATCTGACTCGTCGATGCGTACGTGAAACATATCAACTCGTCGGATGGATGATTATTTTCTAAATATTTCGAGACAATTCGAGTCCATATTGGACGATTTCGGCGCGCGTCCGAAGTGGACGATTCCAGCGCGAGTCCGAATTGGACGATTCCGGCGCGAGTCCGAAGTGGACGATTCCGGCGCGCGTCCGAAGTGGACAAACCGGCGCGCGTCCGAAGTGGACGATTCCGGCGCACGTCCGAAGTGGACGATTTCGGCGCGCGTCCGAAATTAATCTAAACCCTAATAATTAATCTAACAAATTAAACAATTAATCTAAACAATTAATTAACAATTATAAAACAATATAAAAAATATATATAATTATAAATTCCGGCGTCGGAGTCCACCCTCCGGCGCCGGCGTACAGTGGCCGGACACACTGTCCGGCCACTGTACAAGGTCCGGCGGCGGCCATCGGCCGACCGCCGCCGGCCGAAACCCTAGAAATAGGGTTTTAGTCGGATTGATTTCCGCTGGCCGCAACGGGAAGAGACGGCCGGCCGACGAGGCTTACCTGAACAAGTCGGCAGCAGCGGGAGGAGGAAGAGGCGTCGTCGGCGTCGGCAGCAGCGGCAGCGGCGGCGAGAGGCGAGAGCAGCAGCGGCGGCGGCAGCAGCGGGAGGAAGAAGGGTCGGGCGCGACCGGTGCCCTATATAAACTTATCAGCAACGGCTCACTCGCCCATTAGAAAGCCGTTGCTGATAAGTTATCATCAGCAATGGCTCACTTGTCCGTTAGAACGCCGTTGCTGATAATTAAAATATCAGCAACGGCTCGCCTTTCCGTCAGAAAGCCGTTGCTGATAATTAAAATAATCAGCAACGGCTCGAGCGACCGTAAGAACGTCGTTGCAAATAGCAACGGCTTGAGCGGCCGTTGCTGATAGCCATTGCTGAAGACCAAGTTTCTAGTAGTAAAATGTAATGGGTATAAATTTATCATTCTTTACTAAGATTCTTATAATTGAGTTTACCGGGGAATATGTGCATGTTTCAACCTCATCTAGCTAGGAGGCTAAAAAATTGCAATATTCAAAATTAGAAAGATGTTTTCATTTGGAGAAATCCTATTTTTTTTAAAAAAGTAGAAATATGAACTTTCTTCTATGGTTGTCTAGTGTGATCATACTATGGATCGAATCCTAAATTTCTAGACAACATACAACAAGTTGCCTAACTTTTGCTGCTTAGGAAATTTGAAAAGTTATAATTAATTATGTTACAAATATTTAAAAAATGACACGAACAATTAATGCAAGTATGGCCGTGTATGAGTGAGATCTTTTAGGGTGCGTTGCAAATGACACCACATGATAGCAATTTGTTTCGTTTTTTTCTGCATAATACTAGATAAAAAGAATATGTTTCGTCGTAAGTTTGTTTCATATTAATATATTCTCTTTAAGTCTAAATATATTCTCTAAACACATATATACACTATTTCTATCCAAATATATTCTCTTTGAGTCCAAATGTACTTATATATATATATATATCCTATTTTTATCAAAAAAAAAATTTATGTCTAAATATACTTTCTTTTGATCCAAATATATTATCTTTAAATATATAGATATACCCTTTTTCTATCTAAATATACTTTCTTTTGATCCAAATATATTCCTCTAAGTATATAAATATACTCATTTTCTATCTAAATATATTATATTTTAATCCAAATATATTCTCTTTAAATGTAAATATACTCATTTTGGGAAAATCGAACATTCTTGAAATTTTTTTACATATATTGAAAATATATATGAAAAAGACTACTATTGTCATTTTCAACCTTGTACCAAAGTAACAAACTCTTGTTACTCCAAATGAGCTTGGTATACTGCAAGACATTACTCTTGTCATATCCATGATATATTATTGCAAATGAACACGGGACAACGGACGTTGTCCAGTGCTGTAACTTAAAATTATGCGAAATGAACGGACCCTTAGTGATGAATGAGAAGAAAATATCTATTATAAAGGGTTACTATAAGACTGTCAAATTCTTGAGATTGGGATCTTGTTATACTTCTTGAATTGTCTTCGCTAGCCCTTGATCTTGAAACTGGATCTCCTCCAATCCAAGTTGGAGTACGTAGATCCTTTCCTTTCTTCTTGCCTACGGTGAAGATTGGGTGAGTCACAGATGGAATGGAAATAGAGAAGAATAGAAGAATAGAAGAAGAAAAATAATAGAAGAGAAGAAGACTTTTTTTAATTGAATAATCGTTGTTGCCCATTACAAGCCTCTCACCTTTTATATCTTTGGATGTAACTACCTTCAAATACAATTAAATGACTATTAACTCCTATGATAACAATTATTCCAAAAGGGTAAACTAGTAAAAATGAAATTAAAAAAATGAATACAAATGATAATTTTATTTAAGGTATAGGTCCTTAACATCACTCCTTCCCCTTCCGAATAAGGCTTGTCCTCGAGCCGGGAAGCAGGAAAATCATGCTACAAAGTTTTCTCTTTTTCCCATTAGGGATATTTTCATATGATCATCTCCTTTGTCAATTTCGTTCTTAGCTATGCAGTCAATCCAAAATAATCTTTTACATTTACGACCCTTGGAGAAAGGTTCATCACAATTAAAACATAGACCCCTTGCTCTTCGTTCAACTATCTCTGCAGTCTAATCTCTTAAATGTTGGGGCTGAAGAGGCGGTATGACACTGGAACGTACCATTAACAGGTCTAGAGTTGTCCACCTCAATCTAAAGTTCAGGTTGTAGGCCCTTCTTTCATAAAGTCGGGCTAGGCACATGGCCTCCAATAGATCCCTCGGACGATGAGCCTCTACCTCAATTTGAAGTTCAAGTTGTAGGCCGCTAATAACAATTTCCATTTTTTGGTTTTGAGTTAAATTTCCAACTCTAAAAAGGAGGAGCTCAAATCTGCATTAATTGGTAATCTAAAACTGATCATGCTTGTCTCAATTTTGATAGTTCTCCCAATCTACTTCCAAGAAAACGTGGGGACCAAATCTAAGATGGCAGAGCTTCTTGAATTCTTCCCACGTCAAATCTGATTTATTTTGTTGGATTCTGAAAAATCAAATTTGAGCCTCTTCTTCAAGGTGAAAAGAGGCTAAGTTCACCCTCATCTCCTTAGCCACTTGTTGGTGATGGAAGAAGCTTTCACACCGACATAACCATGCTAATGGATCCCCCTTGCCATTATATTTGGGAAAATCTAGTTTTACATAGCGAGGAAGAAGATAAATATTTGGATGCGAAGAATCTTCGGTCCGCACATAGGTACCTGGTGGAATCCTTTTGGCCTTTCTGTTGGCCAAAGCGGCATCTACGTACCAAGGGCAATGATTTCACCAATCTTTGCTCCTTGTTAGTTGGAGTAGGCAGCAGCCCACCTTCTCCTGCAACTTGAGACCCAACTGTCCCTATTCCTTCCCCCAATTAAGGTCGCCCTGGCCTAAAAGTTTCAAATTTATGTACTATCAATTCTAGGCGATTAGATATCTCCCTATAGCTAGCTCTCCAAACTTCCCTTTCTATTTGAAGTCACTACTAGAAAAATGGTCATCAGCAACGGCTGATGCTGTTGCTGAACCGTTGCTGAAGAGCATCAGCAACGGCCGAGCCGTTGCAATGGAGCCGTGGCAGAAAGTCGTGTTGCTGATAACTTAGCAACGGATCAGCAACGGCCGCTCGGGCCGTTGCTAAAAATATTATCAGCAACGGTTTTACCACGGACCCGGAGCTATTGCTGATAACATTAATAGCAACGGCCGCTGAGTCCGCAGCAACGCCGTTAGTAAAACCCCGTCGCTAAGCCGTTGCTGTAGGTCATCAGCAACGGCTTTCGATACACTTTTAGCAACGGCTTTCCCACGGACGGTCGTGAGAAAGCCGTTGCTGATGATGTGAACCTGGTAACGAAAAAATTTCAAATTTCAAATTTTCATTGATACATTGATACATTATCTGATACATAACTCACACACTCATACACTCATACACACATTCATTCACACGTCACAAATACACCAAGATATACATCAAAACAATTATATTTATATTGATAATTATCCACAATAGTATAAAAACAATTCAAATGCAAAATTGAAGTATCAATATCCAAACAAAATAAATTAAACAAGTCCAATATCTCAGTAACAAAGTCAATATAAAAAAAATCTCACGATGACGATGGAGGATGGTCTGGATCGTATGGCGGGGTCTGGAGTGCTTGAGTGTACACCGGTGTGGACTGACTTGAGGACGATGGATTAGATGATGCCGAAGAGATGCCTGCTTCGGGATGACCTAACATGTTGCGTAGCATAGCTTGTATATCCGCCATCATCTGACTCTGGCGCTCCATTATCTCAGTTTGACGCGCGACCGTGTCCTCTAGAGTCCCTATTCAGCTACTATGATCATAACTGGATCTAGAGGTGGACGGCCGCTCACCAGCGACCGGAGGGGTCGGTGCCCCAAGTGGCCCTAGTACGGCTCGCACATCACCACTATCTGCGAAGCCATATACGCGGCCATGGTCCCAGCCACCTGCGGCCTCGACCCACGTTGCTGCGTCAAAGTCCTCGGGGATACCCCCGCGCTGCACCACCGTCTGGCTGTAGGTCTCCTACTCGAGTTTGATTTTTTGTTTAATATTTATCATAAAACTTAAATTATAAATATATAATGAATAATTTAAACAAATATATAGTTACCATAATGTATGCAGCACGGTTGTCGATGTACTCCCCCGTCCTATGTGGTCGACGGTGAGTCCGCTCAAACACCGCCATCGGGGAGGGTCGCTGGACAGTCCCGTCATCCGACACCGTCGTCTACATTTACAAAACAAATACATTAATTAGACAAATAGTAACAAATAAAATATATAATTAAAAGATATACTTACCATACGGTTCGCGTGCACTACAAATGCAACAGAGCCGCCGGTGTGACGCGCTGCTCCCCCCGACATGCGATTTCTAGCCGCATTCCGAGAAACCTCCTGCCATCGATCCGTCGACCATATTCCCACGAGCTGGTCCCATATATCCGGAGTAATCCAATCGGGGCTGTATCCCCGAGTCTCCGCGATGTTAGTGGTCCCAGCTCGGGCCATCGCCTGGGACCGAGCTTGCCCCAGCTGCCCGTTGTACCTTGCCCGGGAAATAGCCTCCCAGGCAGCATAAATGAAAGACCTTTGGTCCTCGGCCCATGTATAGCGAGCCTGCAAAATAAAAATATCAGTACTAATATTAATCATCATGCATGTAAAAATAATAATAATACGTACCTCAAACTCGCGCCATAACATGTCGACGTGCTCGCTAGGCACGTGAGACCACGTAGGCCATGCCCCGTGCATGTATCGTCGAATAGTAGAAGAAATGCTCCTCGGCACTTCTTCTTGCTCGAACCTGCACAACAAAAATAAATTTTAATATTATATTATGATATAATGAATTTGTAATGATTCATAATTCATGATATATTACCGCTCCCCAATCACACTAATCAATCTACGTGACTCTGTGGCTGGTGGAGGCTGCCACCTGTTTGGCCCGCGTGGCCGCCTGCGTCTGGATGTACTAGCCTCGGCAGTATCATCCGCATGAGGATCAGCAACAGGAGGATCAGCAGCATGAGTAAGTGCTGGAGTTTCACCGATCGGAGACTCCGAAGCTCTCCTGCGTCGTTAACCACGACCAGACATATCTGTCGAACAGACATATAATCAGATTATTGTATAAATAATAGAGATATATTTAATAAAATATATACTTTACAATTATTCCTCATCATCTGAATAATAGTCTTCGAATTCTTCCTCTTCTTCCTCTTCTTCATCTTCTTCATCTCCAGCTTCCTCAATTTCATGATCGTCATCATCAGCATATTCAACTTCTAATTGAATTGACGTTGTGTCTGCATCCTCGAGTATTGGAATAATACGATCTACAGCAGGAGGATCATCTTCTTGATAGAAACCATCTGTCATATCAGGTATCAGCTCATTTTCTCCTACTATCGGATCAATTTTTCCTCTACCTTTTGTCTTACAGACTACACGCCAATCTGCTCTATCTTTATTTCGAGCCGGATACTTCGCGTAATATACTTGTTCGGCTTGTGATGCCAATATAAAAGGCTCATTTGCTGCCAATTTCGATTTGTAATTAACCTCAACAAGTTTGTATTTTGGATGAACTTTCATGCCTCTTTCTATTGTATCGAACCAATGACATCTAAATAGAATAACTGATTTCAAGCCGAAGTAGTGCAACTCTATCACTTCTTCCACCATTCCATAAAAATCCATATCACATTCAATATAGGTTGTCCCTTTCACGCAGACCCCAACATTCATCGTCTTCTTTGTAAATGAATATTCAACCGTGTGAAATTTATACCCATTAATAAAATATCCGCTATAGCACGACACAAGTCGCGACGGTCCACTAACAAACTCAAATATTCTTTCATCTATTTCAGCTCTGTGATCTTTGCTGTAAGTCTGAATCCAAGTAGGAAAATCACGATTCCGTAATCTCTCCAATTCTTGATCGTTGTGAATAGAGTATTTTTGCACCATCTCAATGTCAAATATTTCAATGAATTGTTCAATCTCTGGACAATTGAGTAATACATACAAGTGTGCCAAATGATACTCTTCATCGCTTAAGTGTCGAGATGGACGAGAACCAAAAGCACGACCAGAGTGACAAAATATATTTTAACCTCCATCTGAATGTCGAACACCCCCGTCGTCGTTACGTGGAAGACGATCAAATCTTGTCTGTACTGTCGATTCAAAGTAAAATGAGCAGAATGTTGAAATTTCTTGGATGATATACGATTCAGATATTGATCCTTCAACAGCTGCGGTGTTCTTTACTTTTTTCTTCAGACGATTCATGTATCTTTCAAATAAGTACATCCACCGATATTGAACGGGGCCACCAACTCGTGCCTCGTATGCCAAGTGTATCGGTAGATGCTCCATCGAGTCAAAAAATACAGGAAGAAAAAACTGCTCCAGCTTGCATATGATTTCAACAATATTATTTTCAAGTGTTGACATATCTTCGACTCGAAGGACATTTGCACATATGTTTCTAAAAAACATACTTAATTCAGTCTACGGACCCCAAATATTATCAGGTAGAAGATCTCGAAATACGATCGGAAGTAATCTCTGCATGAATACATGACAATCATGGCTCTTCATCCCTGATATTTTGCAATCATCGACGTTCACACATCGAGATAAGTTTGAAGCATATCCATCGGGTAATCTGAGTTCTTTTACCCATTGACAAACATCTTTGATCTATTGTTTATTTAACACATATGGGGCCTTCGGTTTCAGATATCGTCCGTTGACCTCTTGTAACTCCAACTCTGGTCTTTTACAAAGTATTTTCATATCATGTCGGGCTTTGACATTATCTTTAGTTTTTCCAAAAATATCCATCAAAGTGTTGAAAATATTATCAAACACATTTTTTTCAATGTGCATGACATCTAAATTATGTCGAATCAATAATGAACTCCAATAGGGCAATTCTCAAAAGATACTTTTTTTCACCCAGTTATGTGTTTGGCCAAAACCTGACACTCTTTCATTGCGACCAAATACTATATCTGGAAGTGCTGAAACACGTGCTAATATTTGTTCACCAAACAACATCGGTGGTGGACCATCTCTTTCGACTCTGCCCTTAGTAAATTTATTACGATTCCATCGATACTGATGATTAACAGGTAGGAATCGACGATGACAATCAAAGAATGAGATTTTTCGTCCGTTCTAAAGACTGATTGATTTAGAGTGTTCCATACAATACGGACAAGAGAGTCGGCCGTGAGTACTCCAACCCGACAACATGCCGTACACCGGGAAATCATTGATTGTCCACAAGACCGCGGCCTTTAAATTGAAGTTTTGCTTCCGATGACAATCATAAGTGACAGCTCCCTCAGTCCACAATGTTTTCAATTCATCTATCAATGGTCTGAGAAATATGTCAATTTCTTTTCGCGGACCCTTAGGACCCGGAATAATCATCGAAAGATAAATAAATTCATCTTTCATGCACATTGACGGTGGCAAATTATAAACTGTCAGCAGCACTGGCCAAACTGAATAAGGAGTTGTAGAATGTCCAAACGGATTAAAACCATCTGTGCACAATCCCAATCTGATATTTCTAGTATCCCTAGCAAATGAAGGATAACATGTATCCAAATGTTTCTATGCTTCACTGTCAGATGGATGAGTCATTACTGTATCATCACGACTTCTTGCATGCCAACTCATGTAGGGGGCTGTCTTTTCCGACATGAATAATCTTTGAAGCCTCGGTGTTAGTGGAAAATACCGAAGCACCTTAAACGGGATATTTTTCTGTCGGACCGATTTCTTCTCCTTGTAACGAGGGTGTTGACATACAAGGCATTTATCCAACTGCACATTTTCTTTATAATATAAAATGCAGTTATTTTGGCACGCGTGTATTTTTTCGTACCCAAGCCCCAATTTTCTCATTAGCTTTTTAGTCTTATAAAAAGTAGGCTCAAACTTGTTATCAGTAGGCAGCATTCCATTAATCAATCCAGCAATTCGATCATACGCAACTCCGCTGATATTACAATCGGTCTTAATGTTTAAGAGCTGTGTCATTGCTGAAAACCTAGTGTATTTTGAACAATTCTCATACAAAGGTTCATCGGCAACTTTCAACATCTCGTAAAATTCTGCAGCTTCTTTATTCGGTAATTCAATCTCTACCGCATTTTGTACTTCTGTGATATCAACCGCTGTAGTATCTGGTGGGACTGATGTCTGAAGAACTGGCCGATCAATATTATCATTCAGGTGGAATTGACCCCCGAGACTATCAAGTATTATAGTTCTATAGGGATTACATTGACTGGATGAAGAAGCACCAGCAGAGGAAGATTCACCATATGTCTGAACGACAGGATTGCTCGACGTCCCGACTTCACGTGACTCCCCGTGACAAGTCTATAGAAAATATCTTGGTGCAAATCCTTTGCTATATAAATGCAGAGTGACAGTCTCCCGATCCAAAAATCGTCCATTCGAACAAATGCGGCACGAACATCGGATTTGATCATCGATGCTAACGAAATTCTGGTTCGAATAGGCGAAATTTAGGAAGTACGTTATGCCTAATCGAAACTCATTCGTTAAAGCTCCACGATCAAGACGTCGGTACATCCAACTTCGATGTTAATATCTTTAGGTAAGATTGTCCTATTCCATTCGGGATTTATGTTATTCATATTGCACTAAGTACTTCTTTTAACCGCTAACTTCATTCTAAATTTCGGCAGCATCTCTCTACAGTTCTCCGAATACGCATATCATCTGGGCGCGTATCGGAGAACAAGAGAGATGTTGCCAAAATTTAGAATAATTAGTTAACAGTTAAAAGAAAAACGTAAGTGCAGTATAAATAACTATATTCTCAAATTGTCCAATCAGGGACAATTCAAGAATTGTACATCGTATAAAAGATCATCTACTTCTTTTACACGAACATACAATCCCCGAACGGATCTAAGGTTTTGCTAAATCATATCCGACTCGTCGATGCGTACGTGAAACATATCAACTCGTCGAATGGATGATTATTTTCTAAATGTTTCGAGACAGTTCGAGTCCATATTGGACGATTCCGGCAGGAGTCCGAAGTGGACGATTCCGGCGCGCGTCGAAGTGGATAATTCTGAAATTAATCTAAACCCTAAAAATTAATCTAACAAATTAAACAATTAATCTAAATAATTAATTAACAATTAATTAACAATTAAAAAACAATTAAAAAATAATATTAATCTACAAATTCCAGCGCCGGAGTCAGGTGGACTCCGGCGCCGGCGTACAGTGGCCGGACACACTGTCCGGCCAATGTACAAGGTCCGACGGCGGCCATCGGCCGACCGCCGCCGGTCGAAACCCTATTTTTAGGGTTTCGGTCGGATTTTTCATCGACCGCAAGGGGAAGAGACGCCCGGCCAGGAGTTTACCTGACAGTGTCGGCAGTAGCGGGAGGAGGAAGAGGCGTCGTCGGCGTCGGCGTCGTCGACGTCGGCAGCGGCGGCGAGAGGCAAGAGAGGAGGCGGCGGCAGCAGCAGCGGGAGGAAGAAGGGTCGGGCGCGTTCTGTGACCTATATATACTTATCAGCAACGGCTCACTCGCCCGTTAGAAAGCCGTTGCTAATAAGTTATCATCAGCAACGGCTCATTTGTCCGTTAGCAAGCCGTTACTAATAAGTTATCAATCCGCAACGGCTCACTTGTCCGTTAGAAAGCCGTTGCTGATAATTAACATCATCAGCAATGGCTCACATGTCCGTTAGAAAGCCGTTGCAAATACAACATATCTGCAATGGCTCGAGCGACCGTAAGAATGCCGTTGCAAATAGAAACGGCTTGAGCGGCCGTTGCTGATAGCCGTTGCTGAAGACCAAATTTCTAGTAGTGAGTGCCGCTTGATCCTCTTCATACTTTTGCGTCATCTCTCGTCGGCTAACCCTCAATAATTCCCTCTCTATTCTGGCCACATCTTGATCCTCTTTATACTGGTGCATGAAATTCTCAAATCTTTTAAAGAAGGCTTCCGTCATCTCCCCTTTTGTCTCTGATACCAATTTATCAGAGTCCTGAACTTGTGATCTTGTTCTTGATCTTGATACTTCTTGAATTGCCTTCGATACCAATTTGTCGAGTCATGAGATTGGGATCTTGTTCTTAATCTTGATACTTCTTGAATTGCCATCGCTAGCCCGTGATCTTAAAATTGGATCTCCTCCAATCCAAGTTGGAGCAAATCCTTTCCTCTCTTTTTTTTCCTATGGTGAAGATTGGGTGAATCACATGTGGAATGAAAATAGAGAAGAAAAGAATAGTAGAAGAAGAAAGATGAGAGAAGAGAAGAGAAGAAGAATAAGAGAAGAAGACTTTTTTATTTGAATAATGTTGATGCCCCGTTACAAGTCTCTCACCTTTTATATGTTTGGATGTAACTACTTTTTACTCCGAAAGGATAGAATAGTAAAAATAAAAATAAAATATAATCAAATAACTATTTTCAGACAGCAAGATGATAATTGAGTTGTTGAATAATAAATACAAAGCTCCTTGGTTTGCTAAGGTACTGGTTAGTGACATAAAAGCAATAGGCCGAGATTTGAAAGCACTTTCTAGGAACTTCACTAGAAGGGGAAAAAAAAATTATTCTGCACATCAGCACATGCTTTAGCCAAAGTTGGTCTCAATAATGCTAATCGGTGAGAGTGTAAGACTGCTGGGACATGTTTGCTTCATAGGATAAGAGATGGTAGAATAGATGATAAATTACTATTCATTATTTATTTAATACATGAATTAGAAGAAAATATTAATAGAAGAATATTTATATTCAATATATATTGGATTTAAAAAATTTATATTCAATCCTCCGTCATGTATTATCCAATTTAATTTTTTTTTATTCAACGAAGCAAATATATCATCACAGTTGGTATACTTCTGATGAGATTCAGGATAATGGAGTTCATAATAGAGTTTATACTATGATTCAATTTGGCTTTAATACCTTGAACAATAGAAATAATGTTGAGGTTTGGTTGTAATTACTGATAGTGAGATAGAGAAGGTCAATGTAGAGATGGCTTTTATACAGCCCATGTGCAGTGTTAAATGTCCTAATGACATTAATAAAGTTGACACCACGGGAGAATATGGTAATGCACAGATGAAAGTCGAGGGAAATAAAACTTATAGTCCTCTACTCTCTTTCCCTGGCCATCTTGGTAGAATCTAACCTTTGACTGAAGTTTTTTTTTTATAAATAAAAAATAGTATCATGTGCAAGTGCGAAACAAATGCATCCTTTGTTCCTTAATGATAGAGGATTTGAATAATGCATAATATCACGTGTTGACGAGTAGATGCAATGTCTTGATACGATGGGGCGGATCAACCTAGGCCTGTACCTTCGGTTTAACTCGAATTAAATTATTTAAAATTAATTTATTTTTTTTGAATACCCGAGCTCAAATCCGAATCGAATTATTCAAAAACCGAATAAATTCGAATCGAAATAATTCGGTTCGATTCGATTTTCTACCCGAAAAAACTAAAATTTCATTTACACGAAAATACATGAAAAAATTAATCGAGTCCGAATGAAATTCGGGTGTATTAACTATTAAGATAAATATATATATATATATATATATTAATTCGATTTTTTATTCGGGCCGATTTCCGAATTTCGGAACCGAATATCAATGTTTGAGTTCGGTTCGGGTCAAGAACCAAACCCAGCAGTGTTCAAATCGAACCGAACTAAAAAATTTGATTCGATTTTTTTATTCGGTTTGGTTCGATTCGGTTTGATTTGGTGTAAATCGAATAATGAACACCCCTAGATCAACCCGTTTAATCCATTTAGCTGGGAATCAATTTAAGGTTCAGCCTGGTTTAGCTTTAAAAAGGGGAGGGAATTCAATTCTAGCATTGAAACAAAAATTTGAATAAAAAACGTAGTTGACTCCTATCAAATCAGGTCAAGAAACCAACCAAATTATATTCGAAAGATAATCGTAAACCAAACATTTCTAATGTTCTATTATCTCAATTTTAAGTATTCTATATTAAATTAATACCTTTTTTTAAAAGTTTTGAACAACAATCTCTTACATAAAAAGATAAACACAAAGACGTTGATTAAAAAGTATTTATTATTATATGTCAGACATGCTCTAATGGACACAAATGTCATATTATATGCTTGAATTGAGAAAAAATTATAAATCAAAATTGATTTTTTTTTTCTAAAAATACATATTATATTTAAGTATTTTCTCTTTTTTTTTCTACGAGAGCAATTCTCATACTTCAAGACTCCTTATACAAAGGCCTCTGATCTAGGTATAGTATCTTCCTCCCAAGAAATGAGGTGAAGATCATTTTCTCAATGTCAGTCTTCCAAAGAAAGTTTTTGAAAATAGAACTAGGGGTGAGAAAAAACTGGTTTTTCAGTTAATTGAAAAATCGAATTGAAATCATACCAATTTTTTCGATTTCGATTTATATTTTTGGAAAAATCGATTTTCGATTTCGGTTTCGGTTTCGGTTTCGGTCCGAGATGTAAAAAGTCTATCGGTTTCGGTTAACCGATCGATTCGATATAATTTATTAATTTTTAATTATATATATATATATATTAAATAATGATTTAAAATTATAAAAAAATTATAAAAAAATTATAAAATGTATTTAAAAATATTTAAAAATATTTAAAAATATTTAAAAATATAGAATATAAAAAATTAAAATTAAAAATATTAGTTTTTGTAGCACATTATCTTGATTTAAGTGGTTTCACTTTTTTCTTTTTTCTCAATGAGAATTCGGTATTTGTTTGAATTTTTCTCCATATGTGATTTGCATAATATTATTATATTTGTGAGTTAAAAAATTTTATTGGTTAATCAAAAATTATCGATTAATCGAATCGAAAAAATTGAAACCAAAATAACAGTTAACCGAAGTTAATGGACCAATTTACGATTAATAATTTTGAAAAATCGAAGTTAATGGACCGGTTAATAAATTTACCAATGGACCGATTAATCGGTCCATGCTCACCCCTAAATAGAACTAATCTTATTCAGAACTACATTAGGAATCCAATTGATATAAATGGAGTGTAGAGGAACAAAATTACGTACAAACCTGATCAAAACTATTCTACCAGCTTGAGATAAACTTCACATCTTTCCGCCATTAAGCTTAGCATTTATTCTATCAATCAAAAAATTGTAGTTACTAGCATGTAGCATTTTTGGGTGAATTAAAGTACCAATGTATTTTATTGGAAAGCCGCCAAATTTCATATTTAATCTTTTTCGACGTCCTATTTCTAATAGCAGTACTTGTGGTTTGTGGGAAGAAAATATCAGATTTAATAAAATTAAAATTTTGATTTGTTATTTTTTCCATATTGTTCAAAAATGTCCAAAATATTTTTAATAGATCTATCATTTGCTCTAAAGAAAAGTAAGATATCATCAGTATACATTAAGTGATTAATAGTCACAAAGTTTTTAATTTTAACAAAATTGATTCTGCCACAAGACCCAACATTGTTAAGTATCATAAAAAGTAGATGACTGACTATAATATATAGGTAAGGAGAAATAGGGTCATCCTCCCTTATTCAATAAGTACCACTGAACTGCTTAGAGATGAAACCATTTATACAACATGTATAGTTAGCAGTAGAGATGCGACTTGAAATTCAATTGATAAACCTATGAGGAAAGTTTAGAAGACTTACATATTATTAATAGAACTCTATGAAATTCTATCATTGACATTTTCTAAATCAATATCAATCATAATAATTGAATTTTTACCTTTAGAATTATTTATTTAATGGATAATTTCTTGAGCAATTAAAATATTATCATGAATAAAACGACCAAAAATAAAATCAAATTTATTAACATATATTAGATTATAAAGATAAGATTTCATTATGTTTGCTAAGAATTTAGTTAAAATTTTATATGAAATGTTGCAAAAGTAATATGCCTATTGTCATTAACTAATGTAGGGTTCTTTTATTTGGGATAAAACTATGTTAGTATCATTCCAATTAGAAGGAATAATAGCATGTGTATGGAAGTAATTGAAATCAGACAAAAACATATGTTTGAGAAATAATATTCTAATAAGACTTAAAAATCTCCCCAGCGAAATCATCAACACCACCATGACTCTTCCCATAACACAATGATCTAACAACAGTAAAATTCTCATCAATAGTGAACTCTTCACTCAAAGAACCATGAGCTTCATTCTCTAATTTATTCATATTAGGAATATGTTTATTATCAAAATAGTTTGGATCTTGATAAGACCAAAGGTACGAATAGAAATTAACAAAACAATCACAAATTTCCTCATCATGGAAGTAAAAGGTATTATCAACTTTAATATTGGATATCATATTTTTCCTTCTTCTAAGTTTAACCAAACTTCAGTAGTATTTAGTGTTTTTTCTCCTTCTTGAACATATATATTTTGTTTTAGAGTCCACCATTTAATATTAAGTTATTTGTTTAGGGTATAAGCCCTACTACAGAGGCAGAGGCAGGCCTGATCGGTAATATAACTATCATGAAAAGCATTATTACCTTCCTTTTCTTCAATCTCTTTGATTAAAGTATTAACTCTATCAAGATTATCCTCAATTTTTTCTAAATAGTATTTGTTCTAGTAGGATAGTTTACCTCTAAGGACAACTAATTATTAGAAATCAAATCAAGGGGAGACCTACCAATATTCTTAATCCAGTAATGTCCAATGATTTCCTTTACTTGGAGATATTTTACCAAAAGTTCTGAAATCTAAATACGTTAGGATTAAGTTTAGTAGTCCCAGTGAAATATCCCTGAGAATAGGACATTGATTTGAAGCAATTCTAGGTAGATGATTTATTTTTGAGTTACCAAAATGGTTTAACCAAATTAACATTAGTAAAAGCTCTATTTAGCCCAATACAGATTTTATGCTTATCCTTTTTATTATTGCATCATGTGAATTTAGAACCAGTAAAATCTAAGTTCACAAAACCATATTTAGCAATGCGGTTCCTAAGTGTAAGAATATTTTTGTTAATAATAGAGTGTGATCCTCCTAGTTTATTCATTCTCATTAATAATACAGTTTACATCTCAAATCATAAAACAAAGAATATCAAAAAATTCTAATTCGCTTATATCATTCCAAAATGCATTTCTTATAACAAGGTTAGTATCAGCATAAATGTTAGACAACAGCCATAAAAGATTATTGTAAAATTAAACAACTATATTTATTATTGTAAAATTAAACAACTATATTTATAATATGTTTGAATTTAGATATCACCTAAACGTAAAAAAGAACTTTCAAGCAAGTAAAAGACCAGCAGAGGCCCCTTCTGCGCTAATAGAGGCACCTTCCTAATTTTTACTAAGAGATTTAACAAAATTTAAAGATCCATCTTTAGAGCCACCATTCTTGAAAACTCTAGTTTGATCTCTTATCTCCTTGACATAGCCTTCAAGCTTCATCAATTCATCAATTTGAGGCATCAAGAGAACTAGAGAGTTTTTTTTTAGCTAAGTATTTGTTGTTTGATTTATTGCTCCATTAGTTGTTGTATTTTGGTGTTTATTTCATTGTATTAAAGCTTGTGTAAACTTAGGTTGCTAGGTTTGATTGAGTTGGTGATTGCATTTGTGTTAAGGCTTAAATCCACCATTGTAAACTTAGTTACTAGGATTAGTTGAGTTATCCCTTAGGTTGAGGTGGGAGAGTGCTCTCGGTTGGAAGACGAGATACTTCCGGATGTGGAAGTGCATTCAATTTGAGAGCGAAAACTTTTCGGTATAAAGTCCTCTTTGTAAGGGAAACGATATAATCTAGTACACTTAGTTTAAAAATCCTAAGCGGGGTGCTTAGGTAGTGGAGTAGGCATTGGGGCCAAACCACTATAAATAATTGTGTTAGCATTGTACTCTTTGTGTATCGCATTATTTATCTTCATTACTCACTTCCGCATTTAGTTGTTGAATTGTAAATTGTCTAAGTAGTTTAAGAAGAATTTAAAATCAAAATTAAACGATAATATTAGTTAACGTACTATTCATCACTATTTCATCAACACCAACTAAGAATTTTCATTTATGTTTTAGGTAATTTTTCAGTGAGTGGGTTGACGTGGGCATCAACCTTAAATATAATTCCATCAATAAGGACAAAATTATTATTATTATATATAGGGCTTAGATTTTCATCAGAATTGGGAACATAAATGAAATCCCTGGACCTAATGATGGACCCAATTTCCATCTCAATCTTTTCTCTATCGTTTTTTCCTAATGTTCGTAAGATTTTCCATATGCTCTAGGTTTCTAGGTACTCTAAGTTTCGCTTTAGCCAACCTATCTTTCCTTGGAAACATCCTAAGGTGCTGTTTGGTTAGCGAAAATTATTTTCTGATTTGGTTTCAATGAAATTGAAAACTTGGTTTCGAAAATTTGGTTTTGGTTTCTAGTTTTTAGTTTTCTGAAAACGCGTTTGGTTAATAAAAATAACATCAATTTTAGTTAGTTGAAATCAATAAATATTTATTTGATTATAAAAAATAATATTAATTTTTCTTGAACATTTTTAGTAGTAATTAAATGTTTAGTTAGTTTATAAAATTAAATATTTGTTAATATGATTACAAAATATTTAAATAATTTAATTAATTAAGTTATTGGTAATTTAAGATTTTTTTGTTCAATTAGATATAAAAATTAATTAATAGTTATTATAAAATTTCAAAATAAAAACAAGTCCAATGATCTAAAATTAGATTTGATTAAATTATAAATAGATCAACTTTAAGAAAATTAAGTTATTTAAAATTTGGGTTTGAGTCAATTAGATATAAATTGGTTTAATTATTTTATAAATTTAAGATAAAAGTTTGAGTTAAAAATGATGATTTTTATTTTTATTTTTAAAAATTCGATATAGTTTGATTTATTTTTAAATTAATTAATTTTATAAAAAAATATTTATAATTATAAAGTTGTCACAGCATTTTAATAACGAAACCGATAGTCTCGAAACCACAGAAAATAACATTCTGTTGTTTTCATTTTTATTAAGAAAACTGGTTTCGTTTTCATTCTGGTTTCGATTCAGTTTCACGAAAACACTAAACCAAACACGTTTTCGTAAGCAATTTTGGTTTCAGTAAAACTGAAATCATGAAAACAGACTTGGTTTCGCTAACCAAACAGTCCCTAAGGTACTGTTTGGTTAGCGAAAATTATTTTCTGGTTTGGTTTCAGTGAAACTGAAAACTTGGTTTCGAAAATTTGGTTTTGGTTTTTAATTTTCAGTTTTCTGAAAACGCGTTTGGTTAATAAAAACAACATCAGTTTTAGTTAGTTGAAACCAGTAAATATTTATTTGATTATAAAAAATAATATTAATTTTCCTTGAATATTTTTAGTAGTAATTAAATGTTTAGTTAGTTTACAAAATTAAATATTTGTTAATATGGTTACAAAATATTTAAATGATTTAATTAATTAAGTTATTGGTAATTTAAGATTTTTTTGTTCAATTAGATATAAAAATTAATTAATAGTTATTATAAAATTTCAAAAAAAAAACAATTCCAATGATCTAAAATTAGGTTTGATTAAATTATAAATAGACCAACTTTAAGAAAATTGAGTTATTTAAAATTTGGGTTTGAGTCGATTAGATATAAATTGGTTTAATTATTTTATAAATTTAAGATAAAAGTTTGAGTTAAAAATGATGATTTTATTTTTATTTTTAAAAATTCGATATAGTTTGATTTATTTTTAAATTAATTAATTTTATAAAAAAATATTTATAATTACAAAGTTGTCACAGCATTTTGATAACGAAACCAACAGTCTCGAAACCACAGAAAACAACATTCTGTTGTTTTCATTTTTATTAAGAAAACTGGTTTCGTTTTCATTCTGGTTTCGATTTAGTTTCACGAAAATACTAAACCAAACACGTTTTCGTAAGCAGTTTTGGTTTCAGTGAAACTGAAATCATGAAAACAGATTTGATTTCGCTAACCAAACAGGCTCTAATGTTCCTAACCTTATCTTTTCCCCTATTAGCTAGAGGTTTCAGGTTTGGATTGGTATTGAAATTATTTAAAGCCGGAGAAACCTTATCCGGTTATTGAAATCTAATTTGATCTCCTTATTTGTAATGCTATTATTTAAAGATAAACTTGTATCTATCTCAATCGAAACTGGAACAAGGATAGTGTCAAAACTAGGTTCCTTAGGACCCTTATTTATATAAGCATATTTAATTTCAGTTAGGCCAAGAGCAGATACACTCTTATATATCATTTTTGGGTCATCTTCTTCTTTACTACTTTTATCAATATTATCCTCGTTATCATGATCAATTATTTCACATTCAAAGCAAAAATTAGGTAATCTTTCATACTTTGACAGCTTAAAATAAACCCATGTCGGGGTTTTCTAATTCATATTCTCTGCTTAATACGTTGAGTAAAATCAATTTCAATATAAATACAAATACAAATAAATTTTTTACTCTCTCAATTAAAAGATTGATCATCAATTATAGACTTATCAATCAAAGAGGCAATTTTAAAAAGGATTTTGTTTGACCAATAATTCATAGGTAAATCAGGAAATTACACCCAAGTATGAGCAGGGTTATTCTTTGAAAAAACTTCAAAATTTTGTTACCACGAAAAGCCAGGGCCACCGGAGATTTTTTTAGTTAATCAATTTACTTCTTTAGTCTTTACATACAAATAGATGTGGTATTACATGTTGTGGGGTTATGTTTTAGTCATTTTATTAAATATCATCTTTCTTATGAAAAATGATATTAAATTCCTTTAAAAAAAACAAAAAATCATTTGTTATTTTAAATAATAATTTGACCTGTCCTAATTTATCTTCTAAATTAAATTGAACCGGGCCCCACATCCTCTCAATTAATTTGAACCGCCCCAGGTTTCATCCGGACCGGGTTTAGTCATAATTCTATATACTTGCCTCTCTTAACCGAGATCCTTCGCTGTCAACGCGACTTCAACTGCGCCGTGTGGTGCCGAGTGGAGACTAGCGTGAGGGAAAGAAGTCGAAGGGTCGGCCCATGGCGAGGAGGGCGGAGGAGGAGTACGATTACTTGTTCAAGGTGGTGCTGATTGGGGATTCCGGGGTGGGGAAGTCCAACCTCCTCTCCCGCTTCACCCGCAATGAGTTTTGCCTCGAGTCCAAGTCCACCATCGGCGTTGAATTCGCCACTCGAACCCTCCAGGTCAGTTTCCGTATCCCTTCGATCCCCTCCCCGCTGCGATCCCGTCCCTGTTGTCTCTTTCTATTGCATTCGATTTCTCGTTTGATTGTTTTCTTTTCGATTTGTGTATTGACTCGTGAGGTTCTGCTTTGGATTTTCTCCTGGATGGCCTTGCTTATGTTAGGAACGATGACCTTTGGTATATATAGGTTTTTATTATTAAAATTCATTTATTTGGATATACGAGTTTTTACAATAAAGGGAAAATGGCTAAAAGTTGCTCTTTTAGTTGGTTGAATCCGTTTCTTAAATTCTCTTCCTTCACTTTGATGTTTATGTTCCCTTCTGTTAAATTCCCGTTTAATTTCTTGATCTATGGATGTTTTTGTTTATTGTTGATTCTCACCTCTTTGCTTTGGAATTAAATTAGGTCATCCACCCACAAATTTACATGTCTCTGGATCTGCCAGAGCTAATGTGATACATTATTAAGTGAGGATCTATTTAGTTGTGGAATGAGAAAGGGAGCAAACTGATTACGGAAAAAGCAAGCTTAAATTATTTGTGAAGTGTAGAATAATTTCAGAAGTAAGGTGTTAAAATAGGTGGCATAATTTTCTCTGAATATAATGAATGTTAGTACTTCACTGGTGGATGGGATGATTATTTATTGCTTAGCACTAGCCATTCAATCATGAGTCATAGTATCCATACAAAAATATTAGTAAAATTTTATATATCTAAAATTAATAACTGCAAAGGCCATGTGCATGTAAATTAGAGTTTGTGGCAATAAGCTGTGAACTTTTCACAATGTTTTAAAATGTGATACTCGATCTTCTATTTATTTACAAGTTTATTTATTGTGGTAGGTTATAACTTAATTTTAAGAGATTGAATCAACATTGCCATGTTCCACCACATGGCAATGCAGGACAGAATTGTTCCACCCTGTGTGGACCAGTCATCCAGATGTTCAGGCATGTGCCACATATCAAGCTAGTTACTCTCTTGGTCATACCTTAAAGGTAACACATGGTTTGAGCGAGGCCATATTTTTGTTTTATGTATGCTTCCGTATGTACTAAATCGGGTTACTTAGTAATCTTTCAAACATGTGCTTCATATTAGGACAAGATTTGCCCTTGAAGTCATTGTAGCAAGCATGTAATTACACTTAGATAAGGTGACCACTAGCAATGAGGAGATTATATTGGTTAATAGGGCTTCTGATCTGCTCAATAAAGAGGATACTAACATAAATATATGGAAATATGATTGAATTATTTGAGAATTTGTCATTTTAGATAATTAGTATGTCTATTTTGTTTCTTTGTCTATCCATGCTTACGGCTGAAATGTGGATTTCAAAGTGTAACTTGGGTTGGTAGCAACTTAAGCCTAACACACCTAAACTGATCAAAGAGTCAGATAGAATGTTCTTTATATACAACTTCAGGTATGCAATACTGTTTTGATCTTGAAGTGGCATAACCAATAAAAACCGGTGTTCCCAATCCCACCACCCTCCCATCCCCTTCATGTATTATATTCCAGGCTTCCAGCTGCTCTTAAGACAAAATCAAGAAATGAAATACATAAGAGATGCTTGGTTTGGCTTATTCTTGCATGCGTTGAGCTAGAGTTCTTTAATTATTTTATCCTTCGCAATATCAATCTTTGAAGGCTTGAACATCCAAAGTCCAAGCACATATGAATGTAATAGAGAAATGGTTCTATTTTCTTTAAATGTTCTTAAGAGATATATGCATGTCACTGGTGGCACACCTTTAGTAATTTGTGTCTTTTGGTTTACCCGTCTTCAATTTTCCATTTACATCTATGCAAGAACCAAAAAATGAGCTATCATTTTGGTAGACATATTGGCTCCCACTCTGCATTTTACCATGATCCTTGATATATGGGTTATTCTGAACTTAGAATTATGTTTGTTAGTCCCTTCAAATGGGTACTGTTGTGTAGATCCTATAGAAGCTTTCTTACGTTTTTCAAATGTTTGAAAAGTGCATATATATCCATAATCTTCCATAAGCTTATTTTGTTCTTCTCACTTGGTTCAACTTTTTCAAGGTCGAAGGCCGGATGGTAAAATCACAGATATGGGACACGGCCGGCCAAGAGCGATACCGAGCCATAACCAGTGCCTATTACCGTGGAGCCCTTGGAGCAATCCTAGTCTATGATGTTACCAAACCAATAACTTTTGAGAACATAAGCAGGTGGCTCAAAGAGCTTCGTGATCATGCTGACTCCAATATCGTCATTATGCTTATTGGTAACAAGACTGACCTCCTGCACCTTCGTGCGGTCGACACACAAGATGCCGAGAGCTTTGCAGAGAAGGAAGGTCTTTCATTCATTGAGACATCTGCCTTGGAGGCCACCAATGTGGAGAAGGCCTTTCAGGTCATCCTTGCCGAGATATGCCATATTATTAGTAAGAAGAACATCTCTTCCGATGAGCCCGGGACAGGACCTGCTGGAGGTATCAAAGAAGGGAAGACCATATCAGTCTCAGAATCAGACTCTGTCACAAGGCGGCAATGCTGCTCAACATAGTGAAAGACCAATCGCTCTCCTTTTGCTTCATGTAAATTTTGGTGTTATTGGCTGTGGTTTGCTCGAGTCCTCTGTTCCTCTTTCTTTTAAAAACTTGATGTATCTTCTCTCAATTGTTATGAAACAATGCGTAATATAATTGGTGTTTCTACTTCATTGAAATGGCAAGAACAAGATTTTATTTTATTCTGTTCGCAATGGCACATTGAAGGATATTATGTTCTGTGGAATTCCTTCTTATTGTTTTATGTACACATGCTCCATGCTTATATGGTATATAATTTCTTGACTTATGGCCTTATAGTTGAAATTTTGATGAGGAAAATAAATTAATAATACAAAATTGTAACCTTCTGAAACAAGTGAACTATTTTAGAAAATATTTTGGTCAAAGGGGTGAAAAGAATTTATTTCTTTTTTTAAAAAAAGTAGGATTAATTATAAAATTTGATGTATTTTTTTAATCTATTTTCACTTTTTACTTTTTCTAATTTAATACATCACTTCTCGATTTGTTACAAATCTATCTCACCCTCTATGTAACGTGATCCGTTGACTGAATTTGATGGGGCCGAAAAAAAGAGAGTTAATGTTCGCGTCTGAATGCTGATTGGGATTATTAGCCACATTAGCATTTAGACGACGAAGTTGACGTTGGGTAGATAGTGGGGTATATTTGTAACAAATCGAAGAGTGGTGTACTGAATTTAAAAAATTAGAAAAGTGAGGATAGATTAGGTAAACACGTCAAAAATCGAGATATATTTTGTAATTAACCTTGTTGCTGACTGGGTTTGGTGGGCCCGAAAAAAATAAGTTAAAAAAAATTACGTCTGAATGCTGACTGAGATTATTAGCCACATCAGCAACGCTGCGTCAGCATTCAAACGACAAAGTTGACGCTGGATAAACGGTGTGATATATTTGTAACAAATCGAAAAGTGATGTACTAAATTGAGAAAATTGAAAAGTGAGGATAGATTAAAGAAATGCATTAAAATTCAGGATATATTTTGTAATTAATCCAAAAAAATAATATAAAGTCCAAAAACGAAAAATAAACTAAGACTAAAGAGAAATGAAAATGGATGAGCATTTTATTTTGAAGAGAAAAGGTTATCAAATTGAAGCGGAAAAGAAGAAAAGCGTTGACGACAATTATTTCCTACAGCTGTCTCGCTTTAGATTAAGGACAAAATCCAATGCCTGCAGTTGTCCTGTGGCTGGGAATGACGAAATGCCTCAGCCTGCCTTCCTGCTCCTGCAAGTATCCCTCGCACAAGAAGCTCCTCGAGAACTTGTCCTCCACGACCCTATCCACGTCATGCACAAACACATCCGTCTCCCCCTCCCTCCTCCCCCTCGCCGCCATCCCCGCCGTGTATATCGCACCCATCCTCCCCGGGGCCCCGGCGAAGAACCCCGTCGGCGCGTCCACCATTATCAAGTCCCATTCCACCTCGTAGAACACGCTCGGAAGCTTCCTCAGCGCTAAAGGACACTTGGATCGCTTCATATCATGATCCCCAACCATCGTGCACTCCTCCGACTTCCTCAACTCTAGCAGCTCCTCCGCCTCGCTCACCTTGGTGTCGTAGGTAACGTGGTACGAATCCAACGCCGGGAACTCGCGCTTGACAGCCTGAATCCACGACGCGTCCTCCTCAAGGAAGATGGTGCGCCCGCCGTGGTTGAGCGCGCTCCACATGGGGCTGTCGCGGCCGAGGCCGAAGACCAGGAAGTTGCAGGGGGACTTCTTCTGCAGGACTCGAGCGGCGACGGAGATCTCATTGAGGGTCTGCTGCGGAGTGACGTTCGAGGTGGCGTAGTGGATAATGGTGCTCGCTAGAGAGAGCGGGATCTTGGTGCATGAAGGTGTTTGATGAATTGCCGAGGAGGATTGCAGCGACGTGCTTTCTTGAGCAGGTGGCGAAGATGAAAGCCTGGACTTTAGTATGTAAAGGGCGATAAGCACAAGGAAGAAGATGAGGAAGAGCTTGAACTTAGAAGCATTGTTATGGACCTTGGTCCTCATGAGCTTCAACTGATGGTTTCAGGAACTATTCTTCAATGGCAATGTGAAGTTTGTATTGATGAAGAAGAGATGGATGAATGGTTGTATATATGTAAGAAGAGTGAAGGAAAAGGAGGAGGTTGAAGGTGTTGGGCTTAATTAACTTCACCTTCTTCTTTAAGTGAAGTGTGTTTAATTTTCTTATTTCTTAAACTTAAAGTTGAAGCAATAAGGGAACAGCGGAATGATGAAGACAGAAGACCAAATGTGAGCTAGCTAGCTTTTGTTTATTATGTTTAAAATGCATTTGCTAATAAAAATAAAATCAAAGAAATGAAATTATTTATGGATATAAAATAGTATATGGGACAGAAATGTTTCATCCTTTATTATTTATGGATATAAAATAGGAGATGCACAAAGACCTCGAATTACAAAGAGGGAAGTGAGAACTCGGTGATGGGAAATTGTTGGTAATGATAAAATTGAGTTTTGCATCACTTTTAAATTAAAAGTCATCAAGGATTTTGAGTCATCAAGGCGTGTGGTGCACCCCTTGGGCAGTACTATGCACGTGGACGACCAAAGAATTGTCCCGGAGGGATAGATCACAGCAAAATGAGAACAAAATTTTTGTACAGCCTTCGACTGCAGGAGGTATTGTAATGATTGCCGTGTGTTTTAATTAGCATGCATCTCCAAGCAAAAATAATCGGTTGCACAAGTCGAACAAAATTAGGGTGCGTTTATTTACAAAAATTTAGAATTAATTTTAGTTTCGTGAAAATTAAAATAAGTTTTCGAATTTTAAGTTTTTTATTTCGATTTTTTTGTTTGGCGAAAATATATTTGTTTGACATATCTTTTTTTCATATTTCGCGAAACGAAAACAACGAAAACTCGTTTGTTGTGTGTTATTTTCGATGACTATTTTCAAGACGAAAATTGAAACTGCGTTTGTTTATCAAACATAGTATCTGTTTTAAAATTTTACTTTAGAATTTTTTAACTCAAACTTTAGTAATATTAATTATGTTAATTAGTAAATAAATATTATTTTATTAATTAATATAAATATATAAATATAAAAATATGTTATTTTTATTTTTTATTTTAAAAAATATTACTATACTAAAAAAATAAAAAATAATATAAATATAAAAATATTATTTTATTAATTAATATAAATAAATAAAATAAATAAATATGTTCTATTGTTCTAACATGAACAATGAGATCTTATTAACCATGTCTTTAAGCCCTTTACTACTTATTTTCTTTTGGACTAGTACACCTAATTTTTCTATTTACCTTCTATTTATGTAGGTTGAGATGAATATATTAAACGAAAAATTCAACGCTGTTACTGTTTATTTCACTAGTACAACTTGAGAGCAGCTGCTCATGAAGTGCTATTTATATGTTACAGAATTGCTTTGAAGACTTGCTGAGTTTTCTAGATTGATATTGTTAACTACAGAGTTGTTTGAGAAACTATTTACACATCCTGATATTTTTTGAACAAAATAAGTAATCAAATAAATTTAAGGTCGACGCTTATGATATAAGTGAAAGACAATGTAAACTTTGAATTTCACGATATAACTCACAATTGCTTCAAATCTTCAACATAATCTTTAGGTTGATTATACTGACTCATTGATCAATTTTAGAATTTTTTTATGTGTATAAAAATATACAAATGTACAACAAAAATTAAAAACAAACTTATGTAATGAATTTAAATACATCCAATTGAATTCTAATCCAGTGAATTCAAATATTTTTGGTAGCACAAGTAAACCTCAGCTCGCTCAAAAATAGACGGCCCGATTCCACCACCTCCAGCAGCACCGAGTTGGAGAAGAAGATGAATGATTGATATAAATGCGTATTTGGCATCAGAATTATATAAATGTAGGACTATGAAGGAAAATGTGTATCACCATTAGTTGGTGACCGCCTCCAATTCATAGTCCACCAAAAATAGGTTTGCTCATTATTTAATAACCACACAAGAATAAAATCAGCACAACCACACAAGAATAAAATCAGCACAACCACACAAGAATAAAATCAGCACAACCACACAAGAATAAAATCAGCACAACTACGCAAGGATAAAATCAGCACAACCACACAATAACATCAAAATCCTAGATCAAAAAATAAATAATATAATAATGAGTAATATTATTTTACGATTTTAGGAGGAAAGTGCGCATAACCATTAATTGGTTATCGCCTCCAATTCCTCGCCGATGAAAATAAATTAAAAAATATAAAATAACAGCACAACAACCTATAATTACGACATCACAGCAGCAATATATCTAAAATATGATATCATCACAGCATATATACACCCAGCAGCAATATATCAAAAAATACCATCAAAATAACATCTTATTTACACAAAAATACAATAGCAATAACAATAAGTACTAGTAATCCCTTGAATCCCATATCAAGGAGCTTATTAATTTTGGCCTCTATTTGATGAAACGGTTGATGGAAGCTATGGTTCACTTCTTCTTCCCCGTCGCGTATGGTTGATGCAATGAGAGTGATCCATTGAAAGAATCAACAACCTTTGGGGCTTGAAGAGCAAGCCGCAAATAAACAGCCAGGATTCTTTGAAGTTTCACTCATTCGTACTACAGCTTTTATACCGCAATAATATATTCTGTTATGGTATCGTAAATATATTGTATTCACTACTAGAAACTTCGTCTTCAGCAACGGCTATCAGTGACGGCTGCTCAAGCCGTTGCTATTTGCAACGACATTCTTACGGCCGCTCGAGCCGTTGCAGAAAACTGTATCTGCAACGGCTTTCTAACGGAAAACCAAGCCGTTGCTGATTATTTTAATTATCAGCAACGGCTTTCGGACGGAAAGTCGAGCCGTTGCTGATATTTTAATTTTCAGCAACGGCTTTCTAACGGATAAGTGAGCCGTTGCTGATGATAACTTATCAGCAACGGCGTTCTAACGGGTGAGTGAGCCATTGCTGATAAGTTTATATAGGGCACCAGTCGCGCCCAACCCTTCTTCCTCCCGCTGCTGTCGCCGCTCCTGCCGACGCCACTCGCCGCCGCTGCTGCCGCTGCTGCCGACGCCGACGACGCCGACCGCTGCTTCCGACTTGTTCAGGTATGTCTCCTCCCCGCGGCCGTCTCTTCCCTGCGGCCGGCGGGAATCACCCGACCGAAACCCTAGAAATAGGGTTTTGGCCGGCGGCGGTCGGCCGATGGCCGCCGCCGGACCTTCTGTAGTGGCCGGACAGTGTGTCCGGCCACTGTACGCCGGCGCCGGAGGGTGGACTCCAGCGCCGGAATTTATAATTTATATATATAATTTATATTATGTTATAATTGTTAATTAATTATTTTATAATTGTTAATTAATTGTTTAGATTAATTATTTAATTTGTTAGATTAATTATTACGGTTTAGATTAATTTCGGACGCGCGCCGGAATCGTCCACTTCGGACGCGCGCCGGAATCGTCTACTTCGGACGCGCGCCGGTATCGTCCAATTCGGACTCACGCCGGAATCATCCACTTCGGACGCGCGCCGGAATCGTCCACTTCGGACGCGCGCCGGTATCGTCCAATTCGGACTCGCGCCGGAATCGTCCACTTCGGACGCGCGCCGGAATCGTCCACTTCGGACTCGCGCCGGAATCGTCCACTTCGGACGCGCCCCGAAATCGTCCAATATGGACTCGAACTGTCTCGAAACATTTAGAAAATAATCATCCTCCGACGAGTTGATATGTTTCACGTACGCATCGACGATCGGATATGATTTAGCAAAACCTTAGATCCGTTCGGGAATTGTATGTTCGTGTAAAAGAAGTAGATGATCTTTTATACGACGTATAATTCTTGAATTGTCCCTGATTGGATAATTTGGGAATATAGTTATTTGTACTGCACTTACGTTTTTATTTTAACTGTTAACTAATTATTCTAAATTTCGGCAACATCTCTCTTGTTCTCCGATACGCGCCCAGATGATATGCGTATTCGGAGAACTGTAGGGAGATGCTGTCGAAATTTAGAATAATTAGTTAACAGTTAAAATAAAAACGTAAGTGCAGTACGAATAACATAAATCCCGAATGGAATAGGACAATCTCACCTAAAGACATTAACCAAAGAAATTGTCATTGATTGACAGAATCATGTCGGCTGATCGAAGTTGGATGTACCGACGTCTTGATCGTGGAGCTTTAACGAATGAGTTTCGATTAGGCGTAACGTACTTCCTCAATTTCGCCTATTCGAATCGAAATTTCGTTAGCATGGGTGATCAAATCCGATGTCCGTGCCGCATTTGTTCAAATGGATGATTTTTCGATCGGGAGACTGTCACTCTGCATCTATATACCAAAGGATTTGCACCAAGATATTTTCTATGGACTTGTCACGGGGAGTCACGCGAAGTCGGGACGTCGAGCAATCCTGTCGTTCAGACATATGGCGAATCTTCCTCTGCTGGTGCTTCTTCATCCAGTCAATGTAGGGGGTCAAATCCCTATAGAACTATGATACTTGATAGTCTTGGGGGTCAATTCCACCTGAATGATAATATTGATCGGCCAGATCTTCAGACATCAGTCCCACCAGATACTACAGCGGTTGATATCACAGAAGTAGGGGCTGCGATAGAGATTGAATTACCGAATAAAGAAGGTGCAGAATTTTACGAGATGTTGAAAGCTGCCGATGAACCTTTGTATGAGAATTGTTCTAAATACACTAGGTTTTCAGCAATGACACAGCTCTTAAGCATCAAGGCCGATTGTAATATCAGCGGAGTTGCGTATGATCGGATTGCTGGATTGATTAATGGAATGCTGCCTACTGATAACAAGTTTGAGCCTACTTTTTATAAGACTAAAAAGCTAATGAGAAAATTGGGGCTTGGGTACGAAAAAATACACGCGTGCCAAAATAACTGCATTTTATATTATAAAGAAAATGTGCAGTTGGATAAATGCCCTGTATGTCAACACCCTCGTTACAAGGAGAAGAAATCGGTCCGACAGAAAAATATCCCGTTTAAGGTGCTTCGGTATTTTCCACTAACACCGAGGCTTCAAAGGTTATTCATGTCGGAAAAGACAGCCCCCTACATGAGTTGGCATGCAAGAAGTCGTGATGATACAGTAATGACTCATCCATCTGACAGTGAAGCATGGAAACATTTGGATACATGTTATCCTTCATTTGCTAGGGATACTAGAAATATCAGATTGGGATTGTGCACAGATGGTTTTAATCCGTTTGGACATTCTGCAACTCCTTATTCAGTTTGGCCAGTGCTGCTGACAGTTTATAATTTGCCACCGTCAATGTGCATGAAAGATGAATTTATTTATCTTTCGATGATTATTCCGGGTCCTAAGGGTCCGCGAAAAGAAATTGACATATTTCTCAGACCCTTGATAGATGAATTGAAAACATTGTGGACTGAGGGAGCTGTCACTTATGATTGGCATCGGAAGCAAAACTTCAATTTAAAGGCCGCGGTCTTGTGGACAATCAATGATTTCCCGGCGTACGGCATGTTGTCGGGTTGGAGCACTCACGACCGACTCTCTTGTCCGTATTGTATGGAACACTCTAAATCAATCAGTCTTCAGAACGGACGAAAAATCTCATTCTTTGATTGTCATCGTCGATTCCTACCGGTTAATCACCAGTATCGAAGGAATCGTAATAAATTTACTAAGGGCAGAGTCGAAAGAGATGGGCCACCACCGATGTTGTCTGGTGAACAAATGTTAGCACGTGTTTCAGCACTTCCAGATATAGTATTTGGTCGCAATGAAAGAGTGTCAGGTTTTGGCCAAACACACAACTGGGTGAAAAAAGTATCTTTTGGGAATTGCCCTATTGGAGTTCATTATTGATTCGACATAATTTAGATGTCATGCACATTGAAAAAAATATGTTTGATAATATTTTCAACACTGTGATGGATATTTCTGGAAAAACTAAAGATAATGTCAAAGCCCGACATGATCTGAAAATACTTTGTAAAAGACCAGAGTTGGAGTTACAAGAGGTCAACGGACGATATCTGAAACCGAAGGCCCTATATGTGTTAAATAAACAACAGATCAAAGATGTTTGTCAATGGGTAAAAGAACTCAGATTACCCGATGGATATGCTTCAAACTTATCTCGATGTGTGAACGTCGATGATTGCAAAATATCAGGGATGAAGAGCCATGATTGTCATGTATTCATGCAGAGATTACTTCCGATCGCATTTCGAGATCTTCTACCTGATAATATTTGGGGTCCGTTGACTGAATTAAGTATATATTGTTGAAATAATATACAAGATTTGATCGTCTTCCACGTAACGACGACGGGGGTGTTCGACATTCAGATGGACGTTTAAATATATTTTGTCACTCTGGTCGTGCTTTTGGTTCTCGTCCATCTCGACACTTAAGCGATGAAGAGTATCATTTGGCACACTTGTATGTATTACTCAATTGTCCAGAGATTGAACAATTCATTGAAATATTTGACATTGAGATGGTGCAAAAATACTCTATTCACAACGATCAAGAATTGGAGAGATTACGGAATCGTGATTTCCCTACTTGGATTCAGACTTACAGCAAAGATCACAGAGCTAAAATAGATAAAAGAATATTTGAGTTTGTTAGTGGACCGTCGCGACTTGTGTTGTGCTATAGCGGATATTTTGTTAACGGGTATAAATTTCACACACTTGAATATTCATCTACAAAAAAGACGATGAATGCTGGGGTCTGCGTGAAAGGGACAACCTATGTTGAATGTGATATGGATTTCTATGGACTGGTGGAAGAAGTGATAGAGTTGCACTACTTCGGCTTGAAATCAGTGATCCTATTTAGATGTCATTGGTTCGATACAACATAAAGGGGCATGAAAGTTCATCCAAAATACAAACTTGTTGAGGTCAATTACAAATCGAAATTGGCAGCAAATGAGCCTTTTATATTGGCATCACAAGCCGAACAAGTATATTACGCGAAGTATCCGGCTCGAAATAAAGATAGAGCGGATTGGCGTGTAGTCTGTAAGATAAAAGGTAGAGGAAAAATTGATCCGATAGTAGGAGAAAATGATCCTCCTGGTTTCTATCAAGAAGATGATCTTCCTGCTGTGGATCGTATTATTCCAATACTCGAGGATGCAGACACAACGTCAATTCAATTAGAAGTTGAATATGCTGATGATGACGATCATGAAATTGAGGAAGCTGGAGATGAAGAAGATGAAGAAGAGGAAGAAGAGGAAGAAGAAGAAGAATTCGAAGACTATTATTCAGATGATGAAGAATAATTGTAAAGTATATATTTTATTAAATATATCTCTACTATTTATACAATAATCTGATTATATGTCTGTTCGACAGATATGTCTGGTCATGGTTATCGACGCAGGAGAGTTTCGGAGTCTCCGATCGGTGAGACTCCAGCACTTACTCATGCTGCTGATCCACCTGTTGCTGATCCTCATTCCGATGATACTGCCGAGGCTAGTACATCCAGACGTAGGCGGCCACGCGGGCCGAACAGGTGGCAGCCTCCACCAGCCACAGAGTCACGTAGATTGATTAGCGTGATTGGGGAGCGGTAATATATCATGAATTATGAATCATTACAAATTCATTATATCATAATATAATATTAAAATTTATTTTTGTTGTGCAGGTTCGAGCAAAAAGAAGTGCCGAGGAGCATTTCTTCTACTATTCGACGATACATGCACGAGGCATGGCCTACGTGGTCTCACGTGCCTAGCGAGCACGTCGACATGTTATGGCGCGAGTTTGAGGCACGTATTATTATTATTTTTTACATGCATGATGATATATTAATATTGGTATTGATATTATTATTTTGCAGGCTCGCTATACATGGGCCGAGGACCAGAGGCCCTTCATTTACGCTGCCTGGGAGGCTATTTCCCGGGCAAGGTACAACGGGCAGCTGGGGCAGGCTCGGTCCCAAGCGATGGCCCGAGCTGGGACCACTAACATCGCGGAGACTCGGGGATACGGCCCCAGTTGGATTACTCCGGATATATGGGACCAGCTCGTGGGGATATGGTCAACGGATCGATGGCAGGAGGTTTCTCAGAATGCGGCTAGAAATCGCATGTCGGGAGGAGCAGCGTGTCACACCGGCGGCTCTGTTGCATTTGCAGTGCACGCAAACCGTATGGTAAGTATATCTTTTAATTATATATTTTATTTGTTATTATGTGTACTAATTAATGTATTTGTTTTGTAAATGTAGACGACGGTGTCGGATGACGGGAGTGTCCAGCGACCCTCCCCGATGGCGGTGTTTGAGCGGACTCACCGTCGAGCACATGGGACGGGGGAGTACATCGACAACCGCACTGCATACATTATGGTAATTATATATTTGTTTAAATTATTCATTATATAATTATAATTTAAGTTTTATGATAAATATTAAACAAAAAATCAAACTCGAGTAGGAGACCTACAGCCAGACGGTGGTGCAGCGCGGGGGTACCCCCGAGGACTTTGACGCAGCATCGTGGGTCGAGGCCGTAGGTGGCTGGGACCATGGCCGCGTATGTGGCTTCGCAGATAGTGGTCATGCGCGAGCCGTACTAGGGCCACTTGGGGCACCGACCCCTCCGGTCGCTGGTGAGCGGCCGTCCACCTCTAGATCCAGTTATGATCATAGTAACAGAATAAGGACTCTAGAGGAGACGGTCGCGCGTCAGACTGAGATGATGGAGCGCCAGAGTCAGATGATGGCAGATATACAATCTATGCTACGCAACATGTCAGGTCATCCCGAAGCAGGCATCTCTTCGGCATCATCTAATCCGTCGTCCTCGAGTCAGTCTACGCCGGTGTACACTCAAGCGCTCCAGACCCCGCCATATAATCCAGACCATCCTCCATCTTGATCGTGAGATTTTTTGTTTGGATATTGAACTTGTTTAACTTATTTTGTTTGGATATTGATACTTCAATTTTGCATTTGAATTGTTTTTATACTATCGTGGATAATTATCAATATAAGTATAATTGTTTTGATGTATATATGTTGGTGTGTTTGTGATGTGTGAATGAATGTGTATGAGGTGTTTGTGATGTGTGAATGAATGTGTGTATGAGGGTATGGGTGTGTGAGTTATGTATCAGATAAATGTATCAATGTATCAATGGAAATTTGAAATTTTCAAATTTTCTGGTTGCAGGTATTGGTCATCAGCAACGGCTTTCCCACGGGTATCCGTGGGAAAGCCGTTGCTAAAAGTGTATCGAAAGCCGTTGCTGATGACCTACAGCAACGGCTTAGCGACGGCGTTTTACTAACGGCGTTGCTACGGACTCAGCGGCCGTTGCTATTAATGTTATCAGCAACGGCTCAACGCGACTTTCTGTCACGGCGCTATTGCAACGGCTCAGCCGTTGCTGATGACCATTTTTCTAGTAGTGATTTTTACTTATGCGACTTGAGGAAGCTGTCATACTATTCTATTATGATATCGCAAGTATGTTAGTATATTATTGGTACTATGCACTAACAAAATTAATAAATTCAAAGCATCATGAAAATAACATCATTGTATCTATTAACATAAAAAATAAAAATACATCATCGGCGATGCGCCCAAAGTTGATTAGCGATACCCTCACGAATATCATGCATTACATTTTGGCCAGAAGAAGGTTCACCTATTGATAATGTAGGTTCATTATCATCATCAATAATAACTTCTTCATTGTTCCAAATTTCTACTAATTCATCAAAAATTTTATATTTAATAATAAAGTTGTGAATTGCACGACAAGCCAATACAATACTTCATTGTCTTGAAACCCTGTAGTTCGGCATCATCTTTAGGATCGGAAAATGTGCTTTTAAGAGTCCAAAGCATTGTTCGATAACATTCCGACAAGATGAATGTCGTTGGTTGAACAATTCTCTTTTAGACGTTGGGCCTCGACTACGATAATCTGACCGATGATATCTTTCACCTCGATAAGGTGCCAAAAATCCAGGTACATTAGGATATCCGGCATCGACCAAATAATATTCATCTATCAATATAATATATAAAATGCATTAGTAATAAAACCAATACAAGAATGTGATTATGGTCCATGAATTTTACCTCCGTTTGGCATCGGAAAATCCGTGTTAGGAGAGTATATTGTATGTGCAAAAATTTGCGAGTCATTTGCGGTTCCCTCCCAACCCGCCTTCACATATGTGAACTGCATGTTATGGGCGTAGGCCGCCATCACATTTTGTGTTGTTGTTCCCTTACGACCACGATATAAAGATGATTTGTTGGCGGGAACGAAAGCGGAGACATGAGTCCCATCAATTGCCCCTATGAAATTCTACAAAACCATGCTTCAATTAGTAAGACCCCTTAAGGCTAAAATAATGTGCCTAAGTGTTTTACATTACCTTAAAATATGGAAACCATCGTGGATTTCCATGAATCTCCGATTGAATTATTCGCGGTTCACGAGGTTGTATAAGTTCGGTTCCCAACCTTAGAACCGCTTTAAGTACATACTTGAACTATTTGTGACATGTTTGAGTTGAGTGTTGGTATCGCTCTGCAACTACTCGAACTCGTTCATTGTGACAAATTGTATACATGAACATAGCGACAGTTTCTTCCACATAAATATTTTTATCTTCTAAGCCTAATCTCCTAAGTTCACCACATAATCTTAGGAAGAGAGATGGCTTCATACGAAGATTTTCGTAGCATCTAATTGGACTATGTATCAACTCTTGGACGTAGTCAGCATCTCTCAACATTGAAGTGTGTACTGCTCTTCGTGGAGGAGCATTTAGTTGGTTGTCTAATGATTCTATTATATCCAACATTATTACTAATATAACATCATCATAATATTGCTCTTCATCACTATCTGATTCATGTGATGTATTTGGTGGATGATTCATTCTACGACAACATAGAGAAAGAAATCATCACACAAATATGCAATTCATCTTAAACTTAAATAAGCAAAAATCTAAAACAGGAATAAGCAAACAAATATTCTTTTATTCTAAACCGAAATAAGTATCCGAAACAAATAAAGTAACAACACTGAAAAAGTATCCGAAATAAATAAAGTAACAAGACTGTATGCAAAGGTGCACATAGTGTTTAGTTCAAATTACACAAATGACAGTCCACTCACTCACTACAAAGTTTCCAAGAAGTTCTTTAGTTTGTCATCTTGCAACGTCATAATAAGTATCCGAGATTCCGCATTAGCAAGCATGAAATGACAAGTCTTTGCATGAGTTTCTATAGATAGCCCCTGCAAATTACTAATGCGCTCAACGCAATTTGCTAGACTATATGGATCTGCGGGTGGGGGTGTAGTACACACTGATGTTGCCTCACTTCGAACACGACGAGCTGCAAAGTGTTCACTAATGAGTTCATACATCTTTTGCCTCTCTTGCTCTAGAGATGTTCTCGCTGATGATTTACCTCGTTTCTTACTGCGGCTACGACTTGAATAAATAGATGGACGTCGAGGGATTTCATGGTCGTTATCCCCCGTGTCCTCCTATTCTCTTCCTCTTCCACAAGAGGCTCCTTACCGCGTTGATTTTGCCCCAATAATTCCTCATCTAACTAACGCTCCTCAGATGAATTCAAAGGCGTCTGTGTAGATGATCAGGCCATCCCACCAATTGCCGATTGATTTTGGAAAATTAATTCCAGCAATGTGTAGTTGGCAGGTGGCCCATTCTTAAACTGTTTGAAACACTCTTTTTTTCCTCCTCTCTGCACACGAAATAAACTCTATTAAAATGCTACCCAACATACAACCTTACTCTATTACGAAAATCCTTACCGTGCTATTCCACATCGTTTCGTCAGCCTCAATCCTCCATGTGTCGGGATTCCAGGTGACCTCGGTGTGATTAATCAACTCTTGGAAGTCTTTAAACATACGATGAAGGCGATTCTTCTTTCCCTTACACTGATCGACCCCGTATCTAGTGCCACATTTTTCTAGAAGCCTATTGCTAATTTATTCACATACAAGCTTGTCAAAATTCAAAGTACCTAATTTTGTTTGTTTATTATGCAATATAAACAAAAAATCCTCCGTAGCATTTTTGGACCAGTTTTTCGACTTCTCCCTCGGATTACGATGGAGACCCATATATAATTACATCTATTAAAAAATAACATGAATTATAATACAAGCAACAGTCAATAGAAAAATAACAGTCAACAACTTGCATGAATATTAAACATTCATGAACTATAACATGAATTATAATACAAGCAATATGAATATATACACATGCAAATAAAATTAATTCTCATTTTACCCTCGACCAAGCATGAACATGACTCATACTATTATATGAAGCATGAAGCATAAACAAGACTGAACCAAAGTAGCCAAGACTGAACAGATTAAAACAAGCAACATGACTATAATACAAGCAACATGACTTATACTATTATATGAAGCATGAAGCATGAAGCATGAACAAGACTGAACCGAAGTAGCCAAGACTGAACAGACTAAAACAAGCAACATGACTTATACTATTATATGAAGCAGCATGAAGCATGAAGCATGAACAAGACTGAACCGAAGTAGTCAAGACTGAACATACTAAAACAAATAACATGACTATAATACAAGCAACATGACTTATACTATTATATGAAGCAGCATGAAGCATGAAGCATGAACAAGAGTGAACTGAAGTAGCCAAGACTGAACAGACTAAAACAAGCAACATGACTATAATACAAGCAACATGACTGATACTATTATATGAAGCAGCATGAATCATTCTGCATGAACAAGACTGAACAGAATTAATAATACAAGCAGCTTGAAGCATGAAGCATGAACAAGATTGAAGAGACTAATATTCAACTTGAAGCAGCATGAAGTATGAAGCATGAACAAGACTGAAGAGACTAATATTCAGCTTGAAGCAGCATGAAGCATGAAGAATGAACAAGACTGAAGAGACTAATATTCAGCATGAAGCATGAAGCATGAACAACACTGAACAGAAATAATAATCCGCATGAAGCATGAACAAGACTGAACAGACTGAAACAAGCAGCATGAAACATGAAACATACATCATAACACAATGAGATGGATAATGCATAGATAATGTACACATATAAACATTAATAAGATAAGAGATAAAACAGATAAACATTATCAGTTTAATGAAACATACATTGTCCATCAATTAATAGTGAAATGAAGCAGCATGATTAACAGTGATCAAATATACATGATAAGCAACAAAAATGAAGCCGCATTAATACATAATACATGATTAACACTGAGCTACGAATTACAAAAAACTGGTTACAAGCAACCAATTCATAATAGATATGTAAATTGGTAGAGACACATAATAGATATACAATGATAATAGTATACTAACTAATGATAAAATGTACACATCATATCTATACATATGTAATAAGATATGAACCAATAAAGAAACTGAAACAGAACCAATAACAGAACATAACAGTATATGTAATATCAGTATATACTAATTAAAGAACCAATAACAAAACATCAGTATAACATATGTAATAAAAGAACATTAAAAACATTAAAAACTGAAACACAACAGTATATATCAGTATATAACAAAATATCAGTATTAACTGAAATTACAAATGAACAGAACATATATACAAGCATAACAGAAGGACAATATACAAGCATAATAGAAGGACAGATATTTATATATACTGAAATAGATGGACAGTAATACATATAAAGAACCAATAACAGAAATCAGTATACATCATAAATCTTAGATCAAACAAAAGGAAAGTATACAAACATAACAAAAGGACAAATACTGATATATACTGAAATAGAAGGACAATAATAGATATAAAGAACCAATAACATAACATCAGTATACATTATAAACGTACCCTAGATCGAACAGAATGACAATATACAAACATAATCCTAGATCAAACATCATAAACCCTAGGTTAAATTCATAAACCCTAGATTAAAAAACCATCCATCAAAATAGAAGGGCAGTATACATCATAAACCCTAGATCGAATAGAAGGACAATATACAAGTATAAACCCTAGATCGAAAAATCAAGTATATGATTCGAACATCATCAACCCTAGATCAAAAACCCTAAATCAGATAACCATCAATTAAAGTACAAAAGAACCTCACAGCATCATGAACCCTAGATCTAAAACCAAGATCAGAAGATGGAACATCAAAACCAACAATCAAAACCCTAGCTCGGACAAACCCTAACTCGAATAAACATCAAAATATTGATCGAAAACCAATAAAATCGTAGATCGAATAACCCTAGGTCGAAAAAATATCGGAACTAAAAATATATTGAAAAACCCTAGGTCAAAAAATATCAGAGATCATAGAACATCAAAAAACATCATATCGGGAAGCCTAGATCGGGAAAACCCGAACATCAAATCTCGGAAGAACTCAAGAACATCAAAACCAACTCGGAAAAAATCTAACTCGAAGAAAGGAAACATAGATTGAAAAAACTCGAACATCAAATCTCGGAAGAACATCAAAACTCTAACTCGAAAAATGCCTAAAATCAAAAAGAAAAATATACCTGATGAACGAGATCGCCGACGGGTGATGAGCCAAATCTTTTTCACCGAAGTCGGCGACGAAAATCGCAAACCCTAGATCGAAAACGAAGGTGGCGACAACTTGTTGCCTGTGTCGCCAGTAGAAGCCGAATAGTATCGAGGGAGGTGTTTGGGTCGAGTGGGAGGTCGCGTGACAGAGCCGACGCGTGACTCGGGTTTTGTTTCATTTTTGATCGAAACGGGCGAAATGAGCGGGTTTCACATCTTAATTACAAGTATGCCACCGCTCGTTTCACCAATTTTCGCGAAAATGCGAAAACGAGCGGAAGCCGTTTTCTCGAATTGAATTGAAATAGTGTTTCGGGAAAACTCCATTTTCGCGAAATATATTCGAAAATGGGACGAGTTTTTCACAACAAACACCGTTTCGAATCCAGTTTTTAGTTTTTGCGAAAACGAAAACTGAAAATTGAGCAAACAAACACACCCTTATATTCCGGGTTTAACCAAAGTAAATCTAAAAACATCACACGTACGTGCTTAGGAATTAGGATTCCACCCAAGGTAACGTGCATAAATCTATCCAAGTAAATAATCAGGATTCCACTCAAATTCTATTCTGAAAATAGTCAAAGTCTCAATTTTAAGCTCATCAAAATTTTGTTGGACCGACAAAGAGCAGTAAACATTTTGAACAAAAATATTTCTCTACTGTTAAGAGTTTTCCTAAATCTATCCCAATATTTTATTTATATCTATAAGATATATTCTAATTTTAAATTTGTTTCAATTATATAGCACCATCAAGAAAGTGTTGATTGTGTTATTTGGATGTTGAAAATTCAAAAATATCATGTAATGATTTTTTTAATAAGGTTTAAAGGATTATCTATTTAATATATTATAACTTTTAAGAATTCTCTCAAATCTGTTCAGACTTCACATTTTCAACCAAAAGGAATTTCGTATTTTTTATTTATTTTAATTATATTTTATCATCAATTTGACGGTTAGGATGTTGAGTGGCATTACCGATGTGGATCAGAATTTCAATTAGTATCCTCAAATACATTTAAAAATAATGATATGTCATGAACTAAATCTTTGTGGTCCATGAATGATGCAATCAATATTAAGGAATGTTGTTGTAGTCGATCGATTGTTGATGAGAATGATCACAGTTCTAGCTTCGGACCACGACGATGCAAAATAAGTGAGGATGAGTGTAGGAAATATAAGGGGACACAAATTTTTCACAAATTTATTTAAAATTAAGAAAAAAAATTAAAAGATTTGGTGAAATAATTTTAATGTTTTTAAATATATTTAGGGATACTGCCTAGACTTTTGACCCATATCGATAATGTTACTAAGTATTGTAATAGTCAAATTGATAATAACTTAATAGTATAATATAATTGAAACAAATTAAAAAAACGAGGCTCGTATTGGTGGAAAATAAAAAGTTGAGATAGATTTAAAAAAAATCTATAATATATGATATATATATATATATATTAGATTGATAATCCTCTTAATCCTATTAAAAAACTTCCAATGATGTGGCATTTTTATTTTTTATTCATTCAAGGGGCTGACTTGGCAATATTGATTCATGTCAATAATGCCACATCAGCGTACACCTTTTAGATCACTTGTACGTCAGGAATGAGTTGGTTTACTTGTATCATTGAGTACTCTCAAGCCATGCTGTATGAGGACAATTCAAAAAATTAGCTCATAGAATGGACTCTTCTAGACCTAGGTGTCATTAAAATTAAACGTGATGGCTCCTTTAAAGGACCAGACTATGTTGCTTTTATAGTTAGGAATTCTTCTAGTGCCTATTTGCACGTACTAGAGGTGAGTGGGTCTGAATACGTATATTATATTTTTTTTATGATATTCGGATCCTATTATATATAAAATTGATTCCTAAATTTTAGAATCGGACCCTATCCTGTTGAAATATAGAACCGGACCATACTCGAAATCATAGGTTCTGGTTTCGGTTTCGGATACCCTGCTAAAACCTGTAGATAGGTTACAGAATAGGTTCCAACAGATTTTAATAGGTTTCAGAACAGATTCCCGAACATATTCCAAAACAAGTTCTGGGTACTGATTCTGATTTCGATTTCGATTCCAGGTACCTGATCTGTTGGATCCGAATCCAGAATCAGAATCGATTTTAATCGATTCTTTAATTTTTGTCCCAGACTCTATTCGAATTTAATTCGGGTCTATCCAAAATTTACCTGATTTGATAGATTCTAATTAATTCTAAATTTATTTGATATTTATGTACACCCCTAAGGCACTACTCCGCAAAAGCTACCACCGTCCTACTTGGACTCTAATATGCTATACAACATCATCTTCCTTCCATTGTCGTTGAAACAGACTCATCTCAATTGGTGGACATGCATACTGAAGCCATTCCTCCTCATTGGCAGCTCAGTACTCTATTGTAGCATATTCAGCCTCTTGTTTACTTATTCGGGCTAAAGCTACCACTGTGCTGGTTGGACTCTAATATGCTACACAACATCATCTTCCTTCCATTCTTGTTGAAACAGACTCATCTCAATTGGTGGACATGCCTACTGAAGTCATTCCTCCTTATTGGCAGCTCAGTGCTCTATTGTAGCATATCCAGTCTCTTATTTACTTATTTCAGTGTTGTAATTTTAATTTTGTTTACCAAAAATGTAATCAAAAGGCTAATTGAGCTGTAAATCATGCTCGTAGAAGGAAATAGACCAAATTTTAGTCCTTAATTCGTCATCTGAGATTGATCATTTGTTGCACTTGGACTTTCACAGATCTTTTAGTGTCCACTAAACAAGTTAGTTTTATTTTACTTATCAAGTAAAAAAATATGGAAAAAAATAAATAAGTAGTTCTTTAGTAAAAAATTTGATCAACTAAACATAAAAAGAACAATTTGCCATCAATAATAAGTGAAAGAAAGATATTTGTAAAAAGCATAAAAACTTTTGATGAAATTTGTCAAATCATAAATAACTACTTTTGTCAAAATCCTAAAATACCCCCGCCGCCCCCATCAAATTTCTTCTAAATCCTCGTTATATATTTCTCAATGGAAATATTTTGGTGTTTTTAATTGAACAAAAAATTCTCATGGTTATTTCTGGTGGTTCTTCAAAAACAAATTGGTTCAATAAAAAAAATTGAGGGAGGGGGGGGGGGGATTTTTTTTAAAAAAAATCAGTAAATAAAAAAATACTTCAACTAAATTTTTTTGATTTTTTAATTCAACTAGACAAACTAACAAATTTGTTTCAACCAAAAAAATCTAACGGGCATTTGATTACCCGTAAGTGCAAATGCTGCAACTCTAATTGTAGCATTTAGATAAAAAATTTGTTTGGTTAGCTGCAAAAGTCCTTTGCAGTATTTAGTAGTTACAATTTGTGTTTCTAATATCATTTACAAATTGTAAATGAACTTGCAGCCCCAAAGCCCACAATACAAGAGTGTGGGTTGCAAATGTAATAATTTAAGTATTAGAAAATAATTAATTTGGGCGACATAGAGTAGTCAAATGGAGATAAGATAAATATCAAAGCCGTAGGTTTTCGCGCACTGAACGCGATAGTAGTATGAGATTTTAGATCTGATGTCGTTAGGTAGATTTATTTATATTTTTCATTATTATACAATAATTAAAAATTATTAATTTATTTTGATAGATAATTAAATAATATAAAACATATTTTACTAAACTAAATGGTGACTTAGAGTATAAAATAATATTATTCTAGGTCAAATTAATTTTATTGTAGTCGATCAATTATTGTTGATAGGTAAAATGACATATTTATCCTTTTACATCTATTTGACTAACGTGTGTAGCACGACCTGAAATATTCCTACAAGGGCGGCCCAACCCGACACGAGGGTCGCCGCTTCGGGGTCGGGGTCGGGGTCGGGGTCGGGCTTGGGTCGATCCCGGGCTGAGCTCAGGCCAGACAAGTGCTAGGCCTAGGTGCAATCCAACCGGAGCGCAGACGAGTTTGGTCTACACTAGGTTGCCCTACCGATTATTAATTAGGCTATAAGGTCGGGTCGGACCTACATCCCCTGGCCCGACATGATAATGGGCGGCCTGAGCATGATTTTGTTATGTCGGGCTATCAAACCGGGCCAAAGTTACTAGACCTAGATACGAAGATGAAAATTGTAAATGTAATTCCAACTTTCGTTTGCGGCCAACCAAACGCTTGCAATTAGAAATTGTAACCCTACTTGCGGACAACCAAACAATATTGTTGGCTAAGGTTTTCTACCTTGGTCTTAATCTCGATTTTGATAATAACAAATATAAAATTAATGTTTCATTGAGAAATCTTTCAGGTTCCAAGTCGATTAGTGCACGACGTCCGCAATCGAAGTTAAATCAGAGAAATCGAAAAGGACGTTCGTCAACGCTCGGGATTTTTCGGGAAGTTGAGGTTTAGGTCTAGGGTGTCTAGCATGTGTTGTAAATCCTCATGATGATGCATAAGAACCCAAAAACCAAACCCGAACCCCAAAATATAAAAAACCAACAAATTAGAAAATGACCCTGGAATTCACTAAACCTAGGGAGCTCCTTGGAGGGCTATATGGCCTAGACATTTTTGTGACACAAAAAATATTGGTAATTGTTCCTTGGACAAAAACTAAATAAAAAGGTATTTTAGAGGAATTTTTGAAAGTCTTTAGTATACCCATATTTGATCCGGGAGATTAGAAAATTTCTGTAATTTGTACTAGACCCCAAAAACTAGATTTTGATTCTTAAGGATTTTTATTTTATAGATATTTTTATTGAATCCAAATGGGGGATAATCCTTATATAACATTTATGTTTTAAAATTAATTAGACCGAATGGTTGTTTCATGCCAACTCCTCAAGGCTTATAAATAGAAGCCTTAACAAGTCTTTCACTCATTATCCATCATTCATAGAGCCATATTTTGTTGATCATTAAGCCTCATTGAGTCACTCTTTGGTGAAGTCCTAGTTTGATCTCTCATCTCCTTGACATAGCCTTCAAGCTTCATCGATTCATCAATTTGAGGCATCAAGAGGAGTAGAGAATTTTTTTTGGAGCTAAGTATTTATTATTTGATTTATTGCTCCATTAAGTTGTGTATTTTCTTATTTATTTCTATATATTTGAGTTAGTGTAAGACCTAGAGCGTAGGTCTTGAAATTGGGTGATAGCCTTGGTGTTTGAGGTTTAAATCCATCGGTGTAAACGTAATTTGTTAGAATTAGTTGAGTTATCCTTAGGGTTGAGGTGAGAGAGTGCTCTCGGTGGGAAGACGGAATACTTTCGAGTGTAAAAGTATTTTTAATTTGAGAGCGGAGACTTTCCGGTGTAAAGTCCTCATTGTAAGAAAACTAATTAATCTAGTAAAACTAGTTTAAAAATCCTAAACAGTGTTATTAGGTAGTAGAGTAGGCAATGGGGCCGAACCACTATAAATAATTATGTTAGCATTGATATATTGTTTTATGTTAATTGTTTCATATTTATTGCTTCCGCTTGCTATTAATATCGTGCTTAGCCTAACTAATCAAGAAATGATTAAAATCGGAATTAGACGATAAGATTAGTTAATATACTATTCATCCCCCTCTAGTATGCCTATTTCACCAACAACAGTATGTTGCAAATTTTATTCGCAGACATTTGTATGTAAATAATTTTTACAATATTTATATTTGCGAGCAACCAAATGTCTCCCAGTAAATTTCATTAGAAAATTGGGTACAACAACAAATTTTTTTAAATCCGGTTGAGAAATAAATCATGACAATTTAGAGAGATTTGATATTTTTGAGGCATTTTAGGGATGGAATAAAAATAGTTATGGTTTTTATTACTATTTAAATAAATAATAATCATGAATTAATGAAAATTTATGAATAATAAATAAGTAGATCTTTTCTAAAGATTCATATAATCAACAAAATATAAAAAAGGACACAACACCATTAGTAATAAGTAAAAAAATTATAAAAAGCATAAAAACTTTTAATAAAAAATAATAAATTTTTTTAATAGTTGTTAAGACCACAACTATTTTTGTCAAAATCTTAAAATACCCTCCAAAGAAAATCAAATTGTTGTAAATCATCATGATTTATTTCTCAATGAACCAAAAAAACATTTTGCAGTTTTTTAGTTGAACAAAAAGAAATGGTATTTTTTGGTTGAAATAAAAAGATTTTGGCTGCCCAAAAACATCAACAAAAAATTCTCCCGGGCGGGGCGGTTCAACAATTTTTTTAGTTGATATTATTTAGGGGCAAAAAAATGGATCAATAAAAAAAATCTTGTAAATTTCGTAAACAAATTGGGTTCAGCAAAAGAATTTTGTTAAATCTGCTTGACAATGAATCGTGACAATTTGGAATAGGAAGGATGTGATATTTTTGAGAGACATTTTAGTGCTTTATAAAAAATAGTTATGATTTTTATTACTATTTAAATCAATAATATCATGAAATAATGGGAATGTATAATAAATAAATAAATAAATAAATCTTTAGTAAAGATTAATATGATCAACTGAATATAAAAAGAACACAACTCAATATAAAATCTGGTTTCAATAAAAAAAAAATTGTTTAATAATGGTAAAATTAAAATACCAACTCAATTTCTTTTGTTCCTCAATTTCATCACTAAAATCCAAATACCTTATCAAATTCTTCACACACTCTCGTCTTCTATATATGCCTATTTTCTTGAATGGAAAATGGAAAGTATTATACACAGTTCCTTTATGAAATATAAAGGCATCATCACATAACGTCGGTAAATTTCTTGAAGAGTAACGGGCGTTTTAAACATCAACAAATACAAATTTATTCATTCCCCCACGCTCTTAATTGTGTCACGTGCGTTTCACTGCCCCCGGAAGCAAAGAACAAGGCAAGACAAGAATAGAGAATCTTTGCCCGCTACCATACGAAACGAACAAAACGAAAGCGATATATTACAAATCACCGTATCGCTAAAAACCCGTAAAAGACGCCTCACTGTCAGAATAACACCTTACCATAAATAATATAGCTGCCAGCTTCGTCCCACTATAGTTTATATCGTACTTTTTTAAACATACCGTATCGTAAAAAGTTTTAAAACGTTCTGGTTATCATATAACGCTCCACCCGTGCATTTAACACATCCCGCCGCTTCTCTTTATGTCTATTTGATTTCGCCTGGTGTGGCGGAGAGACGTTAGATTAGGTTTCAAACTAGTGTGAACAAAAAAGAGGGGGCTCGCACTTATTGCATCGCCAATGTCATCAAGGTCGTCATAAAATTCTCCCTCTGAAGTAACGGGCTTCTCGTCTGCTACTCTTCTCTCCGGAGTAAATCCCGCAGCTTTTCTCTGGATCTCGGTGCCGGCGACAGATTCCAGCAGTTTTTCCACCTTTGTTGCTTCAAGATCGTCATTTGGGATCTCTCTTTGGATCTCGAGTGGTATTTCTTTTCTCTGTGGAGTCAGCCTCTGAGACCTGAGGTTTGATCTCTGTGATGATGGATCTTAATCTTATGCTTCTTTATGACCATTCTTCTTTCTGTTCTCTGTTACTGCTGTGCTGCGTGTGTCTATTTGTTGTTTGCTTGGCCTTTTTTGTAGCTCTTAATACTGTGTTTGGCACGCTGCCACTGATGGCGATTCTTTGTGTTAACTAGTTATTGTTTATTGATTTTAGATTGTTTTTCTTGTTTCTGGAGAGTTTTTTTTTTCTGCTGATGTTTTGTTTAACATTCAAAAGGTTCCAAGATTTTGATACTGATAAAAGAAAAATAAGGTTTGAAAGGAAATCCCGCTTCCGTGATAAGTGACGCCTTTTGGTTGCCACATCTTTCTTTAAGGCTCTCAGAAAGGTGTTGGACTATTTGGAATGTTTTTTCCCCAGCTTGTACTTTAAATTTGTTTTGTTCAGTGTATTAATGTATACTTCATATGTTCAGTGTAATATATTATATTGTCAATAGCCATGGTACCTATTCAATCATCATCTGAAGATCAGAATAAAATTTTCAAACCGACTATCTCTGTTTCAGTGACCCTATTATTTTGTTACTTTTCATATATAGTATTTACCTAACCTTATGGATGCATGATGATAGTATAGAAGCTAAATATTTTAGATATTTAATCAATATGTCTTGTTTTTTATTCTTTAGTATAGAGTTGCCACAACTAAATTGTCAATGTCACCTATCAAGAGCAAACCACAGATTTTGGAACTGTAGCCATCATCTTCAAAAGTTACAGTTTTCCAGAATTTTCTGAAACATATCACATTGCTACTCATCAGACATTTTTCTTTTTTGTAATTTTCTGTGATTTTCACTCTAAGAGCTGCTTCTTCCTTTACCATAATACTACAGATTCTTAAGAAGATTTCCATTTTGTCCTTTTTTTTCACCTGACTTGTATGATGATACCGTGATATTACAGTGGACGGCTGGTGGCATTGGAGTTCTAGAGCCAAATAACACTTAAAGGAATATTTGATAAATGGCAACAGAGGTTGACCAAACTTACTATAGTTGGTCACATCAGGAAATGTCTTCTCGTGATGCTTCTCAGGTGCTCATCCTTGTTCTCATGATTAACATTCCATCTATTATATACGGTTTAACACTCTCAAATATACTTTGATTAAAATATGTATACTTGATCGATATTGTTTGCCTTTAAACATCCTAAATGCATATCTCATACGAAGTTGATTTTTCTTGATATGTACTAGTTCAAGCTTGCTTCACCAATACATACTGCAGTTGCCTTTACTAATCATGCAATTCTGTATACTCATAAAGTTCAATTTTCCAAATTTAGGTATGTGATGGTTATCTCCCTAAAATGTTACAAGCCTTTACTCCTTACTATCTTCATTTTTTATTGATTTTTTTTTAATATGAATGACTTAAATATAACATTTCTTACATGAGATAGTCGATGAGTTTTGTGTATTGCAAAATTACAGTTTGAATTCAATTATCCTCAATTGATCCTACTAGCATTGTGGCAAACTAAACCAGGATAGATAACTCAATTTTGAAGCTCAAGTTTAACCAAATTTGACAAATGCTAACCTATTTGATTAATTAACTAATAGCCAGGAACTAATCAGCTAGGAATTGGAGGTGTTAGAAGATGTATCCACTAGTATCGCTGCTGCTATTACATTACTATATCTTCTATTTCCCCAACTAGACCACTCAAAGACAGTTTCCTTATAATTATTGGAGCCTCGCAGTGGATGTTATGTAATAGCATTATCACTTAACAAATATAAGAATCATTTGACTTTCCTAATTAAGGTAATTGGTTCCTGAAAATAGTACTCTTCCTAAATAGGAGTATAGTTGATGTCAGGCAATTGCATTTTCATTTATGTTTGAAAAAGAATTGTGTTGTCTATCTTATCTGGAAGTCTGGAACCCATCTAGATTACAGCTTTATGTGTTCTATTGGAGAAGCGTCTCACCTATATTTTTGATGTCCTTATTGTGGGACTTGTCATGTTGCTTTGTCAGTGTAATCGAAAAGGGGAAGTCACACATGTGCTTGGAGGACAAACTTAGTATGTAATTTTTTTGCTGCAAATGGTTCTGCAAAAGAGACCATGTCACTAAAACTCTTAGATAAGCAACAGGGAGCTGCTTTTTGGAGAAATCTATAAGCACAAAAGAACAATTGACTGCTTTATGAAGCTGTGCTTGTTCAAAAAGGGTAGAAATAAAAAAGGCCACAAGAAATTGCTATGGAGGTGGTGAAATTCGAATTATGTGGTCAAACAAAGGGCAGCATAACTATAGCTTGACCTTGAGTAAAAAGAGTTGTTGTAAGCTAACTAGCTGAGGACAATAGATGGTTTTCTAACAAGTGGTACATGATGACAAAACATTGATGATTTCTAATATCTAGTTTCACTGTTGACTTAGATTCCCACAAAAGATAATCAGGAAAGATGCCTTAGCTTATGTTTTTGAGGATGCTTTCTTTGGAGTATAAATATTTCTATAAACATATATATTGTAAACTTTACCAAAACTTCGTTATATATTTGTTTCTCTTTTGCATGTTTCGTAGTAGTCATGCACAATTACACTCAATATACTCGAGTACCAGGAACAATTATACTCATCAGCACTATTTATTTTAAAATATTGCAGGAAGCATCAATTTCCCAAATGCTAGACCATGGTTCTATATCGTTTGGAAGATATGCAGTTGAGGCCCTCTCATGGGAGAAAAAATCCGTCTTTAGTTGCAATAGGCGCCAAGAAGAGCTGGAAGAATTCCGTACACAAGGTTTAGTTGCTAAAAAAAAGGCCTACTTTGAAGAGTACTTTAAAAGAATGAGAGCTGCAAAGTCTTTGCAGGACAAGCAACAATCTCAAACTACAGCGTGTTACGGGGATGATGCCAGTTCTAGACAATCTGGTGGAGAGAGTAAAACAGAAGCAAAGCTCAAATATGATCAAGATCAAGTAGTCCATGTTGACAATGTTTGTGTAGAACATGATTCAACTGGAGAATCCTCAGAGGAAGCTATACATCCATGTGAAGTACTTCACGCCTCTGCTTCATTGTCACCAAAAAAAGATTCTGAAGAATATCAGGAGAGTTGTTCTGATTATGCTGTTCAAATGCAAGTTGATCCAAAATTTGAAACGAGTGAAACTTGTATAATATCTGAACCATATATTGATCATCATGGCAAAAATAGTGTTGATGACATGCAGATTTTAGATGGAAATAAGAATTTGTCGTACAATGACAAGCCACTAATTGATGCTAAATGCACTGCACCGTATTCTAGAAATCCTACAACTCAAAGGTTCAAGATTTCAGAAGTTGAAAATGCCACACGTGGGGAGTCCGTACAAAACATAAGGATGTATAAGCAGAAAAGTGTACCAGCTTCAAAACTGAAGGTATGCGAAATGAGCATTTTTCTTTCCATGTTTTTCTTTATTAAGCATCTGACACTGTCAAACTTGCATAGCTATTCAAGAGAAGGTGCATGATAATCAAGAAAAGGTTTTCTGCAATAATCATAGGGAGCAAAATTTTCATAGGTTTATGTCATTATATGGGTAGTTTAGTTTATTTTTTATTATTTCTCTTAATTTTACCATGCACAGGTTTGTCAGGGAATTGATATTTCAAACTTTCCTAAATTACTATCTGCAGGAGTTTCTGGTAGACAGGCATGAATACAAAACTTCAGATAGTTATGCTACACATATTTGTCTTTTTGATCGACTGTAGTTATTATGTTTACAGAACATTACTATAAATGAGCTATCTTGAAATTTTCGCTATCAGTTTTTCTTTTCTTTGTCTTAGAATCCAGCAGGATCTATCGCTGTATTTAAATAGAAAACATCAATCAGTATAACTCTAGTGGAAACACATTAATTGAAGTTATTAATTATTTTCATTTGGTCAACTCTTCGAGTCCTTAAAAAAACTGCATTTACATTGCAAATATGGTTCACATGTTTTTCTTGCATAAATAACCATTTAATGCTTATGTGTTTTGTATTTTGTCAGAATCCTTCTAGAAATGAATTAAATTTGGGTGGCAAAAGAAAGCCAGTTTTGAAGCCATCCAATAAGCTTAATCTAGTTCAAAGCATGGCAGAAAACAATACACGAACTAAAATCACAGCTGCTGCAGACAAACCCTTGAGCAACTACAAGTCTATTTCATTGCCTTCCCGTAAATCACTTTCAGAAGGGCAGTCGAAGGTTACTGTTCCTCGTCCCTTTTCATTTGCCACAGACAAAAGATCTGCAAAACCTTCTAGTCTTAAAGATGACACAAAAAGATTGGCTCAAAAATCTTTAAATCTAATGTCATCATTCCTAACTCGTGAAAAGGACACGATACTTGTACAGGTAATGTACCCTTAACTTTCTTCTGCTTAGAATGAGGATATTAGGTTGTTTAAATGGATGCATATACATGATTATGATCTGCATTACCTTTTCAGCATATGGTTCAAGGAGATTTTATTTATTTTCTTCTTATTTTGTTATCATAACTAATATAGAGTACAAGTTGCTATGTTGTATGATCTTAGGATCAAATTCAATCTCATTTAAATATATATTTTGACTGTGTAATGGTGACTATGATTTCTGCAGGTTGCTTCTGAGAAGTCCATTATCGTAAATGATGGGAAAGGCATAATATTAGAGAAGAAAAGGTTTGTTTTATTTTTGAATATTTGTGAACTTTTTGATATGCTGATCAATAAATGTAACCAGTCCAAAAATGTGTGTTTTGAATATTAGGGAACCGCAAAAAGGATTGGTGTCAGATAGTGGGCATAATACAAGTTTGAAAAGAAAAGGAACTATCATGCTTGGATCCTCAAAGTCTAGGTACAACAAGTTCCAGGGATCATATTCCTGTTTTGAAAACTGTGTGATGGTAGGGTAGTAGTGCATCTGATCTTGGTCCATGATGACCACATTATGAATTGGTCAAGTTCCATCTCATAATGGTTTGGAGGTGGAAACTCTGGCAGGAGAGAAACATCAGATGCTTCGACCTCATTTCAAGGTCTTTTGTTGAGAGGGCAATCGAAGTTCACATTTTGCTTGACCTAGTTTGTACGTAGGGCTTCCACTTTCTCTCCCCCATCTCTCTCTTCCTAACTATCTCATTACTTGTATTTTCAACTCTCTTGATAAATACAAGTTCTTTTTCCTAAAAAAAACATATCTGATGGTAAATGATGGTATACCTCATGATACTTTCTTATTCATTTCTTTCCTTTTGCTTTCCTTGTCTAAAAATAGTGGTAGAAGATATATACCTTGCCTTTTTGTTGCATCTTATTATATTTACCAAACTGATTCTCTTGGTATTCAGGTCAATTAATTTTTGTGGAGGTAACAAATCTAACACTAGCGGAAGTGACAAGGAATGCAAAAATGCAGCCACAGAAAGTAGAGAGGCGGTACTGATGACTTTTTTATTTTTGTCATATAAATCGCATGGATTTTACTCCGCATTTGTTGATTGAGCAAATTTCAGTTTGCCTTGATATCTCGCTGTTGGGTCAGTTTGACTGATTTTTAAATGACTTAATTGATCCTTCAAATTATAAGGTCAAATTTGATATGAATTCAGATCAAGCCAAGTCAACTTAACTACATCTTGTAAATTGGGAACTAATTCGAATTTTAGCTTTATCCAATCCAGGCCAAGCCAACTTTCCTTTTTGGCACATTTGATCTCTTGCAAGGTAGATTACAATTTTTGTTCAACTTTTAGACTGTTATTGAAGAAATTTGGATCCCATTAAAATAAAACTCTTAATAAGGACCTAAACTGACACAGAGGTAAAATTCCATAGAAAAATGAGATTTGCCTGGTTAATTCAAGTAATTATTTTCTCAGCTGGTGTGTCAATTCTTAATTTTAACTAGTATTTATTGCCTCTTGTTATGTTTAAGGTATTGATAATTCTAATGGTGAATCTTGCAGATATTTCAGTCCCGGGCAATTCGATCATTTAATTCTAGCAGGATGCAATGCAGTAATCTATCATCCATGGATGCAAAGAATCCAAGGTATTGTGGCAAACCATCCCTTCAAATGCAAATGGTTCAAACTTGTTATCTTTTTGTTTCTCTAACTTAGATTTCTTTGGATGACACGAACACAGGCAAGAGAAGCCGCGCTGGAGATAGCACTATTTTTATTTTTATTTTATCTACGAGCATCTCAATCCCACGTGAGAAGTATTTTTTCCATTGTATATAGTAGTCCATTCATTCTCTCCACTTACAGTGGAGGTTACATTTAAGAACAATCTTAATCTGATCTTACCAAACATGCTAGCTTTAAATTTTTGTGGCAACCCTGACCAATGAGCAACTGGATATTTGCGCGCTGTTTATTTTTTTTGAAAAGTTTTTCTCGTGTCTTCATGGAGGAGAATAAAGCTAATTGGGATGTTAATTTTGCTGGACATAGTAGATCAAAGTTTTGTTTTGGACTCTAAATATCCACCTCAGGGAACTGGATGTTGCTGGTACAGCTTGTATTTTTTTTTTTTGAAAAAAGAAGAATCTGCATTCCATTCAAGAGATATGAAGAGGTACAGGTTTAAAGGGAGGGATAGAAGTTAAAGAAGTTAAAGATACTATACAATCAAGCCCGACACAATTCATAGTAATTCGCGGCCGACACAGCCAGAGATTGGTAAGAAGTAGATTCGCTTCTAAAGGCTCTTGAGTTTCTCTCAAACCATACAAACCAAAGCCAAATCAGGATAAGTCGCAATTTTTTGGTAGTTGTCGCGGGGGAACTGCTCACCAAGGAGCTCCATGGAGTACTGGCCAAAGGGAAGAAGGTGCACTTCAGCAGGGAAAGAAACACCTTCCAACCAGCACAGTTGAAAGGGCAAGATCTGAAAATATGAGTGTGAGATTCAAGTCCATTGTCACAAAGTTAATCTAATTTTATTTTGCAGACAATAAAAAAGGATAGTGGTACAGTTTGGATTCTTGATTCTGGATGCAGATATATGTTCCAATTAAGTAGTAAAATGGCATAAAGAACGCCTATCCTTTTTGGTGGTGGCCCTTTTGCAGTTTTAATGATCAGGAACTGGATGAAGAACGCCTTTACACATTTATAATTAGGTAAATTATAAGGAATCCCCTTCGATTATAGGTCGTGTGCAAAACTTATTTAAACTACCAAATATGCACAGAACCTCTTCCACTACATTAGTTGTTCGAATAATCTTCTTTTGTTAGCTCTTCGTTAGTCCTCCGTTAAAACAAAGTCACGTGGCAGATGATACTTGATACGAGTGTGTTCATAACCCCCTTAATCGCCAGCATTCTCCTCCTCTGCCCTCGTCGTCGCCGTCACTGCCGCCAAGAAGGGAGAAGAGGAAAGAAATGTTGAGGAAGACCACTGACTCAGTTCTTCAAGTGTCGGAGGGGTTCTGCACACAGATAACTTTAAACGTTAACTTATGGGAGAAGTGCAGATTTAGTCATATAAGTTTTCAATTTTTTGGACTTTGGTCCTGTAAGTTTCATTTTGATATTTTTGATCCTATAAGTTTGCTCTGTAGTACATATTTGGTCATATATATTTGCCTCGTAGCACTGGTTTAGTCTTATCCGCGAGGGTCCGTTAACTCTTCGTCAATGTGAACTAACGTCGTTCATACACGTTGACATATTTGGTCCTATAAGTTTCATTTCGAAATTTTTAGTCCTATATATTTGCCATGTAGCACAGATTTAGTCATATCTGTGACGGTCCATTAACTCTCTGTTCATGAAAAAATAAACGACGTTATATCCATGTTGACGGGGTTAATAGACCGTCGTGGATAAGACCAATCTATATGACGGACCGGATAGATTTGCTCTATAACATAGATTTGCTCTGTAACATATTTAAGTTTGCTTCGTAACATAGATTTGGTCATATTTATGACGATCCATTAACTCTTTCAATATGGATATAACGTCGTTTATTTTTTCGTGGACGGAGAGTTAACGAACAATCACATATACGATCAAATTTGTGCTATGAGGCAAATATATTGGACCAAATTTGTGTTATCGGGCAAATATATATGACCAAATTTATGCTACGGGGCAAACATATAGGATTGAAAATTTCGAAATAAAACTTATAGGATCAAATATGTCAACGTGTATGAACGGTGTTAGTCCACATTGGCGGAGAGTTAACGAACCGTCACGGATAAGACCAAATATGTACTACAGAACAAACTTATAGGACCAAAGTCCAAAAAATTGACAACTTATAGGACCAAATCTGCACTTCTATTAGTTGTAGAAGGAGATTATGTGCATACTTGGTAGTTTATGTAGATCTTGTACACCTGACCTATAGTCGAGGGGGTTCTTTATAGTTTACTCTTTATAATTTGGAGTAAAAGGCCATTGGAGAGATAAGAAAAGGACATTATTTTCTTAACAAGAAAAAAAAGGAAGAGAAATTTTTTAATTTCCTTTATCTACTTACAATGAAAAATGAGGAAGAAAAAAAAGAAAACTCATATTTGTACATTTATTTTCATATTTAATATTTATCACCGTTGAATAATATTTATTTAACTTTTATTATCTTCGAATATATTATATATTTAAGATAAATTATCATACCAGATAAAATTGCATATCTAAACGATCACCGGAGGGATTGGAACTACATTTGTGGGCCAACAATTTTTCGATCGAACTATTGGAAGCAAATGAAAAAGGAATATGAACTAATAATAAATAGTAAAAATTATTCTTATATTCAAGGGTGATAATGAAAAGTAAATCACCATTCTTGACTAACAAAATCAAATATGATTAAATTTCAAACAAGATTATATTTTAGACTATTAAGAATTTAATTAGAGAAACGATACACCTATAAATTTGTAATTAAATTGGATGAGTCAATCCATCTTATTTGTTAGATATTTGGGTATATTTTCAATAAATTTGATCCCCGATGATAGTGCTTTATGCATTTAATTTCACATTTATATATGTTTACAAATGCGTCTTGTGCGTACAATTCCACGCATACGTAGGCTATATTATAAAACTATTTTTATATATATATAAAATCCGAGCGAGAATCTCCCTAAATTTGATCTAATTTTTTGCTTTAAATTTAATTTGGGCAATAATTGATTAATCTAATTCAATCCAATGAAACAATTATATAATAATAACCCTTATCTTTCAAAAATCTTTGGATCATTTTTATTTCCTTAGCTAGATCAATTGAGTGGATTGGACTTGTCATACTTGAAATTAATGACACTAATGGCCAAATTGATTCGAAGACCGTTCAAGTTCAAAACACTGGCAAGTCGCAAATGGGTGTCGTAGTGACTTCTGATATCTAAAAGTTAGCACATTGATAAGATGCAAGAAGGCCACATTGTCGCTCCATGTAATTCTAGTCTTTTCTTCCGAGTTGGATTAGCGGAGGGATTCTTGAATCTTGGCGTACTCGTTGAACGATTTCAACACGTACTTCTGCTTCTTCAATATTTTTTCGTCATTTAGGACCTTTCTTTGTTTGTTTGGAGTGCTTCTCTCAAGGCGCATTAATTGGTCAAAAGGTCCGATCTCGTACATTTCTCTATATCGTTCTTCTTTTTGTTGTCACTTTATTCATATGCGAACGACTGCGTAAGTGTTCATCTGTTGTTGGCTTAGCGTTTCTTCATTGGTTTATAATGTATTGCTCTTTGACTTTTTGATTTTGTTCTTGTACGTGAGACGGGTTTTTTTTTGTAGTGATGAGATCTTTGATCCGCGATTTTAGTAGCAAAAAAAATTAGATTCAAAGATTTGAATTTTCTTAGACCTTCAATGTGCATTAAAAAATGCCTCGGAAGGAGAATCAGATGAATAATCTTTCTCGTCTGTGAAAGGAATGCATATTCTTTTTGGTTGTCATCTTTTTATTAAATATATGAAAAAATGTTGCAAATTTTTATTTTTATTTCTTTAACTTCTACTACAAATTGATTATCTTCTAACATTGTCATTATAGAACCAAAAAAATGTTATTCTTTGTTTTAGTACATCTATTAATTTGTATCTTTCGTCCTTGACATTTGCCTGACCCCGCGTGTATTGGTAGAGGACAAAGCTTTTTAGTTGAGAACAGTAAATTTTGTGATGCAGAATTGCCAAAAGTGAATTTTGAATACTATATGTCAAGAGCATTTATAAAATTGGGCACTTTATCAACGAGTGTATTGATCATCTTCAGATCTTTTACTTGTCCCGAAGGCCTAGATTCTTCTGAAGGTTCAGATTCTGTGTATGTCGTGAATCACTTTACTATTTGGCACAACATTGATTTTTCTCCTAATATATACTTTCAGACATTATCATGTCTCTGGGATAGTCTAGATTTCATTTTACTTCAATCTTGATATATAATGGCATCTGCTTTGAATTTATTATACAATGTACACATACTTGATTACTAAAATTTATAATGTATATAATATTCATTCTTAGAAGCTGCTATATGCTATATAAGTGTCTTGTTAGGGGATTTATGTTCTTATTGCACTTGGCATTCATCGTGTGTGTATATATATATATATCATGTGATGTTGGAGTAGTGAATACAAGGTTAAAATTATGGTAGTAGAAGTCGACCAAGCTTATTACGGATGGTTGCAACATCAAGAAATGCTCGATTCCGATGCATATCAGGTATTTTACCCTTATGAGATATTTGATATGCATCAATCTATCTGCATTATCGATAATGTGGTTTTGGAATTCCAAGGCCCACACATTACTATATTTGGTCAGAGCACTTTATTTGTAATTTAGATTGCTCAGGTACTTAACATTACCACTTTGATGGTAATAGGAATAGCCCCCATGGGCTATAAGTATGTAGATTACCATCCAATTATAATCATAAATTCCAATATTACTCTTCTCTTTTATACATTCTCCATTGAAGGCACTGCCAAATATTAACAAGGGTTTTTTAGTATTTTTTTTTGAAGTCAAAAATATATAATTAGATTGTCATCTATGTTTGACCAAACATGTCAAATTAGATAATGTTATATTATCGATAAATTGAACGTGATAATTTATCTTGTGGTAATGTGGATTACCATTATAATATTACCAAATAATGTACCAAACGCATCTATCTTATGGTAACGTGGATTATCATTATAACATTATCAAATAATATACCAAACACAATATTATTTCTGCATATTATCTAGAGATTAACTCTTCCAATTTATTATATACTATTAGCCGTTTGAATTTCACTTCTCATCATTCTTGTTCAAGTCTTTAAACATCCAATTAAGCACAAATTGTTTATGGGGGAGGTTCTCCTTTACACTTGTGTTGGTGTTAATTAGTGAAAGGACACATGTAACGATGTCCCTTAAGAGGAGACATGAGTTTATGAAGTTGTGAAAGTATATAATGACTCTGCAAAAGAGTATAGATGTAAAGCTCTCCTCGAATTAAAGCCTAAGAAATTCAAAAACTTAGAACAATTAAGTGCTGCCTGAAGCCTAGAGATAAAAAGAAAAGCTTTAGTGGAAAATACTCTTTTGAGGATGGATGAGATTTGAATGATGTTGATGAACAAAAGGCAAGATATTTTTAGTTGCGCATTTAGATAAATAGACCAGAAATAAGCTAATTGAAAATGATTTGTCTAATGGTGATAGGAGATAGTGCACTGATGACTTCTGCATTGACTATTGTTATAGATCTTGGATGATGGTTTATGTGTATCGCTTTGAAATATTGCTAATCCTAAAAAATTCTTCTCATTATCAGCACATTCTTATCACATTCTGGTATTGCAGGATGCATCTGTTTGCCAAATGATGGAGCATAGTTCAATAGCATTTGGAACATTTGCAGTTGCGAAGAAGAAGAAATGGACAAGATTCGTACGAGTGCTCCAGTTTCTAAAAAGATTGCTTATTTCGAAGCGTATTTTAAAAGAAGTCGAGCTGCCTATTTCGAAGCGTATTTTAAAAGATGTCGAGCTGCCTAACTATACAATGATCTTTGTGAATTTGATTGCGTCAATTATGAATCTCTGAAGGATTTATTGACTTATTCAATAATATAGTAAACCTAATTCATCATCATAATTAATACTTTTTTTGAAAAAATAAAACTGTACTTTGTACCTAAGTGAATATGTTCAAAATTGATTGTATTCAAAGGGCGTTTGGTTGCTCGCAAATGTAAATGCTGCAAAACGTCTTTGTATGTAAAAATAAATACTCGCGAATAAAATTTGCAGTATATTATTTGATTGCTCTATTTGTAAGCGTTTAATTAACCGTAAATAAAAGATGCAATTACACTTACAATTTGCATCTTCATATTTAGGTCTAGCAATTTTGGCCCTGCTCGATAGCCCGTCACGATAAATTCATGCTCAGGCCACCAGTTATCGTGCCGGGCCAGGGGATGTAGGTCCGGCCCGACCTGATAGTTTGATAACCAGAGTCAAGAAATGGGTGGCCCGCTTAGTTTTTCGTAAACATGCTAACATGTCGGGGCACAGATTCTCAGGCCCAAATTTTTATCGGGCCGAGGTAGGATGTCTTCAAATGAGCCGACAAGGATTGACAGCGCCTGAAATACCTAACGCGACAAATGAGCCTAGATTTACCGCTTCAAGTGGTGGCAGTCACTCGCATGGATGTTTGAAAGGTGCGATCTAAAATTCGTCTCGAGCACAAATCGATCCACGAATCACCGGAGGAGCAAGTAAGGGCCAATAAGCGCCGAAAAAGCATGTGATCTAGCCAGAAAAAGGTCAAAAAAAATACCCAAATTAATCGAACAATAATATGTAGTAAAAGTTTAAGGATATTTAGAAGCAATAACGAGCAAATAGAGTTAAATGAATAAATCTATCATTTTATCTTAACAATAATTCATCGGTCTACAACAGAATCGATCTGATACATAATAATAATATTTTATATTCTAAATCACCATTTAGTTTAGTACAATATTCTTTTATATTATTTAATTATTTATCAAAATAAATTAATAAATTTTAATTACTAAAATATAATTTTTTTTACCAAATGACATTCGATCTAAAATATGATATTACCATCGCGTTCAGCACGTAGAAACCTACAACTTTGGTATTTATTTCATCTCAATCTGAGGATTCTAAGTCGATCAAATTAATTATTTATTAATTCTTAAATTATTATATTTATAGTTTATAATCTTATATTACGAATTTTTTGAGCTATAATTTTTTTTAATACACAATTTATAAATATTAAATATTGTAAAAAAAATTACAATCAACCAAACAAATATATTAATGTATATGTTGCAACTTGCGGACAACCAAAGTGATTTTTTTTTCAAATTTATCTTGGTCGTGATCATATAAACACGACGAGAGTTGCTAAATTTTTTTCCATTCCTGCTCATGTAAAGGAGCTGAAACAAGGTGATCCTATCCAGGGCGGGTCCCGTGGGGCCCATGACAATCTCATACTTATCCACATCCTTCGTACCATTAAATACATGCAATATACCATTCAATTTTTTTTCTAAATATGACTTTGTCACATACCTCATGGTTTCAAAGAAATCTTTAATGTTGACAATTCTTTTCTAGAATATGACGATGGTTATTTTGTTTTACTGTAAGATCAATGTCTAGCATAAATTACAAAAATGTCAACATCATATATAAGCAAGTCTAGCATTTGCTTGTTTTTAAACCGATCAATTTCCTTCTTTAATGATTGAAATGAGAACATCCTATGGCAACTATTGTGAAGCTTGGAAAGCTGGAGATTCACATGTTCTTTGGGAGTCCTCCCTCAGTCAGCACTGGAGGCTTTGACTTTTATTGGGCTAAAAGATCAACCCTTTCACAAACCACAAATAACTTACATTACGTTTACAAAGACAATGCTAATGACAATTGACAAGATCTGTCTTTTCTCACGCTTTCCGGGAATCAACCGCAAGAATATCTCATTTCTATATTCCTTCTACCTTCCCACTTTTGCTCGCTGTCTTTATATTGAGAAGCTCCTCTGCGAAAAGCTTGGATATCCCAAATCCCATTAGAAAAGATTTAAAAAATCCCTTCTTTTACTTCAATTCACCTAAATTTCTCTGCATCCGCCATGGATTCACCCTCAAAATCACACCTTGTTGGCGCTTCCACCCACAAAACCCTGTTGTTCTTCCTCCTCCTCGCCTTGCGCCTTTCCGCTTCGTTTGCGGAAACCCAGGTTTCCGACAAGCCGACCGTGTACGAGATACTGGAGACGTACGATCTCCCGCGGGGGATCCTCCCCGAGGGCGCGCAGAGCTATGTGCTGCGCCAAGACGGCAGCTTTGAGGTGTACCTGAGCGGCGAGTGCGAGTTCAAGGTCGCCGGGAGCTACCTGCTGAAGTACAAGAAGAAGGTCACGGGCACGGTGGGCGCCGGATCGCTGACCAACCTGCAAGGCGTCAGCGTGCAGGTGCTCTGGTTTTGGTTTGGGGTAAACGAGGTGGTGCGGAGCGGAGACGAACTCAAGTTCTACGTCGGCCCTCTGTCGGCGACCTTCGACTTGTCCAGCTTCGAGAAGTGCCCGCGCTGCCGATGTGGATTCCAGTGCTCCGTCGCCGCCGTGGTTTCTGATGCATAAGTTGCTGAAGTCTGAAGCAGACGGTCAACGGTCACAAAGCCGGATCTTTTATCCACTGACCTTGGATTTTATGGATGAAGCATTTTTTTGATCATCTACTTTGTATTATACTTTACAAATTGTAGTTCATTATTTTTTGGAGCTTTATCAAAATATTTGAATCCATGGACATGAATATACGATTGGGAGTGTTTAGGTTTTTTTTTATATTCTGATTGGTAACTACACTCGATTAAAAATTACATAAGTGCTAATAATATCTATCAAAACATTGAGCCAGAAAATTATCATCATTTATACCGAGTTTGATTATACGTTGATTATTGGTGATGAGTTTACATAACTAATTAGATTCCCTTCCTTATCCAACTTAAGAGAAGAGAAGATTTGGAGATGGATCGAATGTTGAATTTGCAATTTTAGATTTGCCTTTTGGAAAAAAGACAGATAATTTTTTTTTAACAAAAAATAAAAATAATAATAATAAGTAATTATAATAGAATTTGAACTTTAACCTCAAAAATATTTAAGATGTTCCACCAATTATACTACTCAAAGATAAAGTTACAATAGTATAAACCTACAAACATATATTTTAATATAATTGTAATTTCATTTTTGCATAATGAGTTTTTAAAAAATTTGGAAATTGTTTTTTGTTTTACCACTGAATATACAACAAATCAACAAATGGTTCTCTCAGTATGGAATGTAAATTAACAAAAGAAAATTAAATGCAGGCAAATAATCAAAATGATGGAATCTTCTTTTTTGAAGGGCTAAATTTCATTCTTCGAAGTTGAGAACATAAGACTGTTACGACGCACCATAGTAGTTTTATTAACCTAAAATATTTCTTTTCTATATGGGATATTATCAGGCACAAAAGAAACTGGGCAATAAAAGTGTTGATATGAAATTTAACGCCGTCTGTGGGAATCGAACCCACGACCACATGGTTAAAAGCCATGCGCTCTACCGGCTGAGCTAAGACGGCTTAGCAATGATACTTTAAAGAAGCTAGATTGTATTTCCTTGGAACAAAAATTAGATATAAGCCCCTACATATTGTTGAATCAATTATGTACTTTCCAGCGTGTCGCCTCCTTTGATTTACATTGTCCATCGATCTGACTGCATGTCATTTGTCACCGTGGAATAATATAAATAGTGCGACTTAATTTTTTCTTAAATCGAGTAATATATATATATATATAATTGATATTATATTTTGTCTGATCATTAAAATGAATTGAATTTTAATTCTCGTTAATGATTACTTGTTAAATTATTATTATTATTTATTTTATTTTATTTTTAAATAAAATTCTAAGACAATGTCATTTCCTACTTGTTGGGGAGGGCAGTGAGCTCGAGCCATGCTTCTCTCACCAACAAAACGAGCCAGAATGGAAACTCTTGAGAATTAATTTTATTATTATAAGCAAGAAAAACATTACTATCAGAAATTTTATTTACATTTGTTCTAACATTACTATTTGAAACTACAACAAGTACTTGAATGGGAGGAAAAACAATGTCAACATGATTGGAGACAAGAGATCCAACATTACTTTTGTGTATTCCTTTTTTTGGCCGAGGCATGCATGATCAATGATTTTTTTTTTTTATCATCTTTAATTTATGAATTGCCAACATTGCACTTCTATCTCTTTTGCAAGCATCTAGATATCCTCAATCAGACTTTTTAATGACCATATAGGCCAATTTTTTTTTGTAAATAAAGGGAATTTAGCTTTCCTGCAATTATGTTCTTCTCGCATAGTTTCATCTTTTTTATTAGTGAAAAAACAAAAATTGAATGCAGTATTTTTAATTTCATTATTCCACGCTGCATCACAATATATATACTTATATAGTGCATGTTTGCTTCGTAGAATAAGAATATGAAAAATAATAAATTAATATTCATTATTTATTTAGTATATAAATTAAAAAAATGAGTATAAAATTGATATTATATTCAATGTATACTGGATTTAAAAAATTTATATTTAATCCACCCTCATTTATTATCTAATCATATCATATCCTATCCAATGAAGCAAACATACCATAAGAAAATATTTGTTTCATAGGATATGAAATGAATTAATAAATTAATATTTTTTATTAGAAAAAGATACACCCTCTTACCGTTTTCTCACGGATACTCAAATGCCCTTAAGATTTTTTTTAGATAAAAAATACCCCTAATATTATGGAATTAAGTATAAAAATAATCCTATAGGTAAACATCATTAATGGAGGGATAACAGAACTGACGTAGTTGATGACTGAAACTGATGATGTGGACACGTAGCGCGCATGCAGACCAAGACATTTTCTCATGGGTACTAAAATGCCCCTAACATTTTCTCACTGGTACAAAAATACCCTTAATATTTTCTCATGGGTACTAAAATACATCTAACATTTTCTCACGGATACTAAAATGACCCTAACGTTTTTTCACGAGTACTAAAATATCCCTAAGATTTTTTTTGGATCAAAAATACCTCTAACGTCATGGAATTATGTGCAAAAATAACCATATAAGTAAACATCATTAATGGATGGATAACGGAGCTGACGTGCGTGGTTGATGACTGGGACTGATGATGTGGATACGTGGAGAAATCCCTTAGTTGATATCCTTTATGCTTTAATATATATATTTTCTTAAGGATGTTTGTCATCATCAAAAAGAGGGAGATTGTTGGCTTAAGATTTTCAACCTTGGTCTTAATCTCGATTTTGATGATAACAAACATAGAACTAATATTTCATTGAGATAATCTTTCAGGTTCCATATCGGTTAGCGCACGACGTCCTCGATCGAAAATATCGAAGAAATCGAGAAATCGGAAGGACATTGCTCGTTGCACTCGGGATTCTTCGGAAAGTTAGAGTTTAGAATTAGGATGTCTAGTTTATATTGTAATCCTCTTTATGATGCATAAGAACTCAAAAACCATCACCGAATCCCAAAATATGAAAACTCGAAAACTGTCCTAAAATAACCTAGGGAGCTCCATGGAGGGCTATATGACATAGATAGTTTCCTAACATAAAAAATGACAGTAATTGTTACTTGGGTTAAAATTAGATAACGATGTATTTTTTAGAATTTTTAGAAACCTTTAGCCTAACCATATTTGATCCAAAAGATTAGAAAATTTTCGTTTTCCAAAAATTTATATTAGACCCCAAGAACTAGATTTTGATTCTCAAGGATTTTGATTTTTTTAGATATTTTTATTGAATCCAAACGATGGATAATCCTTATATAATATTTATGTTTTAAAGTTATTAACTTAAAGTTAATAAATGTTATATAAGTAGACTTAGCGAAGACGAAACCAGAAAACGAACAAACAAAACCAAACTGCCCAATCTAGTCCAGGTTCGGTCGATCGGTCGGTCGACCGAATGCTGCCAAAAATTGGCAGTAGGCAATTCAATCGACCGAAGTGTGCCAAAATTTGGCAGTGCGTGCGTCAATCGACCGAATTGTGAATCGCTGAAGTCGCGACTCATTTGGTCGACCCGTCGATCGATCGAACAGCGTGATTAGAGCCAGCGGTCGATCAGTCGATTGACTGACGATCGACCGGCAAGCGATCGAACGGCAAAAACAACTAGTTTTCCACCCGTTGAGCCAGCTATTTCGTTCTATTTCTTCTTGGCTTTATAAATACCCATGTCTAAGCCTTCCTAAGATACTTTTGATCACTCCTACACTTCATTGAGCCATCCTTGATCAAATCCAAGCTTTCATTGAGTCAATTCTTGGAAAAACCCTAGTTTTGATATCTCATCCCTTTGATTGAGCCTTACCTTCGTTGTTTCATCATCAAATGCATCAAGATGAAGCTAGGAATCTTATTGTGGAGCTAAATACTTTACTGTTTGATTTATTGCTTCATTTTTGTGTTGTATTTTGTTATTTATTTCATTGTAATTGAGCGTACAAGAAGACCTAATGTTAGGTCTTGTGTGTAAGTGATATCCTTGGTGTAAAATGTGTAAAGCCACTTGTGTAAACTTAGTTTACTAGGATTAATTGAGTTGTCCCTTAAGGTTGAGGTGCACTACTAGAAAAATGGGCATCAGCAACGGCCGGAGCCGTTGCAATGGAGCCGTGGCAGAAAATCGCGTTGCTGATAACTTAGCAACAGATCAGCAACGATCACTCGGGCCGTTGCTAAAAATATTATCAGCAACAGTTTTGCCACGGACCCGGAGCCGTTGCGGATAACATTAATAGCAACGGCCGGTGAGCCCGTAGCAACGCCGTTAGTAAAATCCTGTCGCTAAGCCGTTGCTGTAGGTCATCAGCAACGGCTTTCGATACACTTTTAGCAACGGCTTTCCCACGGACGGCCGTGGGAAAGTTGTTGCTGATGATGTGAACCTGGTAACGAAAAAATTTAAAATTTAAAATTTCCATTGATACATTGATATATTGATACATTATCTGATGCATAACTCACACACCCATACACTCATACATACATTCATTCACACATCACAAATACACCAAGATATACATCAAAACAATTATATTTATATTGATAATTATCCACAATAGTATAAAAACTATTCAAATGCAAAATTGAAGTATCAATATCCAAACAAAATAAATTAAACAAGTCTAATATCTCAGTAACAAAGTCAATATAAAAAAATCTCACGATGACGATGGAGGATGGTCTGGATCGTATGGCGGGGTCTAGAGTGCTTGAGTGTACACCGGCGTGGACTGACTCGAGGACGATGGATTAGATGATGCCGAAGAGATGCCTGCTTCGGAATGACCTGACATGTTGCGTAGCATAGCTTGTATATCCGCCATCATCTGACTCTGACGCTCCATTATCTCAGTCTGACGCGCAACCATGTCCTCTAGAGTCCTTATTCTGCTACTATGATCATAACTGGATCTAGAGGTGGACGGCCGCTCACCAGCGACCGGAGGGGTCGGTGCCCCAAGTGGCTCTAGTACGGCTCGCGCATGACCACTATCTGCAAAGCCATATACGCGGCCATGGTCCCAACCACCTGCGGCCTCGACCCACGTTGCTGCGTCAAAGTCCTCGGGGGTGCCCCCGCGCTGCACCACCGTCTGGCTGTAGGTCTCCTACTCGAGTTTGATTTTTTGTTTAATATTTATCATAAAACTTAAATTATAAATATATAATAAATAATTTAAACAAATATATAGTTACCATAATGTATGCAGCGCGGTTGTCGATGTACTCCCCCGTCCCATGTGCTCGACGGTGAGTCCGCTCAAACACCGCCATCGGGGAGGGTCGCTGGACAGTCCCGTCATCCGACACCGTCGTCTACATTTACAAAACAAATACATTAATTAGTACACATAGTAACAAATAAAATATATAATTAAAAGGTATACTTACCATACAATTCGCGTGCACTGTAAATGCAACAGAGCCACCGGTGTGACGCGCTGCTCCCCCCGACATGCGATTTCTAGCCGCATTCCGAGAAACCTCCTGCCATCGATCCGTCGACCATATTCCCACGAGCTGGTCCCATATATCCGGAGTAATCCAATCGGGGCCGTATCCCTGAGTCTCCGTGATGTTAGTGGTCCCAGCTCGGGCCATCGCCTGGGACCGAGCTTGCCCCAGCTGCCGTTGTACCTTGCCCGAGAAATAGCCTCCCAGGCAGCGTAAATGAAGGGCCTTTGGTCCTCGACCCATGTATAGCGAGCCTGCAAAATAATAATATCTGTACCAATATTAATCATCATGCATGTAAAAAAAAAAAAATACGTGCCTCAAACTCGCGCCATAACATGTCGACGTGGTCGCTAGGCACGTGAGACCACGTAGGCCATGCCCCGTGCATGTATCGTCGAATAGTAGAAGAAATGCTCATCGGCACTTCTTCTTGCTCGAACCTGCACAACAAAAATAAATTTTAATATTATATTATGATATAATAAATTTGTAATGATTCATAATTCATTATATATTACCGCTCCCCAATCACGCTAATAAATCTACGTGACTCTGTGGCTGGTGGAGGCTGCCACCTGTTCGGCCCGCGTGGCCGCCTGCGTCTGGATGTACTAGCCTCGGCAGTATCATTGGCATGAGGATCAGCAACAGGAGTAAGTGTAGGAGTCTCACCGATCGGAGACTCCGAAGCTCTCCTGCGACGATAACCACGACCAGACATATCTGTCGAATAGACATATAATCAGATTATTATATAAATAGTAGAGATATATTTAATAAAATATATACTTTACAATTATTTCTCATCATCTGAATAATAGTCTTCGAATTCTTCCTTTACAATTTCGGCAACATCTCCCTACAGTTCTCCGAATACGCATATCATCTGGACGCGTATCGGAGAACAAGAGAGATATTGCCGAAATTTAAAATAATTAGTTAACAGTTAAAATAAAAATATAAGTGCAGTACAAATAACTATATTCTCAAATTGTCCAATCAGGGACAATTCAAGAATTGTACATCGTATAAAAGATCATCTACTTCTTTTACACGAACATACAATCCCCGAACGGATCTAAGGTTTTACTAAATCATATCCGACTCGTCGATGCGTACGTGAAACATATCAACTCGTCGGATGGATGATTATTTTCTAAATGTTTCGAGACAGTTCGAGTCCATATTGGACAATTCCGACACGAGTCCAAATTCGACGATTTCGGCAAGAGTCCAAAGTCGACAATTTCGGCGCGCGTCCGAAGTGGAAAATTCCGAAATTAATCTAAACCCTAAAAATTAATCTAAACCCTAATAATTAATCTAACAAATTAAACAATTAATCTAAATAATTAATTAACATATAAATAAAAAAATAAAAAAATATAAATGTACTCTTTCCGGCGTCGGAGTCCGGTGGACTCCGGCGGCAGCCATCGCCCTACCGCCGCCGGCCACAACGGGAAGAGACGGCCGAACGACGATGAATACCTGAAATCGGCGGTCGAGGACGGATGGCAGCGTCGGCAGCGGCAGCTCGGCGTCGTCGGCGTTGGCAGCAGCGGGAGGAAGAAGGGTCGGGTGCGATCTGCGACCTATATAAACTTATCAGCAACGGCTCACTCGCCCGTTAGAAAGCCGTTGCTAATAAGTTGTCATCAGCAACGACTCACTTGTCCGTTAGAAAGCCGTTGCTGATAATTAAAATCATCAGCAACGGCTCGCGTGTCCGTTAGAAAGCCGTTGCAGATACAACATATCTGCAATGGCTTGAGCGGCCGTAAGAATGCCATTGCAAATAGCAACGGCTTGAGCGGCCGTTGCTGATAGACGTTGCTGAAGACTCAATTTCTAGTAGTGGTGGAAGAGTGCTTTCGGTAAGAAGACGGAGACTTCCGGGTGTGGAAGTGCCTTAGGTTGAAAGTGAGACTCTTCGGGTCAAAGTCCTCTGTGTAAGAGAAACAAAATTAATCTAGTAAAGTTTAGTTTAAAAATCCTAAGCGGGGTGTTTAGGTAGTGGAGTAGGCATTGGGGTCGAACCACTATAAATCTCTGTGTTAGCATTGTTTTCTTTGTTTGTGCTTAATTGGTTTATTTTTGCTCCCGCATCCAATCGATAAATTATGATTTGCCTAAATAATTTAACAAACGATTAAAATCGGAATTAGGCAACAAGTTTAGACAACACACTATTCACCCTCCTCTAGTGTAGGTCATTTCACCCAACAACGGGTACTAAAATACTCCTAACATTTTCTCACGGGTACAAAAATGTCATTAACATTTTCTCACGGGTACTAAAATACCTCTAACGTTTTCTCACGGGTACTAAAATGGCCCTAACATTTTTTCACGGGTATTTAATTAATACCCCTAATGGTTGTTTTGGAGTTAAAATATTCCTAAGATTATTGAAAATGATAGAAAAATGACACTCAAATTAACTTATGTTAAGTGAGACTTATTAACAGAGATGTCATGGATGTTGACTAAGATGTTAAATTTACACGTGGCACACATACAAAGTACAACTTGTCGCACAAGCGACATGTAAGATACAACGTAGGCGTCAGCGAAAAAATAAAAAATTCGATTAACTGAAAAACCGATCTGAAATCAAATCAAATTTTTCGATTAACGATCCATCAGATTCAATTTTTATTTTTATTTTCTAAATTTTTAGTTTTCGATTTCGATTTCAATTTTTGTAAATGGAGGGATAACAAAGCTAACCGAAATCAAAAAATTTAGAAAATAAAATTCAAAACTGAAACCATCGGATCAGTTAGCCAAAAAATTTGGTTCGATAAACTGAACCGATTTTTTGATTAACTGAATTTTCAATTTTTTGCTCACGCCTATGTTATATCTTACGTGTCGCTTGCTTGGCAAGTTACTCTTTATATGTGCACCACGTGGAAAGTCAACATCTTAGTCAGCATCCACGACATTATTATCTCAATTAAGTCTCATTTAGCAAAAGTTAGTTTTGGCATCATTTTTGTACTATTATCAATAATCTCAGTGGTATTTTAGCTCCAAAATGTTTGAGACATTTTACTACTCATGAGAAAATATTATGGGCATTTTAGTACCCATGAGAAAATATTTTGATATGCATGCGCTCCACGTGTCCACATCATTAGTCCCAGTCATCAGCCACGTCAGCTCCGTTATCCCTTTATTAACATCATTTACTTATAGGATTATTTTTGTACCTAATTTCATAACGTAAGAGATATTTTTGATCCCAAAAAAATCTTATGAATATTTTAGTACCCGTGGAAAAATATTAGGGATATTTTTTATTTTTTTAAATTTATTTAGTGTATGAATTAAAAGAAAATAAAAATATAATAATATAAAATTAATATTATATTCGATGGACATCGAATATATATATTTCCTCATTTATTATATATATATATATATATATATATCCTCATTTATTATCATCCAATTAAACTTTATCTTATCAACTAATTAAATTTTATCCAATTCAATGAAACTAACGTATCATTATTCTTCCGCGGACAATCAGAAATTGGATTAAGAAAATACATTATTGACCAATGTTGTCTTCAGGGAATTTAATTCTTAGAGATTTTATCATATCCAATTTGCTCAAGTTTGCTTTTTAAAACATATTCATCTATCCTCTTATTAATTTGTGTTTGAGAATATATGTATATTTGCCAATCACCTCTTGCCCAGCTGGCAGCTATATCTTAGAATTTGAAATTGTTATTTATCTTCTTTTTTTATCGGCATCCTTCCAAAAATAAATTGAGAAAGGATAATGATAAAAAAAAAATGTGTTTAATGTCATTGCAATGACTTGTTTTTTTACCATCGGAAACAAACTTTATTAAAGCATCACAGGATCAAGTCACAAAAGATCCAGCCAAGACTTAGCTTTGACTTCACCGAAGTAGATATTTTTATTTTTTGCAAAGTGTCCATACTCCAAAGTTTAGCCCATTTAACTTCTGGATCCAGTTTGCTTTTTGAAAAATTATATGCAATCTCACAATTAAAGTTTTCTTTTGAAATTAAATGTTATATTTTTCTATCCTCTTATTTGCGTTTGGGAATGCATATTTGACTAATATTGTTCATTTGAATTTGTCCAAAAGATATCTAACTAGCTTCATCTTCGAGTCTTCATTGATAATAATTTCTGACAATTAGGTATCCTCACTTATTTTTCAAGTATTGTCATAGGTGTAGGCGGTAGGCCACATTATTTTTTGTTTTATTATAATAAACTAATAAAATTTTATTAATGGAGACAATTAATCCACAATCACCCGCGTTTGCGAGGACGAAGTCTGCGAACATTTTTTCGGGCGGTCGGCGGGAAGAGTTCAGCATGCATCATTATCATTGACGTGCTCGATCGTTCATTTGCCGCCCATGCAGCCTCCACGTCATCAAATGCATGATGCCATTTGGCATAATACCAGCCTCCTTCACCAAAAAGCTTACCCAGCCTGCGCGAGCCTCTCATTCTTTTAGAATGGCCCGTAAGCGAGGCTGCCCCACATTGTAGGTTTTGCGAGCGAGAGATACGTAGGATGAGATAGTTTGTGGTGACTACAGTCTGGGGACGCAAACATTGAAGCCACAAGAGAATCCACCTTCTCGAAGCAATCCTCGTTAATCACGAGATCAACAAATAATTAAAGTTCTCTTGCTCGATTGGCATGCAAAACGAGTATTATCCAAAAAAAACATTTATATATATTCAGCCTTGTGAAGAAAAAATACATTATTGATGATTAAATATTGAAAAATTAATTCGAGACCAACCAGAAGATGATGTTTGGTTGGCTCAAAAATTATTGAACGTGACTTGTACGTAAATATGAAATATTATATATATATATATATATATATATCAATGTGCTTAATTATTTTGAACGTGACTTGTACGCAAAAATGATATATATCAATGTGCTTAATTTTGCTACCTATGCGCTAGACATGGACTAAGACATCAAAGAGGTGATCATGAAGACTTGTTGGGGGCAAAGAAATTGCATATATATATATATATATATAACCAATCAAATGAGCTGTACTGAAGAAAATTGGTGCACACATATTTATAAATAATGGACTAATTATATATTTATTAGATATAAAGATACTAATTATTTATTAAACATAAAGAAAATTATTTATAGTGTTAATATGAAGATACTAATTATTCAAATATTTTTTATTTTATTAAGAATATTTATAACAAACCATTGTATTATATATCAATTAATTAATATAAAAATAGTATTAGTGAGAATGAAATCTTTGACCTTAATTAATTACCTAGGCTTGGCAAGAGTGTAGCCTAACGGGGCTCCTCATCCATCATACCATCATTTTTTACTTTTTTAGGATTTATTCTATGCTAGGTGCGAGTCGGACTCGCACCTTACATGTGTCTTTCTCTCTCTAACTTTTTTAAATTTTAAGATTCGAAAACACGCGTACATTATTTTAAATAAAATATTACTTCCACATTAGTTTAAAAGAAGTCATTTTAATGATACGACGAAGTTTAAGAGAAGCCAAGGATGACAGCCGATGCATGTGATATAGCGTGAATACCATATTATCAGCATCTGTATTACACTTCCCAACGCACATTCACATCTATTGTGGATCTGCATTGCATTGCATATCCACACCGCACCCGCATGCATAGTGCATTTAATAAAAATAAATAAATAATATATTTTAATAAAAATAATAAATTATGTTATTAAAATTTATAATAATTAATAAATTACTAAAATTTTATATATAATTTATCATAAAATTTAACTATATATATATATAAATTGATAATTATTTATACATGGATAATATAATGCAGATACACATTCATATCTGCATCATTGCATCTTCGCGGATAAGTTTTTTTAAAAATATATATCTTTGTCATCCATATTTGTTTTTATTTGCAGGTATGAATCGAATTTGGTTGGTTTTTATTCTGCGAATGCTGATAAAATTGTCATGTTTAACTAATTTAATTATTCTTGCGTAGAGACATAAAAAAGAGCTTAATTATTCAAAGAATTATATTCCTTATAAATAGAGGCAATCCAAAATGGGCGACATTAGCCTTCATTGAATATAACTGTGATTTGTTTATCTTTAAATTAATAAATAATCAATGACATTAAAATAATAAATTAATTTTGTCAACTTTAAGTTACCTGGATAATATCCATCTAGATTGTAACGAAGCAATTCATTGGGCCACAAATCAAGTCCGACGTTAAAGGAATCCAATATTCGAACAAATTGTTAAATCGTTAGAGCTTAATAATATAAGGAGAAAGATAAATTTGGTTATATAAATTTTTATTTTTATTTTATTTTAATCCTATAAATTTTATTTCGATATTTTCAGTCTTATAAGTTTGCTACGTAGTATAGATTTGATCCTATCTGTGATGGTCCGTTAACTCTTCGTCAATGTGGAATAACGCCGTTCATACACGTTGATAGATTTGGTCTTATAAATTTTATTTTAAAATTTTCAGTTATATATATTTATCACGTAGCATAGATTCGATCTTATATGTTTGTCCCGTATGACAAATTTGATTCTATCCGCGTCGATTCATTAATTCTCCGTCTATGAAAAAATAAACGACGTTATGTTCATGTTAACAGAGTTAACGTACTTTGTATCGTCCTCTTGATTAATTAATTTTATTTTTGTAAAAAAAAAAACTTTGAACTACCGATAGAACTGGTCCAATTTTACTCCTCTATAGCTGTATAAATTATATTTCTCAAATTTCCTATTCAACGTGGGGCTAATGCAGCATATTCAATAGGTTGTGAGAGTGTGATTGGATTAACCAATCATTGCTTTGTAAAAAGAGGAGAGGAGGTGGGATCCATTTCTTCGGGGATTTAGATGGGGTATAGAGAATTGGAGCACGAGTAAAAACTATTTATATTTTGCCAATAATATATTTTGTGACACGTGCCGACTTATGCGTTGGCGTAACAAAATAAAATAAAATAAAAAGTATTTTTCCACGTCTCCTCCCAGACTAAACCACTAAAACCTCGTATCGACATTATACCTGTTGGATTAGGATCAAACGATGATCCACGTTACACGCAATCACGAAATCAAAGCTTCGAGCTCTGATGGAGCCCCAAAGCAACGCTTTCAGTTTGAGCTAAATGATGCCCTCGCCTTACCCTTCACCTCTCTGTTCGATCAATTTCCGAGACCGTGAGGGTTCTGTGCTGAGAGCCCAAGATCTTTCTTTTTAATTTGCCTCTCCGATCACGGACAAGCCGCAGAGAAAAGGGAGGAGAAGACAAAGGATACTATTTCTAAATTGCTATAGAGTGCTCTATGCTGAGATCGATCCTTCTTTTGCCCCTCGGATCATGGACAAGCCGCAGGGAAGAGGGAGGAGAAGACAAAATATTCATTAATTTGTTAATTACTAATTTGCTACATAGCAACATCTTCCCTCTATTTCTTCAACCATCTGACGTCGGGGTTTGCCGAGGAGCTGGAAGGCGTGGATCAAGGTATTCTTCTCTTTTGCTTATGCGTTGATTTTTCTGCTCCCATTCGATCTAGATTTTGGATTTTCTTTCTCTTGATCTATATAACAAAAAAAGGTGGCGTTAACTTCTACTCTTTTTTTCCTCCAAATTTAGTCAGCAATTCCTAATTTCTACCGGAGAAAAAGTTTTCTTTCCAACAATTGTAATATCGATAATGGCGAACAAAGCTAGACCTTCGCTTAAATGCATCCTCTAATTAAACATTGTATCGAGTTATTAAATATCATAGTCAATATTTGTATTTGATACATACATATATTTTCGATCCTGAATATATACGACAATTATAGAAAAAATATATTTGGTTATAAAATAGGAAGAATGACAATAATAACAAAGCAGAATCTTTTTTATTTTACCTTGTCTGATTTAAATATTTACCAATAAATTAACTGAACCTGTCATTTTTCGGGATCTCTAGATTGATTTCAACAACCGGTCAAGCTACCAATTTTCTCCAAACTGGAACACCAATTTTCTCCAAAATGTTCCAATTTGTAAATTAGTCACTTTGAATCTTCTCTAACTCTCAATTTGATCTTTATTCCTACGAATCGTAGTATAACGACCAACCAATAGTCAGTTAATATTTTAAATATATGAATGATATTTATTTATTAAAAAATTGGATGATAAGATAAATTTAATTTAAAAAAATTATTTATTTATATTGACTGTGCAGTCCACGTCAGTATATAATAATTATTTTAACACTCAACTAACGAAAGTATATAATTGACACAAAGATGAAAGTTCGAATATAAATTTATTAAAAACTCAATAGTTCAAAATATTCTTATTAATTTTTCCTTTAATGTAAGATCTAGACTCCTGGGCATTTACGTGACGAATATGCCAGCCAAACTTTGAACAAATCCCAAGAGACCACGCAGCAAAATCGAATGATAGTCCAAAATGCTCATATCGACTTTGTCTTGTGCCATGTTTTGCAACAAAATTGAGGTTCGACATCCACCAGCAATCCAGCATAACATGATAAAGTGAAAGTTTGAAATTAAAGTGTCGTTTGATTGACACAACTTCCTGTAGGAAATTGTGCTTTCCAAGAAATTATATTTTTTTTATCTTATTTGGTCGACACATTTCCTACAAAATGTATGAAGTAACTTACCTAGAGGGACCTAGATAAGTTGCACTTCCAATGTTGTATTTAAAAGAAAAAGACAATCGTATCCTCACGTTTCAATTTAATGTTAGACTTAATTTATATTTTCAACATTATGAAATTAGATAATTCATAAATTCTTGATTAATTTATTTTATTTTAATTTATTTATATTAACTTCAAATAAAAATTAATTTTTTATATATTATAAATTGTATATTATATTAATTATATATGAAAAAAATTATATTATATTTTACCTATACGTGTTAAAATAATAATTTATAAATATTTTATTTTATTTTTCATATATTCCTAATATATTTTATTTACGAATAATTTATATATATATTTTAAGTTACAAATAAGATATTAATTTATAAAAAGAAGAATATGTTGGTCATTTGATGTATATTTCATGAAAAGTACCGATGTCAACCAAATATATTACGAATGAAAAATTATATTTCCTACAAGTAATTTTTTGTCAACCAAATATATTTTTGATATTTTTTAAAAAATATAGGTGAAAAATTAATTCACGAGGATTATAATTTTTCATAAGAATTATTTTTTATGTCAATCAAATAAGATCTAAGTATATAATAATAAGCTTGAAATCATACCATTTATAAGTTCTATATTAACTATATAGAGTAATTAAGTATTAACGTCATTTTTGCATTTACTCACTTGTGTTATAAGTTTCCATCTGCAATGTACATGCAATGCCGGTTTTTACAATTTTTATATACAAAATATAAAGAATTGATTAAGACAAAATGTGTGGCCGTAACAAAATCCCACCCAATTTGTTCGGATCAAAGTTCTTCTTAAAGCACCTCTTTTTTGTATACCCGCTATAGAGAAACTTCTCCTTATTGGAGTCTGCTTTTGGGCCCAGCTTGATTTCAATCATCGGATCGGTATGTAATCGAGAAAGCGGTAGCCGAGTAGGAAACGGATGTAAACATCTAGCAACTTCTAGTCACCAGGTCCAGCCACTTCTATTTGCCCATAGCGAGTGGGCGACTTCATTCATTGCTCAATCGATGATTGATGCCACGTGCACACGACCTGCTGCTTCTCGTGGTTGGAAGTTTGAATCGCTGTTTCATACCACGGCAAGGCACGCACGAAATCGGTTCAAGTTTTGATCTGCTACACTGCCGTTCTTTTGTAGGTGAAACATGGCCTGTGAGGGTTGAGCGAGATAGTGAGCAGCTGAAGGAGTAGACATGGATCATCAAGAAGGGGAAAATGACATAGAGAGCACGCAGGGTGCCTGGAGGGAGAGGGAGAGGGAGAGAAACGGATCAGGTTTCTATCAGAATGAGATGGGCGCGGGGAGTGCAAGGGAGCCGCTGCTGCGGAAGCGCACCACGAACACCACCTCACAGATGGCGATCATTGGCGCAAAAGTCAGCCCCATCGAGAGCTTGGACTATGAGTATGACTTCTTAATCTTCCATCTGTCTACCTATTTAGTTGTTGATTCATTAACAGAAAATGAGAAACTGTACTTTTCTGCTGCCTATGCCATCCATTTAGAATAGCTCAATATGGTATTTTGACAAATATTTGCATAGTGTTGATGCGTATAAGATAAGATAGCTTCTGCTTTATCACTCAGGAAGATTATGTATGTTAGACTCATCTTTTGATGCTCTGTTTTGTCATGACTTAGATATTCTTTCTGTATAATGGTGGGTGATGGAATTTCTATTAGATCATAATGAACCTTCATGTTCATTTGGACATATTCTATAAGAGTTTCCATATTAATACCCATTGCCATTTTCCTGTTTGATTAAAAGTTGAATTACTTTGTTTTAGAATCGTGGAAAATGATCTTTTCAAGCAAGACTGGAGGTCAAGGAAAAAAGTTCAAATATTTCAGTACATTTTCCTCAAGTGGACTCTTGCTCTTCTGATTGGCTTGGCAACAGGGCTCGTTGGCTTTTTCAATAACATTGCAGTTGAGAACATTGCTGGATTTAAACTACTGCTCACTAGTAATCTTATGCTTGAGCATAGGTAACCCCGAATTACACCTTAACTTGATTTGTGAGCATGCAAACCCTCAAAATTATATGTATTATTTTCCATCACCATGAATATAAGCCTGTTGCGGATATTTTTGTATTAATAATAATAAAATGCAACAAACAATACGTTGTTGGTTTTCATTTTGAAAATCTTAAGTTGTTGCTCAATTTTTATTAATTATGTTCATACGTTGGAAGGCATTTGTTGTGAAAGCTATCAAAATAGTTATGCTCAGACTGTTTTGACTGGGTTTTTATTTTTTTATTTTTATTTCTGAAAAGTTGTGGGTTAATGATATCCACCATTCTTTCAAGAAAACAACATCTTTAGGCAGAGTCTAGCTAGAAATCGTATATGTCATACTATTTTTGTAATCTCTGTATTCTAAGAGAAAATCATTTATTAGTTTCTCCTCTTTTATCTGTTAAACATTACAATCGAACTTAATTGACCAATGTTGACCATTCGCATCTTATTTTTTTGCAACTTTGACCAATTATCATAATGATTTGGAACTTCACCGTGATGTTTGGTAATTTTAAATCTCATGTTTTCTCAAGGTATTAGAGCTATGCCTCAAACATCTCTTAGATGCATGAGATGCATTACCTTACTTAAATCCATTACGAAAGACTACTTATCAACTGATTTATTGGATGATGCATTAATTGTTTGCAAATTGCATGAGAATCCATTTTTATGAAAAATATATCCTGAAGATCATGTGCGATGCTGAATAATGTCGAGTAAAAATGCTACAGGTACTTTACAGCATTTTTAGCATTTGGTGGTATCAATCTAATTTTAGCTGCAAGTGCAGCTACCCTCTGTGCTTATATCGCACCTGCAGCAGCTGGGTCTGGCATACCTGAAGTAAAAGCATATCTAAATGGAGTTGATGCTCATTCCATACTAGCTCCTAGCACATTATTTGTGAAGGTGAGTTCCAACCTAAACTTAACATCTACAACTTTCTAGTCTTGTTGATCACAATAACTCCAGCTATTAATATCGTCCATCAAAATAATAATAGTAATGAAAGTCTACGAGTTGTTTGATCCAGCACATTATGCCTACTTACAAAATTTTAAACAATAAGTCCAACTATATGGATCTCTTAGATAATATTACGGTGCATATTACTCTTAAGATTTCACCTTGTTAGTTTAACCCATGCATCTAAATCTTGCATCGTACTAGATGGTACGCTCGGTACCATAAAAAACCAGTAATGGTACAACTTGGTACGTGCATTATGCGGCTCGTATTGGTTGTATCGGGTGTACCAATTTCATACTGGCCGGTATAGGGTCTGTACCGGCTGGCAAAAATCTCTCAAAATTCTTCAACCTTTTATGTTCAAATTTGTATTTTTTATATGCTTTATCATTGTATTACTATGTGTGTTTTTTCAATCATTTTAATCAATTAATCATTTTATAATATAAATCTAAAATGGAAAAAATATGTTCCGACAAACCTGGTACAGTCCAGTTTGTATCGATGTACCAAGTGTTGGTACAGTACAGTACGACTATGTATCTGTGTCCGTCATTTACTGAGATTGGTATTGGAAAGAAAAAAACCATGGTTTAACCATCTCTATTAAAATACCATGTATCTCTACAAGGCTGTCATCCAGCTTTACTTTTAGTTCTTTAAGATGATAGGTATTTAATGCTCTCTTAATTTATTGATTGCTTCCAAGTGGGAAAGAGAAAAAAAACCATCAAGAACTTCTAATTCGATCAAATTTGTCCTATTTTTGTATTTTTTTTGTATTTTTTGACCTATTTCCTACTGAACCGCTCGAGCATTAAAACATATATGCTTCTACAAATCTCCTACTATACCACCTCTAAGCAAAATACTGACAACTTAATTTAATTGTACGTAAACAAATAAAATACACAGTTAGTTATGATTGATTATGCAAAGTTTAAAGTAAAAGAGATATTTCTACAATTATCTGCAAGTTTCAGTTGGATATACATGTTATCCAAGAGTTTTGAAGTGTCTACCATATCTTGTTAGACAAACTAAACAATGTCTGACATGACCACTTTTCATGACAAAGATCATCTCAGCTCTCTTGGAATGTGTTTTCCTTATGGTATTTGATCCTGAATAGGTGAGACAGAAACTTACAATAACTGGACCAAATGAGCTAGAAGATAAACTTTTATCAACACTGCCCAGCCCAGTACATTGTTTAGGGGTTTCTGAATATACTATCTATTAGTTAGGGAGCTTGCTAATTAAAAATCACTTTTCAAATCCTAATCCTATCTTATTAAGCTAATACAGATACATTCTGAAAGTTCTTCCTGAAATCAGATCATTTTCACAGTACTGGGTGATAAATAATGGTCGGATTCAAATTCAAATAATGTGCATTTTGACAGAGAAGTATCATCCATAACAATAATAACCATAAGTATTAAGATAATGCTTTGCCTATTCTGCCATAGGTAGTTTTACTAAATTCAACTGCATCACTCATAGTACATATTTCAGGAAAAATCAAAGATAAATTAATAAAGTATTAGTTATCTTAAAACTTTTGAAGAAACCTATGATATGCCATACATTAGGTGTCTATATATATGTCAAGCATAGCATGCTGACCAGTCATTTTTCTTTCATGCCTGAATTTGACAGATATTTGGGTCAATTGGTGGAGTTTCTGCTGGATTTGTATTGGGTAAGGAAGGGCCTATGGTACATACAGGAGCATGCATTGCCAACTTACTTGGTCAGGGTGGTTCTCGCAAATATCATTTGACATGGAAATGGCTGAGATACTTTAAAAATGATAGGGATCGACGAGATCTCATAACTTGTGGGTCTGCAGCAGGAGTGGCAGCTGCCTTCCGAGCACCTGTTGGTGGTGTTCTCTTTGCTCTTGAAGAAGCAGCTTCTTGGTAATAGCATTGTTCATTTTTACTCTTCCACTCAATGTTGCAATACCGAGATCAGTGTTTCTAGTAACTGACAATTAATCTGATAGGTTTATATAGATCAAAACCAATATTGTGGCATACAATTTAGCATCAGTAATTGCTGGGAGTGGTTGTTATGTGGGATTAATTTTCAATTCATACCAACATAGCTGTCTTACCTAAGTCAAAACAGACGATGCAATCATATATATACATACATATATATATGCTGGTTACCTTTTTCCTTCTTTTTTTTGGATTTTCTTTTATTTTTTATTTTCTAAATCTTCTTAATATTTGAAATTCCTGAATTTCAGCTTTTGAGATGAATTCTCTGGGACTTGCTCCCTTTTTCCCAAAAAGAAATTATGGTTTTACTGATTTAGGCAGCAGAGATACTTTCAGCTGTAGCAGATTTGTTAGAAATGGATTAAATCTTAAACTATCAAATACTTCAAGTGAGGTACTGCACTTTCTTTTTTCTCTCAAGAAGTACAAGATCAGTAATAAATAATTATAATGTTGTATGCATCAACTTGCATATTTTTATCTTGTTACTTGTTGGTCTTCCTCATCATCACCAGGTATCTCTGTTTCTTCTCTTCAGGTGGAGAAGTGCCCTTCTGTGGAGAACATTCTTTACAACTGCTGTTGTTGCAGTAGTATTAAGATCTTTGATACAATACTGCCGCAGTGGACGATGTGGATTATTTGGCGAGGGAGGATTAATAATGTTTGATATCAGTTCTAGTATTTCCACATATAGTACTTCGGATCTGATTGCTATTATAATTCTGGGAGTAATTGGGGGAGTATTTGGAGCCCTCTTCAATTATCTGCTTGACAAAATCCTTCGAATTTATAGCGTCATCAACGAGTACACCCCTTATTTTGAACTCTTCGTAAATGAGTCAATTGTTAAACATAATTGGAAAGTTCTCAAATTGTTTGAAAACTTCAAGCTTTTTGAACTGATAAAAAATATATTTTGATTGCAGGAAAGGCGCTCCTTTTAAAATTCTCCTCACTATGACTATCTCATTCATCACATCATGCTGCGCCTATGGGGTACCATGGCTTGCCAAGTGCACTCCTTGCCCGACGGATCTTAAAGAGCAGTGCCCAACCATTGGCCGCTCAGGCAACTTCAAAAATTTTCAGTGCCCGCCAGGTCACTACAATGACCTTGCTTCCCTCTTCCTCAACACCCAAGATGATGCCATCCGAAATCTCTTTAGTGGTGGCACCGAGAATGAATTTCACATGTCCACCCTTTTTATCTTCTTCACCGCCATTTATTGCCTTGGACTTGTGACATATGGAGTTGCTGTTCCTTCTGGTCTTTTTATTCCTGTTATACTCGCTGGTTCTACCTATGGTCGAATTGTCGGTACTCTTCTTGGTCCCATCTCAGACTTAGATGCTGGCCTCTTTGCCCTTCTTGGAGCAGCATCTTTTCTCGGAGGAACAATGAGAATGACAGTCTCCGTCTGTGTTATTCTCCTTGAGCTGACTAATGATCTTCTAATACTACCTTTGGTTATGCTGGTTCTTCTTATTTCCAAAACTGTTGCTGATGGCTTCAACAAGGGAGTCTACGACCAGATTGTAATCATGAAGGGATTGCCTTACATGGAGGCCCATGCAGAGCCTCACATGAGGCACTTGGTTGCAGGGGATGTCGTCTCAGGGCCCCTCATTACCTTCTCCGGCGTGGAGAACGTGGGAACCATAATGCAAGCTTTGAGATTAACTGGCCATAATGGATTTCCAGTGGTTGATGAGCCACCTTTCTCAGACGCCCCTGAGTTGGTAGGGCTGGTTTTGAGGTACCATTTGCTTGTCTTGCTAAAAGGGAAGATGTTTACCAAGGAAAGGGTAAGGACTGGGGATGGAGAGGTTTTGAAAAGGTTTGGCGCCTCTGGTTTTGCCAAAGCTGGATCAGGTAAAGGGCCCAAATTTGATGAATTGAGTATTAGTGAAGAGGAGATGGATATGTTTATTGATCTCCATCCGATCACAAATACATCGCCCTACACGGTTGTCGAGACCATGTCACTAGCTAAAGCTGCCGTCCTTTTCAGGGAGCTTGGACTCAGGCACCTCTGTGTCGTGCCGAAGACTCCTGGGGTAAGGACGTTCCCTCTTTCTATGCTTGTGTTATTTGTTAGTGAATAACATCTATGATAAACATAAAACATGTTTGCAAACATACACATCCACATATGATTTACCTTCAATATGACATTTTGATGTTTAGAAAACTAAGTGAATAGCATTTCCCCCTTTTGAGACGAAACTGGGAGATATTAATATGATCATGTAATAATCATTTATTTAAGGGCAAATTCAAGTATAACTCGTCTATTTAGAGTTAATTATGTGTGCCATTTGAATATGAAAAATTTGTAGTTCTTGGTGCATTTGTTTTTAGATGCTTCTGTTGTTGGGACTAAGATTACATTAGACTTAGCTTACTGACTAATAAAGGTAAGAGTAATCACTGCAAAGTCCGATGGGTGCCTTCTTTTATCTGGTAATCTACTTTAAAACTTTGCTAAACTTGTTTCAGAAAGGAAATTACCTTGTGCTCTCAACTCGTTGCATGTTTTGATAGATGTGGTACCATCGCATGTTTAATAACTTGGCCGATGCTTATTAGGATTCTGAGGATAATTAAGTATAGAAGTACAATTTGAAACTTTAGAAATTAAGTATTTTCAACATATTCGGAGCTAAAACTTTTTTTCTTTACAGCTCTTCTATGCCATTACTAGTGATTATATAATTCCTATGATTTTTTTCTCTTCTCTGTTCTTTTCTTTTTCCATGAATTTGGTGGATTGTACTAGTGATTGTCAACTCAATATTACTAATGAAGATAAGAAGAAAAGAACTTTTATTTCATGTTAATTGCCGAAAGTATATATTTAACGATAATGCTGCTCTTAGCAATCACATTCTATTGGCTTATTATTTACATAATTTACATACTGGTTGTTTCTTTTTATTCTGTTAGTTTGAAATGTTTTGTAGCTTATCTATGCATCAACTTGATCGTTTGCAGAGGCCTCCTATTGTTGGAATTCTTACACGCCATGACTTCATGCCGGAGCATGTTCTTGGGTTGTTCCCTCGTCTCCACCTCAACAGGTAGACATAGCGCACAGCATCAGAGCAATCGTTTCTTTCATTCTATGACGTCATTATTACTTGGTAATTATCATTTTTATTGGTGTGAATTTTTCCCCCCTTTTTGGTCATTTTTATGGAAAAGAGATACTGCATTAGGCCTTCTGCAGATAATTCAAAATATTCTTGTATCTCGTCGACATGGCGCATGCACATTGCTCAAAATCATTAGAGCTTAATGGCAGAAAAGATCCACACAGCCGACCTCAAACAGTAATTAAAGGTTATACGATTTATTATTGTTGTGTAGAATAAAATATCTTAAGAATCATTTGTACAATCATCGTTGTAGTAGTACTGGAGGATAATATTTTTGGCAATTTTTAGCAGTATCTAGATATTCTCTGTCTTGTTTTTCTCTTACATTACTGCTGAAGATTGTGGAAAAAAAATGTTCTTATATTTTTTGTAATTTGACCATTTTTATACGAGAGATGGTAACAAGTCTTCAGAATTGAAAGTGATAATTTCATTAACCAAATAATAATTAATTAGGCAGTTACAAATTACATGTAAACATTTTTTCTTTTTAATAAAATGTAATGAAAAAGCTAGATCTCATCATGTTCGTCTTACACCTTAGAGGTGTCGATCGGCCAGGTCCACCAATGAAAGACATGGACCCGACCCGAGCTCGAAGTGGATTTTCTCACTCAGACCCAAGAGTTTATCTGAGATCTAACTTTAGCACCTAAAATTTTGAAAAATCTCATTTTGATTCTTTGAATGTATTTTAATCTTCAATTTACTCCTTAGGACTTTTAAAAAAGAACTTACTTTGATCCCTCAAATTAAAGTATCATAATTGATCACAACCTTTCAAAAAAAAAGTTTTTTGTTTTTCATTGACGCACAAATTTATATAATAATTGATGGAGTTTAATCTTATGTTACATGGTAGAGGAAGAAAGAAATTACTATCTTATGACAATAATTATCGATTTTATCATTTATTAATACACTAGTAAGAATTACCAAGTAAAGATTGTCGATCAACTATAGAATTCATCCTAAATTCAGTTCGAAAAAAATAGGATAATTTTTATTAAAAAAGTAAAACACTTCCTCCTACTTCTCCCATTTTTAGGTTTTTTTTCAAAAATAAAAAAATGTTTAATGTATCAATCAATGGAGCACGCGAGGCACATAAGGAATTTATCCGTAGTTGCCTAGTTGGAAGTTTTTGGATAGTGATAAAGTAAAAATATAATTAAGGAATTAAAATTATTTCTAAAACTTAAAAAATCTAAAAAGAGAATTAAAATAAAATTTAAATATTAAAGTTTGAGCAATTTTTTAAAATCATAACACGAATCAAAAAATTTCCAGATTCATAATAAGGATGTGGAAAATCTCAAATTCATAATTTTTTTTTAAATCATCAAAATACCCTCGAGTTTAGGTCTAATACTAAATTTCAGACTTTTACAAAAGTTTAAAAAATAGTATATTTTATTTTTTTTAAAACTGAAAAAGTTTGGAACCGAAACAAATAAGATAAATTCATTATTTTTTAATAATTATAACGATGATTATGATATATATATATATATAGTGTTTTAAATTAATTTATTTTGTATATTATTGATAATATCCAAAAAAATTTAAAAATATAATAGGTTCTAGACTTTTTTAAAATGTGAAACTAGTATATTCCATACTTTTACGTACAAAAGTCTAGAACTGAATACCATACTGAACTCGAGGATATTTTAGAAATTTTGAGAAATTTTTTTTATAAATTTGGAAAAAATTTAATCTTGTTATGAATTCGGAAATTTCTATAACTTATTATGATTTAGGATAATTGCTCTTAAAATCTTATGGACCAAGTGTGATTTGAAATATTAAACTCTAGCATGGATGTCAAAGAGGAATGGGTATAAGAAAAAGCAATTTGGGTTATGAGAGTAAACTTCATGACTAAATTGAAATGAACCCTTGGCATTATTAAAAATGTTGGTGCGAAGGTTTCATATGTATGTGGACAATTAATGTGGGACATGATTAATATTCCATGACTTGATCCAAATAATTAAAGGATTAACTAAATTGCTAGCCGACATTAATTTTTCACGTGCACCCACCAAACTTAATCTATAAAATCCGCCGCCAAACCAATAAGCAACCTATAATTGTTTTATTAGTTTATTATATTATATTTATTTATATAAAGTTCTCCTTTTAATTTATAATAATAACGACGTAAGAATATAGCATGAGATTCTGTCTATAAATGATCTTATTTTATGTTCACGAGGGTCTAGAGCACTTCCGACTAATTATGATTTGAATACGTAAGATTTGACACGAGCGTAATATTAAATTTTTTTGATAACCGTAGTAGATCCAGCTCTGACCTTGCTTCAGAAGTTGCGACGACCATTCGACTCTTACCGTAGCTATGTATTTAATCCGGTATTTATTTTATTGTTAAATTGTTCCCATTGTCTTTTTTCTCCTATCTCTCCTCCCCCATTTTATTCTTTTCACTTCTCTTCAATTGAATACAAGTTTCGTATAAAATTAAAATTAGTATGGTTAAATGCTAATATTTATAATACTAAAAAATTTATTCGTTTCTCATAATATTGACGTAATAACAATTTTTTAAAACAAATTGTTAATGAATGATATTTTTAATATGATTTAGCTATATATAAATCAGAAAATAGAAGTGATTTTAATTTAAAATACATTGTATATATCACTAATAGAAAATTAGGTATTTGCAATAGTAGAATAGTCATCGTAAATGTGGCGGTAAGAAGAATTATGGCTAGTTGTTCTGCAATGGCTACTCGTCATCGCAAAGCTATCATGGATATGACATTTCATCATTTAAGCGTAGCCCGCCAATGTTCTCTCGTTTCCATTACTTTGTGCTTCTCCCTTCTCTTGTTCAATCCCCGTTGCTCAATATCATTGTCGACTTAAAAGAAAAACAATATCATCGTCGACTTCACCGGCCATAGCATAGGAGCTTCTGCATAGTCATAACTATCGAGCTTATCGCTTTGGTCGGCATCTTCGTAGATCAATAAGATATTTTATTTATTTATTTATTTGATTCTTTTTACTATTTAGTCATTTTTCGTCATTGGATATTGTGTTGATTTATAAGGTTCGATGGATGTATTGCTATTATCAACTTCTACTTAAGTATTTTAATTATGCAGATGATTTGGACTTAATTAAGAAGTTGATGTGTCACTTATCCCATCAAGCAAGTCGTAACAAATAGTACCAGAAAAAGAGCCTATGTGAGAAAGGACAATCCTGAGATGGGATGGAGCTGCTACTAAGTTAATTATGCCTCGCATTCTGTCGATTTAGGTGTGCATCTGGACTATGTGTTAGACTTGAGTTGGGTCATGATAGATAAAGACGTTAAAACATAAGTGGGGACGATTGTATAATTCTCTGATTTAGTCCCATACAACGAGCATATTGGATCAACATAAGAAAAATAGGCAATAATGACGGATGTGTCTATCACAAAAATCTGTGACGGAAAAATTTTCGTCACAAAATATTTCGTTACTGATATCGATGATCGAAAATAAATTTTTCATCACTAATTATGATTTCATATGCATAAAAAATTTGTCAATAAATTATTATATTATAGATTATTATAATTTTGCAATATTTTTAAGAAATTTATAAACAATAGTTAGATAGTTAGTATGCTAGTAAACTTTTAGGTCTCATGATGTATAAATTTATAAAATTTAAGAAAAATAGGAGAGAAAAAAATTAATCCATATGAGAATAAAAATTTATATTTATGATGATTAAAAATAAATAAAAATTAATTTTAACCCGTGTGGAACTAAACATGATAAATTTTGCTTTAATAATATTTAGTTTAATTTTGTGTTGGATTTCTACTTCCGTCATTGATCTGTCACTGTTATGTGGTCGCTTAGTGACAGATCTGTGACGAATATAAAGAAAAATTTCAGTGGTGAATTAGTATCGAAATATTAGTGACGAAATATTAGTATCGAATCAGTTACTAGTCTGTCTACTATAACAAACCACTTATTTTTCGACGTTAAAATAAGCTAACATTTCGACGCCAACAATAGTCCAAATGAACATACTCACGCCAACAAAAATGACAAAAATGAGTGCAAAATGACGAGAGTCAGAACGAACATACATATTGACGCCTACTGACATGCATCAATTTTTTTTAAAAACACAATAAAATATTGCATATTGGCGCCTGTCAGGTGCCGATATGCAAAAATAAAATAAAATAAAGGTCGAGGAAAATAAATTCCTCGGCAGGGGCTCTGCACGGGGTATTGGAGAATACCGCACACAACGCTATGCACGGTATTCTCCAATACCGCGCGCGTGATGTTGTACGCGATATTCGAGGATATCGCATACAACATGCGGTATTCGAACGGGCGGTGTGTTTCCGCTTCATTCGATTTCCGCCACGTGGCGGAAATCGAGCGGGTCGACGCCGCGCCCATTTGATTTCCACCGCGTGGCGAAAATCGAACAGGTGCGGTGCCGACCCGTTCGAATAGCACCAAAAATTATTTTAATTAAAAATATTTAATACCCTGAAAACAAATTAGAAAAAAATATTAAATGAATAACAGTTAAAAAAAAAATGTACTAACATTTTGGTAAATTTGGTAACCCTAAAAATTTCGATAACCTGAAAATAGAAGATGAAAAATTAGATGAAGAAAAAATATTTGAGAAAGAAAGAAAAAAGAAAAAAAATAGGAAGAGAAAGAAGACGAGGGAAAGAAGAGAAGAAATATTTATAAAAATTAAAAATTAAAAATTTAAAAACAATTTTTCAGAGGCAGGAAATCTCTCACGCGCGAGTGGACACTAGCGCGGGCTCGCATTCTCGCGAGCCCGCTCCAGATTGATTTCAGCGCCATGTTTGGCGCCGAAATGTTTCAGCGTCTATTTTTAGATGTCAAAATTTTTATTAAAAATTATAGGCCAAATTGGTCAAAAATTATGTGACTGATTTGTGACGCAATCGTATTGTGTCGAATTTTTCATCACAAGTCTGTCACTGTTTTGAAAAAAATAAAGTTCATTTCACATCATCACAAACTCGTTACTAATCTATCATAGTTTGTGGCAGATTTTAGCTGTCATAAAATTTTCGTCACTAGTGCTTGTTTTTCTTCTAGTGGATGTTGTGTTGATTTATAATTAAGACTTGATGTGTGTTAGAGGTGAGCAAAATAAACCGATTTTCGGTTAATCGAAAAAATGGTCCAAAATCCACTAGTTTTTTTAATTTTGGTTCAATATAATTTATTAATTATAAATAATTATAAATACTTTAAAATAATTAATATAATAATAATAATAATTAAATTATTAATTTTTTTCATCACATTATCTTGGCTCAAGTGCTTTCGATTTTTCTTTCTTTTTTCTCAATGGGGATTTGATATTTGTTTGAATTTTTCTCCATACGTGATTTGTATAATGTTACTATATTTGTAGGTTAAATTTTTTATTGATTAACCAAAAATTATCGATTAACCGTACCGAAACAATCGAACCGAAGTGACGGTTAATCGAAGTTAATGGACCGATTTACGGTTAATAATTTTGAAAAACTGAAGTTAATGAATTGATTAATAAAATTGCTAATGGACCGATTAACCGGTCCATACCCACTCCTAACGTGTGTGCTATTATCAATTTTGCTTAAGAATTTTAATTAAATTGATGATTTGGGCCTATGAAATTAATAGGCTAGTTATTCACAAACTATTATTTTTATAACACAATATATTTATTCAACTATTAGATTAGTGTTAATTTGCCAACCGTGGCCTGTGGGTAGTATAGTTGGAGAGAACATATTGTATGTTGTCTAGAAATTTAGAATTCAAACTCTAATATAATCGTCTACTATTACTTTTTTTTAAAAAAAAAGAAGAAGAAGAAGTAGAGATAGTGTTAAATTTGCTATTTACTGGATGACGTGTTATACATGTATTCTTGCAAATTTATCTATGCCAAATTGTATACATGACAAAAAAGACTCTTTACGCAAAATTTATATTGATTGAAAATATGATTTTTATCAAAATAATTTTAAAGGGGTAAACTTTAGTTTCTTTAATTGGACTGGATTGAAGCCATAAAAAAATCATTTAATCATTTATCCCTGTTAATTCCACGTTCCAACCAAATTTAAAATATTACTTTCATCTGATTTGATATAAGCATATTTTGACCCAACTTTCATCCACTGAAGTCAAAATTTGAACATATACAAACCCGAAGGAATCCAGCTTCCAAAACACAGTCTGACAGAGTCTCAGGCATAAATCTAAGGTTCGTCCAAACTTGTCCAGGCCAACTAGATTCTGCTTCCCTTTTCTTTATTTGACCAATAACTGCCAACCGTTCCCTCGATCCCGTTTCCAAACATTTCCCGTTCCCGTTCCTGCCTTTCCTCCCCACTATAATCTCTGACAACCCCTGCCCATCAACATGGTAAATCCCTTCAACACCCGAACCCATTTTGGTCAACTCCACCCCCTCAAAATATCATATCATTAGATTTATTAATTCACCAAGAAGATGAGGCCTCATGGGGACAACTATTATGGACAGCAACACCAGCAGTGTTTCAAGGAGACTATATAATGGCAATAGGTCCTACTCCTTGTAGTCTTTCCCTTTGCTGCCTTTAACTTTTCTTCCCTCCCTCTCCCTCTCCCTCTCCTCTCTCCCTCCTCTTCCCCTTCACAGTTCCCTAACCCTAACCAAGGACACTTCTAGGGTTCGGAGGCCATCCGTACCAGTTATCGCATCAGGATCAGCACTTAAAGGATTGGAGGAGGAGGGGGTGGGAGGAAGAGGAGGGAGGGGAAGATGAGTCCGCCGAATGGGGCAGTGGGGCAATTTGGAGACACCACTTACACCAAGGTCTTTGTGGGAGGGCTGGCTTGGGAGACTCAAAGGGAAACCATGAGGAAATATTTTGAGCAGTTTGGGGAGATCCTTGAGGCTGTGGTCATAACTGACAAGAACACCGGCAGATCCAAGGGCTATGGATTTGTATGTTCTTCTTTTTTTCTTAATTTAGGTTGAATATTGTTTCTAATTAAATTATACATCGATCAAATCTCAGGTTACATTTCGCGAGCCGGAGGCGGCCATGAGGGCCTGCGTGGATCCGTCGCCGGTGATCGACGGTCGGAGGGCTAATTGTAATCTTGCTTCCTTGGGGGTTCAAAGATCCAGACCCGCAACACCTCTTCATGGTAATCCATACTGATTTTTTTTGTCTATATATATATTATATCACTCTTCTAGCATTTTGTTTTGATTCTTCCTGTTTTTTTTCCCTTAAAGAAAGGGCCAAGAATGTATATGCTTGCATAAACTGTAGTTGCTGCATTTGCTTCCATTTTGCCGGAAATGGAGTTAGCAGTTAGAATATATGAAGGCGATAAAAGTAGAATATATTATAGTTCAATTTAAAGTTACTTGCTCATTTTGTTAATTTTTTTAATTAATTATGAAGAAGAAAATTCTTTCTAATTCATTACTGCGATTAGATATAATTACAGTATAACTTACTAATTACTATAGTGGTATCAGAAAAAAAGGGGGAGAGGAATAAAATATTAAGTAAAAGTGAAAAGTTTAGTTGATAAAGATTCATGCAATATATTTCACTGTACTGAAGTGATATAAAAAAAATACTGAGGCAGGCAGGCATGTTACTATATGATATGATGTGTTTTTTTTTTACCTTGGATTCCATATCGGATGGAGAGAGAGAGAGAGAAGGTGACAGTAACTGAGATGCATGACAGCTATAGTTTGACTGCAGTTAATGATTGGTGGTAGAATAAATTAATGAGAAATTGAGGTGGTAATTAACAGGAGGGAGCAGGAACTTTAGGGCAATGAAATCTTTTCATCAAGTAGCAGGAGCAGGTGGTGGGATGGGAACAGCTTTTGCTTCTCCTGCCACTGCCACCTTCCCTCATTATGCCATCCAACAAGGCCTTCCTTATTATGTCTACGGGTAAGCAGCTGTAAAGCCCACATTCACCACTTACTATCACTCTCATGCCTACCACGTGCATGCATGTGTTCTCACCATATCTATATACATACATAAAGCATGCATGCCTGCCTGCCTTACTGCCTTCATGACTCTCTCTCTCTCTCTCTCTGAGTGCATGCTAGCGTGTTATCTTTCTAAAGCTGACATATATAGTTATTAATTACGTACTTGCAGTTTATACTCTCTACCTCTCTGAGAGGCACACATTTAGACATGCATTCTTTTCTTAAGGCCATGCAAACATAAACATATATGCGTGCATGAAGAGAAGTCCCATATATATGTATGCATCTCTAACTTAAACCTTCTCTTCGTGCGTCTGCTATATTATCAGGTTCTCGCCATATTCCACGGAGTACAATTACCCCACGGTATGTCTTCTAGTCTCTCGTTTTAATCCTTCTTTGTGCATTGCATTGTTTGCAGGAAAATTTTAAGATAAGATAGCTTAAACTAGACCTGTTAAATTTCTTTTTGTCGTTGACTTTTAATTAATTAATATATATGCTTAATTAGAAAGAATAGTTATAAATTATCTTATTGTATATAAGAAGTTTGTGTAGATTCATTTTGTTAATTACTATAAATTAATGTGGAATAATGGAGAGTTTTAGTCAACAGTAGTTATTCGATCTTGATCTCGGCAGGTCTTTAATTGCATAGCTATATATCTCTTTAGTGTAGTGTCAGTCTGCTACGTATATAGTGCCTTGACTTGATGCCTATAGTAATTAATTGCTGGCGGATGTACATCTCAGTAGTTGCTAGCTCTGCCAATATATACAGTTTCAGTAATTAAAGCAATGATATAATCAACGACTAGCTTCTAACTTTGACCCCTTTCTTATTACTGTTTCATACTTACTTCCTTCCGAACATATTCAATGTCTTCTCTTTTTTATAAAAAAACCATTTCTACTAAATTTCAAACTCACTTGAAGACGTCAACTATAGGTAATGGTAAATTATATTTTTACTTACAAACACACTTGAAGATGTCAACTAGTAGGTCTTCAGGTGATCAAGCTCCTGTTTGTAATGATCGGTCGTTCACCACTTAATTTGAGAGGAATTAATTAAGATCATATACAGAAGCTTTTCAATTTGCATGCACACTACTTTTGGTAATTTAGTACTGTTAATAATTAAGGGGATTCTTAATTTGATGATGTATAACTGTAAATTGGAAACCTATAATAATGGTGAATTATCTATATAACCAGGTTTTTGGTTATATTGGAGAAGAAGTCTGTCATCAATTAGTCGGACTTGTGGTGCGTACGTAAGTAGGAAGTCTATCAAGCAACGATGTCCCACCCTGTCTCCCCTTGTCCTTCACTGTTCATATATCCAAAATGATACCCTATTTATTGCACAATATATGGGACTTGATACCTTCCACTGTAAGCCTTGCATTAATTCATTTAACTCAAGGCAGCGTCCTCACAGTATCTACTATCTAGTGGCAACTTTCACCACCCCATGTGCTACTGATCGAGTGATGAATGGGTCCTGAGTCTTGTAAACCTTCTGATATTTATCTGGTCCCCTACCACAAAAGCTTTGTACAATGTAAGGCATCCTGCAGCTAGCTAGTTGTGTCCCTAATTTTATCCATTGGATTGTCCTACAGCTTGGACCATCTCAAGTCTATATGTCTGTCATCTTCTGCAATGATAGGGTTTCTCTATCATTTACTAAACCTGATATATCTTATATAAACGAAATTAATAAATTAAGAAAATTTGATCATTTTACTTCTTTTCAATTATGCTAATGTACTGAACTAACTAGTTACTCCTTTTTATTTAGTCTGATTACCAGAGCTACTACAACATGTATGCTGGAGCAGCAGCTGCTCAATATTCACTCTACGGTGGGGCATCAACTGGGATGGTAAATGGAAGCACCACTGGCTACTACCCATACTTCCAGTTTGGTGGCCAAGGCGGCGGTGCCGCCACGGCCACCAACTATGCTCAGGGTCAAGGATATGGCATGCAGTACCCTCAGATGTTCCACTACTCGGCGGTCACCACCACAGCGGGGATGACAGGCTTTGCCGGCCAGCTTTATGGCGGTCCTATGTCCATTGCAGCAACCCCAACAGCACAAGCAGGTCTGTAATCATCTTCTTTGATTAATTAATTAACTTGCTTTAGTGAATTTTTCTATCATTTGCAATTATCTGTTTACTTAATTAGGCAATTTTGATGCGTGAGTTCTGGTACTAATATCTTTAACAGTGCCTCTTACTCTAAAACAGGCATGACGATGGCTATGACGCCTCCAACCCTTCCAATTAGCCCACCAGCCCGCCACCACTACAGATTCCTTCCCCCTCACTTTGCCGCCGCGACAACAGCACAGGAGCAACCCTTGGCCTAACCATGGTCCTCGTCCAATTCTCATCCTCATTTGCATCATCTCTTGCATTCATGTGTCTGTAGTCCGTTCATCACATTCTCTAACAAAATGCCCAATTGAGTTCCCATCTCAAGGTCTTCTTACTTCGACCAAAGTGGTACTGTAGTAGCACTTCTCAAGATTGGATGGATGATGATGATGCGATAATATGGGCAGGTCTTTTTGCTCTAATAGCCCTAGGGTGGGCTAAAGAGCGCATGCATTAATTTGCTTTCACCCATGGGTACGGGGTACTGGTACCTTAAAAAACAAGGGTAACCAGTTAACAAGTTTCACCTTACTCTACTGTCCAAGGGGGCAGCTAGCTAATTAACATGAAACCCTAAGTTTTTTTTTCTCTCTTCATTGCCAATTACCATGGCCTTCACTGACCTTCTTATTTGTTTTTAGAGTGCATTTCATCAAGCACTAGGGCAAGGCATGCCCTAGACTTTTATGATCCAATCAATCATGTAAGATCGAATTAATTAAGTGTAATCAACCACTCACCTTACCTTGGGAAGGGTAAGATGACTTCAATACTAACATCTCTTTATTATTTTTTTAGTAGCTCTTGTGTGTAAATTTGTGGCTAGGCTCCAAGGGGGAGTTTTAGCCCCAAAGCCAAGCAATAGAGGAGAGCTAGTGTTTGTTTTTGGCATCTAACTTTCTTTAATTAACTAAAAGATGAGCTCCATGGAGGGCTGTGGGGTTCCCAGTACTTTATATAGGAATTAAAGTTTAGCATTTCAATGAATTGACCCAATGTGCCCTAGAGAGAGATTTTTTGATCTCATGGGCTCCCCTCACTCATTACATTGGTATTACTACCACTTCAATTTCAACACCATGGTTAGGTCCAAGAGACTCCTCACTTATCTCCCTCCCTCTCTCTTTTTAATCCTCTCTCAGCTCTTATATATGTTCAAGTGGTTTGAATTTGGAAGAACTCTGTTGTTATTATTATCATATGTGCTACTACTGGTTCTCTAATGTTAATTATATATGTACTTATGGAGAGACTCTAAGTTAGAGACTACTGTTAATTTCTATATGTACCAAGTATTGGATCTTGTAATAACTATATATATATATATATACATATATATATATGTGCTGCTACTTTATTAGCACATGCATATATCACATGAGCTGATGTGTATCCTTCAAAATTCCATGTCATTATGTTGATTATGTTCTATGCAGAGCATAATATGATTAACTATCTATATCTACTGATTCGATGAGACGGATGTACGTAATATGTCTACGTACCAAAGAGATTTACAATTGCAGGTAATTAAGATTATTAAGAACAAATAATGTAAAAGGCTGATGAGATTTACAATTGCAGCGGACTGATGAAGTGTTTTGAATTAAGCTCGGGGCTCAAATTGAACACTTCCAAGACTAAGCTACTACTACACATCGGTAACGATCAAGGCGTTGCTACCCAGATGACGTATCTCCTTGGGTGCTTTGTTGTTAGCTTCAAGCTCCACACAGATGATTGGAACAAATTAAGTCTAGCTAAGGTTGGCAGGTCCGTGACCTTTGGAAAGGCTCTATAATGTCAAGGGCTGGAAAGACATATGTTTATTAACGGTGAGAAATGCAGATTTGATTTTATAAATTTTTAATTTTTTTGGACTTTGATCTTATAAATTTTATTTTGGTATTTTCGATCTTATAAGTTTGCTCTGCAGTACAAATTTGATCATATTCGTGACGGTCTAGTAACTCTTTGTCAATGTGGACTAATGTCGTTCATACACGTTGACATATTTGGTCATATATAGAACAGATTTGGTCCTATATATTTGCCCTGAAGCATAGATTTAGTCATACCCGCGACGGTCCATTAACTCTTCGTCCACAAAAAAATAAACGACGTTATGTCAATGTTGACGGGGTTAATAGACCGTCGTGGATATGACCAAATCTATATGACGGATCGGATAGATTATTTGCTTTGTAACATATATAAGTTTGCTTCGTAACATAGATTTGATTATATTCATGACGGTTCATTAACTCCGTCAATATGGACATAACACCGTTTATTTTTTCGTGGATGAAGAGTTAATAAACCATCAATGATATGATCAAATTTGTGCTATGAGGTAAATATATTGGACCAAATTTGTGCTACGGGACAAATATATATGATCAAATCCATGCTACGGGGCAAACATATAGACTGAAAATTTTGAAATAAAACTTATAGGACCAAATATGTCAATATATATGAACGGCGTTAGTCCACATTGACGGTGAGTTAACGGATCATCACAGATAGGACTAAATCTGTACTACAGAGCAAACTTACAAGACCGAAAATACCAAAATAAAATTTACATGACCAAAGTCCAAAAAAATAAAAATTTATAGGACCAAATCTGCACTTTTCCCATTTATTAACAGTGTCCTCACTAGCCAAGCTTCATATTATCTCTGATGAATGTTTGTAATCCCCCCGGGTTACACGAAAATTTGACTAAAGAAGAAAAACTTTCTTCTGGGTTGGCAACAACTGAGATTAAAGGTAAATGTCTGATAATTTTAAAAACCCTAACTAGTAGGAAAAATGAGGGAGGATCGGGCATACTCAACATCCCCACCCACAACATTGCTAGATTGGGATCATGGATCTGGAAGTTAACACAAAGGCATGGGCATGGGATGATTTGGATTGAAATGATGGTGGCTCTGTATCCTAACGTCCTCAATCTATCATTGACATACTATAGTCGGATCGTTGCCATCTCAAGGGGGATCTTAAACTACCAAGACAATTTTAGCATTTCGATAAATTTCCAAGTGGGTGAAGGAGTATCCATTAGACTTTAGAAGGATCAATGGTTAAATGGATAGAGATTAGCAGATATCTTCCTCAATCTATTTGTACTTGCGAATGATTCTGACACCACTATTGCAGATGCTAAAGATTAGCCCTCTCCTCAATTGTACATGCGAAGACACTATCTCATGAAAGTGGACTAACAATGACATTTTACAACATGTTCGTTCTACAAGATCCTTACATTTTGAGGTGTCAGAGATCCTTCTGTTCCCTTTCTTTGGCATTGCAACTGTTCGGAATCACTTTCGATTTTTAATTGGCTGACAAACAGAAGTAGGTAGATTGTCGACCAAGGATAGATTAATCATATGGAATCTGCCTCTGAACCCACAATGTGTCCTATGTCACTCTGCTAAGTCACATAATCACTTATTTCTCCATTGTCATTGCACGATCCAGGGTCGAGATGTATACTGGGTCTATGCAATCTCCATTCTACGTCGCTCAGATTTTGCTTATGGTACTGCAATGATTTTAGGAAAAGAAAATACATGACTTTGATGATCTAGAAATGTAAAGTTTTGTTCGAGCGCAATAATCGAAACTTCAACAACACCTCCCAATCATGGATTGAGATTTGAGATTGCTTTTGAAGGGGAAAATTTGTTCAAAGTTATTTTTTTGCCTAATTTTATATTTTGCTAATTTTTTTATTTTTCCTATCTCGCCGTAGGCTTCCCCCTATCTACTTCTGCTTGTATTTCTTACCTCTTTTAATAAATATAATAAATACAAGTATTATCTTCGGAAAAAAAACAAATAATTTAAATTAATGACCACATCCTAAAATTAAAAAGGAAAAATTAATAAAAATGTCTTGAACTATTGAGTTTTTAACAAATCTGACATGTACTTTTATTTGTAACTAATTTATACTCCGACTTTCATTTTGATATCAATTGTATACTCATGTCAGCTGGGTGTTAAAGTAGTCGTTATTTGCTGACGTGGACTATACAGTCAGCATAAATAAATTATTTTTTTATTCAAAGTTGCTCTGTCAGCATGACCACGTCAGCTATGTTCCTTTAAAGGGAAAATTAATGAAAATATCCTGAACTATTGAGTTTTTAACAAATCTGGCGCATACTTTTATTTGTAACTAATTTATACTTGAACTTTTATTTTGGTATCAATTATATACTTCCATCAGCTGAGTGTTAAAGTGGTCGTTATATGCTGACGTAGATTGCACAATCAGCATAAATAAATCATTTTTTTATTCAAAGTTGTCCCGTCATCAAATAATCCACGCCAGCAAGACCAATTTAAAAAAATATTAAAAATCTCTTCAATTGTTTTTTTCCTTTTTTTAAGGTATGACTGACGTGGCATTGAAGAGTTTTTTAATATATTTTTTTAACTGATCTTGCAGACGTAGATCATTTGATGATGAGACAATTTTAAATAAAAAATTAATTTATTTATATTGACTGTGCAGTCCATGTCAACATATAACAATTATTTTAACACTCAACTGATGGGAGTATACAATTGATATCAAAATAAAAATTCGAGTATAAATTAGTTACAAATAAAAGTATGTGTCAGATTTGTTAAAAACTCAATAGTTCGGAATATTTCGTTATTTTTTTCATTTTTAAACTGATCATGCCGACATGGTCATGCTGACGGGGCAACTTTGAATAAAAAAATAATTTATTTATACTGACTGTGCAGTCCACATCAGCAAATAACGACTATTTTAACACCCAGCTGACGGGAGTATACAATTGATATCAAAATAAAAGTTCGAGTATAAATTAGTTACAAATAAAAGTACGAGTCAGATTTATTAAAAACTCAATAGTTTAAAATATTTTCATTAATTTTTTCATTTAAAAATAGCCTATCTAATTTATCACAAAGAATATATATATATAATTATTTTTGTATATGTTTCTTTCTAGTTTTTTTTTTGTTTTAATATAATTTGAGAGTAGTTCATACGATACGCATGTAATAAATAATTATTTACCTTAAAATTATTAACCGATATATACAAAAAACTGAAATCAAGTCAAAACTATTTATAAATTCGCTATTTGAAATTAAAACCAAAACCAATCAGTTTTTAGAATTACTATCTGAATTCGAAATCAGCTTAATATTAGATATATGATGATTAAGCAAAATAAGTTATTAAATGATTAATTGATTACTAAAAAAATAAAATATTTTTTTTGCAAATTAAAGTTGAAATTATAAAAAAATCTTTGTGAAAGTAAAGAAGGGATAATTAAATAAAAATATCTTAAATCAAAAGTAAAATAAATAATAAAGTATATCCTAAGTCATATTTTTTTTTAATTAAACTATATATATTATTAATACATAAGTAAAATCATTTTGGTTACTTATTATCAGCGAAGAACGGTATATAATCATAATCAAATTAATTTTATGATTCCATTAATTGATTAATCTATTTTAATTGTCATCCCTAATTTTTTTGCAAACTAAAAATTTTTGGGGTTGGAGGAATATCCTGATATCTAGTCTTGATTTCATGCAGAAGAAAAAAGAACAACTGTGATGTCTGATATTTAATTTAGAAGTTGTGATTCAGGTCTCTTATGACATGAGAGGCTGCATGCGACCAATTGTTTGCAAATTAATCAAAAATGGTCAAATTGCTTTCATTGAGAGTCGAACTCAAGACCTCCCGCTTACTAAACGGGTGCTCTAACCAACTGAGCTATGAAAGCTCGTTGAGTTCTGCATCACTAGATTTTTGAATTTTAAAACATAAAACGCGATGTCTTCTTCTTTCCTTATCTAGATTTTAGTCCTACAGCAACAAGTGAACAAGGCCTCTCGACCGTTACCGTCGTAGCAGAAAGGTATCGGAAGGGCATCTCCCTATTATGAGCCTGCGCGACCTCTCTCTCGCTCCCAATTTCTTCTGTCTCCATATCCGTAAGCCTTTTCTTGAATCTCGCTCCACCTGGTCGTCCAGATGCTTGCGTGTCGGATCTTCCCAAGCCAGCAGGGGATTCAGGAGGTGTTCCTCTTTCGCCTCCGCCTCTTCCATGCCGCGTTCCTTGTTTTCTTTGGATCTCCCGCTTCTCCCCTTTCAAATCAGTGAGGTATTTCCGAGTTGATTGGAAGCATTGCTTTTCTGTTGGGTCAAGTCTTGTTTTTAGTGAATTGCTAGATGGTTAGCTCTTTCGTGAATTTAAAAACCTGCTGATTTTCCGACGAGATGAGAAATTAGAAGTAATTTAAATGTAATATTCCGAATTTTCCGAGTCAGTAAGAGGATACAGTGTCAAAAAAATCTCAAGAAAAGTGGAAATTTTCCACTTCAGATCGATCTTAAGGCAATGGCTCGTATAGGCAAAAACGTAGTCGTAGGTGGAAATGTTTCATTGTAGACTGATTAGAGCTACAACAGGATGCATTTTTTCTCCTAAATGATAGGCCCATGGTTTGATAATAGGAAGAAACTACTAGAACTCCTAAGAACATGTCACTGATCAAAATAACCTAACCATACATTTCAAAATTCATTGATCAAAATAACCAAACCATACATTTCAAAATAGTCAATTTGACCAAGTATATATCGGTAGGCAAAAAGTTGGAGTGTTGCAACTTTGATATGGTCTTTTGAGTGTGAAATTGACGGTACTAAAAAGGGAGGAAGAAAACATATATAGATGACCCTGGAAAAATGAATTTTCTTCAAAAGGTCATAAAAAATATGCTTTAAGAGAATATAAATGTGTTTTCTATTTTGTGGGACCAGTTTTATAAGCCATCAAGTCTATAGAAGATGGTATGGATGCTTTGGTTCATGTTGTTGATTTTTCTGCATTCTAGGTTTTGATCCCATCAGAGAGCAAGACTTTGCATCTATATGAAGCAAGGTATTTGGCACTCTTGGAAGAGGTAATGATCCAGTTGTGGTATATATATATTGTATTCTTATTTTATACAATTATTAATACGAATCAGAGAGCAAGACTTTGCATCTATATGAAGCAAGGTATTCGGCACTGTTGGAAGAGGTAATGATCCGGTTGTGGTATATTTATATTGTATTCTTATTTTATTCAATGATTAATACTGTTCTGTTCATGTATAATGGTCTGATATCACTTAAATGGTGAGAAGTAAACTGATAATTAATGACTGATTTTAGGAAATGTTGATGAATGATGACTAAGGAAAATACAAGTTTTGTTGTTCCTCAGGTGGTTACTACAGAATCTATATATATATATAAGAAACATATTTGACAAAATAAAAAATAATTTAGGTGGCAGATCATTCAGGTTGCTCCATCCATGATGTCTTATCTAGTGGATTTTGTGCATCTGAAATATTGAAATATTTTGAATCATAGAGTAAACCTATTGGAATGGTTTGCATCCATGGTGTCAGTGTGTAACACCCCCTAGCCGGTCAACCGTAAAGTCGAGTTAGGAGATGCTATATCTTGTGCTAAGAGCACCTAAAACTTGTCCCATAAAATTTCCTTTTCATGTTTTATCTTAACTTGGCTTGCATATTCTATTCAAAAGGAAAAACTTGAAGAGTTTCCCCTAAAACCTTTATAATCTCTTGTTAACACAAAACAAATTTACACTTCCAATCCAATCAAATTCATCCCAATAAGTCAACAACAACCACCGTCTCAATTTCAATTAATATCATCAACTTAGATTTCCATCTCACCACTCATGTGCATACTATTAATTCACATAATCATCTCGTGCTTAATAATAAACACATCATTGAACAATTCACGCTCCATACACATAAATAAATATTTATCTCAATTTACATTATACAAAATCATTTCTACCTAATGCGTACATGCCATAATCTTAAAATCCAAAACTACATAATCGAAATATCTTGATGCATATACCGCAAAGTCCATGTGGCGACTCCAACTTTTCAGTAGATCCACCAAGGTCCACCTGTTCGTCAAAAGTTATCTACTACTTACGCGTGGAAAACCAACGCGCTAAGCATGGAAGCTTAGTGGTGCTCGTACAAATTTTAACTTTTCCAAATATCACATTTTATCATCATAATACAAAACAATTTTATTTATAATGATAATAATTTCAAAAGTTAAAACAAACATTTTGAAACAATTTACCAACTCATGTAAGGCATGCAAATAACCTCTAACAATCTACTTACACAATGATCCTTGTTACTATTTTCATTATTCCATCATATAATACATTCTCAATATCATAACACCTCTTCATTAATTTACTTATTCAAATATATGTTTCCTTAATTTATTTATTATGTAAATTCCTTTCAAATTTATTCTTTCAATTGCCCAAGTAAACTCAAGCGGAATCTCAACGAGTCGGATAAACGAGATGGTGTCACACAACACCTAGTATATCAAATCATGGAACCGGGCACCTAGTGCCTCTAATTGTTTAGATCAAATAAACAGCGCAGTACTGCTAGAATTCCCTATTGGCATGCCAATTTTATCTTGTGTCTCTAATTCATGTTCGGTTTACTAAGGGCAATACTTATTTATAAACAATTGTTCTGAATGTCATACTTCATGAACACTTCGTCACATGCATTATTCATAATGCACAACAACATCAACATTCATATAATTTCATTTTCCATGCATTAGAGCATGTATAATATACAAGAACTCACATAGTGACAAACATTATCAATTTCACACAAAAATAAATTTGATGTGTCTCATTCCTATAACATTTTGACTTAGTAAATGCATGAATTAAGCTTTGTGTTCTTCATGAGATTTCTATATCTATGTCTTAGGATTGAAAAAGACTTTGAATCACTTAATTTGAATTTATGCATCAAAAGTTATTGTCATTTGATTCCAGCCGTCCAAAACTCAAATTTCATTTCTCAATTTGTAGGGCAGAATTTTTGGACTAACTTTGAGTTCAATTTCAGTCCGGATGAAATTAGAATTTATGAGTTTGATCTTCATGAAAGTTGTTCTCCTAGATCTTAGATTTCCATAGGTGCAAGAATCACTCAATTTAGAGCTTCCTAGAGTGAGTTAATTTCGGACTGGTCCAGAATAGGTCTCACCGTTTCCAAAATTAATACTCTAACTTCTAACCAATTTTAGATCTACTTATACTCAAAATTTGTGCAGACTTTTTCAAGAAAATTTTAAAGCTATCTCTTAACTTCCATTTGGCACAAGATTAAATCAATTAGAGTTCTAAAATACAAGCTATATCCCTAATGTCCCTAGTGTTCAAGTTGTCTACACTATGTTCTATCATTTCTATGTTTAAGCTACCACAACATTTCATACAAGCAATTGAGTTTCATGCATTTATACATATCAATCATCATTATTTCACACATATATTAAGTATTTCCATTCAATTTTACCAAAACCACAACACAACAAAATCTATCATAGGGGGTGTTACACAGTGCCTAGTGTCCTCTGTTTCCTTTTACTTCATTGGATCTAAAGTTAGGTTCACAAACCTCTTAAATCTTACATAGAAGTCTTACTTGCTTATTATATTTGGAGCAGTGGGAATGTAAGCATAATTCATCTCTCTTTCTGTGCTACTCTGCAGTCACTTTTTAAGAAGAAGAAGTTGTTTGTGCACTTTGTACTGGATCCAGTTGTTTCTAGTATATCGTCAAATGGAGCATCCTATGCTGCTAGATATGGTTGTTTGGTCATCATAGAAAGTGTAAGCTTTTGGTTAAATACTTCCTGTCAAATATGTATGTTATGAACTTATGATAGTTGATCTTCTTCATGGAACAGGTTGAACGTTTGGAAATTGGGGCACTGGTCTCTATTAGGGGCATTAGTCGTGTTAACATCATAGAACTTATGCAGGCAAGTTTTAGAAAAAATCATATATAGTATTTGTTTATGTAGTTTTTCATAGATCAGGAATTTGTGCTCTGATGTTGTGTCACTATAGCATTAGTTCACACCATCCTACTAAGAGTTGAATATTTTTGTTTCACCATAATCTATTTTTATATGCATGAGATAATGAGTCTTATAAAGAACCTCGCTCGAGAAACTATAGAGCACATCAAAATTTTGTGGAAGGTTGGGATCCCATAACTTGTTAACTGAAATGTTCATAACTAAATAATAGAGGGATCTCTAAACAAGGATACCTTATTAGGACACTAAGTGCATTGCTATGGACTTCTGGTTATTCATTTAAATAGATTGCTTTTGTTCCTATTTATTTAGTGAAGACAAGGAGAAATTAACAGATATCAGCAACAACATAAGATTTCTTTTCTATTTTTTTTACATGATTGATAGGTCAGTCTTCTGCTTGGCCAATGGGCTGATAACTGATTGAGCTCGGTCATGTCAATTTTGTCGAAATTGTTAGTTTGGAGCATATTTTTTGAGTAATATATTTTCGGTCCTTCAATGTTATTGATTGATTTATTTTCTGTTTATTTTACATGTTAATTAATCTTTGGGAAGATACACAAGGTCACAAAACTAATGGAGCTTGGAAATCATCCTGGTCAATGATACAATTATTGATCAACTTATTAGTTTAGAGTTTGGACCATTTTCAAATAGAACATATTTAATAGGTTGTTTTCTTGCTTAAAGGAAATTACTAAAGGTAGACAAGACAAATCAAGAGATATTTTGATTTCATTTGGCATTATTTTTTTAATAATGGATTAATGCGAAGAACAAATGAACAATGTGCCACAACTTATTTAACTCAAACCTTTAGATGGATGGTGTTGACTGTTGGTTATCTGCTTTTCTTAATGTTTTTGCTCATTTTCAATCTTTTAGATGGTGATATTCGTCATTAATTCAGATGGAACCCTATTTGAGGGGAATTGTTGTGCCAATGTTGGATGATATTTCTCAACAAGAAAGTGAAATTGAAAAGAAAGTTTTGGAACTGACCGAGTCCCTCATTAAGTTGAATAATCTACAAATCAAGCTGAAGGTAGGTACCTAATGAATTTAAGTTGCTTGAGATTGACAGATAACTTCTCTGCTAAAGATGTTAAATATTCAGGCTTTCAAGGAAGAAAAGTTGCAAACCCATACAAAGAACTCTATGGCATGGGCTGAAAAGGAAGCTTTTGGAGATTGCGATCAAGCTTTCATTCCAAAACTAGCTGAACGTATATCTTTTGCTGCACTGCAACCAGTATCAAGTTAAGAATAACTTGTTCTGTTTTTATCTGTACTCTTTAGTAACTGCTTATTTTTTTAAATGATCCACCGAGTACCATATCTAAACAGAGATGCCAAATTTAAATTAAAAGAATTCATCTGATGAACTGATATTTGCTTCTAAAGAGAAGTCACTGCTATTCTGTTATTGTGGCAAACAATCTAAAAACATAAAATGCAGTTCTTATTTTTTGGTTGGGTTGGACATAAATGTAGCTAGGTATGTGCTCTAACTGACTCCAAAATTTCACAGAACACAGAACACACAAACTGCTCTTAGCTAGTCTATTCAAAACACAATATATATGCATGGACCTCATAATGCATACGTTAAGACATGTGCTTATTGACTAATTTATGGTGCATTCATCCTGCATAGGAATAGATTGGCACATTGAGACAATAGTTTGCAAGGAACAAATATGTATTTAAATTTAACTCCAAGTCAGTTATATAAATAGTTGGTCCAACACCTAGGTATTTGCATATCTGATCTCACTTTGTTGTGAAGAAACAGATAATAAATTATTCATATTTGATGGCTACAAAAACACGATTAGGTTTGGACCCACTTAAATGTGCATTTGGAGTCAGATTTTGAAATTTACTATATCAAGAATTCACATTACTAAGGAGTCTAAGTGATCCAAAAAACACTATTTTAGAGCTTCCTCATCCCAGGCCTTGATGCAGCAAAAAAGCTGCTCAAAGGGAGAATAACTTACAAGTTTACTCAGTAATCATTTCCGGCTATTTTGAACATCTTGACTGGTTTCCTAATTTGCTTGATGTCAGAATGGCTGGCTCAAGTGTTTCTTGAGTACTTCTTTTCTTTGTGTTGATTTTCATCAAATTGATAAGCTTGTACTCTTAATTTTGTAATTCATACAACATTAAGTACATTTGGATTTTTATTCCATGGTAGCAATAGGCCAATAGTATGAGGTCTAAATTATACACTTGTAGAACATGCATATGATTGGTGATTAGGAGTTTGTATTAATTACGTATTTTAATTTAGAACATTTGCTGTTCTAGAATATGAAGTGGAGTTGACAAATGTAAGATAGAGGTTTATAATATGCCAAAAATTGTTCATCAAAAAAATTTGATAGAAATTTTCTAAATGTTTGTAGAATTTGTTGTGCTTATTTGATCACAGGGCACAACCTATTATCTCCTATCCCCATTAATTTTTTCCAATTCTTTTCATGCTTCAGGAATGACAAATTCAGAGTTGCTTGCTTTGCAAAAGGAAAAACTACGTGCAATGGATTTAATGGATACTTTGGAAAGAGTTGAATGTAGTATTCAGTTTGCCCAAAAAAGCATCAATATGGTTGCGGCAAAGCTTGCAATTCAATCATTGGAAGCATAAACATAAATTGTCTTCTGGAGTTACTGCATCTCTGTTGACAGTATATGTGATACTTATAGCGCATCCTTGATTTGTTCACATGGTAATTCTTCTTGGAAGAGAATGTGGCTAAGAATTGATAGAACATAGAATTTCCCACCAAAACTAGTTTCTTTGGAGCTTCTTTTTTCTCTTTTATAGGCAAGTTTTAGGTTGTAGAGGGAAAAAGGATTCACATATATATGACTTGGTAATTTTATGTTTTTTTCTCTCTTTGCTTATACTAACGCATTTATGTGCTGCTTTTTCCAGTGAACAGCAATTAGATGCTTGGGATTATGAACCAAATGAATCTTCATTGAGTTACAAGGATTATTCATGAAAGGAAAAGAATTCTTTCTTCAGCTCAATTTGTTGGATATCTGATGGCATAGCTGTAAATTTGAACTAATTATATTTTAGGAAAAAAAAACTTTATTATGGGTATCCATTTTATTCCTACATCTTAAGATATATCTTTTACAATTTATTTTTTTTCAATTCATGGGTTTGCATCTAGCTTTATAGTGCAATACATGGATCACAATGAATGTATACAAATTAAAATTATGTGATTCCTAAATTAGTTATTAGCTGCAATTAATTTAAGGTTTTGTGTACTTTTGAAAGCAATAGAATCATGAACTAAAACTCAAAAATATGAATGCTCCTCACTAGGAGAAGTCTTTCTTTTAATATAGTTAATTGTGATGGTCAAATTAAACTCATTAGTAATTTGGTCCTTGTCTTTGTTTTAGACTTCAGTGCTTCAAAACCTTGACATGCATGTTGCTTCATTTGACTCTTGAAACTCTTCATTATCTTGTGTCAACATTTGACCATTGTGCTCACTTGCACTTAGTCATAAATGGATTAAAGTTTGCAAGGTTAATTGCTAAACTTTCCTCCTACTTTATCCATTTTAAGGAAAAGAATTTTGAGAAAATTATAATTTTTTTATGATTTATTGGCAAAATCATAAATATGTAAAACGAGATGTTGAGATGTTAATTGTAGTTATATTGATAGTTAAGGACTTTGGTAAAAATGTTTATAACATTATATTATATATATATATATATATATATATATATAACTGCATAGGGAACTTTAAATTTCACATATTTTTGATCTTAACAAACTTAAAAACCTAAAATGTAATTTTAATTACAAATTATATTGGTCGTCTAGGCCCATATAATTGTGATAATAACTCATTCTAGATTGTTAGGTCTATTAAATTTATAAGCATATCAAAATTTAAAAAAACAGGCAACAAATTCTATATATAAGTAGTTAGGGACGGATCAAAGTCCTTAATTGTTAATATAATTATAATTATATAAAGAAAATTTATCTAAATATATCTTAAACTTTTAGATTTTTCTTATTTGTGATCAAATTTTTTTATTTGTCTCAATTGAATCATATAATTCCACATTTGTCTCAATTGTATCATATCATCTAATTTGTGTCAGCAACCTCGTTAAATTGATAACGTGATATGTTGACGTGTAATAATTTTTTAAAATTTCATATGTTACCCTCGGCTACATGCCATCACCCTCGGATTTATTCTTCATTTTTAATTATTTTTTTTGTAAATCCACGTCAGCACCCCTTTTTATGGGAATAAGGTGTTTAAAGAAGCAAACAAAGGGCGATGACGTGGATTTATCAAATGAAAAAAAAAGGAAGAATAAACTCGAGGGTGGTGACATGGACCCTAGGGTAACATATGAGATGAAAAAAAAAATTATTACACGTCAATATACCACGTCATCAGTTTAACGGGACCACGGAAAGAAATTAGACGGTAGAATAAAATTGAGATAAATATGATAGTATAAAATTCAATTGAGATAAATAAAAGAATTGGTCACATATGAGAAAGAGTCGCAACGCACTTGATATGTTTAGATAAGTTTCCTTATATAAATGAATAGAATTTGGGGTAATTTGGATATATTATAAAAAAATTATGGTTTTGACAAATATTATAAAATATTCATGGTTTTACTAATAAATCATAAAAATATTATGATTTTCCTAAAATTCTCTTATAAGGAATGTAGTATTAACTATCAAAATTTATTAATATAGCTTGGGTTAGGGGTGAGCATAGACCGGTTAACCGGTCCATTAGCAAAAAAAAAACCCGGTCCATTAACTTCGGTTTTTCAAAATCATTAACCGTAAACCGGTCCATTAACTTCGGTTAACCGCTATTTCGGTTTCGGTTTTTTCGGTTCGGTTAACCGATAATTTTCGATTAACCAATAAAATTTTTTAACCTACAAACATAATAATATTATGCAAATCGTGGAAAAAAATCTAAATAAATAACAAATTCTCATTGAGAAAAAAGAAAAAAAAGTGAAACCATTGAACCAAGATAATGTTCTACAAAAACTAATATTTTTATTTTTATTTTTTAAAATATTTTTTGATTTTTTAAAATATTTTTAATATTTTTTTGATTTTTTAATTTTTTTAATTTTTTTTAATTTTTTTTTAATTTTTTTTTAATTTTTTTTAATTTTTTTTAATATTTTTTTAATATTTTTTAATTTTTTTATAATTTTTTGTAATTTTTTATAATTTTTTATAATTTATAAATTATTATTATATATATATATATATAAAAAAATAAAATTAATAAATTAATAAATTATATCCAACCGGTCGGTTAACCGAAACCGGTGGACTTTTACCTCTCGGACCGAAACCGAAACCGAAAACCGATTTTTCAAAAACAAAAAACCGAAACCGAAAAATCCGATTCGGTTAACCGGAAAACCGGTTTTTTTTGCTCACCCCTAGCTTGGGTAGATGTTTACATGACATATCAATGTAGATTAACATAGTCGGCCCGAGGATAAGGCAACCCAAGCAAAGACTTTAGTCCCTGAAATCTTAGCATTTAGGCCCATTAAACTAAAAAGACCCCAGCACTTATTTATACTATTGAATTGCTATTAATTCTATCAACTACTATGTTTTTCGGCCAAAAAAGAAAAAAAATGCACCCAATCATTTCCTACTATCAATATTAATTACTGAAGTTTCTTTTATATCTTTTATTATATTAATTAATAAGCCTTAATCTCCAATTGATTTTCTTTTTCACATAATTTTTATCCCCTTTTAATTCTCTTCCACTTCGTATCACTTTGAATCTATCTCAATGAATTTGTTTCCCGTTAATTTACCCCCAATAAATGCTTATCTTCTCACGAACAACTGTCGCATATCTCTCTTCGTATAAAGTTCAAATGTTAGTATCATTCAATTTTTTTCCAATAAATCAAATGCTGGTTTATTATCATTTTCATTCGTATTAATGGAATCTCAAAAAGTTTTTCAAAATTAAAATTAATAAAATCTTACCTAAGATTAATAATGTCTCGAGAAAGATTAAATAGATTAGCTCTAATTTGTCCATCTCGAGAAAGATTAATAATGTCTCGGGAAAAGATATTAAAAATGCTCCTAACGTTTTTCTCATCGGTACTAAAATGCTCATAAAAATTTTTTTGATCAAAAATACCTCTTGCATTATGAAATTGGGTACAAAAATGATCATACAGATAAACAACGTTTATTGAGGGATGACGGAGCTAATGTGACTGATGATTGAGATTGATGATGTTGACACATGACGTGTATGCAGGCCAAGACATTTTCTCACGGGTACTAAAATGCCCATAACGTTTTTTCACGGGTACTAAAATGTCTCTAACATTTTTTTCACGAGTATAAAAAGTCTCTAACGTTTATTTTGGAGCTAAAATACCATTGAGATGATTAAAAATAGTACAAAAATAACATCCAAGCTAATTTCCGTTAAGTAAGAGACTTAACGGAGATGTCGTGGATGCTGACTAAGATGTTGGCTTTACACGTGGTGCACATGCAGAGTGCAGCTTGCCACGCAAGCGACACGTTCGATGCAATGTAGGAGTGAGCAAAAAAATCAAAAATTTAGTTAATCGAAAACTCAGTTCGAAAATCGAACCAAATTTTTTTATTAACCTATTCAACGATTTTGATTTTGATTTTGATTTTTTAAATTTTTGATTCTCGATTTTGATTCTTGATTTGGGTCAGCAAAGCTATCCCTTCATTTATAAAAACCGAGTTAATCACAATTAATGGGTGAGAAAAAAAATGACTAGAGATGATAACTTGAACGGGTTAACTGCAATTAACCGAGTTATCAAATAACAAAATTTGATTACGGATAGTTGCTTTCAAGTTTTATTTTTAGTTATTAAATTTCAAAAATCATTTATTTTGATTCATTTTTAGTTACCTCCTCGCCAATGATGAGATAGAAACCAGGTATATATATTTTAATAATTATTAATAAAATATTTATATATTAACAATCATAACCGATATGTATTTAATAAAACATACATATTAATAAATATATACTTATTTTTTATAATTAGTTAGTAGTAAAATACCGAATAACCGCATCTATTCTAACCAATTAGATTAGTTCAATTAATCATTAGATATCTTATGATTAAATATAATCAATTTTGAATAGCCATTTTAAAAATCTATCGACCATAAATATCAAAATTTTACATGATTTTAGTTATTTATATAAATAATTAATCAGACCGTTAGCACTCCTAAAAATAAACCATAATTCAACATGTTATGTTATGACTTTTTAATCATGGTTTATAACGGTGAAAATTAGTAATCATTATATTTAGCAAGTAACTCTGATTTCTAAAAGTATTCTTCCTATTTTTGAGTATGCGATCAAAAGAAGACTCTTAGTCGAGTTAAAAAGACTCGAAGGGAAGCGAAATTTTTTTTATTTTTATTTTTATTTTTATTTTTTTAACAAAGATAATTTATACTAAAGTTTAAACTTCATACTTCTAAAGAATATATAAGATATAATCATTAATTGTGCTATTCATAATTGACAACAAAAGACTCGCGAAGACAATGTTGTTTTGAAAAGATAAAAGGCTTCACAATATATAAATGTAGTAAAATGATCTCATGTTATTTTACACCTAAAAATAGGATAATTTTTATATTAATAAATATCATTTAATATATAATTAAAAAATATTATATTCATATTTTATACTGTTAATTTAATTTATGAAATTTATACTATTTGAGTATTGACCAATTTAATATATAATTAAAGAATATTATATTCATATTATATAATCAGTGTGTGATGTCAATAATCAATATGTTCGAAATAATCCATGGCAAAATTAGCAACCACAACTCCACAAGTTTGATTGTTTGATGCCAGCGAGAAAGGCAACCATACTAAACCCTAATTCTGGGGCTTTTCTTTCCTGCTGAAATGGATTTGGTTTCTGCGGGAAGCTCGGCAACTCAGTTGAGACCTTTCGGTTCATTTATCGAACGGTGCCACTTCATCCCGAAGCCTTGCAGTGTCACCTTCTCCAATTTCTCTCGCTTTTCCCTCTACTCTACTAGAGTGGTTTCCCTGGTGAGCCATGCTAAGAGGAGGGCCTCCGCTCCCCAGCAACCTCCATCTAAGCAGACCATCCTCGAGGACGAAGCAGAAGATGGTGAAGCCGAGTTGATAGTAGAAGGAGATGTAGAAATCGAACTAGCTGATGGTTTCGAAGATGGTAAGTAGGCAAACCCCCATTTCTCCTTTTCTCTGCCCTCACGTATATAGTTTAAGTTTCGTGTTTCTTTTTTTTCTTTTTTCTTCTTGTGTGTGGGCCGGATGGGTCTCATTCGCTTTGTTGTTGATAGATGGATGATAAATTAGAAATAAGTTAATTGTTTAACTTTTTGTTAGCTTTTCCTAGCTGTTTATGTACTTAAGAAAGATGGTTTCAATTGTTGTTTGCCACATAATTCGTTAGGCTGGTGCCCAATTCTCAAGTTGTATGACGTAATTGCATTCCATTCGCACAGTGCATCGATTTTTTTTATTTGGATATGTCTCAGGATTTTGATTGCTTCTATGATATTTTCTGAATCTTTGTGTGGTATATTTATGTGCATTGCTAGTTGCATATGAACTTGCTTTGCAAGTTATAAGAAAATATACTCTTTTATTTGTTTTGATTAGGTGTTTGGAGATCAAAATGTATACAAATTTATTGACAAGGAAGGATTGTGTGCAAGTTCAGAAGTATGCAAGTTAGACTTGTATAATATAGGTTTGGTGCATAAGCTCTTGGTGAATGATAACAATTATCAAGTGCTTACTATTGACCCTTAGGGCACTCCAGTGTTTACTTTTGGCTGGATTTGTTTAGATTCTATTGTTCATAACATGGATAGAAGGCATTCAAGAGATGAATAAACTTCTTCATTCGACTCAAATGATGTATATGAACTTAGTGAATAATAACTAGTATTATTCTATGCCCAAGTGAATGATTAGCTATTATGAGTATTGGCAATTAGGGGAGAAGCTGTTATTCCATAGGGGTGTCCAATGACACCCCTGAAACTTCATATTCAATTAAATAGTAGTAATAATTTTTATGTTTACGTCAGTTTGGACATCCCTTTATAAAATAGATTTTACCCCTTCTCTAATCCCACTCTCCTCTCTCAATCTCTTCCATCTGGTTGTTGAATTAGGGAATCCCACGACTCTGCAATATTGCAACGTGAAAGGTGAAACGTAATCTCTGCCTGCATCTGCCTCTTCATGAGACCACAAGTCTACAGTTCCCAGTTGTGCTTCATTGATTCTGTTCACTCTTTTGTTCTCTTCGGTGCTTCATCTCTTCATCTTTCCTCTACTCTTAATATCTTTGACTCTTCACTCTTCATGCTTTTGACTTCTCTGCGACTGCACCTTTGCTCTTCCTCTCGCCCTGATCGTGATTTTGCTTCTGCCTCTTCACTGCTCACCAAGTCACCGGCTCCACGGAATCACATGATTATAGTGTCTCTCTAGTTGCTGATTGCTTATTTCACCTCTGAAGCTTGTCTGCTCTGCTTTCCAACCTTCCATGCGTTCGCTGCTTCGTAAACTCTTTCCGCTTCTGGCATCTGTAGGTTGCAGTCTGCTCCATGGGATCACAATTGTGATTTCAGTATTTCACCTATGCGGACTGGTGGCTCATCGGCTCTCATCGCGGCGTCTTGGTCTGATTGTCCTGATTGGAGATTGGCATATTGCATATTTGATTTATAAATGTAGTTCTAGTCGCTAGAGTGTGTTTGGTTAGGGAAAACTATTTTATGTTTTCGTCTTGCAATTCCGTGCCTCAGCAAATGGTGCAACACAACAACATTATAGGTAATTTATTTAATTGGATTTTTAAACTTTAATCACATGTTAATTTGTTTGATATATGTTAAATTATATATGAATTTATATGTTTGTTTTTCTAAATTAATAATTAATTTATTTTTTACTTTTATTTTATTTAAATTAAATTATTTGTAGCCAACTGTGCATCTTGGATATTTCCTAGAGATCTAGGGTTCAAATCCTAGTATGGTCATATATTATGACTTTCTATCTTTGTTAAAAAAAATTAAATTACTTGTAGATTTATTTTAATTTAATTAATTATTTAAATTAATTTGGATTAAATGAAATATATTAATTTTATATTAATATAATTACAATAATTAGTTGATATTTTAAATTAAATATCATAGGTTAATTTCAATTTGATTGAATTAGTTTAGATTTTAAATAATTTAAATTAACACTCTCCAATTCTATATTAGATTTGTTTATTTATTTTTGTTAGTAACTTAGAAAATTCAATCATATGTTATTACTTTTTAAATTAACTAATACAAATAGTTAGATCATATATTTTTTTAAAATATTTGTTTTAGTTTAATTATAGAATTATGTAAATTTAGTTAAATTAAATTAAATTAGTTAGATTAATTTGGATTAAATGAAATAACTTAATTTAATCTTTAATTAAATTAAATTTAAAAGATGAGATTTTAAAATTAACTATCATAGATGGTCAAAAATCAATTGCGTAATTGAATGAGAGATGATTGGATGAATGATTGTTTATAGAGTTAATTTTATGAGGATTTCAAAATATGAAAAGCCGTTGAGGACAATTATGTAAAGAATTTTACTTTTTTATTACCAAATATTTTGTTTTAAATAATGAAATTTTGATATGCATTTATACATCATTTGATAAGTTTTATAAAAATCAATCATTGGGAAAAATAGACATATCACCGCTCTAAATACCTATATATAAACGTCCCACCCACCCCTCTTATTTTTAAAAATCTCTGTGTCCTCAAGTTCCAATCTGGTCTTGAACATAATGGAATTATTTTTGTATTATAAATGTAACTTTTTGAATGGGTGTATACACGTTAGCCGTCACATCAACTATTTAAATAAAACAATTATTTTATAGCAAATAATTAGTGTGTACACACCAACTCCATGAGTCCATGTATGTACACGTGGACTTTTTTGAATCAGGTGACATCATTATTTTTTTTAATTTTTTTTTGTATTGGTGTGTACACGTTTGCTGCCACGACCGCCACAACTCCATGAAGTATGTTATAAACAGAGTAATGCTGACGTAGCAGCTCATGTGTACACAACAATTAAAAATTAAATTTTTAATATAAAAATAATGCCAAGTATGCTTCGAGGAGGTTGCCTTGGAGCTTGAGGGGAGCACGAAAGTTTTTGAAACTAAGAGGAATGAGACGTCTATTTATGGGTATTTAGAGGGGGGTTATAGATGTCCATTATACATGATTGATAATTTGATAGCAAATTTACTAATGTTGCACCCCCTAACCTGGGGTCTTGGTTTTGCCATTGTTGGCAATTAGTTAAGGCTTGATATTGTGGATTTGCATTTACTTTTTACAGAAGTTGTTCAGATTTTCCTTGTTCATCTGTGTTGGAAGGCAATCATGGAGATGGTGTGGTCAAAAAAACACAGTAAAGAATTAAAATCATCCTCTTTCTCTCATTTTCTTTTTGCCCCTAGAATTGCAAACTATTTCTCTCCTGGTTGATTGCTTGGTTTGAGATTCTAATATTAGGTTCATAATGTTCAGGTCCTTGGCTTTCTAGTTTTTGTATCATTCAGGTCCGTATACAGTTATATATTACAATTATAAAATTGTATTTCTTCACTATCATTCTGATAGTTTCTTAGGCATCCACCTCTTTCCCCATCAACTTAAACAACAACATTGAAATGACCCTCCTATATTGGCGAGAGCCTTGCACACTGGATTTCTTTCTTTCTTTTTTACTTTGAATTTTGAAATTAAAAAAAGATAAAAAAATATGTTAATGTGTTAGCTTATGTTCATTCTCATACATCAAAAAATCAAATTTTTTTACATTCTCGTACGTCATGCTAGTTTTGTGGTTAATGTGTTAGCTTATGTTCATTTCTTCAGTGGAAATACAGAAACTGTTATGGAAGAATTTGTTGCTCCTTTCCCCCTTTTATCTCATCATGCACATTCTGTGTGCCAATTAATAAAAAGTTTGTTTAAGCATATATGTAATGTGGTCCAAGTTCCCTTAGTTTAGACTTTAGACTTTAGAGGAAATACAGAAAACTATTGGACTTATATGACAACTGTAATTGTTGGTTATGGAAGAATTTCCCCTTTCTATCTCATCATGCACATTGTGTACTAATTAATTAAAAAATTGTTTAAGCATACATGTATTGTGGTCGGTCTAAGTTCCCTTAGAAATTTGTGTTGCAACCTGTGGAAAGATTTTAGCAATAAGATTTATGTGATCAAGTTTATGCAATAGAAAAACCAAAGATTGCTTTCATTGTGATTTGAACTCAAGACCTCCCGCTTACTAAACGGGTGCTCTAACCAACTGAGCTATGAAAGCTTGTTCATGGTTTAGAAACCATAAAGTATTATATTCGTTTTTGTTACATTATCCCTAGTCAAAATGATAGTGAGGATTGTTAGCAAAATACAAAGCCTTGGCCAAGGTTATCAGTCACTCGTTCTCTTCCATACTTCAATTGTATTGAAAATACTTAAATACCTAAAATTTGTTCACTTTTTAATTGGAATTATTAATGCAGAAAATCAAAAGTTTCCTTACATTTCCCAACACCTTTAATCTCATATGGGAAGTTCTTGGACTCTCAATTACATATTGGTACAGTGGTGTTAATAAAACCTTATAGAGGTTTGAAAGAGTATGTGGTTGTGGGTTAAGGGATCTTTTTCATGTCTGTGGTAAGCCTGGGCCAAGATGGGTGTGGCTGTGTGGGGTATCACGGTCTTTATTTTCTACATTGGTTGTACGCTGAGTATCCATGCACAACGTGAATTGCACCCTATAATTGCAAACAAGGATTCTGCTGGTCAATCACTCAGTTTGGATTCTAATATCATACTCAGTGTTTATGCCCTTGGCTTTCTAATTTTTGATTATTTTTCTGAATACAATAGCAGCAGCAACAACAACAAACAAGGTGCAGTGAACTCCTAACAAGCAATAAGCTTTATGTGATCAAGTTTATGCAATATAAAAACCAAAGATTGCTTTCATTGAGATTTGAACTCAAGACCTCCCGCTTACTAAACAGGTGCTCTAACCAACTGAGCTATGAAAGCTTGTTCGTGGTTTAGAAACCATAAAGTATCATATTCGTTTTTGTTACATTATCCCTAATCAAAATGATAGTGAGGATTGTTAGCAGAATACAAAAACTTGGCCAAGGTTATCAGTCACTCATTCTCTTCCATACTTCAATTGTATTGAAAATACTTAAATACCTAAAATTTGTTCACTTTTTAATTGGAGTTATTAATGGAGAAAATCAAAAGTTTCCTCACATTTCCCAACACCTTTAATCTCATATGGGAATTTCTTGGACTCTGAATTACATACTAATATAGTGGTGTTAATAAAACCTTATAGAGGTTTGAAAGAGTATGTGGTTGTGGGTTAAGGGATCTTTTTCATGTCTGTGGTGAGCCTGGGCCAAGATGGGTGTTGCTGTGTGGGGTATCACGGTCTTTATTTTCTACATTGGTTGTACGCTGAGTATCCATGCACAACGGGAATTGCACCCTATAATTGCAAACAAGGATTCTGCTGGTCAATCACTCGGTTTGAATTCTAATATCATACCCAGTGTTTATGCCCTTGGCTTTCTAATTTTTGATTATTTTTCTGAATACAATAGCAGTAACAACAACAACAAACAAGGTGCAGTGAACTCCTAACATTTTAGGGTCAGCTACATGGATCCTTTTTCACCATTGAGCTCTCATTATACCAAGGACATTTAAATCATTTTTTTATTGTTTCAAGTAGAGTTTTCTTAGGTCTTCCTCTACCTTTCTTTCTCCCCATAATCATAATGAATTCACATTTTCTAACAACAACATGAGTATAGGTCTCCTTCAATCCATACCATCTCAATCTATTTTCATTCTTATTATCTTCAATTGAAGCTCCATTTTACCATTTAAAAAAAATGAAAGAAACAGAGAATAAAAAAAAAATTGTGTATCCTTTTAGGTCCTACAGTTTGTTAATTTGATCATGGCTATGAATATATCTTTCTTCATTATCATTTCAGATAATTTCTTAGGCATCCACCTATTTTCCTGCATTTGCTCAGGGGGTATTTATTGCCTCAGCTTCTACTTGAGTTGGCATAATGTTTCTTAGGGCATGCCAGTTCCATTTCATCTGTCAGTTGTTCACACATTTTTATCTGTCCTTTCCATTGTTATCTCGATATCCGCAACCCTAATCCTTATTCGAACCCTTTTTGTTGCACAAGAATCTGCAAGTGCATCTCCTTTATCAATCTAGTTTTCATGAGGTGGTTCTGTAAGCTGAATCGTTATAGTAAAGTCTTCTACCACCATGTATAAGCAAATGTATATTTATACCTTCTCTTTTAATTTTGACATGGTTCAGAAACTTACATACTATAATTCTCGTGTATTTGATATCTTAATGTTCAAATTTTAATATGTTTTTGAGCTGCTAATGCAACCAGGAGTTTGCTTTATGTTTTCTTGGTCAATTCCAATTATAGGCCATCATTTGCATCAGAACTCAAAGTTTAAAAACTGTCTAGTTGTGCAATTTTTGTAAAATGCTTTATTATGTTCAGTAGGTTTCAATTTCTTCATGAATCATTTTAAGTTAAACAAAATTAGAACGACTCTAATCCCACATTGGCGAGGGGATTGCATTTTCTTCTACATGCTCATTCTTCATGCTAGTTTCTTGGTAAATGCATTAGCTTATAGTCATTCCTTCAGTGATACATAGAAACTGTTAGACTTCTGTGACAAATTCAATCAACAGTTTCCGAAGAATCTGTTACTATAATGTTCATTCCGTGTATTAAGTTCATATCAAAAATTGTTTAAGCATACATGTAAGAAGTTGTTCCGTTAGTTAGCTCAGAAAGTTTGTGTTGAAAATGTGCAAAAATTTTAGCAATAAGCTTTAGCTGGTCAAGTTTTTTCAAATAATAAAAATATTGCTTTTATTGAGATTTAAACTCGAGATCTCCAACTTACTAAACGGGTGCTCTAACCAACTCAGCTATGAAAGCTCATCAGTAATTTTGAAACAATATTATATAACATTATCTTCTTTTTTTTCATTATCCTTACATATTATCTTTTTGTCAAACTATGATATCCTTACATATTCAGCATTTATCTAGGGTGATTATTTCAGTTATCCTGCACAAAAGGGCAGAATCCTACATTAGGATATTGACAACACACCTCCAGCTCTTTTATCAAACTTAACCTCTTTTTTCTTCTTCCTTTTTTCCATATCCCATCATTGCAGTGTTTAATTGCATTGGATTTTTCAGTTTCACACGATATGTATTTCCTACAGTTTGATCATCTTAAACTCATGTCTGGATGCGTTAATACCTAAATGATTAAGATTTACATCTTAAAAATAATCTTTAAGGGAAGGCTAAAAAACCCTATTGATTAGAGTTGGAATTATGAAAATAACTCTTTTACTTGCAAGATTTATATGGCCACTTTACCGAACTAGGAAAATGGCATATGTTCAAACTTCTAATTCTAGCAACAGTGAACAAATTCATTTTGAAAATTATTGGAATGGAGTTTCACATGGGATTAGCCATCTTGAAAAGAATCTATCATGACAGAACTTATATGCTTAGCTTTGATGGCCCCCTAGTAAAAGAAAGTCTCTCTTTCCATATATTGCCTGCCTCTTTAGGTTTTTCAGTTGCACAACACTATGTTAAATTAATATCACATATTATTATCTTTGCTGAGTGTGGACACGAACAATCATAACCGAGTTATTCTTCAATTGAGAAATGATGCTTAATTATGTTGATGTTTGATCCTTTAAAACTATGTAGAGATATTCATGGAAGACAATGAAGATTTTCAAGAAGACTTTGAGGAAGATATATTCCAGGATGAAGAAGCAAATCTCTTTGTAAGCTCCTATCTGTCAAGCTGCATTTGCAAGCATGTCTCTCTCTACGTGCAGTAATTTGCTAACATAACTTGGCTATTTGGAGGTTGGAGATGGTGCTGCAGGAGGTGGAATTTCTCTTGCTGGCATGTGGTGGGACAAAGAAGCATTGGCAATTGCGGAAAAAGTGTCAATGTCATTTGATGGTGACTTGAAAATATATGCTTTTAAAACTTCAGCAAATTCAACCATACGTGTGCGGATTGAAAAAGTTTCTACCAAGTAAGTGGACAATTAAATTTCTTCCATTTGTTTTTCTCCTTTTCATGGCTATGATGCTGGGTTACTTGCATACAAGAATGGGAACCAGTCGCTGAGGAGTTGATAATCATGTACCTTCAGATTGTAGCATTAGGAGAAAAATAAAAATGATCTTGCGCTCTCAATTCTCAACTAATTTAGTATCCATTTCTCACTCAAATAAACCACCAATAACCATCTTTTCTCTGACTTTATTTCTCTGGTATTTGACATGCAACAAACTTGTTGAATAAGTGGGAGAAGAATCACAATGTCTGCCATATAGCATCTTCCAAGTGTTTTTGATCTGATCTATTTGAATGGGGCTGAGTTTTTAGAGATAAATGCATTCTGAAGTGGATCATAATTTGTTATTCATTTTCAGTTTTAATTTTGTGGATAACTTGTTAACCTCCAAATCAAGATGAGAAAGACATTTGCATGTGCTAATTTTAACTGCCATGTGAAAGGAAAAATAGTAAAAACTTCTCATAAAGAAAATGACCCTATGTGCAGCTTTCTTTTTAGGTTATAAAGGGAACAAGTTTATAGGAAGATATTTAATTTGCAGGCAACGTTAGTAAAAAGTCAATAACCAATTTAGGAGTATGGATCAGGATAACTGAACTTATGTTAGAGTTGACTCTTAAAAATATACTCAGTTTAATGAGCATTGCCAACGGACACCTTGTTACTCCGTTCTTGAATCATATATATGCAAAACAAATTGTTCAGGTATATTTTGCTTTGTCTACATCAAATGGCCCTCCCAAAAGAAATTGAAATTCTATGATAACTAGGACATATTTCAATTATTTTCTTTCTTGAAATAATGCTGGATAGCTATGGCTTGTTATTGTTGTATATAATGCTAAGTAGTCATACTGTGGAGTGTGGATTCTTAATGAAGCCGCCATGAATACAAGGTATGGTTCTCCGAGTATGGACGATATTCAGGCCTTTTCTACAGCCTATCGCACCTGCTTAGATGAGGCCGAGGTGGCTGGGACAATTCCAGATAACATTACTTTGGAGGTGCATAAATCCATAATTTTTCTCCACATGCTATCATCTCTTTGTCACAAAGCTATTTTAATATCTTCCACAAAGAAAAAAGACAGTTTCAGGCATTTGTACTTATCAATCTTGATAGTATTCCAGGTTTCATCCCCTGGTCTTCAAAGGGTTGTTCGCATTCCAGAGGAGCTTGAACGTTTCAAGGACAAGTCCATGTACGTGAAGTACATCAGTGATGATGATGCAACAGCTACCCCTCGAGAAAACGATGGTGTGTTCAGTCTTATTTCTTTTGATATGGAATTACGCCAGTGCACTTGGGGGATAGCTGACGTGAAGGTAAATAGACAAAAGGCAGGGAAAGGAAGACCTCTAAGCAAGAAACAAAGAGAATGGCGGCTGCAGACACCATTTGAGTCCTTGCGCCTGGTCCGACTACATTCTGACTTCTGACATGCTTCAGTCATCAGAGGTGGAGTGCGGTAAAGAAAATATATATTGGAACCCTAATACTGTTAGAGAAGAAACACAGGAAGTGAATATAGTGGAGCAAGGGTACATAGCTTTGAGTTCTGCTGCAGTCAATTTGAATGCGCTGATGCATAAATGAATGGGTGTGTTTTTGGAGAGTTTAGGCAGAGAAGAAGACTAGTTTTAGTCTCTTTGATTGAGAAGTTATCCATTTTTAAAAATCAGTATCGGCTCTTATGTCAACAACTCATGTTACCAAAAAATAGTAGGAAATGGTTTGTTCACCCTTAATTTGTTTTGTTATGATTGCGATACTATTTGTCTGCATTGAACATCTTGTTGAGATTGAAAGGATGTGCCAATGTTCAACTGAATGGAATCAGTTTAGATTTTCCACTCATGTCTTGGATTTACTGCAGGACTTCACCACTTTATGTGTATTACTAAATGTACTTTTGTCTCATCATTTAATTAATTTTGATGAAATAAGAAAAAGAGTGGTCTTATTAGAAACGGGTCGTGATCTTCAACCAAATGAATTACAAATCGTAGGAAACTAGCAAATAACTATCAAGATTTATTTTATTGATCTTGGATTATCAGGACTCAAGAAGTATGTATGAGTTCAAGTGCTTAGTAGGGGGTTGTTTGATATTTTTTTTAAAAATATGAATTTAATGGGCATTTTATCATAGGAGGTTATTTTAGTCCCATATGGAAAGCCAGAAGGAGAACCGGCAGAGTCGAAGAATATATAAACTTTAGCAGATCGGCTAAGTATGTCATGATCCTTCAGGCAGTAAACGGGATGTGATGAGCGGTAAATAATCGCGCGATATGCGTGAAGAGCACCCGCCCCAGTAAGCCTGTTACGACAACAGGGAGTGCTCCCATTTTACTCTTCTGATCCCAATTTTTAACAATATCTTAGAGCTTTTTACATTCTATCTTTTTGGTTTTGGGAAGTTTTTCGTTAAATTTATTATAATTTTTTTTTTATATATTTTCAAATATCTTCTAAAATTCTAGAGTTTTTACAATAACTTAAAATATCTTTTTAAATTCTCGATCTCATTAATATAGTTTTGATAAATGAACTAATAAAAAAATGGATTTAATAAATAAAATAGATAAGTGAAGTTGAGAAATAAAATATGAGAACTTGAAAAAAACTACTTGTTTTCTAAACATTTTAAGATTGTCAAAGAATAGTTATTATTTCTTTCTACGACAGATAATAAAAGATAGTATTGGACATAATTTTAAATTTAATATTTAAAAAATATACTATTAATTTTATACTTCATTGTCACTTCTCATGTATTGGAAGAATCTGGTGATCAAAATTTGATATATACTAGAAAATATCCGGATCCAAAAAAAAATTAATTTTTTTTAAATTAATAATAATAATGAAATTGATTCTATATTAGTATATAAAATAAATAAAATATAAAAAAATATAAAAAAATATTTTTAATTAATAATAATAATAATGAAATTGATTCTATATTAATATATAAAATAAATAAAATATAATTATATATTAATATCATTTATTAATAGGGCTAAACATAAATATCAATATTACAATAATAAACTTAAATTCAAATATAATAGTAAATTTTTAATAAAATAAAGGTAGATAAAATTTAATGAATAAAATATAATTAAAACTATACTATAAATATATGGTGACATATTAATAAAAATAAATTTTTATATTTAAATTAAACAATAATAATAAATTTTAATATAAACAATAAAAATTATTGAATATTGAATAAAGATAGATATACTTTTTTAATAAAATATAATAATAAACACATATTTATAAAAAAATAATATTAAACATAAACACTCAAAATAATGTACTCGGTCAATTACAATTATAATAAAGGTTAAAAAATAAAAAATAAACTTTTTAAAAAATGACTAAGAGTATTACATATCAATAAAAATTTAAAATGTAAGTAAAAAGAAAAAACTCAAACTAAATAATTTAATAAAAAATTAAAATTCTAATTTAATGGATAAATAATATTTTCTTCATGTGCAGTATTAAGAAATAAGAAATAAAAAATATATAAAAAGTAGTAATATAGAAAATATAAAAATATATAACAAAAATAATAATATTTAAAATATATAATTGTACTCAATTTGTTTTAGAGTTTTGAAATAGTTTTTAAAAATATAAAATATCGAATTAAATAACAAATTCTACCGAAAATCTTTAAATTTTGAACGAAATTAAATAATCAAGGGTAATAGAACTAAATCTCTACACCTTTTAAAATAGTAAAATAAAAACAAATAATATAATTAATAATTAATAATCAATAATCAATAATTAATATAATATTAATAAAAATTTAGATCATATTTATTGAAGAATGTCACTGACTTTTCATATACCACTTTTAACATATCATTTATCTTATTAAGACATCTTTTAATTTTTTTTATATATTTGAAATCGATAATTGCTTTGCTTCAAATTTTTAAACTCCTATTAAAACTGTGAAAGCTTAAACGAATTTAAAAATTAGTGAAAAATGTATTAATGAAATCAAACTAATGAAAAATAATATTTCCTTAGTAATAAAATATAACTAAATTAAATATAAAATAATAATAGTAATAATAAACAATATAAAATATACAATATATAAGAAAAATAAAAAAGAGATTTTAAAAATATATAAGTATATATAATTAGCATATTTTCAAGTTTAAATTTCAGAAGAATAATATGGCACACCAATCCAAATTATAAAAATTTAATGAAATTAAGAAAAATAAAAGTAAAAAAATTAGATATTTGATAAACTATAATAAATAATAAGATAATAGAAGTAATAATTAATATAATAAATAAATATTGTATATAATACATATTCAATATATAATTAATTATATAATAAAATATACTACTAATATATAGTTGTTTCAATCTGATTCACTAAGAAAATATAAAATATAAATCAAATTGAAATTTTTTAACGGAAGGGAATTAAGAACTCTTATTATAAAATAGATAAAAAAAACCGACGAAGAAACTTGGAAGCCTGACGTCAATTCTTTTTTATAATAAAAATTAAATATTTTAATAATAATATATAAAAAAAATTGGTACGATTTGAAGTATCAATTCTTTTTTCTAAAATGCATATAAGAATTTGATTTTAAAAATTGAAAGAATTAAAAAAACAAATTTAGAAAAGATAATAATAAATATGCTAAACAATAATATGAATAATACTACCAAAATTTAAAATTAAAATTAAAATTGTATTAGAAATAATAGATAGTCAATAATATTATAAATTTAAAAAATAAAATTTTAAGTAGAAAGTAAAAAAGAAAATAATAATAATATATAATATATAATGTGAAAATATGTATATTTTATATAAAGAAAAATATATAGTGAAATGTGTGAAAATTTTGGAACGATGAAATCATGGAATTATTTATGCTAACAAAAATTTAAAAAAATTTGATTACATTCAAATTAGATCTAATTAAAATTGAGATTTAGATAATCTTATATAGTAGTAGATGTAAAATAAAATAAAATATAATAGAATATAATAGAATATTAGTATAACTTAAAATTTTATATAATATATATTAATTTATGAATTCATTTAGTTTGATATTTTAATTTTTTGTTGGAAAAGATAGATTAAAAAAATTGTTCATGTAAAACAAAGGAATAAATAAATTTAAGAAAAAATAAATATGTAACAAATAATAATTTAAGAAAAAGATATTAAAATTGGGTTCGAAGTTCGGATTTTTTATATGCAATAACTAAAAAAATAAAAATCAAACTTCAAAAATCAAATCAAATTTGAGAAGCTCATTCGGAATTTTGAATTTTTTTGATATAATAATTTTATCGAATAGAAATCAAAATAAATTAATTAAATTACAAAAATTCAAATTCTAGTGGGTAATACATAAACTATAATAATATTGTTAAATATTTATTTAAAATAAAATAATTTAATACAACCAAAATAAAAATCAAAATAAAATTTAAAATCACAATTTTGATATAAAATATAATAATAATTAAAAATATATAAAAACAAAAAATTAAAATAATTTTAAAACAAAATAACTAAAGAAAAAATATCCTCCTTTTTTCCCAGCAAAATAATAAAATAAAAATGCAGAATAAAATATATATAAAATAAAAAATAGAATACTTTAAATAATATAAATAAATAAAATATTTAAAAAAAAAGAAAAAAAAAGAAAGGGCCGCCGCTAGCCCGCTGCTGCCTTTTTTTTAATTACAGTGCAACTCTTTTTCCACTTTGCAGGTATGCAAAGTGGAAAAAAGGAAGAAAAAAAATGAAGGTGGCGTGGAGAGAGCTGAGAGCTCCTCCGTATCGAACACAACTTTCACTTCCAAAATTACTAATAGGTAGATATTTTTAATGTATGCATTAAATAAATAACAAATTAAAATTGATATTTTATCTTATTCTTTAACCTATGAAGTAAATAAATTTTTATAATTTTGACAAATATCTAAAAATTATGATTTTAACAAATTTATCAAAAATAATTATGCAGCTATTTTCTCTTTAGTTTTTACAACTTTTTATTTGCCTTTAGTTTTAAATATAAGATAAATTTAAGTTTTTAAATTTCTACTAGTTAAATCAATTATTTGTATCGCCATTTTGTCAAACTCCATGTAACTCCATGTTAATCTCATTTATAAACACTTTAGTGCTCATTTGGTAACTAGTTATGTATGTATTTTTTTTTTGGAAAATGCTCATATGGTAAAGTGAAAAATACATCTAATTTTATGGTTGTAAATTGTTTGGGAACATGGAATAAATTTTAATGAATTTGGATTTTCAAAGGACCAATAATTGGGGATTACTGAATCATAATCTACATTAAATTCAGTATAAAAGTGGATGGTTGATTTTGAATACTGAAATTATATATAAAATATAAACCAATACTATAGTTTCATTGCACTTTCTCAATCGTATTCCATTATAATTTTAAATTAGATGATTCAGCAAGTAGAGTCAATAGATAACAAAACATGGAAAATGACAAATATTAGGCTCATATAAAAATGTGTACAATTTCGAAAAGATGGATATTATTGTAACACCTTTGCCATTTTCCCAATTTGCTTTTGATTCAATGCAATCCATGCACATACATAACTAAGGTTAAGAGAATCTTTTTCTGAAAAAAAATTATACACTTTAAAACACAATAGAAGAGGAATAGTTATTCTATTTATTTCATTCCTCCTATTCTGCCGACCAAATAGGTCAGAAAAGAATAATCACATTTTCAAAGGCAAAAAATATCAATGTGTAATGTTGGTAGGGTTTCTTACTCTCCTTTCTCATTCCTTATATTTTATATCAATTTAAAATCTCGTTTGATTGAAATAATCAAAACCGTTCTTATTTGGTTGGCACACTTTCTATATTTTGCAGAAAGTACAATTTTCTCAGCTAGTGCAATTTTCTGCAAAACACATGAAATAACTTACCTAGGGGGACCTAGGTAAGTTGCACTCCCTGCATTGTAATTGAAAGAAAAAGTTAATATTAGCCTAACATTTGTATTTAATGCAAAATTTATAATTTATATTGTCAAAATTATGAGATTAAATAATTTTTGAATTCTTCACTAATTTATTTTAATTTAATTTATTTTTAGTAAAATATATAATTTTTTAGAATGATATATTGATCATTTTATATACTTCATAGGAAGTACTCACGTCAACCAAACATATTGTAGATAGAAAATTATATTTTTTATGAATTAATTTTTTGTCAATCAAATACTTTTCGGGTACTTCTCGAGAAATACACGTGGGAAGTTAATTCATGAAAATTATAACTTTTTGAATTCTTCACGTATTTATTTTATTTTAATTTATTTTTAGTAAAATATATAATTTTTTAGAATGATATATTGATCATTTTATATACTTCATAGGAAGTACTCACGTCAACCAAACATATTGTAGATAAAAAATTATATTTTTTATGAATTAATTTTTTGTCAACCAAATACTTTTCGGGTACTTCTCGAGAAATACACGTGAGAAGTTAATTCATGAAAATTATAATTTTTTATAGAAAATTACTTCCCATGTCAATCAAACGAGATCTAAATCTTTCTTTGCTAAAAAAAATATGGATGAAATTAAACAAATATACGGTATCATGTTGGGATGATTTCCTATTTCCTACTCAATTAATCGGAGCATTTTATTTGAACTCCTCTCTTTTTTATACATTTTCTTTATCCATTGTTAGTCTCTCTCCAACATTTTATCTAATTTTTCTCAGCACTGGTTGCTTAGTATGATTTTCTAATTTTTCTTAACCAAAATTAGCTGAACTAGTGTATTGATCAAAATTTTCACTCATATGTTGGATTTACTGAAGGACTTGAAACGACTTTACATGTATTGACTTCTATCTCATCATTTAATTATTTGATAAACATTTTTAAATAAATGAATTTGATGGGTTTATGGGCACGAATCAGCGAAGAGGAGGAAGATGTAAAGCCTGCTTAAGCGTTCGGATATAATGTTCTAGGAAGTTTATTTTAGTCCCACATAGAAGCGCGACAGAGAACTGGCAGAGCTCAAGAATATATAAAGTTTAGCAGATTTACTGTGCAAAACATGATCCTTCAGGCAGTCAACGGGATATGATGAGTGGTAAAAGCTCTCGCAAACAATTATATTGGAATTTTCTATTAATGTTAAAATTTTCGTATCCAAAATCTTTTTTTTTTTCACAAAAACAAATAAAAAAACTTATATTAAAGGCCGGTTAAATCGGATATAGTACAATTTTGATCTCGCTATCAAGCTCAGGAGGGCATACAAATGTCCAAATGTTGGATTTCTTCCTTTAGTCCTGTTTGCTGCCTAATGAGCATCCTTATTGCTATTTCTGGGAACAAAATATACATATACATTAGAAAATTTTCTCAAGGTCAATATAATATTATGAACAATTGAATAGATGCTCCAAGAATTTTGAGCATGGTTATTAATGCAATTCACCGGTACTTACTATCAATTTTCAGAATAGTTGTCCAGCTGCTTCAACACTACAGTAGTCAAACAGAACAAAACAATCATCCTTTCACAGTGTTTTACACGAAGTAGATTTAAAATATTTACACGCGGACAAAGTTCATCCCCAAATAAGGAACACCACCTAAGAGAAGTGCAACCAACAATCAAACCAACACAACCAAGCCTTCACGAACAAATTATAACATGAAAGTTACTAGAATTCCAAAGGATAAGAAACGACAAGAACAACTAACAAAGGAAGTATTCTCAACAATATAAGTTCGACAACTAAAATAAGACAACTAGAATATAACTATTAAGCAGCAGATGTCGTCTCCTCCTCCAGGACTCTAGCTAAACTCCAAATTACCGACATACATGCGAATCTAAAACAACAACAAACAACGTCAGCAGAAGACTGAGTAGGATTCAACAATATGCTAAGAAATAAGAAAAACAACATTATGTCATGATGCTAGTGAAGACAACTGTATACACGACTCATCATATCAAAATGCGCCTACGGTGTATATAACATGTCAACAAAAAATATGACTGTTATCTACATATGTGTGAGGTTATAGACCCAATCAAGAGCGTAGTGGACATTGAATTTCCCCCGCACTCTCGCAACTTGAGAGGGACACCTCAAGCCCGCTCAAGCAAGAGGTGCGACTATCCAAAGGATAGTCCGTCGACGTCTAACAACGCAACGCCGCACACTCAACTCGTGTGATAATTTGGTGATCACTGGTGTCACTGCCCATATAACTCGGGCAATAAATAAATAATGTTTGGGGTCTCCGCCCAATATTAGATTATAATGCACAACATGCCAAATATAACTCTCACAACTATAGAAGCAACATGCATAAAATGCTATCAACATGATATTCAACATAGATGACATATATGAACAACCTACTAGCATATGGGAGAAAACACAACTACATCAATAATGCGACCAACCAAAATCTAAGTCTAGCATTATGAAACTCATTAACAACTACACGTGCTTTCTAATCATCATAATCACTATAGATGCAATTCATGCAACATAATATGATATCAATATGTATATGAGCCAACAACATGCAACAAGAATTTCAAAGATAACAGATATCAAAATCAACAGTGAGGAACAATAAGATAATTAAATACTTCGACATAGGGTAACCACTGAGCTAAGATGAGATTAAACCTTATCTACAACCATAACAACTAATCAACCTCGGATTGACACAATAAAATATATAAAATAATGTTTACAATTCGGCACGCAAAATGAGACAATGACCGCCTACTAATTTCAAAATCTAGAAGTCTAACGATGAAACAGACCTCATCAATGAATCCAGAATATTGAGTAGGTAAAGATTCATATAATATATGAATATTTTTGATAACTTTAAAGCCTCAAAAATAATATTTAAAATAACAAGAAAACACCATAAGTTAACCCTTTAATCATGCCACTGTTACAAATACCTGTAACAGTATTACAACTCATCACCACTTGTCAACTTATAGTAGTGTTATATACTTATAGTAAATACCAATTGATACAACTCATAATAACACTGCTATAATACATATAACCCTGCTACTAGAAATAAAACAATAACTAATATAACATCACTGCTATCATGATATAACACCCATATAAACTCAACTTTTCATCTCCCTAACTAACTAAGGTTCTGCCAACTGTGGGTAGCACAGTTGGTGGCAATATGTTGAACGTTGCCTAGAGTTCTAGGGTTCGAACCCTAGTATGGTCACTTATTGTGACTTTCTATCTTTATTATAAAAAAACTAACTAGGGTTCCCAACGTCTTACCCCATCCCTACCGCCGCTACCGCCTGAAATCGAGCAGCTAGGTCGGGTCGACACCACCACCGACCGGCGATGGCGATCCGCCGACAATCGACGTCGCCGCCCTGTGAACCGATGACCACAAAAACATGTAGGAGGCAGCCCGAGTCGGCTGCTCTCCCATAGGGCCATGGCGGCCCTGTATACGGGGCAGTAACGCCTCGTAGGCACCACTGATCGACGTGATTGGCGTCGACCGAGACGCAGCCATGCGCAGCGCCGCGTCATGGCGGAGCCGTCCAAGGCAGTGCCGATCGACACTGTAGCCGACGGCTGCCAAACCGAGCACGAAGAAGACAAAAAAGAAAACGACGATAGAAACCTTTACAGATTCAACAGAAAATTTCAGAAACATCGGACAACAACTACAGGTCTAGATTCCAGTAAAAACCTCGATTGAATCTCATCCTAAACATACATAGTTACCCTAAATGAAGGGAAAAAGAGTAGGAACGAGAATCCTACCTCAAAGTCCTCCAACTCCGAATTATTTTTCGGATTCTTCACTACTGCGTATCGCCGCTACGATCCGTCACCACATGCTCTCGGTCTCCGTGCGCGATCCACGTCGACAGCCACTATAAGACAAAAAGGAGATTAGGGCTGCTAATAAAAGCAATTAGTCATGCCCTTTTACAAAAATACACCCGAAGAAATAAAACTTACAAAATAACCCTTGACGACTCAAATTATTTATTTATTAAATTTTTAGGGCTTAACCTTGCAAGTAAACATTTACCATTACTATTTCTACAAATAAAATTCACTCCACCTTCGTTATTCAAAAAAGAACTATTACGATTTAACTTAAGCCAATGGAAGGAGGGGGTCCATGAAAGAATACTGGTATTCAAATGATTATCTCCCTCAGTAATAAGAGAATTTTGATAATGCTGCGAAAAAGCTAAAATTCAAATCATAGCACTGCTAATGGTAGGTTTTTCATCATTATGAAATACACTATTACGAAAATGCCAAATGAACCATAAAGTGTTGGTAACAATGACTGAGGGACCCTTTTCCAAATAAGGAACAGAGTCCTACAACAGTCAACTACAAGAATACCATAAAGCTATTTCGAAAAAAATCTAATCTGAGTTTAAGACTCAAAGCTAATAACAATTTCGAAGCAAAAACACAATCACAAAATAGATGCTGAATATTTTCGATCTCAAAATCACACAAAACATAATTATGAAAACTTAAAATACCCTAGGGGAAAAGCCTAGATCGGGTTAACAATCTACCGTGAATAAATTTCCACAATTTTTTTTTTTAACCTTCGGTGCAATAGTTAACTTCCAAATCTTAACCCAAACTGATTTCTCACCTTCAGGGAGTGGATCAAGGAATTTCAAGCATAGATAAGCAGACGAAGAATTACCATTATCATTAATCACATTCATCCAAGCATAGTAATCATCATAGGACGGGTGAATGAATTTTGATAATATACATTCTATACACTCTACAAAAGTCTTTAAAGTATTAAAAAACATTGTCAAAAAATTAAAAAAATTACTGAAAATATGAAATATATATTTTATAATAAAAATAGATTTTAGAGGTCTAAAAAATTTTAGACCAAAAATCTTGAATATATTAGAGTCATTTATTCAAAGTATATAACACTATATTTAAATTAAAAAAAATATTTTGAAACACAATCTAAAATTTTCAAAAAAATTACAAAAATTTCATTCACAAATTTGATTTTTTACAATTTCTTAAGATTTTAAAATACATTTCTATAGTCAAATAATTACTTTCAAGAGTTTCACTTGAAAGTTTTTAAATAAAGAGTTTTGGTAAAATTATTGAAAAGTAGTAATTTGACTATGAAAAAATTACATCCCAAAATTCTCAAAAATCACAAAAAAAATTAAATTAGTATATAATTTTTTTTTGTAATTTTTAAATATTTTAGAATGCATTTTTATTATCAAATGATTATTTTAAAAAATTTCAATTGAAACTCTTTAAATATTTAAAGAGTTTCAAATGAAATTATTGAAAGTGATTATTTCATCATGAAAATATATTTTAAAAATCTCAAAAAATTACAAAAATTTTAAATTAGTGAATGAAATTTTTTTCTATGATTTTTTAAAGATTTTAGAATGCATTTTTCATGGTATGACTACTTTAAAGAGTTTTTAAGTGAAATTCCTCAAAGTGGTTATTTGACCATGAAAATACATTCTAAAATTCTCAAAAAATTATAAAAAAATTGAATTAGTAAATGATTTTTTTATGATATATAAAATTTTAGGATGCATTTTCATGATCAAATGACAAGTGAAACTCTTTAAATATTTAAAGAGTTTCAAATGAAATTATTGAAAGTGATTATTTCATCATGAAAATATATTTTAAAAATCTCAAAAAATTACAAAAATTTTAAATTAGTGAATGAAATTTTTTTCTATGATTTTTTAAAGATTTTAGAATGCATTTTTCATGGTATGACTACTTTAAAGAGTTTTTAAGTGAAATTCCTCAAAGTGGTTATTTGACCATGAAAATACATTCTAAAATTCTCAAAAAATTATAAAAAAATTGAATTAGTAAATGATTTTTTTATGATATATAAAATTTTAGGATGCATTTTCATGATCAAATGACAAGTGAAACTCTTTAAACATTTAAAGAGTTTCAATTGGAATTTTTTAAAGTGATTATTTGATCATGAAAATACATTATAAAATTTTAAAGAATCGTGATTTTTTGAAAATTTTAGGAGGTATTTTCATGATCAAATGACTGTTTTAAATAGTTTCAAGTGAAATTCTTTAAACATTTAAATAGTTTTAAGATAAACTCGTGAAAGCAATTATTTGACTAAGAAAATGAATTCTTAAATTTTTAAGAAATCACTGGAAAAATTAAATTAGTGATTAATTTTTTTTGGATATTTTAGTACGTGTTTTTAAAATATTTTTTAATTTAAATTTAGTGTTATATACTTTGAATAATTATTTTTTTAATATTTTTAAAATTTTCGATCCAAATTTTTTTATAAACTCCCTAATATCTATCTTTATTAAATATATTTCATATTTTCAAAAATAATATTTCTTATTTTGAATTTTTAGCATGAGTATTATCAAAACTTGATTTTGATTATGAAAATTTTAACATTCATATTTTCGATTTAGAAATATTCATATTTTGATCTAGGAAAATTCATTAATAGAATCCACATCTATCCCAGTGCCAAAGTAAACCGACATCTCACCCTAATTTTCGTGTAAAAATCAACTATAGTTTAACGCAAAAAAATGGATACGACACCATCATGCCAATACTAAAATCACTGAAATCCTAAATTATTTACTGATGAATTTTAATTCAGAACTTATTTGCTTTTTAAAGCACATAAGTTTTGATTAATCAACTACTAGACGCTGATTTTTTAATTCAATATGATGCGAATCTTCTATTGAATTTTTATAGTGTTTACATACATTTTGTTCTTTATCCATTAAATAATATCGAACTAGTTCCAGAGTAAACTAGCAACCAACACTATATTAATGATACTGGTTGCCGAATTGCCTCCCTTGACAAGGAGGTTTTCATTGCTGGCCTAGTGGATCATAAACAGTTAAGTATTCCAGCATTTTTGGCTAAACGGGCACATCGGATGGATATTCGGCAGGATGTTTCTTGATCGTTTCTCGTAACAATTTCTCTTGCTCATATAGGTTTGAAGGAACTTGATCGTACACATCAGTGAATAGCTCACTTAGGGGCGGCTTTTCCGCTCTCTCTGCTACCTGAATTGCTTGCAGTAACTGCAAAATGTACAAGTAGTGTTATTGCAGGAAATGAATGCTTAAGGATTCGGCATCTCAAGAATTGCATTTCAGAATGGTACCTCCTTCCTGGTATTGCCTCTATGTTCCTCCTCAGCAGCATCACTCCACCAGCCGTTGCGTTCCACCCATTTCCTGAATCTTGAAACGGGATCTCGTGCAGTTCTCCAGTGCTCGATCTCATCGGTTGACCGGTACTTGGTGGAGTCATCTGATGTAGAGTGATGACCCGCCCTATATGTCAGTGCCTGTTCATTTTATGCAAGCTACGTTGACATTGCCAATAACTAGATTAACTTGAAGAGTAGTTAAATTAACACAAAAGTAGATGTGCCCACCTCAATGAAAATAGGCTTGCATTCCTGAATGGCCATTTCACGAGCAGCATGTACAGCACTATAAACGGCAAGAGCATCATTGCCATCAATCCGAATGCTGTCAATTCCATAAGCCTGACCTCGAACAACGGCACCATCGCCTACCATTCCAACAATGCATCACATTAGCTCAACATATAATGAGGGGAAGCAACTTTGTGGAGTATGTGATTTCATAGATACTTCGAAATTGTTCTGTTGTAGGAGTGCTTATTGCCCAACCATTGTTCCGACAAAAGAAGATGACAGGTACCTCCAATACTGCAGCAAAATTCAGTGCAGCATGGAAATCTCCCTACCACAATTAGGCTATCAAAAAGGACAATTGTGAAGGAGAACTTTTTTTAATGAAACACTAATGAACTAGCTGAAGTACCTCACTGGTGCCACCATCTCCAAAGTAAGTGATGGTGCATGCTTTTTTCCCATCCATTTTAAGGGAATAAGCAGCCCCAACAGCATGAGGGATCTGCGTACTGCGAAGAACCAATGCGGTTGGAAAATGTCCAATAAGTATAATGGCTTTTTAATATGAAGAAAGAGGCCATTAATTCTCACGCTATAGGAGATGACACCGTATAGTAATTTAGCCGGTTAGACCCATAGTGGATGGGCATTTGTCGTCCTTTACCATAATCTAGCTTGTTGCCAAAACATTGATTTGCAAATTCTTGCAGCGTGAAACCTCGCCACAAAAGCACACCAGGCTCCCTATACTAGATTTAGTGGTCGAGTATAGATATTAGAGTACATCAAGATTGGATTATAGAAACAAGAGTAAGAAAATCAGTAATTCTGTTTTATACCTGTGGAAAGACAATGTCATCCATGGTAAGAGCAGCAGCCGATGCAACATTAATAGCTTCCTCTCCATTTGAGGTAAGATAAAAGGAGATTCTTCCTTGTCTTTGAGCTTCATAGAAGATGGTATCCATGACTTGGAGGGTGATCATGTCACTATATATTTTGACAGCAACTTCCTTTCCCACCTGATGATCCAAAATGCTTATGTTATTAACAAATGGTAGCTGATTACCTGAAAAGCCTAGTAGGTTATTTATGTGATTTTTATCATCAGAGTGGGATGCCAATTGAATAAATTAATGGTAGAACTACCATTCCAGATTAGTCCTTTCTTTCCGTAAAATATTGAGACAGATGTCATCCATGGTAAATATCAAAAAGTGATACCTCTGGGAATCATAAATATCAAAAAGTGATACCTCTGGGAAGCTGCTCCCTGAGATTGTTTGCCCGTTGTAATCGAGAACACGGTAGCAGTTAATTCGTTCACTAGGAGATGCAGGCAAGAATTTCATTTCAGGAACAAACATAACCTTTCCTCCAGGAAAATCCAGCACCTGCCATGACCATGATGAAAACCCATAATAGGGTTAAACAGCAGCAGAAGAGATAATTGACATTTTGCTCTTACAAAATAACAGGTCTCCTACTTTATAATAACATCTTTTCTATTGGCTTACTATCATCTTGCTAGTAAGCCATTAACACAACATATCTGGTAAAGATCTCATCTAATTTGCTCAAAAAATGTTTGACACCATTCTAAAATTCTAAATTATATCAGTAGCCTTAATTATATTTATGCACAAACCACAACAGTTGCTATATTTTGTCAAAATTTTATTTTAGTTCTGATAATCCTTTATCATCCAAATACTTGATTGTGTCTAAATAAGCCTATAACCAATCTAAGTAAAACTATAATTCATGAACCTTTCCTAGAAAATGAAAGCAGCAATGCAAGAACTTTCAAGCGCACATGCAGATTAATTTAAAGCATTATTATAATGTCTCTCCCCATTAGACTTTTCCTAGTTAATTTATTCCATTAAGCCATAATTAGTCATATGTTGTTTGAACTTTGAGCTTTCAGATTTCCATATTCACATTTAGTGAAAGATAAACTAAGAAGCAAGTTTTGGTTCTCACATTTATTGAAGTCCTCGTTTTGAGCTCAGATTTTAATATCTCAACCCTCATTCAAATTCAATAAGAGAAAAATTGAGAAGCAAGATCTGGTTTTCCCATCTTGCAAAGTCCTTGTTAATTTTGAGCTCACATTTTAGTAGCTCAAAAGCTCATACAAAAATTTGCAAAAGATAAAGTAAACATGAAGTTGTTGTCTACAAGTGATAAAAAAAGTTAACGTTTTATATCCTTGATCAATGTCTCACATTAATTTACAAAAGATAAAGTGGGCATTGACTTTGCCTTGTCGCATGTTTCAATGTTGTAAGTCCATTAGAAAAATTGTGTAACAATTAACAGTACCATCCTATATCCAGCATTGGTAGAAAAGATATATCATATGACTTATGGATTTTGTTTCATTTCTATCATTTAAGAAATGTTAAAATCTACAAGCTACTCTTCATTCTTTATACCTACCTTACAAAAAAAGCGGATAGTCCTGATGCCTTATCGTTCCAGTAAAATAGGGCATAGTTAATTAAGTCTCAAAGAAAGTTCTGTGGCTCAGATGATTCTAATATGTGTAGTTCGATCTATTAAACTTGAATCTGATTCTTAAGGAAATCAAGATTATGTTTTGACAGGAGTGCTATCCTAATCTTTGTTATGTTTATGTATGTGGTTTATAATGGGGAAATTTCAGTACTCGACCAGTCATAATCTTACATGAACTCAATTAAAAAATCAGCAAAAAAAATTCAAACCTAAAGAAAAATCAATGTGTTAAATAAGGATTAGCTCTGCATCAACCTACTACACACAAACACATCGTTAAATCCCTGAAAGTCACCGAAATCCCACCTCCACCAGAATGTGCAAAAAGCTACCAACATTTCCTCTATTAAACATAGCCCATATGATCAAACCTGGTCACCGCAGCGATCGTCCACCTGCGACACCCTCTCGCCGGATTTCGCCGACCCAAGATGCCGTACCGAGCGAAGGCATCCTCCGGCTGAGCTGGCGCCATTAACGGGAGCCGCCATGGCAGGATCCGATGACAGAGGGCCGAGACCGCAGCCAAAGATGGCAGGAGAAGCCATTTTCGTCGTCCTCCTGAAGAGGCACCGTGCCAAGCCTGACGATCTTGTGAACCAAGCGGCCATTGTTGGCGCCGTCACATGAACTACTGAGAGATGGGAGAGGAGGGAAGAAGGGAAAGGAATGCAGAGAGAGGGGGAGAGAGAGAGAGAAAGATCAGATAGACAGGCAGGTATGCTTCCTTTTTTATCTCTGTGATGCGTTCTTGTCTTATCGTTTTATCTCGCTAGCTTTTTGTCTAACGATTCGGAAAAAGAAAAAGGTGTTAATTCTCACTTGGGCCGTGTCAGCATGTGCACAGCCGATAGGATTACCACATAAGCGACCATAACGTAACCGTATCTATCCATCGTCCTACCCACCGCAATAATTAGTTTTATTTTTGTGCAATTTCCTTCCAATTTTGAGATTCCTAATCAGAAATTATTAGATTCATAACTATTTTCTCAAAATCTCCAAAATATTCTCGAATTCGATTGTATTCAAATTTTAAACTTTTGTAAAAATTTAAAAACTTCTTTCTTCAAAATTTTATTATTATAATTAAAATAATTATCTAAATATATCCTAAATTTTGTACTTTCTCAAATTTATCCAAAACTTTTATTCCACCAAATTGTATTGTATATTATTATATTTGTATCAATTTTATCCCGCCGTCAATTATCTGGCAATAGCTCCGTTAAGATGATGATGTGGCTTTTTGATGTGTTTTAAAATAATATTTTTTTTAAAAAAATAAATATTATTTGTATCAATAATAACATCGGTCAATTAAAATATTTTCATATAAATATTATTTTAATAAATCAATAATATCATCCATGTTGATTTTTTAAATAAAAAATAATATTTGTATGAGAATATTTTATATTATTTGAATATAAAATGACATAATTTTTTTATTTTTTAAAAATATTATTTTAATTCACATTAAAAAGTTAGAAAGTCACGTCATCATCTTAACAGAGCTATTAACAGATAATTGACGACGGGATAAAATTTATACAAATTCAATAGTATTATACAATTTAGTGAAATGAAAATTTTGAATAAATTTGAGAAAAAATGCAAAATTCAAAATATATTTAGATAATTACCCTTATAATTATAATAATACACATAACATATTATATTTACAAAAAAATAATGAATTGATATTTACTTATTTCAGTTTCACACTTTTAAGAAAGTCTGCAATCTACTATGTTATCAAGAAATTCTATATGTTACCAATAATATACGAAATAAATTCATTAAAAATACTATATATATTCTATCTATTATTGTAATTAGTAATTATTAAAAAATGATGAATTGATCTTATTTGTGTTAGTTCCACACTTTTGAAAAATTTTGATACATATTTTTTTTTGAATTTTTTAAAAAATTTAGAATCGAATACCATATAAAATTTGAGAGCATTTCGGGGATTTTGAGAAAAAAAATAATGAATTCAAAAAAATTTATTCTGGTCCTTGTTATGAATTCAACAATTTTTCTGATCTATATTATGGTTTAGAAAAATTGCTCTTTATTTTTTACATAAATTGCAGAAAATAAAAATAAATAGAGAGACTATTGAAGAAAGAAAGAAACAGATGGGGAATGCAATAATTGTTGTATTACATTTCTAGATTACAATTGAAAAATAATTACAAAATAAATTCTCTATTTATTTTACTAAAATAAGAAAATATATTAATTAAGCTGAAATACCATTAGCAGTATAGTCACAAAAAAGGATCGAATCAAGTTCAGGAGGTCGCACTGAAGTCCAAATGTTGGACTCCTTGCGAACTCGAGCACGATTTGCTGCCTAATGGGCAGCTTTATTACAAAATCTAGGCATGAATGTAAAAGAAACATTGAAAAATTTCTTAAGGTACAAATATTAGAAATCAGTGCAAAAATAGTCCAAGGAATTCTCGAGTGCCCATTAATTGCGTCCACCAAAAGCTTGCAATTAGACTCAACATATAGAAGTTGTCAATCTTCAAAGAATCTGCAAAGGTAAGAACAAACATAGCAACCATTCCTTCACATTGTAAAATAGAGCTTGAAGTAAAATATTTGTTAGTAGCATATAAACAAGTACCCGGAGAATTTCTACAAATAAAACCAACACCTCCATTATTGTTTAAGAGCGAACCATCACAATTAAACTTAAGGAGATTGCTAGGAGGGGGAGACCAATGAGGAATAAAGTGTTACCCTTAGAACTTACCTGTAAGTTGTATTTATCAGAGAATGCAAGTATCTAAGATAAAGCAACATTAATAGTTGGTTTAGCATCTCCATGCAAAATACTATTTCAAAAAAATCAAATAAATCAGACTGTATTAGCAACAATGGCCGAGGGTCCCTTACCCCAAGTAGGGGAAGAGGCCGGTAGTAGCCAACTACCATAATACAGGTTTTCTCTATTTGAAAAATTCAAATTAAGAATAGATCCTAATGCAAGTCACAGTTCATTTGCAAAACAACAATGCGAAAACAGATGTTGAGGAGTCTCGGGCTCCAAATCACAAATAACACAAGATTGGAAATTTATAATACCCAAGTAAAACAATCGTGTACGAGTTAAAAGTCGACCATGACAAAGTTTCCAAATAAACATTTTTACTTTGAGAGCTGTGGCTAATTTCCAAATTTTACTCCAAATAGAATTTTCCAAATTAGGAACCAGTTCATGATTTTTCAGGAAAGCATAAGCAGAGGAAGCATTAACACAACTGTTGTCATTTCTCATCCATATATAGTAATTCTCATAGGAATCTACCGGCAACACAATATCCTCAATGGCCTCTCATAAACTAGCATCACAGAAAATATTTCCAAAGAAAGAAGACCAAACATGATTAATCATCAAATTATTTACATTGGATAAACTATCAATCAAATTCATGTTTATGTAAGTTGGTTTCAGGGAAAGAGGAAGGTCTAAGACCCATAAATCATTAAGCAAGGAAGTGTTATCACCATTACTTATGAATTTTTTAAAACCTAACTTAAGATTAAAGAAGGCATTTTGAAATAATTTATAGGCCCAGCAGGTGTTAGACTGAAGGGAAGTAGAGGTAAAGGCAAGAGGAGAGTATTTAGCTTTAACAATTTGAGTCCAGAGAGAGTTGGAATTGTTAAAATAGCTATGGACTCTTTTAGCATGAAGAGTCAAACTTTTGTTGCTAAGATCTTGAATACCTAAACCTCCTTGATTTTTAGGAAGGGTAATGATTTCCTAATTGATTAAGTGAATGCTCTTCTTATCATTGGAGCCACACCAAAAGAAGTTTTAAAGCTTCATTTCAATGAGATTAGTGATGCCATTGTTTAGCCAGGTAACATATAAAGAATGCACAAGAATAATATTAAGGATTGATTTGATGAGAACCAATCTTCCAGCCTGAGAAAGGAATTTAGACTGCCATGAGTTGATTTTAGAATCAATCCGAGAAAGGATGAAGTCATGGGATTTAGGATGAGGTCTCCTAGGAGAGATCATGGTACCAAGGTATTTGAATGAAAATTTACCAAGTCTCATGTTGAGAGAGGAAGCAATATGATTCTTGATGTTAGAATGAATGCAATGAGGAAAGAAAATATCAGATTTAGAGTAGTTAACTTTTTGACTAGTTAGCTGCTTATACTGAGAGAAAATATTTTTGATGGTATTAATACTCTTATTGTCTGCTTTGAATATGAGTATAATATCATCAACGAACATAAGATGACTGATGAAAAATTGGTTGTTAAACTTGAAAGGAGTAAGCTGATTATTGGTAACACTAGTGTTGATAAGATTGGCGAGTGTTTCTGCGACTAAAATGTAGAGGAAAGGGGAGATTGGATCCCCTTGCCTAATACTTTTAGTTGTAGGGAAAAAATTTGAGGTAGTAGTGTTAACAGAACAAGTAAATGAAGTTGTAGAAATACAAGAATAGATCTATCTAATGAAAGTTTTAGGAAAGTTACAAAGTGAAAGGACTTTAGAGATAACTTACCATTTAAAGAGGTCAAAAGCTTTCTCTACGTCAATTTTAGCAATTACAAAAGGTCTTTTGCTTTTAGAAGCATGAGTGGAATGAACCAATTCTTGAACAATTAGAATATTATCATGAATGCTTCTAGATTTGAGAAAAATATATTGCTCTTGAGAGATCAAAATAGGAAGACAAGGCTTAATGTGATTAGCTAATAGTTTTGAAAGGATCCTATAGGAGTTGCAGAGGGCAATTGGCCTAAAATTTTTAACAACCTTAGGAGAGCTACATTTGGGGATAAAAGTGAGAATGATTTGGTTTTAGTTTAGAGGTAGAGTAGCAGAGGAATAGAAATTGTTGAGATATTGAGAAAAATCTTCAGAAATGATGGGCCAGTAATGCTTATAAAATTTTATAGTGAACCCATCAAATTCAGGATTTTTACCATTACCCATACACCTAATAGTGTTCCAAAATTATGCAATGAATAGTTAAATCATCTTGCACGTAGTAGCTCCTTATCGAGCTGCATTGACCATTGTGCCCGCAGATAACAAAACTAATACCACCTTCATTTTGCAAAAAAAAAAAGCGTCACAGTTGATTTTTAAACAATCCAACGCTAGGAAAATCCATTTTATAATAGAAAAGTTGTGATTGAGATTTCCTCTCATGGATTTTAAAGTAACTCGTAACATACGCCATAATTTTGATCACCAGGCTTTGGGAGGTAGGCTGCTGGACCTCATAGATTCTACTATTTTTAGCGTGCCAATTGAACCAACAGGTTATAGCGATGAGGGATTGGGCCAAATTAGAGTTGGTCCTAAACTGGATTCCTAATTGTAACCAAGATTCAGAAGTCCAGTTTAAACGATGAGAAGTATCTAAACTCGACTTCATATGCAACAAGCTCCTAATCTCTTCCGCAAAAGGGCAGATAAAGAAAAGGTGTTCAACAATTTCAATTTGAAGTGAACATAATGGACATAAATTAGTAGGGGATAGATTCATTTGCAGTAGTATAGACCGAACTGGGAGCCTACGGTGGAGCATTTTTCAACAAAATTTTTTAACTCTAGGGGCCGTACTTAATCTCCAAAGTTTGACCAAGGAACATTGTTAAGGGACACTGCTTGTTCATGACTTCTTAGAAAATCTTAGACCATTTTGTTAGTAACACAACCTCACATATTAGCCTTCCAAACAGTTTTATCATCATTAGGTATCAAAGACAATTCAATTTTATTAATGGATTCACATAGAACTGGACCAAACATAGTTACACAAGTATTAACATTTCAACATTGCTCAGAAATAAAATCACAGACATTTAAATTAGCATGGAGTTCATCAACATTTTAAAAAATAGGCTTTAAACTGAGCTGTAAATTAGTAATCCAATTATCCAACAAGACATTAGTGTTTAAATCAGACAAAATAATTGAATGAAAACCCGATAAAGTTCAAAAAAATTTCCAACTCCAAGATGATTTAAAACTATTATCCTAAAAATTCCTTAACTCTTCGTATTTCACCTTAACAATCTTTCCCCAAGGTGAGGAACTAGGACTAAGGTAATCTTGAATGCGCTTAGCCTAAAGAGAAAGACTCTCAGAGTGAAGGTTAGGGATCCCAAGCCCTCCTTCATTTGGTGGGAGGGATCTCAAGCCGAAGTTGATGGTAACATACATATCAAATCTTATAAGTCAATATCAAATCTAATATATTTTTAATGTGAGACTAAATTGAGATATTATAAAGTGAATGATTGATTTTGAATATTAAAATTATATATAATATATAAATTAATACTATAGTTTCATTGCACTTTCTTAATTGCATTCCCGGTGGATTTTGAATTATAGATGATTTCACAAAGTAAAATTATCCATTGTTTGAGGCATTGAGATCTTTGTCATCTTCCCAATTTGCTTTTGATTTAATGCAATCCACGCACATACATAAGTAAGGCTAAGAAGAATCTTTTTTTTGAAAAAAAAAGACTAAACATTTTAAAACACAATAGAAGAGGGATAGTTATTCTATTTATTTCGTTCTCATCTATTCTACCAACCAAACAAGTCGAAGAGGAATAATCACATTTTCGAAGACAAAAAAAACCAATGTGTAATATTGATAGAATTTTTCGCTCTCCTTTTCATTCGTTTTCTTTTATATCAATTTAAATCTTTCTTTGTTAAAAAAATATGGACGAAATTAAACAAAATAGACGATATCAACGGTGTAGCATCGATCAAATCTGCTGAGCACGAGTTGTTTGGATGATTTCCTATTCCCTACTCAGTTAATCGGAGCATTTTATTTTGCTTTTCTTTATGTTTCTGAACTCCTCTCTTTGTTTACACATTTTTCTTTATCCATTTTTAGTCTCTCTCCAACATTTTATCTAATTTTGATGAGCACTGGTTGCTCATTATGATTTTCTATTTTTTCTTAACCAAAATTAGTTGAACTAATGGACCTATTGATCAAAATTTCCACTCATATGTTGGATTTACCGCAGGACTTGAAACGACTTTACATGTTTTGACTTCTATCTCATCATTTAATATATTTGATATATATTTAAAATAAGTGAATTTGATGGGTTTATGGGCACGAATCAGAGAAGGAAGATGTAAAGCCTGCTTAAGCGTTCGGATATAATGTTCCAGGTTTGCCTCGTCTGCTTCCGGTGGAAAATTGGAATGGGAAGTTTATATGTTTTAATTTAGTCCCACATAGGAAGCGAGACAGATAACTGGCAGAGCTCAAGAGTATATAAGGTTTAGCAGATTTAATGGGCAAATCATGATCCTTCAGGCAGTCAACGGGATATGATGAGTGGTAAAAGCTCGCGCAGAATGCGTGATGAGTACCCGCCCAAAAGCCTGTTACGACAATAGGGTGTGCTCCAATCTTTAACCTTCTGATCCCAATATTAATACCGATATTAATTATGTTTAAAAATATTGTTTTCTTTTCAAAAATGAATTTGATATTTTTATACCTTGAGTTTTGTGAAATTTTATCTTTCTCTTAACTATTTTAATATTCCCAATTTTAACTTCTTAATATTTCATGTTTTTATAATATTAAAATTCACAGAATAATATTTTCGTCTGGCATTGTTAAAGTAATGGAGCAATTTCTGAATGCTAATATGAATTAGGTAAATTTTCAGATTCTAAAATTTCTGAGGTTTTTTAAATTTATAATTTTTTCTTAAAATTCTTAAAATATTTTCAAGTTTTACAAAATAAATTAGAAATGGTTAGATATATTCAAAAAAAATTCTTAAAATTCTCAATATTTTCAAGTTCTAAAATAAATTAGATTGATTTTCGATCAAAAGTAATATATGGTTTTGGACTTTGCAAAAGTTTGAAAACCTATCTGAAAGTTATCATTGGTTTTAGGGATGGCAATGGGTTTGTATAAATGGGTATTTACTCATCTCAGACCCTGATAGGTCATTAGCGGATTTTGCCCGTTGGGTCGTGGGACGGGTATAGGATTTTGAGGTAAAAATCCTGTAGGGTTTGGGACGGGTCCAGGATTTTAGTCTAAAATCCGTCCCAAACCCGTTAAGGGTAAAATTACTTAAATACCCTTCATATTATCTAATATATACTTATATATGGATAATTATGTCTTTTTACTTATACCCTAATTCCTAACCCATTATATAATATAAATAAATTAATAATATATTATTTTAATTCACCCGATTCACCCAGTCACCCGATGCCTCACTGCCTCAGCCATCTGCCCGATTACCCTCACGCCCGCTCGCAGCCTCGCTGCCCCTCCTTTAACTAGATCGCCCTCTCGCCGCTCCTCAATCACACGACCGATTCTCTCGTGATCGCCGCTCAATCTCGACGCCTCTCAACAATAGCCGATCGCCTCTCAACAGAGCCGGCTGCCAATCGATGTACTTCTCCGACGATTGCTTCTCCCAACACCTCTCAACAGCAACCGGTCACCTCGATCTACTTCTCTCGACGGGCCCGACGCCGCGATCTGCTCCGACGACTGCTTCTCCCGACGCCTCTCAACAGCAGTCGACCGCCTCGATCTACTTCTCCCGACGAACCCAATGTCATGATCTGCTCCGATGATTGCTTCTCCTGATGGACCCGACGCCGCGATCTGCTTCTCCTGACGCTGCGACGCAGACGCCAGACGCCCCTTGATCTGATTCTTAAGTTTTTATCTATTTTTTTTACTTTTTCCTTACCTACCGCCTGCAATTATTTACTGTTGATTTTTGCATGAAAGAAGCTATTTTTCTTGCTTGTTTTCTAATTGTTACCTACCGCCTGCTCCTATTGATTCTTTGCATGAAAGAAGTCATTTTTTTTTCCAGATAATTGATAGTCTTTACTAGCTCTCGATAGTCATTGATACTAGCTCAGATAATTGATTTCATTGTTTAAATTAGCTTACTGTTTATATGATTTATGTTTAAATGTTGTGATAATTATGTTGTGATATGTAAATTGTATATATATATATATATAATTTGTTAACGGGCGAAAAACGGGTTCCCAGTGGGTACCCGTTAAATTAGTGGGATGGGTTTGGGAATCACCCTTCAAAATACTAACGGGTTTGGGACGGGTTTAGGATTGAATTTATTTAATGGGTTTGGGATAGGATTGGCTTCGCCGTCCCAAACCCGCCCCAGTGCCATCCCTAATTGGTTTTAGGTTTTTAACATTAGTCTTAATTTTGTTTTTGATGATTTTGATGATAATAAATATAAGACTAATGATTTCATTGAGAATATCTTCAGGTTCCATATCAGTAGCGTTCGATGTCCTCGATCGGAAAAATCGGAAATCGAAAGGACATTGATCGTCGCGCTCGGGTTCGTCGCAAAATTTCTCGAAGATCAACGTGTGCACCAAAGTCGACTTGGAAGAGTCCAAAGATCACGTGAAAAGCTCTCTAAGATGATGCTCGTTGAAAGCCGAAACCCGAAAACAAAGCGCGGAAGAAAATAGGCTGAAAAATAAGTTTTAGCCTAATTTCGATCGACCGGGCGGTCGACCGAACAGGGTAAGAAAGAGGCAGTAGGTTTGTCGGTCGACCGAACACCGCCGAAAACAGGCAGTGGCTACTAGCCGATCGGTCGACCGAATTAAAAAGGACACGATCTCGCGTCTAGGCGATCGACCCATCGGTCAACCAACCTGCGGATATCCGAGACGCAAAACTTGCGTCGATCGACCGATGGGTCGATCGAAGGCAGGATCGATAGTTTTGCGTCGGGCGATCAACCATAGGTAAAAATGAAGTGGTCGAATGACCGGTCGGTCGACCGACTAATCGACCAACGGTCTTCAACGGATAGAAAATTATCCGTTGAGCTGTCGTTTCTTCAGCAGGGTATAAATACACAATCAAATACTTCATTTGATCTTCTTCCTTCATTCTTATAGAGTTGATTGAGTATTCTAAAGAAAGATTTAGAGCATTCCAAAAAGATTAGTGCTTGCGCTTAATTTTTGCGGCGACAACTTCTTGCGCACACTCTGCTCCTCAACTCGAAAATTGACTCAAGCTTATCCCCACGGCGAGTTGAAGGTTCCAAGGCTGTGAAAGGATCGAGCTTGCAATAATTAGGTTTCTCTTTAGGCTCTTTCAATTGTAATTTTTATTGTTATTTGAACTGTATTTTTATTTGTGCGTGGGAAGATCAGGTGTTTGGTCTTGTGGGTATAAGTGGTTACATGGTATTAGGTGTAAAGCCACTTTTGTAAACTTAGTGTTTACTAGGATTAATTTAGTTATCCCTTAGGGTTGAGGTGAAATAGTGCTCTCGATAAGAAAGCGGAGACTTTGGGGTATAGAAGTACCTTAGGTCGAGAGTGCGATTCTTCGGTGCAAAGTCCTCTGTGTAAGGGAAACATAAATTAATCTAGTAAAACCAGCTTGAAAATTCTAAGTGGGGTACTTAGGTAGTGGAGTAGGCATTGGGGCCGAACCACTATAAATCTTGTGTTTGCATTGTTATATTATTGCTTGTGCTTAATTGTCTATATCGCTTCCACATCTAATCATAAGATTGCAAATTGCCTAAACTAATTAAGTAAACGATTAAATTAGAATTTAGACTAATAGAATTAGTAAACATATTATTCATCATCCCTCTAGTGTCATCATTTCGACTACAATCATCTTCTTTCTTTTGGACGGATAAAATTAGATTTTAACTGATCCAATGATTATGGTTAATTTTCATCCAAAAATTATTTATTTTTTTTAATTAATAAAATTTATTAATATTAATTCTTCATTAAATATTTTAATTAACCTTATTTCTTACGTATTGAGTTAAAAGTTGACTTGATTTATTTTATTCAAATTTGTATCTTAACATTTATATCTAATTCAAAATACTATATAAGTTCATACTTCTATTTCTATTTTCGATTTTTCATCTCCTATTGAATTTATTTTCAACTTAATTTTTTTTTTCAGTTTAGAAATTTTAGATATTATCAATAATATATAAAATAAATTAATCTAAAAATACTGTATATATTGTAATCAGTGTTATAGCTATTAAATAAATGATGAATTTATCTTATTTGTTTTAATTTTACACTTTTGAAAAAATATAAAATCTAATATTTTCTCAATTTTTACAAAAAATTGAAATCGAATATCAAACTTAATTTAAGAATATTTTGAGAATTTTGAAAAAAAAATATGAATCTAAATTTTTTTAAATCCCTGTTATTGATTGGAGAACTCCCTTGATCCATATTATAATTGAGAAAAAAATACTCAAATTAATAGCTAATTTTATACTTAGAAAAAGCAAAAGGAAAAAAGAAAGACATGTTGACTATGCTCTCTCTTTCAAATGTTCGGATTGAGCTGCTACAAGGTAACTACATGAATAAAATTGATCGACATTTGAAACAAATTCATATAAGCTAAGCCTCTATTATATTATTTTGATTTTAATCTTATTTAACTTACTTCACAGTAGTAAAATCACCGGGACAAATTTTGTAGAATCCATGTCTATCCCGGTGCCAAAATAAACTGGCGTCTCGCCCTAGTTTTCGTGTGAAAATCAACTATTATTTAGTGCAAAAAAATTAGATACGACACCATCATGCCAATACTAAAAGCACCGAAATCCTAAATTTTTTACTAAAGAGTTTTAACTCGAACTTATTTTCTTTTTGAAGCACATAAATTTGATTAATGATCTATCCAGCGCTGATTTTTTAATTCAATATGATGCAAATCTTCTATTGAATTTTTATAGTGTTTACATACATTTTGTTCTTTATTCATTAAATAATATAGAATTATTTTTTTTTTTCAAAAAATGACTTTATAGCACAGTCATTATAAAGCGTAAACGCGATAATATACGTACAAGGCGTATTACAAAACGTACAAAGACGTAAAAAAAATGCGCAAAGCGCTACAACTAGAGATTGAACCCAAGACCTAAGCAACATACTCGAATACTACTACCACTTGAGCACAAGTGGGTTCACAAATATTAGAACTAGTTTCAGAGTAAACTAGCAATTACCAACACTATATTAATGATTCTAGTTGCCGAATTGCCTCCCTTGACAATGAGGTTTTTGTTGCTGGCCTGGTGGATCATAAATAGTTAAAACATTCCAGCATTTTTCGCTAAACGGGCACATCAGATGGATATTCGACAGGATGTTTCTTGATCGTTTCTCGTAGCAATTTCTCTTGCTCATGTAGATTCGAAGGAACATGATCATACACATCAGTGAATAGTTCACTTAGGGGTGGCTTTTCCGCTCTCTCTGCGATCAGAATTGCTCGCAGCAACTGCAAAATGTACAAGTAGTATTATTGCAGGAGATGAATGCTTAAGGGTACTTTTGGATAGCGAAATCAAGTTTACTTTCATCATTTTAATTTTACTGAAATTAAAATTACTTACGAAAACGTGTGTTTTCGTTAAACTAATCGAAATCAGAATGAAAATAAAATTATTATTTTTTAATAAAAATGAAAACATGAGAAGATTATTTTTTGTGGTTTCGAAAATATCGATTTCGATATTAAAATACAGTCGTAAACTTGTAATTATAAATATTTTTTTATAAAATTAATTAATTTATAAATAAATCAAATTATATCTTATTTATAAAAAATAAAAATAAAATCATCAGTTTCCACTCAAATTATTATCTTAAATTGATAAATTAATTAAACCAAGTTATATCTAATTGAGCCAAACTTAAATTTTAAAATAATTATAACTTGATTAAAATTAATTTTCACTACAACACAATTGACCTTATAGAGACACAAAATTAGAGATAAATTAGTTTTTTTTAAATCTTCACATTTACGTACTAATAGACACAAAATTTATTCCTAATTAGTCACTAAAGATCTTGAGAAACAACAACAACAACAACAACAGAGTCACTTAATTGATTTGACTCTAAGCTATAGAAACACCAGCAACAAAGTCATTTAATTGATTTGACTCTAAAATTATTTTTAGAGACTAATTAATAATAAATTTTGTATCTATTTGTTTCTAAATGTGAAGATTTAGAAATAAAAATTTAATTTGTTTCTAATTATGTGTCTTTATAAGCTGATTATGTTGTAGTGTTTACCATTGAATTTATTTTTTTTGAAATATTATAATATTTGTTAATTGATTTTATCTAATTGAATAAAAAAATATTTACTTACCAATCATTTAAATAAATCTTACAAATATTTTACAACAATACTAGGAAACAATAATTTTGCAAACTAACTATAAATACATAATTAATATTTTATAAAATTATAAAACTCCCTGGTTCATCATTATAGTGGTTTAATTATAAAATAAAATTGATAATTATGATTAAAAGCTAATAATATTGATCACTAGAGTTATTCGTTCTTTTGAATTAATTAAATTTTAACTTTTTTAAAAATAAATACAAAAATTCATATTTTGATTTTCAACAAATTTATCTTAGTTATTTGTAATCCAAAGTAGTGATTCCTCTTACTTTTATCAATATGCAATATTCTTCTATTATTATTTTAAATTTAATGAATTATTCCATATGAATTAATTTACTATTTAATCACCATCAAATTACTACTAAATCTACTAAATGAAAATTAATATTATTTTATATAATTAAATATTCTTCGATTACAAAATTTTCATTTTCATTAAAATTAAATCAGAAAATAATATTAGGTAATCAAAAGTCATCAAAGAATTCGACAACTCAAGAATTGCATTGCAGAAAGATACCTCCTTCCTGGTATTGCCTCTATGTTCCTCCTCAGCAGCATCACTCCACCAGCCGTTGCGTTCCACCCATTTCCTGAATCTTGAGACGGGATCTCGTGCAGTTCTCCAGTGCTCGATCTCATCGGTTGACCGGTACTTGGTAGAGTCATCTGATGTAGAGTGATGACCCGCCCTATATGTCAATGCCTGTTCATTTTATGCAAACTAGGTTGACATTGCCAATAACTAGATCAACTTTGAAGAGTAGTTAAATTAACACAAAAGTAGAGAAAAAAATTATTATGGAGCCCGGCTCCAGAAAAATTTTATGGAGCCTGGCTCAGACGGTGAAACACCAATCTCAAAGCAAATTCTATTGAGCCGGGCTCCATAATAGTCGTCCTCAAAAGTAGATGTGCCCACCTCAATGAAAATAGGCTTGCATTCCTGAATAGCCATTTCTCGAGCAGCATGTACAGCATTATAAACAGCAAGAGCATCATTGCCATCAACTCGAATGCTGTCAATTCCATAAGCCTGACCTCGAACAACAATACCATCACCTACCATTCCAACAATGCATCATCACATTAGCTCAACATATAATGAGGGGAAGGAACTTTGTGGAGTACGTGGTTTCATAGATATATACTTCGAAATTGCTCTGTTGTAGGAGTGCTTATTGCCCAACCATTGTTCCGACAGAAGAAGATGACAGGTACCTCCAATACCGCAGCAAAATTCAGTGCAGCATGGAAATCTCCCTACCACAATTCGGCTATCAAAAAGGACACTTGTGAAGGAGATTTTTTTTTTTTTAATGAAACGCTAATGAACTAGCTGAAATACCTCACTGCTGGCACCATCTCCAAAGTAAGTGATTGTGCATGCTTTTTTCCCATCCATTTTAAGGGAATAAGCAGCCCCAACAGCTTGAGGGATCTGAGTACTGCAAAGAACCAATGTGATAAGAAAATGTCCAATAAGTATAGTGACTTTTTAATATGCATGCAGAAAGAGGCAATTAATTCTCACGCTATAGGAGATGACACCGTATAATAATTTAGCCGGTTAGACCCATAGTGGATGGGCATTTGTCGTCCTTTACCATAATCTAGCTTGTTGCCGAAACATTGATTTGCAAATTCATGCAGCGTGAAACCTCGCCACAGAAGCACACCAGGCTCCCTATACTAGATTTAGTGTTTGAGTATAGATATCAGTAGTACATCATGATTGGATTATAGAAACAAGAGTAAGGAAATCAGTCATTGTGCTTTATACCTGTGGAAAGACAATGTCATCCATGGTAAGAGCAGCAGCCGATGCAACATTAATAGCTTCCTCTCCATTTGAGGTAAGATAAAAGGAGATTCTTCCTTGTCTTTGAGCTTCATAGAAGATGGTATCCATGACTTGGAGAGTGATCATGTCACTATACATTTTGACAGCAACTTCCTTTCCCACCTGATGATCCAAAATGCTTATGTTATTAACAAATGGTAGCTGATTACCTGAAAAGCCTAGTAGGTTATTTATGCGATTTTTATCATTAGAGTGGGATGCCAATTAAATAAATTAATGGTAGAACTACCACTCCAGATTAGTCCTTTCTTTCCGTAAAATATTGAGACAGAAAACATTTGCAAAGAAATCATAATTAAATATCAAAAAGTGATACCTCTGGGAATCTGCTCCCTGAAAATGTTTGCCCGTTGTAATCGAGAACACGGTAGCAGTTAATTCGTTCACTAGGAGATGCAGGCAAGAATCTCATTTCAGGAACAAACGCAACCTTTCCTCCAGGAAAATCCAGCATCTGCCATGACCATGATGAATACACATAATAGGTCAAACAGTAACAGAAGAGATAATTGGCATTTTGCTCTTACAAAATAACAGGTCTCCTACTTTCTTTCTTTTTTTTTGAAATAGAACTATGTATTTGATTCATGAGAAAGAATAAAATACATCAGAGGATAGAGAGAGAGAAAAAGTTAAAATACAAGATTCACAGAGAAACCCAACAACCAACATAGACCCAGGATTAAAGGATCATGTGAGAAGACAAAAAAGAGATCACAGAGGAAATAAGAACCACCACACTCCTTGAGGAGCTCTCAAAACATCTCTTATTTCTCTCATGCCATATGAACCAACTCCAGATCAACAACACCCTAGCCTTAGAAAGCATGATTTGTTATCCTGATTTCCTCTAAGGGTAACAGCATTCCAGGTCGGTTCGAAGAAGGGCAACTTTAATTGAAGAAGGTAACTATTCCAAGCAAGTAAAATTGACAGGTCTCCTACTTCTAACTTATGTTGTTTGAACTTTGAGCTTTCAAATTTCCATATTCACATTTAGTGAAAGATAAACTAAGAGGCAACTTTGATAAAACCTGGTCACCGCAGCGATCGTCCACCTGCGACATCATCTCGCCGGCTTTTCCCGACCCAAGATGCCGTAACGAGCGAAGACATTCTCCGGCTGAGCTGGCGCCAAAACCGGGAGCCGGCATGGGAGGATCCGATGACAAGGGGCCGAGACCGCTGCCAAAGATGGCAGGAGAAGCCATTTTCGTCGTCCTCCTGGAGAGGAGCCGTGCCAAGCCTGACGACCTCGTGAACCAGGCGGCCATTGTTGGCGCCGTCACATGAACTACTGATCGAGAGACGGGACTACGAGGGAAGGAGGGAAAGGAATGCGGAGAGAGAGAGAGAGAGAGAGAGAGAGAGAGAGAGAGAAATCAGATAGAGAAGCAGAGGTATGCTTTGTGCTAAATAACAATTCGGAAAAAGAAAACGTGTTAAATGACACTTAATATGATTGCCACATAAGAGATCATAACGTAACCATCTTTCCATCGTCCTGCCCACCAGTCCACCACAACAAGGTGTACGTGTGGAATTGTTTATTTGAGTATATGATTGGCTATAATATTGATCAGCTGTTGTGTAAAGAACAGACTTCAGGTGCTGGAAGATGACGTGGTCCGTATAGGAACCAGGGTTTGTAATTTACTTTTATTTTAAATTGGTCCTTTACACGTGCTTGTTGATTTAATTAGGATAGGCGTGTGAGAGTCTGGCGTGGCGTGGCGTCTCCCGTTGAAAATTAATCGTTTGTGAAGGGCTAATTTATCTTGATACTAAATAAAAGGTCCACGAGAAAAAGACGGTTTATTGTTCACCTATATAAATTATATATTCTTGCCGACATTTTGGCTGACGTAGAAACTAGAAAGATCGGATTGTGTGGCGATTACAGAAATGATGATTTTATTTCCATCGGTCCAATAAAAATCACATCCTCCTTTCCATTCAGATTCGTAAATAAAAATAAATAAAATACGAATATGAATTAAAAAAAATTATTTGTATCATTACCTAGGTATGACAATTATCATTTTACTTATATACAAATTATTTAATTATAATATATATTATATATGTAGATTTTTTTGATAAATTTCACATGAAAAATAAATAAGTTACAAATTATTATAAAATTTAATAAAATAAATTATTTTTATTTTATTAAATATAGTATTCATTATTATTTTTTATTAAATACAACGAGGATTGATATATAGTGCAGATATCTGTATTAGAATGGATGTTGACGCATGAATGCATGTGGCAGGCGTTGACCACCGTCGTGTATATGACATTGGCATAATGGCACACGCACTGGCATTGTTGCAGCCATATGGTGCGAGGGTCATCTGCCTTCACCTCCTTTGTAGTTGGTCCATCAACATCAACATCAGTATATAGCGCAAATGACCCAGTACATGACGCACATAACTTCAATCATACATGGTGCTCCGGCCCCTCCCCACCATTCGGCGGGACAACATCAGCATCGGATCCATCATCATCGTCGATGCCAACTGATGCTCTCCCCACGTAGCCCCTCTCATCCCCGCTACCACCTGATGCATTATTATTATTATTATTATTATTATTATTATTATTATTATTATTATTATTATTATTATTATTATTATTATTATTATTATTATTATTATTATTATTATTATTATTATTATTATTATTATTATTATTATTATTATTATTATTATTATTATTATTATTATTATTATTATTATTATTATTATTATTATTATAACAAATATAGAAAGTCATAATAAGTGATCATATTAGGAATCAAACCCTAGATCTCTAGACAACATACAATATGTTTCCACCAACTGTGCTACCCACAGTTTTGATACAATGCAAATATTATATTTTGATATCCATTAAAATTTGGTAATCCATATTACAATTTGATGCCTCATGTTTGATATGCTAATTAAATATTGTAAACATGATTTTATATTTTTAAATTATTAAAAACAAAAAAGACTTCTGCGACGGCACGACAACCGCCTTCTCGTCGTTGTAGAAGGTATATCGAAATGATCGCATACATCAGTCGCAAATGATAAGGCGATGACTTTGCGACAGTGATTGATAGTCGTTGTGTCGTCGCAAATGTAAAATCATGCGACGGCAAGAGAGCATCGCAATTGGTCCACTACTGCTTCTGTAACATGTGTTGGTCGTCATTGTGTTGGTCGTCATTGTGTTGGTCGTAATTTATATTATTTACGACGACAAGAGTTACGGTAGCTGCAACCACCTCATCTGTTACGGCTCTATGTGATCGCTACTTGCCATCACTATAGGTCTTCTGCGATGGCTTTGCGACCACCATATAGCCGTCGAAGAAGACAATGTTATTGGTAGTGTAATACGATATTCGTATCGTATTTGATTTATTATTATCCCTATATAGTACGTGGTCACTAGTGAAGCCAGTGTATTGGCGGGGGCAATGGTCAAGTTTTTAGTTATAACTACAACATATATATAATCAAGTCAAATGTAGGATTAGAGATGCACTCATCGGAATTGAATGCTAATTGCTAGACTTAACCGCTTGGGTATAGTCGAGGTCAAACATAGAAAGACAATCTTGATTATATACTCTACGGTGTTGACAAAAAAGGACGGTGGACACAATTGTGTTCACATAGAAAAAGAATTGTAGACTTATGGTGCAATGTCGTCATTTTGCCAAAATTGAATACTAGTTGTTGGGTTTGGCCGGTTGAGCACAGTTGCGATCATGTATAGAAAACCTAGAAGGAAAATCGTGATTGGCGATCCCAAACTTTGTGGTGCTGTCGGATGAGGACGTGGGCACAACCGCAATCACACAGAGCAAAGGAGAATGTGAAGTCAAGACTACACTGTTTGCACTCGCTCTGTCCGGCCATCTAGGCAAGGAGAATTGCGATCACAATGATAAGAATCACGAACTCTAGTGACAAGAATCACATTGTGGTTATTGAGGGAGATCCACGAAACTAGTACCCAGACCCGTAGGGTGGTTGGTTTGCCTCGTCGGGGAAGAAAGCATAAAGAAAAACGATAATAAAATAGATATGCATGCACTTAGAATAGAAGAAGAAATGATCGATATGCTATGCACTTCTTGTCGGGGTCAAGTTAATTAAGTGTCACCGGTCGAACAAAGTCTGTCTTCCAACAAAATGGTAGAATTTTCCATTTCTAATTAATGCTTTCTCCTCAACTCCTACTCCTCTCCTAAACTTAATGTTACGCCCCACCTAGGTTTATCCCTATATAAGGGACCTCACCTAGGAGAAGCGCAACTAGCAACAGAACAACAACGTCAAAATGGACTGAATTTAAATTTGCAATCAGATTTCAACCAAAAGTCCAACCAGATAATAATAAAAGTCCAACAGTCCATAAGAACAATGAATTCTAAAGTCCAGCTAAAAATGCATAGTTCAACTAATAAATAAGAAAACTAAATACTGTGCGGAAGACGTCTCCTCCTCCTTCAAAACTCTAGCTACCCATAAGATAATACCGTCATACCTGAGAAGCTGAGGCAAAAACAACAAACATCAGCAGAAGGCTGAGTAGGATTTCAACAACATGCTATGATGTCATGTGTACAACGGAAGATATGACTCAACCATCTACTCGATGCACCTATACCAATCAACTGTGTCAACTGTGTCAACTATGTCAACTATCATCTATATGAGTATGTGTCATAAACCCAATCAAGAGCGTAGTGGACATTGGGTTTCCCCCGCACTCTCGCACCCCGAGAGTGGCACCTCAAGCCCGCTCCAGCTAGAGATGCGACTATCCATAAATGGTAGTCCGCCGACGTCTAACACCTCGACGCCGCACACGCACCTCGTGTGATAAATAGGTGATCACCGGTGTCACTTGCCCTACACCTTGGGCAATATATCAACAGTGTTCAGGGCTATCGCCCAAAAGTAGATCAACTATGCATATGTCAACAACTCATCTACTACAACTCAACTAATATAATGCTAGTAGTCATGTCATCATGTATGCATCAAATATATAAACAACAACAAGAGACATGCAACGTCTATACTAGCATTCTCAACTAATATGCATATAAAAATATCATGCTAGCAACATGTATCAACAAAATATGCATCAAGAGCTCCAACGACAGTAGATATCAAATTTCAACGAAATAGAACAACAAGATATATTTCGACATAGGGTAACAACCGATCTAGGATGAGATTCACCTTGACAACAACTATCACAAAAGAATAACTCGGGTAGAAACTATGAAAACCGATAAAATAATATTATCCGACCCGACCCGCAAAATGAGGCAATAAAAGCATACTGTTTTCAACATCCGAAATCCAAACGACAAAACTGACCCCACCAATGGATTCGGGGCGACGAGTATGTCCAATTTCATATATAATATGACTATTATGACCCACTATAAAGCCTCCAAAATAATATTTAAATAATAAAGAAATAACCTAAATGACTACTCAATATATCGTTGTTACGGACTTTTGTAACAGTGCTATAACTCCTCAATGCTGCTACAACACCACATGTCAACTTATAACAGTGCTATACACTTATAATTAAAACCCAATTGATATAAAATATATCACACTGCTATTTAAATATAACACCCGTTATAGATAAAGTAACACTGTTACAATCTAATGAACAAAACAATGATACCATAAATATAACACTGCTATAGTCAAACCATTCATCTCCTTCACCATTCGCCTTCCCCCAATTCCGCCGCAACCAGAAGCTGGGCGAACAGCGACTGAACGGCGCGATCGTCGACCGGCGAGGGTGGTTCGCCAATCAACGCCTCCGACCATCGCCGCCGCCTCAACCCGACGCCGCAGCCACCCCGTCGCCATCCCGACTAGCCGCCACAACCCGACACCACTGCTGCCCCATCCCCGACTACTCCGGCCGATCGGGTCGCCGGGGAGCCCGACGCCGGCATCGACGACGTGCTATCGCCACCACGCGGCGGCGGCAACCCATCCGCCTTGCACACCCGCCTTCAACTAGCGATCACACCGGCCTGGCGATGGCCGCCTGCACGCGCGGCAGCGACGCCTCGTCGGGCGCCATTGCTCGTCGCGGCACCTCGCCGGGCGCCGCAACTCGCGCGGCCGACGCCGACCAAGACCCGACCCCAAGTTGCGACGCAACTCTAGGGACCTCCTCAAAATAGAGTCGATCGGCACTGCTGCCTGACGACAAAACAACTCGAGCAAAGAAGATGATACCAAACGGCAAAGAAACGACGCGATTCAACTACAAATAATAGATCTGATCATGTACTGTGATCGTCTCATCGACGGCGGCTTGGATTGCGAGTAATCCGCCGGGAAATTTGACAAAAATACCAGATCGGCAACGAGGATTCAAATCCGAAATCTCTACACCAAAAACACGCTAAATTTCGGGAAACCAAGAAATAATCTCCGATCTACAAATCGGCAGAAAGAATTTCGCGAATCTCATCCTACATCAAGTTACCCTACGCGAACAGATAAAAGAGTAGGAAAAGAATCCTACCGGAAATCTCCTCCGAACTCCGATTCACCGGAGCCTTCTCAACGCCGACGTCTCAAAATCCTTCGTCGGCTACCGCTGCTACAGGAACCGCAAGAGGAAAACAGATAAGAGAGGAAGGTTAGGGCTTAATTAAATAGGGTTAGTATTTTTCAAAAAGGCCCCTCTAAGAAATATTTTTACATCTAGGTCCAAAAAGTTTCAAGGTATAACACTTAAAATACATGTATCTCTAGCTGTTCTCTTTTCTTTTTTTGCTTATTTTTTTCTTTTCTTTTGTGAGAAAAGAAGCAAAAAAAAGAAAAAAAATCATTCTATTTTATTAGTGTCGTATGGAGCCACCATCACTTCAAACTATGTTGCTAGTCCACCCTTGTAAGATTTTTATTCTAATAAATTTTATTCTCTAATAAAATGACTATTAAGATAATATTACTTCTCTCATTAACCAATTTTGAGTTCACATTAAAGCTCCCATAATAGTTTTTACACAAAGTCTTCTACAATGTGAACTAATAAAGCTTCCACTAGTCCTAATTGTATTTATGATATTGTAATATACTTTGATCACACTAGAAATACTATTTATTTATTTTTTAAAAAATAGATTATATATGTATACAAATTATATATATATACTTGTTAAGTATCGTTAATAAATATGTTGTAGGAGAATTTACCTATTATAATGTATTTATAAATTATGGATTAATAGGAAGGATTTATGGGATGGACTTTGGGTAGGGGTGGCAAAACGGGTCGGTCCGGCCCGCTAACTCAGTGGGCCAGAAATTCCCGGCCCATAATATTTTGCGGGCCGCCCGGCACGGCCCGCGAGCCCTCTTATTAACTAAAAAAATTTAAAAACAATTGTAAAAAAAATAATTTAAAATATTTAAGAGACTAAATAAGCATCAAATATGACATTTCACATGGAAAAACTCCATAGATTAACTTCACCTTCAATTTTAAAGCACTAAACAGGCCCTAATCTAGACTTAAATTTTTTATATATATGTTTAGCCGGCCAAATGGGTCGGGCCGGCCCGATAAGAGCCGGCCCGCGTTGGCCCGCAATGTTATTGGGCCGGGCCGAAAAATTCGGCCCGATAAGCTTATCGGGCCGAATTTTTCGGCCCGGCCCGCAGTTATCGTGCCGTGCTCGTGCCGTGCTATCGTGCCGTGCCTATTTTTGCCGCCCCTAACTTTAGGGCAATATTAGGATGAAGGCTTGGGACGAGTTTGACGGACGGGTTGAAATATGGATTGCAGGGGTGGGTATTGTGGGTGGGTCTCAAGTCATGTTAGCAAGGCGTCTTGTGAATCAGGTTAATGAGGTGGTGGATCTAATTGGGTCATGTTTACGAGGGAAGTTATAAGTCGGGCGAGTCTTAGGTTGGGTTTAGATGATGAAGAACAAGCGAGGAAAGTCGGGGCACAAGCAAGGGTGAGTTTCACCTCACCTCACCTCGTAACAAAGTCGGGGAAAGTCAGAGCACAAGCAAGGCAAGGTAACACAATTCTAATATCCACTTCACCTCGTGTGTGAGTTTGAGTTTCATGTCTCATACTTAGACTCATTTGCTAAATAGGGCAAGTCGAGGAATTGAATCTCATTTTAGCCTTTGAAATTTAAAAGATTTCAGTTTGCTTCTCAAATTTGTTTTGATCTGCACTTAAATTCTTGCAATTTGAAAGAAGTATTAATTTGACATGTTAAATTATAAAAAATTATTTTTTTCGTTAACCAATCAAAACTAATTTTTAAAATAAAGTACTTAGATTTTTAATAATACACAAGTCTTCGTAACACTTAGTAGAGTTTAATCCTAGATTGCATGTTCATTGAAGGAAGAAAAAATATTCTTGTCATAATAGTAATTGCCAATATCATTTTTGCTAATGCACAAATATGAGTTAATTAAGTATATTAATCAATTAAGCACACAACATCAACTAGTCAGTGATTTTCAAATTGAAAGAACTAATGTGAGAATCAAAGTAAATTCTAAGAATCAGAGTAAGACTTGCAAACTTTAGAAGCCAAAGTAAAGTTAAAAAGACTTAATTATATTTTTAGTCCCTCAAAATATTTTTTTTTAATTTGATTCCTCATTTTAAAAAAAATTTCGTTTAGTCCATTAAAAATTATTTTCATTTTTGTCTGATTTCTTCGTTAACTTTTCATTAACTTTTGATGTTAAGTGCCAACATGGACTAAAGAGGGATCAAACGGAAAAAATAAAATATTGTAAGGGATTAAATGGAAAAAATATATATTGTACTAACCTAAAACATAACAATATACATTTTAATAATCTAAAGCATAACAATATATAATTATGTTTTAGATTATTAAAATATTTTTTTTTCATCTAGTCTCTTAAAATATTTTATTTTTTCTGTTTGATCCCTCTTTAGTCCATGTCAGCATTCCATGTTGGCACTTAATATCAAAAGTTAACGAAAAATTAACAGATGGATCAAACGAAAACGAAAATAATTTTTGAGTGACTAAACGAAAAGTTTTTTAAATTGAGAGATAAAAAAAAAATGATATTTTGATGGACCAAAAATATAATTAAGCCAATTAAAAATAAATTTTAGGAGCCAAAATTGCTTTTAAAAATTCTAGAGGCTACGTGTAAATGGATGTGTCTTTTTTCCTATGGCTGTTTCAAAAAGTTATTTTTCCTTTTTTTTTATTTTTTAAATAATAATTAATGTATGCAGCAAGAGTTGTAGCCGACAACATTTTGCTTTATTAAAATTAAAGGAATTCGATAAATAGGTACATATTGTTATATTTTAGTAAATTTCATAAATAATTTTGGTTTTGATATATGAATATATGACTGTATGTTTTTTTTTTCAAATCCATATATGATTATGACAACCCATATCAATGAATACTATTATGCTTCGCCAAGGATTATTCTCGAATAAAGAATGTCACCTAGGAATCGTGTAACATGGAAATTAATCAACAAGATAGAGTAGGAATAATGGTAAGAGTTTCAAAACAAAAAGAAGAATCAACTAAGATAATCCAAAGACTAAGCAAATTTCATGAACTAATGCAGTATGATTGTATGTAACAGTGAAAGTTTAGCATTTGGTTTAAGAATAAGATGTTGGCTTAAAGTTTTCAACATTTATCTTAATTTCAGTTTTGATAATAACAAATATAAAATTAATGTTTCATTGAGAAATACTTTCAGGTTTCATATCGGTTAGCGCTTGACGTCCTCGATCGAAAATATCGAAGAAATTGAAAAATAAAAAGAACGTTGGTCGACGCGCTCGGATTCGTTGGGAAGATAGAGTCTAGGTTTAGAGTGTCTAGTTTATATTGTAAATCCTCATGATGATGCATAAGAACTCTAAAATCAACCCCGAATCTCAAAACATAAAAATCCGGAAACCCCCCTGAAATTCACTATACCTAGGGAGTTCCTTGGATAGCTATATGATGTAGATATTTTCTTGACATAAAAAATAGCAGTAATTATTCCTTGGGTAGAAATTAGATAACGATATATTTTTAAAGATTTTTTGAAAGCCTTTAGCCTACCCATATTTGACCCAAAAGATTAGAAAATTTCCATTTTCCGAGAATTTGTACTAGACCCCAAAAACTGGATTTTGATTTTTTAGATATTTTTGTTGAATCCAAATGGGAGGTAATCCTTATATAATATTTATGTTTTAAATATTATATAAGTAGACTTAGCGAAGAAGGAACTAGAAAACGAACGAACGAACAAACGAATAAACCAGAAAACATTGACAGTGGCTACTTCGGTCGATCGATCGGTCGATCGAATAGCAGATGAGCTGAAACGTGACTCATTCGGTCGACCGAACAGAGCGACAGAAGCAAGAATTGCCAGCGGTCGCTAGGCGGTTGATCGGTCGGTCGATCGACGATCGACCGGCAAGCGATCGAACGACGTTCAATGGGCGAAAAAATGCCTGTTGAGGAGTCGTTCGATTGAGGGGTTATAAATACCCTTCACCTATCTTCTTTAAGGCCTCTCAACAACTGATCCAAGCTTCCATAGAGCCATTCTTGATCATTCTCAAAGTATTTCTTGAGTCATCCCTTTAACAACCCTAGTTTCTATGATATATCTTTGATCTTGCCTTCAAGCCTTGAACGATTCATCATTGAAGCATCAAGAGGAACTAGGACTCGTGCTTGGAGCTAAGTATTTATTGTATTATTTATTTGCTTCATTACTTGTGTATTTTTGTGATTTATTTTATTGTATTTGAGCGTATAAGAAGACCTAGTGTTAGGTCTTGTGTGTAAGTGGTTACCTTGGTGTAGAAGGTATAAAGACACTTGTGTAAATATAGTTTACTATGATTAGTTGAGTTGTCCCTTAAGGTTGAGGTGGAAGAGTGCTCTCGGTAAGAAGGCTAAGACTTTCGGATGTGGAAGTGTCTTAAGTTGAGAGTGAGACTCTTCGGGTCAAAGTTCTCTTTGTAAGGGAAATGATTTAATCTAGTAAACTAAGTTTGAAAATCCTAAGCGGGGTGCTTAGGTATGGAGTAGGCATTGGGGCCGAACCACTATAAATTCTTGTGTTTGCATTGATATTTTATTTGTATTAATCATTTGCTTTATCATTTATCGCTTTCGCATTTAGTCTCTCAACTTGTAATTTGCCTAAGTAACCAAAGAAACGTTTAAAATCGAATTTAAGCAATAAGAATTAATAAATACACTATTTACCCTCCTCTAGTGCGACCATTTCGTCCAACATAAGAAAACAAAGATAATTAGACGACATGCCACCCGACATCTCCTCTATGACTAGCTACCTCAACTATGCACTAACAATCATGGATGCGGATTTGAGGCAAAAATAATATAAGTTAGTAGAAGGTTAAGTAGGATTTCTCCCTATAACAACAATAAAGATAACCCAAATATTATATTACGATGAAAATTGCATGCAACTATATATACCTCACCAATATAATCACGTGCTCCTTTCATAAATGCAATGTCAACTTGAATATACATACATGTATTTCGACTAGGGTGTACATGTATAGTCATAATTAAACTCAATCAAGAACGTTATGAATAATTTGGATTTTCCTTGCACTTTTCGCACCTCGAGAGTGACACCTCAAATCATCTAAAGTAAGAGATGTGACCATCCAAAGAGTAACCAGTCGACATTGCATCTTGACACTGCACATTCGCACCTCGAGTGTATAGTTAAGTCATGATCACTGGTGCCATTGCCCGTGCTTAGTGGGCCCAAAAAAATAGTATCAAAGGGTCGAAGCTCATAATAGATCATGTGTCATTTAAAATGTACACAAAATCTCATCGACATAATGAATAACAACATGTGTTAGATGCCAACAATATTTAATAATTAGTAATGTCAACAGTAATAATAACCAAATTCAATGCAACATAACCAACAATGAGAAAATCATACAATAATCCTACCATGCAATCAATTAAGTACCATTTATCAACTTATATCACTAGAAATATATCATGTCGAAGAATAAAATGCAATAGAGTACAACCGAATAAGAAGCAACTACAAGCAACAATGGTAAAAATGGCATCTCCATCATTTTACCTATCAAGAAATCATCGGCTACAATGTAATTGATCTGCACGCCTAGATTGACCATTTATACTATAATTCACCATTTAATATTATTTAATTATTTATTAATTAAAGCAATAATTTTAATTATTGTATAAATACTGAAAAAAAATACAAAAGTCATGTTAAAACTATCTCTGATCCGAAATCTAACACAACCATGACGTTTGGAATGCGAAAATTTACAACTTTGGTATTCACCCTAACTCCATCTAACGACTCTAAGTCATCCTATTTATTTATCTTATAATATTCACTTAACTTATATAATTAATTAATTAATTAATTTATACTTAATCAGAATTATCAATTGTCTAATCAAAATTAAAACTATGGTCCTTCTCCCCATCTCCGCGGTCACCGTGATGCCTCTGTGTCTTTGCCAAACTGGCGACCTACCATGGCGACTTCGCTGCTCACTCTCACAACCTTCGGCAGCGGTGGGACACCGTCCCAGTGCCAAGGAAGGTCACGACTGTGATTGCAGCATGCCACGACCATCGTGGCCTCGCAGTCTTCGCCGGCCCGATGTTGTGGGTAGCGTCGCGACCGTCACGGCCCTATGGCTAGCCCCGCCCAGTCTTCACTTCTTCTCTCGGTTCGTTGCTTCAATTCTAAGTTCGCTGATAAAACCCCGGAAGATGACGGAAAAGAAGTTAGGGAAGAGGAATCCTACTGCGTTTGCAAACCCCCGCTCCGATTGTCGACCGATCACCGCTCTGATCTCTTCTTCCTACAACGGCTGCCACCATTAGGTTTAAGGGGAATTAGGGCTAATTAAATAGTATAACTAGGTATTTTACAAAAAGGCCCTCTAACTTAAATATTTACAATTATGATTTTTTATTAATAAAAAATCTATCAATTATATTATTATATTATAGGATTATTATAATATATTATATTATTATTTATACTTTTACAATATTTTAAAAAAATTTATAAAATATGGTATGATGGTAAACTTTTTGGTCTCGTGAAGTAAATTTATAAAATTTAAAGAAAATATAGGAGAAAAGAAAATTCATATGGGACTAAAAAAATTATATTTACGATGGTTAAGAATAAGTGAAAAATAATTTTAACCCATGTGGGACTAAATATGATCAAATTTATTTTAATAATATTTAGTTTAATTTTGTGTCGAATTTTTACTTCTATCACTGATCTATCACTATTATGTGGTGGCTCAATGATGGATCTACGACGAATATGAAGAAAAAATTCTAGTGACGGATTAGTGTTGGAATATTAGTGACGAAAATAAAATCAATCACTATTCTGTCATTATGTTATTTATTAAAAATTCTAGACCAAATTGGTTAAAAATCTATGACTGGTTTGTGACGGAATCGTCTTGTGTCGGATTTTCCATCACAAATCCATCACGATTTTGAAAAGAAGAAATTTCATTTCACGTCGTCACAAATCTGTCAAAGTTTGTGATAGATTTTAGTTAAATTTTCGTCACTAATGCTCATTTTTCTTGTAGTTAACGACTGCTTGGGTTGGGATGGAGTTGCTACTATGCTGGGCCTTATGCATGTGTCATTGACTAAGGTGCGTGTGATGCGGTAATATGAGTTTGTTAATTCGACTTGAGTCTTGACAGTGAGATCAAGACTCAAACATGGACGATTAATTTTCGCTTAAGCATTTTAGTTAGACCAATAATTTGATCAGCCTATAAAATTGGTGAATTAATTATTCCGATCGTAACACCTACTCTTTTTGTTATGCCTTAAATTATTTTGGACCTCCTTGTAAAAATATTTCTTAGAGGGGGTGGTCTGTAAAAAGGCAAACCCTATTTAATCGAGCCCTAAACCTCTCTAATTCTTCTTTTCTCTCTCGGTTCCTGTAGCAGCAGAGGGTGACGAAAGCTTGGGAGGCGCCGGCGTCGAGAAGATCTCCGGTGAACCGGAGTTCGGAGGAGGTTCCGGTAGGATTCTAATCCTTCTCTTCTATCTGTTCGCGTAGGGTAACTTGATGTAGGTTGAGATTCGCGATTTTCTATCTGCCGATCGGAGATTATTTCTTGGTTTCCCGAAATGTAGCGTGTTTTTGGTGTAGAGTTTTCGGATTTGAATCCTCGTTGCCGATCGGGTATTTTTGTCAAATTTCCCGGCGGATTACTCGTAATCCGAGCCGCCGTCGAGGAGACGATCACAGAATACGATCGGATCTGTCATTTTGATGCCGTCTTCTTCGTGCTCAACTCGTTGATGTGGCAGCGGTGTCGATCGACTCTGTTTTGAGGAGGTCCCTCGAGTTGTGTCGCCACTTGGGGTCGGGTCTTCGTCGGCGTCGGTCGCACGGGTTGCGGCGCCCGGCGAGGTGCCGCGACGGGCAACGGCGCTCGACGCGTCGCTGCCACGCGGACAGGCGGACATCGCCAGGCGTGATCGCTGGTTGAATGTGGGTGGGTTGCTGCCGCCGCGTGGTAGTGACGGCACGTCGTCGATGCCGGCGTCGAGCTTCTCCGGCGACCCGATCTACCAGAGCGATTGGGGGTGGCGGCTGGTAGAGGGGCGGCTAGTAGAGCTATCGCACCGTGCGAGCCCTTGGAGAGGAGAAGATGTGTTGGTTTATATTTATGTTTTATACCTTTTAATTATATCATCGTTATGTATGATATGTCGGTGTTACCTTCTTTATAACAGTGTTATATTAGTTGTAGCAAGGTTATATAATATATGCAGATGTTATGTTACTTAGGTTGTGGCATTATAAGTATAGCTGTGTTATATTGGTATATAGTTTATAGCAGTGATATATTACTTTATATCACTGATATATGCAGATGTTTGGTATCAGTAATGAATGAGTAGTATTTAAACTATTTTGCTATTATCTAAATGATTAGTTGGAGGGTTTATAGTGGGTCAAAATCATCATATCACATATGAAATTGGACCTACTCGTCGCCCCGAATTCATTGGTGGGGTCAGTTTTGTCGTTTGGCTTTCGGATGTTGAAAACAGTATGCTTTTATTGCCTCGTTTTGCGTGTCGGGCCGAGAATTATTATTTTATCGGTTTTCGTGGTTTCTACCCGAGTTGTTCTTCTGTTGTAATTGTCGTCAAGGTGAATCTCATCCTAGATCGATTGTTACCCTATGTCGAAATATATCTTGTTGTTCTATTCCATTGAAAGTTGATATCTACTGTTGTTGAAACTCTTTATGCATATTTTGTTGATACATGTTGCCAGCATGATGTTGTTATATGCATATTAGTTGAGGATGCTAGTTTAGACGTTGCATGTCTTATGCTGATTGTTTATTTACTTAATGCATACATGATGACATGACTACTAGCATTATATTAGTTGAGTTGTAGTAGATGAGTTGTTGACATATGCATAGTTGATCTACTTTTGGGCGATAGCCCTGGACACTGTTGATATATTGCCCAAGGTGTAGGGCAAGTGACACCGGTGATCACCTATTTATCACACGGGTTGTGTGATCGACGTCGAGGTGCTAGACGTCGGCGGACTATTAGGTTGGATAGTCGCATCTCTAGCTGGAGCGGGCTTGAGGTGCCACTCTCGAGGTGCGAGAGTGCGGGGGGAACCCAATGTCCACTTCGCTCTTGATTGGGTTTATGACGCATACTCATATAGTTGATAGATGACATAGTTGACATAGTCGATTGGTTTAGGTGCATCGGGTAGATGGTTGATTCATATCTTCTGTTGTACACATGGCATCATAGCATCTTGTTGAATCCTACTCAGCCTTCTGCTGATGTTTGTTGTTTTTGCCTCAGATCCTCAGGTATGACGGTTTTATCTCCTGGGGTAGCTAGAGTTTGGAGGAGGAGGAGACGTCTTCCGCACAGCATTTAGTTTCCTAGTTTATTAGTTGAACTTTGCATTTTCTGCTAGACTCTGGAATTTATTGTTCTCTCATGGACTGTTGGACTTTTATTATTGTCTGGTTGGTTATTCGAATTGAATCTGGTTGTAAATTTAAATTCAGTCCAATAAATTGCTGGTTGTTCTGTTGCTAGTTGCGCTTCTCCTAGGTGAGGTCCCTTATATAGGGATAAACCTAGGCGGGGCGTAACAACTTGGTATCATAGCTTAGGATCGTCCTCCTCCATAGGATTGTTGGGTGTTTAGGTCTAAGGATGAGATTTCACCTTGCTGTAAGATAATAAGTTGAATTTTAAATTGTTGGTTGTTGGTTGAATGAGAAGCCTGAGTCGTTCTTTCCTTTTAGGAAATATGGATGCTAAAGGTAGTTCGGGTGTCAGGACGGCCATCAGAGGTGGTCGCCGAGGTCGAGGTCGAGGCCGAGGCGGTAAGCAGTCTGCTCAGACTCAGAGGGTCAGTCCTGTTCCGGCCAAAGTCGAGCCAGATTTGGCAGACGACGTCCCTTTGGCTCAGTTTCAACGTCGGGCGCGCTCGAGTCGTAGGCCCAGCCGGAGCAGCGCTCGGGGTGGCCGAGCGAGGGGACAGACCGAGCAGATGGAGCCCCAGCAGCAGTTCGATTCTGAGTTCGATTCTGACTCAGCTTATAGTGAGGATTCACTTTCTGAGATGTCTGCTGGAGATGCTTCAGAGGATTCATCGGTGCAGCCGAAGCCAGTAGCTCGGCATGACGCAGTCCAGCCTGAGTCTCTTGAGAGGCGGAAGATGAACCGCCTGAATCAGTTTCTGCGCCTAGGGAGAGGCAAATTCGACAGTTTTGCTGGGACCACCGACCCTGCAGTGGCTCAGGTGTGGGTTCGCAAGGTGGAGCGAGCCTTTGGTGTATTGGGTTGTCCAGAGGAGGACCAGGTCGGTTTGGCGACTTACTGCTTCACTGGAGAGGCTTTGATCTGGTGGGAGATGCAGCAGAGGCTACTGAGAGGGAAGGCGATCTCTTGGAAGGGATTCTTGAAGATATTCTTCAAGAAATATTACCCAGCTACCTATGTGAGGCAGAAGATGCAGGAGTTCCTTCAGTTGCGTCAGGGGACGAGGCGAGTGGTAGAGTATGCCAGCGAGTTTGATGCACTCTCGAGATTCGTCCCAGATTTGGTGTCTTCTGATAGCCGGAGAGCGGAGTTCTTCTTCGGTGGACTGAACAACTCCATCAAGGGATTGATGGCTAGTGTCGAGCTTGGGAGCTATGACAGAGTCCTGAGGCGGGCACTTCGGGCGGAGGCGACTCACGCCGAGATGTTCCCGGATCGTCAGCAGGTTGAGGCTAGCCAGCCATCTCAGGCTCAGAGTCAGGGTGGCGGAGGTCAGAGATAGTCGGGACAGTCTCATTTCAGGCAGCGCAGAGGGCGCAGAGATGGTGGCAGAGGATTTGGGCAGCCGCAGGCCAAGAGGGCCAGATCAGCACCGACCCAGTCTCAGGCATCTTCGCGACCTACTCATCAGTCGGGAGGTCAGCCGAGCCAAGGTCAGTTCCATTGCTTTAAGTGTGGGGATGCTTCCCACTCTGTCAGGGACTGCCCGCAGTCGCAGAGTCTTTGCTTTAGCTGTAAGCAGCCATGCCACATCAGTAGAGATTGTCTGACTAGGCAGCAGGCAGGGGGCCAGAGCTCTCAGCAGCAGCGGCAGAGAGGGCCGCAGCAGAGCACCCAGCAGTCTGCTAGAGTGTTCACTCTGACTCAGCAGCAGGCCCAGGAGGCTTCTGGTGCAGTTATGAGAGGTATGATTCAGATTTTTAGTATTCCTGCATCATTGTTGTTTGATACTGGTTCTACCCATTCTTTCATTGCTCCTCATATGATTGAAAAGTTGAATATGGAGCCTACACCTAGTGCGACGAGTCTGGCCGTGCATACACCATCTGGGGATGTGCTAGTGTCAGAGTTGCAGTTGAGTGGGTGTAGACTCGATCTTGGTGGCCATGTTTGTTTAGCTGATTTATTGGTGCTGGAATTCTTTGAGTTTGATATTATTCTGGGTATGGATTGGCTTTCTGCCAACCATGCTAAAGTTGACTGTCATTGGAAGACTGTATCAATATCACCTCCAGGATTGCCTTCATTCGAGTTCTTGGGAGTGAGAGAATTTATGACTCCCTTAATCTCAGCACTGCAGGCCCGACGATTGTTAGCTCAGGGGTGCCTTGGCTTTATTGCATCATTGGTGGGCACTTCCGAAAGCAGATAAAGTCGGCTTGAGGATCTACCTGTGGTCTGTGACTTTCCGGATGTGTTCCCGGATGAGTTACCAGGATTACCCCCGGTGCGTCAGTCGGACTTCACCATTGACTTGCATCCTGGTACCGCTCCTATCTCGAAGGCACCGTACAGGATGGCACCTAGGGAGTTAGAGGAGTTGAAGGAGTAGTTGCAGGAGCTGTTGGATAAAGGGTTCATCCGACCTAGTGTCTCACCCTGGGGAGCTCCAGTGTTGTTTGTAAAGAAGAAGGATGGCTCTATGAGGCTTTGCATTGATTATAGGCAGCTGAACTCGGTGACTATAAAGAACCGATACCCTCTTCCCAGGATCGATGATCTGTTTGATTAGTTGCAGGGGACGAGCGTGTACTCCAAGATTGATTTGAGATCAGGCTATCATCAGCTCAGAGTTAGAGATGAGGATGTTCAGAAGAATGCATTCAGGACTCGCTATGGGCACTACGAGTTCTTGGTTATGCCGTTTGGATTAACCAATGCACCAGCGGCATTTATGGATTTGATGAACCGTATTTTCATGGGTTTTCTTGATCGGTTCGTCGTGGTGTTCATTGACGATATCTTGGTATACTCTCGCAGTGAGGAAGAGCATGAAGAGCATTTGAGGATGGTGCTTGGTGTGCTGAGGAAAGAGCAGTTATATGCCAAATTCAGCAAGTGTGCTTTTTGGTTGAAGGAAGTTAGCTTCCTTGGTCATGTGATTTCTGGAGCCGGCATTGCAGTCGATCCTCAGAAAATTAATGCAGTGTCCGAGTGGCAAAGGCCTAGGACAGTCCACGAGATTCGGAGTTTCTTGGGACTAGCAGGCTACTATCGGCGATTTGTTGAAGGTTTCTCAAAGATCGCCTCACCCTTGTCTAGATTGACGAAGAAAGGGGTGAAATTTGTTTGGGATGACCGGTGCGAGGCGAGCTTTCATGAGCTCAAGAGGCGGCTCACTAGTGCACCTGTTTTGGTAGTTCCATCTGGATGTGACGGGTTTGTGTTGTTTACAGACGCCTCCATTCAGGGTCTTGGAGCTGTGTTGATGCAGCATGAGAGAGTAGTTGCTTATGCTTCTCGTCAGTTGAAGGAGCATGAGAAGAACTACCCAGTGCATGATTTGGAGCTAGCAGCGATCATCTTTGCTCTAAAGATTTGGCGACACTACCTGTATGGAGCGACTTTTGAGATCTTCACAGATCATAAGAGCCTGAAGTATTTGTTCACTCAGAAGGAGCTGAACATGAGGCAGCGCAGATGGATGGATTTTCTGAAGGATTATGATTGCTCTATTAACTATCATCCTGGTAAGGCTAATGTTGTTGCAGATGCCTTAAGCAAGAAATCAGTTGGGATGTTGGCTTATCTCAGAGTTGCAGCGTCTGAACTAGTTCGGCAGTTTTCAGAGCTGAGTTTGGATGTGCTTCGTCCTACTGAGAGAGGAGTACTAGCCCAGCTCATTGCTCATTCGCCGATTGTTCAGCGGATTCAGGAGAGTCAGATCGAGGATCGTCACCTTCAGGCTATGACTGAGGAGATAGAGCAGGGGCGGAAGCCCGATTTCTCTAGAGATGCAGATGGTACCATCAGATTTAGAGGCAGGTTATGTGTGCCTGAGGAGCACCCAGTAAAGGAAGAGTTGTTGGCCGAGGCTCACAGATCCCGATTTGCAGTACATCCTGGGAGTTCTCGGATGTATCAGGACCTCAAACGGTCATATTGGTGGCGTGGGATGAAAAAGGATGTTGCAGAGTTTGTGGCTAAGTGCTTGATTTGTCAGCAGATCAAGATAGAGCATCAGCGACCTGCTGGGAAGCTTCAGAACATTCTTATTCCAGAGTGGAAATGGGAGCATATCACGATGGATTTCGTTACTGGACTTCCGAGATTGCAGAGAGGGCATGACTCGATTTGGGTGATTGTTGACCGGCTTACCAAGTCTGCCCACTTCTTGCCGATGAAGAAGACTTTCCCTCTTAGTCGATTGGCAGCCTTATATTGCAGAGAGATTGTTCGGCTTCATGGTGTGCCAGCCAGCATCATCTCGGATAGAGATCCGCGATTTACTTCGCATTTTTGGGAGAGTTTGCAGCAGGCCTTGGGTACGCAGCTCCGATTCAGTACCGCCTATCATCCGCAGACTGATGGCCAGTCGGAGCGCACGATTCAGACTCTTGAGGATCTCCTGCGTGCTTGTGTGTTGGACTTCGGAGGTAGCTGGGAGGACCACCTTCATCTGGTGGAGTTCTCATATAATAATAGCTATCACTCAGCTATTCAAATGGCACTGTTTGAGGCTCTTTTTGGCCGGAGATACAGATCACCAGTGCATTGGGATGAGGTTGGTGAGCGTCGACTTTTGGGACCAGAGATGGTTCAGCGGGATATAGAGCTGGTGCAGATGATCAGACAGAGGTTACTGACCGCCCAGAGTCGTCAGAAAAGTTATGCTGATCGGCGTAGGAGAGACTTGGAGTTCTCAGTTGGGGATCATGTCTTTCTTAGAGTATCTCCTACTAGAGGTGTTATGCGGTTTGGCAAGAAGGGAAAGCCCGCACCGCGTTATATTGGCCCATTCGAGATCTTGGAGAGAGTGGGAGCGGTAGCGTATCGGCTAGCATTGCCTCCTTCCTTAGCTGATGTGCACGATGTCTTCCATGTTTCCATGTTGAGGAAGTACGTGCCTGATCCTACTCATATCTTGGAGCAGCAGTCAGTTCAGCTTCAGCCTGACTTTAGCTTCGAGGAGCAGCCTGTTCGGATTCTCGACAGGAAAGAGCATCAGCTTCGCAACAAGGTAGTATCGCTCGTCAAGGTTGGGTGGCAGCATCATTCGGATTCGGAGGCCACTTGGGAGCGAGAGGAGGATATTCGAGTGCTCTACCCTTATCTCTTTGAGTCAGGTATTCAAATTTGGAGGACCAAATTTCTTTTAGGTGGGGAGGATGTTATGCCTTAAATTATTTTGGACCTCCTTGTAAAAATATTTCTTAGAGGGGGTGGTCTGTAAAAAGGCAAACCCTATTTAACCGAGCCCTAAACCTCTCTAATTCTTCTTTTCTCTCTCGGTTCCTGTAGCAGCAGAGGGTGACGAAAGCTTGGGAGGCGCCGGCGTCGAGAAGATCTCCGGTGAACCGGAGTTCGGAGGAGGTTCCGGTAGAATTCTAATCCTTCTCTTCTACCTGTTCGCGTAGGGTAACTTGATGTAGGTTGAGATTCGCGATTTTCTATCTGCCGATCGGAGATTATTTCTTGGTTTCCCGAAATGTAGCGTGTTTTTGGTGTAGAGTTTTCGGATTTGAATCCTCGTTGCCGATCGGGTATTTTTGTCAAATTTCCCGGTGGATTACTCACAATCCGAGCCACCGTCGAGGAGACGATCACATAATACGATCGGATCTGTCGTTTTGATGCCGTCTTCTTCGTGCTCAACTCGTTGATGTGGCAGCGGTGCCGATCGACTCTGTTTTGAGGAGGTCCCTCGAGTTGTGTCGCCACTTGGGGTCGGGTCTTCGTCGGCGTCGGTCGCACGGGTTGCGGCACCCGGCGAGGTGCCGCGACGGGCAACGGCGCTCGACGCGTCGCTGCCACGCGGGCAGGCGGACATCGCCAGGCGTGATCGCTGGTTGAATGTGGGTGGGTTACTGCCGCCGCGTGGTAGTGACGACACGTCGTCGATGCCGGCGTCGAGCTTCTCCGGCGACCCGATCTACCGGAGCGATTGGGGGTGGCGGCTGGTAGAGGGGCGGCTAGTAGAGCTATCGCACCGTGCGAGCCCTTGGAGAGGAGAAGATGTGTTGGTTTATATTTATGTTTTATACCTTTTAATTATATCATCGTTATGTATGATATGTCGGTGTTACCTTCTTTATAACAGTGTTATATTAGTTGTAGCAAGGTTATATAATATATGCAGATGTTATGTTACTTAGGGTGTGGCATTATAAGTATAGCTGTATTATATTGGTATATAGTTTATAACAGTGATATATTACTTTATATCACTGATATATGCAGATGTTTGGTATCAGTAATGAATGAGTAGTATTTAAACTATTTTGCTATTATCTAAATGATTAGTTGGAGGGTTTATAGTGGGTCAAAATCATCATATCACATATGAAATTGGACCTACTCGTCGCCCCGAATTCATTGGTGGGGTCAGTTTTGTCGTTTGGCTTTCGGATGTTGAAAACAGTATGCTTTTATTGCCTCGTTTTGCGTGTCGGGCCGAGAATTATTATTTTATCGGTTTTCGTGGTTTCTACCCGAGTTGTTCTTCTATTGTAATTGTTGTCAAAGTGAATCTCATCCTAGATCGGTTGTTACCCTATGTCGAAATATATCTTGTTGTTCTATTCCATTGAAAGTTGATATCTACTGTTGTTGAAACTCTTTATGCATATTTTGTTGATACATGTTGCCAGCATGATGTTGTTATATGCATATTAGTTGAGGATGCTAGTTTAGACGTTGCATGTCTTATGCTGATTGTTTATTTACTTAATGCATACATGATGACATGACTACTAGCATTATATTAGTTGAGTTGTAGTAGATGAGTTGTTGACATATGCATAGTTGATCTACTTTTGGGCGATAGCCCTGGACACTGTTGATATATTGCCCAAGGTGTAGGGCAAGTGACACCGGTGATCACCTATTTATCACACGGGTTGTGTGATCGACGTCGAGGTGTTAGACGTCGGCGGACTATCAGGTTGGATAGTCGCATCTCTAGCTGGAGCGGGCTTGAGGTGCCACACTCGAGGTGCGAGAGTGCGGGGGGAACCCAATGTCCACTTCGCTCTTGATTGGGTTTATGACGCATACTCATATAGTTGATAGATGACATAGTTGACATAGTCGATTGGTGTAGGTGCATCGGGTAGATGGTTGATTCATATCTTCTGTTGTACACATGGCATCATAGCATCTTGTTGAAATTCTACTCAGCCTTCTGCTGATGTTTGTTTCTTTTGCCTCAGATCCTCAGGTATGACGGTTTTATCTCCTGGGGTAGCTAGAGTTTGGAGGAGGAGGAGACGTCTTCCGCACAGCATTTAGTTTCCTAGTTTATTAGTTGAACTTTGCATTTTCTGCTAGATTCTGGAATTTATTGTTCTCTCATGGACTGTTGGACTTTTATTATTGTCTGGTTGGTTATTCGAATTGAATCTGGTTGTAAATTTAAATTCAGTCCAATAAATTGCTGGTTGTTCTGTTGCTAGTTGCGCTTCTCCTAGGTGAGGTCCCTTATATAGGGATAAACCTAGACGGGGCGTAACACTTTTTACTCGGTAGTGCGACGAGTTTGGAGGTAGTGGGACATGTGAAATGTCTAATAGAGAAAGTGAGAAAAGCTATTATATATGGAGCCTCACGTAGAGATATATGAATCGAGTGAATCTAATATCATTAAGATCGAACCTAGAGCAGAAGTAATTGGTTCACTCGTTTACAACGTATTTACTCTTACTTTGGATTCCGGTCTTAAACATACTAGGTTTAATTTAAATAAAAAAAGTTAAAGATTTCGTAAGAATTTATATGAAGTGTGACGTACTATAAATTAAAATTGCACTCACGTAATGGGGGCAATGCTGGAATCTTGTCCAATTTGGTAAGGCGAGAGGAGCCCTCAGTCCGAGCGCATGCGTGCGACGCACAGAATGCAACACGCCAACACCCTCTTGGTCTCTTCTCCTTCGCACGCGGCATGCTCGTTCGCGCCCCCGCCTCGGCGCCTCGTCCTCTCTTCCTCGCCGCCCATTTCGCTCTTCTTCTTTAATGTAACGGCTATTACTTTCTTTTTGCTCGTATCTTCTATTTTGCTTCGTTTCAGATAACGTTATATGTTGGCCCTTTGCCGCTTATTCTATAAATCGTGCGATCTGCCGTTTCAAAGTAAACGTTGCGTTATATGGAAAGAGACGAGACTGCGGCATGGGAGGCGATCCACCTGGGTTTAGGGTTTTCTGATCCCCTGCATTCCTCCATGTCAGAACTCGATGGCGATCGGCCGCACAGCAATTGAGGTCGTCGTCGTGAACGCCGGTGGCGATACATGGGTTGCTGGAGCTCCAAGGCGGAGGAGTGCAAGCTGGTCTCTCTGTGCAGAGAGCGCCTGGAGCTGATCCGCGCGGCGAGAAACCGCCGGTACGCCCTCGCTTCCGCCCACTCCGCCTACTTCCGGGCTCTCATCGCCGTCGGTGAAGCGCTCCACCGTTTCGTCGAGGAGGAGTTGGCGCCGGCGTCTCCTTTCATCGTCCTTCCCTCCCCTGAGGGCAAGGAGAAGCCCGAGTCAGGTATTGGCGCTGCCGCTGTTGCGTCAACTTCCTCTTCTGCGACGCCGCTCTCGCACTCCTTGTCGATGGAGAGCTCCCACTTGCCTCTGTCGTCGGTATCGGAAACCGAGGCGGTTCCGCAGGGCAGAGCGGGAAGTGAAGCCGACGGAAGGGCTGGAAGCAACGGCGGTGGTGATAAGGAAGAGGATTCGTCTCCGTATCAGCGTCTCTCACAGTATAGTCCCAATTCTTCGCTCATAAGGTCATCTACAGCGATCCCCACAATTGTCTATCAAGACCCATTTCCACCACCTTCGTCTTCTGAGTACAATGGATATGGATATGGATTTACGTATCCTCCCTATGGTGTTCCCATTACATCTGAGTCACAGGCAAGAGAGGAGTTTATGGGTCCTTCCATTCCTGATGTTGCTCGCGGTACTCCGCCTGCACCATCACCTCCGGAAGCCTCTTCTTGGGACTTTTTTAATCCTTTCAATTCCTACGAGTTCTTGCCGCATTACCCTGGAGGAAAGTATGGTGTGACCTCTGTAAGCATCTCTGATTTGAACGAGGTTCGCAAGCAGGAAGGAATTCCTGATCTTGAAGTGGAAGAGGTGGTAGGACTGACAAGGGAGCCAAAGAAAAAGGAGGTAGTTGATGTTGATTTAGTAGGAAAGAATCCTATAATTGGGAGCTGTAATGGAGTTTCCACAAGAGAAATAGGAGAAAAGGATGATAAGGTTGGTGACATTTTATTGGCAGAGAAAGAGAGTAGGATCATATCGGCAGATCATCAGAGTAGCGCAACTTCGGCAAGCAGGAAAGTCCAAAGCATCGAAGAGGATGAGATATCCAATGGGAAGAAGAAAGGTGTGACATTTGAGGATATATCATATGTTACAGAGGAGAGTGGTCCTAGCAGTGGAAAACAACTTTCTGCTGATTCTGCTTATAGTGATGAAAAGCCATTGCTTGTTGAAGATATGAAGGATGTGATGGAAGTGGTGCAGGAGATTGAGGAGCTTTTCAGATCAGCGGCTGTTTGCGGTGAAGACTTGTCAAGAATGCTTGAGGTCGGTAAGGTGCCATATCGATCACCTAGTCGAATGTATAGAGGTGGGTTTTAAATTGGTTCATATGTTTCTAGTTTCTGCCTTGTGTGCTTGTCAAAGTAAAAGAAATTTGGCTGAATAAAAAAATAGTAAAAGAAATTTGGATAGGAGGCCTTAGAGAAGATAGGTAATACTGCTACAAATACATTAGTTGGACCAAAGGTTCTACCTTTGGTGACAATAACAACAAGAGAAATCCAGTTAAGCAAACAAATTATTTCATAGGAGACTACTTGAGTTTGACTAATAGCTGTTTTATACTTATTGCATTCCTTTCTCGGGAAAATATTCTTTTCATTACTTAGTTCAAGGAACTCAAGATTGTGTTTAGGATAATGTTTCTCATTTCAAAAGGCTGATTGACTAGAGTAAACATAAAATTTGAGAATCTTAAAAATCTTGTTCCAGTTTTCTCTTCCAGGATTCTGGGCCATATGGATCTTCCTTTGAGGATAAAATCACTTGCTTCTTTGTCACAATATTTGACTAAGAACACAAAAAGGAGAAAAGCTAGCAATGCAGGTGCTGAAAACCACCCTACTGCAAGATCTGGCAACCTTTCATCAACATTGGAGAAGTTGTATGTATGCGAGAAGAAACTCTACAAAGAAGTAAAGGTAGGGCACATGGCACCTGAAGTCACATAAACATTAGCAAGAAATTATTTAGTATATATGTTAGCCTACTTGCTGTGAGTTCATATCTTTGTGTGTGTGTGTGTGTAAAGAGTCCTTACTGTTTGAAATATGCTTAGTATATGGGAGCATAAATTATTTGTTGATTAGAATTTGTTGCCACCGGAATAGGGCAAGATTACTTCAGAATTCAATTTGTGGTTGAAAAATGGTGACTGAATGGAATTTAGGGTTTATGCTACGTTCTAATACATTCTTTGTCTCTACTTGGATACTGAAAAGAATTTGGATGCTTGCTAAAAATATCTAATTGTTTGTTTCTGAATAAAAAGAAAGACATGATATATCAGGTAATACAGAATGTAATCATAAATTCTTTATACTAATATTGTGAATGATAAATAGTCCCAGACGTAGGTTTTATCATTCTAATAAAAATAAGAGTTATCAGAATCAATGGTGGATTTGATATTTCAATTAACTTCTACGCAGTTCATTGATTTCTTTTTTTCATAAATTGAATGACAGTATATAAGACTACTTGTTCAATTAAGTAATTTTTATATAATGATTTCTGTGCCTGGCCGGTCAACATATGTGTTTAATTGCTCAGGTGGTTTATTTAGGATGAACAAAAATTACAAATCAAGTATGACAAGAAGTACAGATGGTTGAGAACTTTAGATGATAGAGGAGCAGAGAACTCCAAGATCGATTTGGCTTGGACTTCAGTAAGAAAGCTGCGTACTAGAATTAATGTTATCATCAAATCAGTTGATGCTATCTCAAGAAGGATGCACAAGATAAGAGATGAAGAGTTGCAGCCCCAACTCACTGAATTAATCAAAGGGTATGAAAGATCCAAGTCTTCTGTCTAGTGGATGTTTAATCTTACTCTACTTTGTTAATATCATAATTCTTTTATGCCTACGCTTGAGGTTCTCTTTCTGCATGTAGTAGCACCAATGATTTGATGACAAATCATAATTCTTTTATGCATATGATAATAACAGTGTTATTATCACTGTTAATTTGCCTTAGTTTTTAAGTTTTTATGGTCCTAGTACATGCTCACATTTTTTTTCTGCATGTAGATTTACAAAAATGTGGAAGTCCATGTTGGATTGCCATCAGAAGCAGTTGCAAACTCTACTTCTTTTCAAAAACCATAAGCTAGTGGTGAAAACCAATAGCCAGAAAAAATATGTTGCGAAGGCTACAAAGAAATTGGAACTGGAGCTCCTAAATTGGTGTAATTGTTTCAACGATTGGATCAATGTCCAGAAATCATACATTGTAGCCCTCAGTGGATGGCTAACGAAATGGCTTCCACAAGAACAAGAGCAAACAATCAATGGAATTGCTCCTTTCTCGCCAGCTAAAATTGGAGCTCCTAGTACATTTATCATATGTAATGATTGGTATCATGCAATTAACAAAATCTCAGCGGAGAAGGTGATCATTAGATTGCATGCTTTTACAGAAATTATCCACATAACATGGGAAAGTCAAGATGAGGAATGCCACCAAAGACTTGAACAACAACGTCTGATTCATTCTTACGATAGAAAGCTAAAATCTGTGCAAGCAAGCAAGCAGAATGAGTATCTAGAAATTCCATCAGGCCATGAGGACAATCTGCTACATCATGATGATGACTCCTCAATGGCATTGGAGCCACTTAAAAAGAGATTGGACAAGAAGAGATCGACTCATATGGAAACATTACAACGACTTCAAGATGTTGCTTCTAGTATTTTTCCCACTGGTTTAGTTCCACTATTTGAAGAATTGGGAACTTTTACATCTGAGGCACTTCAAGTTTACAATGGAATCAGAACTTCTAAGTGAGAGCGGAGGTAAGTAAGTTCACAAAACTAGAGCTCATTGGAAACTGTGGTTCAATAGTGGATTGAAAGGTTCTCAACTGTAGGAAGCTGATTGCAAGTTGTTTCATCAATTGAAGTTTCAATAAGAATCACATCTTTTGAAAGTAGATGAGGATCCTCTCACCAATAAGTTTATCCATTCGAACCCGAGAGCATTACTTTAGTTATAGACAACAAATAGACAAATGGACAAAATTCATTAATTAGTTTATTGCTTGACTGGTAATGATGTTAGTAGTCTCCAGGCGTGTTGTTTGTTTTGGCATTGAATTCATACGAAAATTCAAATTCGACAAGAGTACTGCTTTCGAAGTTTTTTCATAAAAGCAATTTTCTTGTAATATAAAGTTAACAAAGGCACAAAAGCAAGTGTTCATTCATAAGTGTTTAACCTGTTTGGAGGAAATACATTATTTCTCTGCATAAGTGTTCATTCATAGTTTATGTCATGTGGTTATCTTTTAGTGCTACTAAACTCTTGAAGTGGTTTTTAGAGAGGCACAAGTCTAGGTTTTTGTTACATGAATTGTGCTTGGCATCACCATCGATGGGAGTTACTGCAAAAAATTGTACTTGGCCTTATCATCATTTTATATATTTTTTTTGTTAATTTGACGTTTCTTTTTCAAGTGATCCATATCTCACTGTCATGGTTTATTATGTTCCACTATTAATTAGGGATGAATTGTTTTATTCATCTTATATTCTTATCTAATTTGATGGATAATAATGTCGTCTTCTAGCTCTTAATAAATTGGACAATAGAATGCTTATACTAATATTAAACTTAATTGTTTAGAAATAAAGTGTGCCAGTGTATTTGCAGTAAATAATTCGCAACTGTTTTATTGCATTCTAGTAGCTAAATCGATTTACAATTTGAAAGAACCTGTATGGTGCAGTGGTTACTTATAAATAATATAAATAAAAACAATATTTAACATTAATAAAACTTATTTTTCACACTAATACACTCGTATTTACAATCATATATGTGACTAATGCAAATGCAAATATCTAAACAACAAAGCAATTGCCTGCACGACATTTTTTTTCATGTATTTTATACAACCAAAAGCTTCCAAATTAAGACATGCACCACGAGTCCACGACTGAAAAATATATCTGCTCCCAAATTGAATGAATTGAATACATTGGGATCCACAAAAAATTGACACGACCGATTATAATAGTCATTTTTCGTAAGCACATTCCTATTTCATGTATATGACATATTTACTATATATGTTGCTCATGTCATCTTTATATGTCGTTAAATATCTAATTCAAAATGTGAAATATATTTATTCAAATATCCCATTGTTGTTTGTGATTCTTGATATTTTTTTTAAAACAAAATTATGTTATAATTTTATGGATTATTAGACGAAAATAGCCTTAATTTTCACGAATTTCTCAATTTTGATCGATTCTTTGATTAATCTCAATTATATATAAGAAATTTAACATTGATTTCAATAATAGCCTATATATATGTACCATCAAACACCACACTGCATGCTGATATATATGTACTATACATATATCATCAAACATTACACTGCACATTGATATATACATCACATTGTACTAATATCAACAGTTTCAAAAAAAAAGAATATAGATAACATCAAATACACCATCAAAAATACTGAAGCATCATACTACGTTGAAATATACACCATAAAAAATACAACACTATACTAGTGTTATGAGTATGATATATCAGTGCGGTGTTTGATAGTATGGTGTTATCAGTATGACATATCAATTTCAAAATATACTTCATTTTTTATGGTGTTTGATAGTATTTGATGATATTTTTAAAATTGGTGTATTTGATGTTTATTTTTTATAGTGTAATTAGGGATGTTCATTGGGTCGACCCGACCCAATGAACCCAAGAACCCGACCCGACCCGACCCGACCTATTTGGGTTGGGTCGGGTCAGATCGGGTACAATTTGATCAAACTCGATCATAATCGGGTCGGGTTTCGGATTTTAGAATTTGAAACTCGATGGCCCGAGACCCGACCCGATTATTTACATTTTTTAAAATATTTATATTAAAAAATTATTTATTTTTAATTTTTTTAAAAAAAAATAAAAAATATTGTTAAAAACTCATTTTTTACCTAAACGAGTAAACCCGACTACCCGACCCGATTACACTTGTTCGGGTTGGATCGATTTTTTTCCTAAATCCGACCCGACCCGTGAACACCCCTAAGTTATCAGATCGATGTTATCATATTGAAGTATTTCTTTTTCTTTTTGATATTGCTGATATTAATATTGTGCAATGTTGTATATATATCAATGTGTAATGTGGTGTTATATGGTATATATATATATTGGATCATTATTGAAACCAATTATAAATTTCTTATATACAATTGAGATCAATCAAAGGATTGTCCAAAATTAAATAATTTGCAAAAGTTGAGATCATATTCTATCTAATAATCCTAATTTTATATAAAAATAATCTTTTCTTCATTTTATCCTCTATGAAATTTTGGAGTTTGAAACAGTGGTGTGTTTGAGACTATCAGATGCTAGAAATTTTGATGAACGAGATTTCTTATGAAATTTTGGAGTTTAAAACAGTGGTGTGTTTGAGACCATCATATGCTAGAAATTTTGATGAACGAGATTTCTTAAGAAGTGAAAAGAACCTCTTAATTGTAAGAAGTAAAAAGGGCCTCTTTATTTCCTCTTCTGATGTAATTTGACAATGAAACTTAAAAAAAATAACTCAGTAAATTTATTTATGTTCGCATTTCAAATGGAAATGTCAAGCGATATTTGATAAATTTATTCAGGACATATTTGCTTCATAGGATAGAGATAAATAGGACTAGAGATATATTTACATTCTTTGTTTGTTTAGTGTATGGATTAAAAAATATATAATTAAAAGAATATAAATTGGGTTAAATGTAATTTTTGCCCTCGAACTATTGAAAATAGAGTAAAAATCCTCCTAAACTCTTCTTTGATTGATTTTTAGTCTTAGACAAACGAAAACGGTTGAAAAATGCCCTCGAACTATTAGAAATGGGTAAAACTACTCTTGAACTTTTTTTTGATAGATTTTTTAGCCTTAGACAAACGGAATTAGTTGAAAAATACCAATATTTTTACCCATGTCTAAAGGTAGAAAGAATTTTTTTTCTTACAAATGGGTAATAATATTAGTATTTTTTTAACTATTTTTATTTATCTAAGAGTAAAAAATCTATCAAAAAATAAGTTTAAAAATATTTTTACTCATTTCTAATAGTTCGAATGTATTTTTCAAATATTTTTATTTGTTTAAGGGTAAAAATCAATCAAAGAAAAGTTTAGAAATATTTTTATCTCATTTTCAATAGTTCGAGGGTAAAAATCATCCTTAACCCATATAAATTTGATATTTCATCTGGTGTATACTGGATTAAAAAAATTTATCAAATACTTCCTCATTTGATATCATATATATCAAATATATCAAATCATGTCCGCTAAAATAAATGAACCATTAGTATTGTCAAATGAGTCTATTATTTCAGTTGAAAATAACATGGATGAAAGATATATAAAAAACAAAAACCAAACTATCGTGAGTTGGAAGGATAAATAAAATAAGCAGCACAAGTAGATCAGCGTAGAGTTTGTATCTAGCAATTGTCGCGCCTCGGTTAATTAACACCTATGAGCACAAGAATTGCTGATTAACTTAAGAGTAACTAAACAATTTTGGCAAGACAGAAGCTCAAGACGCGTTATATGACATACATAGATGCGAAAATAAACATATAAAACGCTACGATCTCTACTACAACCAGAGAGAGATCGAACCTATGACAACAATTCTAACCACTAAGTTATTGGTGACTTGGTGAGTCGACAATGCCACTTGATAACGAAGAACCCATGAACGACTTACATCTTCCCGATTCAATAAACCTATTAACTATCATGGGGATAACAAGATCACTAGAAAATTGATCAAATCCACACTAGTTGACGCTGATGAATTATTGCTTCAGGTGATAAAATTAGACGCGGCAGTTCAATTGAAAGGATAATTTAATATTCACTTTTATGCATATAGTTATTACTACGATGGATCGATGGTTGCTCAGCGTATCAATGATAGCAACAGGGGATGTAAATTCTAATTAAGATAAGATAGAATCTTCGATTGTCAACATTACTTTAGAATCACTCTATTACTGTGACACTACAAAGATTCATATTGATAGCGAAGAATGAGGGGAACATAAATATACTCACTTCCTCATCGACCTCAAATATGCATTCCCATCTCAAGAATGGAGGCATGCTTCACCTGTTTGCTTCAACTAGATGCAGTCTCAGCGGCAAAATGACTAACAAAGTAATCAAATTGCAAATTCTGTGTCTTGATCAACTCTAACCTGAAGATGAATCGAGTACAACAATCTTGGGCCGCTTTTTCTGTTTGCTTCCGCGCACAGACTCTGCTTCGTCCGCATCAAGCTTCTCCGAACTACAAGATGCATCCTTTTCATCATCATCGTCGTCATCTGTGTCGGAAGAGCTGGCACAAATGGAGGGCACCGAAGGTGGAAGGCCACTCAAGGCAGCCTCGGCCGCCGCCACGGCTTCAGCGTTGTGAAGGTCGGCAACACCCAGGAGCAAGTCCATCTCGATGTATTCCTTCTCGTTCCCGCTGAGCACTTCTACGTCGTAATCGGCGTGCTTGCCCTCGCGCACGTCAAGCTCCAGTTTGTCGTTCGCCTCGGCGATAACTCCCAGGAAGCCCTTCACTTTGTCGAGGATTTGGCTTCGGGGAATCGCGGCGGGGAGGTGTTTTGCTTTAGAATCCGCGTTCGCGGCGGCGGTGGCTTCGTGACCTCGGATTAAGCGAGCCGGCTGCTTGCCGCCGATGAGAAGGTTCTCGGGGAAGGACGGCGTCGAAGGCGAGTCGAGGAGCGCTTTGCTTCTCTCGGCTACCATCGCTGCGATCGCAATCCTAATTTGTTTTTTTTTCTAGAACGGCGGAACCCTAAATTTGATCCAATGCGTTTAGCGCCAGCGGAGTCTATTTAGCGGCGGTGGCTAATAGCGGGCCGAGTCCGGATCCGCTAATATAGGCCCAATAGTAATTTAAAATATATTCGTGGATATATATATATATATATATAAAATATTAAAAAACAATTTCGCGAATATATATTATGAAAAAGCAATAATAATGTTTAGCTTTTATTATTCTTCAAAAAATACTTGCTCATGTGCAATAGCTAGTGGAACTGTGGAAGTTAATTATAAATTGTCTTGCAACATTTAAATTTGCATGCAATAATACTAATGAAAAATGAAATAAATAAACCACTCTTTCATAAATGCAAAAAATCAAATCAAATGGACGATAACAGCAGATCAACATGATCTATGCAACGTGTTCGACGAAATGTGGCAGAAAGGCTTTGTGAATTGTTCAGCCATGGTCAGCTTCTTGGCGGCCAGCAGGGCGTGGCGGAGCGAGCTCCGGATGGTGAGGCCCAAACAGAAACTGCGCCGCCGACGCGACTTGCTCGTTCACTTGCTGTTCAAATGCGCGGAGCTCGAGTCGCCCCCGGGCGGCCACCGCCATCGCCGCCGCCAAGGAGAGCAGGAGAGGAGCAAAGAAGAATAGAAGCCTGGCTAGAAGAGCGAGCATAAACATTATTATCTAGATTCCTCTATTTATTCTACGATCGATCGATGTGATCGGAGGAGGTATGGAAGAAGCGGAGTATAAATAAGGAGGATGTAAAGATCAAAGAGAGGCTTCTGATTTGCTTTTCTCGTGGGTAGCCGGTCATGGAGTGCGTGAAGCCACGAGAGTTTGTAGTGAAGCCTTCTTTTGCAGACGAAGTGCCGTGTTCTTCCGGAAGGCAACCAAAAGTTACTTCTTCGAAAGAGTACAGTTGGTATAATAATAATAATAATAATAATAATAATAATAATAATAATAATAATAATAATAATAATAATAATAATAGAAAGAATTTTATTTTAGAAAGTTAATTCCAGTCATAATCAATATCTGTTTGATTGAACCCATTTCTCGAAATTAATCAAGATCAGTCAAAATATCAAAAGTATTGATATCATTTTTGTTCAACAATTTTTAAAATCCAAAGTAAGCTCCGAATTGGTTGACCATCAAATTTGTGATCCAAATAACTAACGGCAATTTCTCTAAAATCGAATAGGAAATCTTTTTATTCTCAAAATAAGAAAGCTATTGTTTTTTTCCCAAAATCCTAATCAACTTTTCAAAATACCACTAATGCCCTCAGTTATTAACGAGGTTAACTTTTGGTCATTTTAAATTACTTCGGATCATTTTAGATTATTTCGGATCATTTTCATAATAATATAAATTGGTTCAGAAAAATTATTAAAATGTCTCTACTATTATGCATAAACTAGTGATTTTAGAATACTTTTCCTGAACCAGTTTAAAATGATTCGAAATAGTTTAAATAGTAAAACTAGATTAATATGTTACTTTTAAACACTTATTTTGATGATCCAGGTTGTGGATCATATTTCATTATGCATAATATAATTTATGTGAATTTATGATGATTTTAGAATGCATTTCATTGCATATATAACCTAATAAGTGAATCAGTTTAAAATGATCCGAAGTAGTTTAAAATGATAAAAATAAATTGATATGTCAGTCTTAAACACTTATTTTGATGATCCAATTTGTGGATCATATTTCTTTATGCATAATATAATTTATGTGAATTTATGGTGAATGCTTTTCTTGAACTAGTTTAAAATGACCTCAAGTAGTTTAAAATGGTAAAAAAAAATGATATTTCACTCTTAAACACTTATTTTGATGGTTCAAGTTGTGGATCATATTTTATTATGCATAATATAATTTTTGTGAATTTATGGTAATTTTACAATATTTTTCCTAAACTAGTTTAAAACGGTCCAAAGTAGTTTAAAATGGTAAAAATAAATTAATATACCACTCTTAAACACTTATTTGAATGATAAAAGTTGCGGGTCACATTTCATTATACATAATATAATTTTTGTGAATTTATGATCATTTTATAATGCATTTTATTGCATATATGGCCTAATAAGTGAACCAATTTAAAATGACAAGAAGATAACCCCGTTAACAACTGTGAGGGCATTAGTGGTATTTTAAAAAATTGATTCGGGTTTTGAGAAAAAAATAATAGCCTTTTTTGTTTTGGGAATAAAAGTGTTTCCTATTCGATTTTAGGAAAATCACTGAATAATTAATGAGAACTACTATTTTTCTTCACCAATTGTTTGTCTTTAGAGATTCGTTTGTAGATTACTAAAGAAGAACGAGAGCACACGATAATGTTATTATCCAATGCATAACGGATCTCATGAAAAATGACATTATTTTTAATTTACATCAAATTTAATCTGAAGTTTCAAATTAACACCAATTCGTCAAGTTGCTTTTAATGAAATTGTTAGTTGCTAACGTGACATCCCAGTCAATAACTAATATATTTATTTTTAATACTCATATACACAAATCACCTGTCGAAAATAAAAAAAACACACAAAATCTTAACTCGACGACATTCATCCACATCCGAACTCTCCTACTACTTACTAATATGACTTCACAGTATGACATGGTATCCCAATCAACAACTATAGCGAGTTATCATGTCATATTATTAAGCGAATAGTAGAGGAGTTGAGATGGAAATGAATATCGGATTAAAATTTTATGTAATTTTAATTTTTAGCTACTGACTTATGTATATAAATATTAAAAATTAATATATTAATTACTTACTAAAAATATCACATCAACGATTAATGATTTTACTAACAACAATTAATGATTGTGAAATATAATTGATGTTAATTCGAAACTTAAATTAAATTTGATGCAAATTAAAAATTAAATTTGATTCGTTAATTTAGCTATAACTTTCTTTTGGTGCAAACCAACCTGATTAGCTTCAATCGGTCTACGCTTCTCGATTGCGCATGGCAGGCAAGTGAACAAGCACTTGATCTTATGATGTACTCTAACAACAAATAGAAAATTTGAAAGAGCAACAATTACCAAAGTTTTGAAGCAATGAGGCAAGACATGGCATTATTCACTTGTCATGTTACAGGAATGCAAAACATTTTTTTTTTAAAAAAAAAAGATCCTTTAAATTATATACAGAAGATACATCTTCAAGATCTCAACAGTTTTTTCCTTTCTCATTCACATAACAGCAGCCACCGCAACCAAAGCCCAGATGAAAATGAGGCTCCGCGAATTCTGATCCTGCTTAGATAGAACACAAGCCCTGCCAGAACTAGAACAAGCTTTTAAGATACAGGCGGACACCCACTTGCTCAATTATACAAGACAGTGCTCTGAATACTGGCCTTGTTTTCTCCTATGAAACAAAAAGAAGCAATGCAAAATAAGTTAACAAGCCATCGAGAGGTCCTCAAGTAAATTACAATCAAATATTTAAGTGATTAACTAAAAAAGATTGAGCTGCACACCTCAATGAAAAACTGTGACAGAAAAGCTTACTCTTGACATGTAGGAGATCCAATAATTTACTTCTTTCAAGGTGTGTACAATTCTTCAGATTCCATTGGAGAAGACCAATAATGAAGTAATGATTCTACAGTTAATCTTCGGGTTGCACTGAGCATTGAGATGAAAAATCGGCACCCATCTATTTTATATTCTTCCAGTGGATTACGGTGCCCAAAGCTCCGAACATTCACCTGCCATAGATTTAGTTCTTAAATATGTTATTTGATACTATAATCCAATGAACCAAGTGGTTCAGATTTTTGAAGTATAAAATTTACCGCAGAACTAAGCCTGTTCATATTTATCAAATGGTCCCTCCAGAAGGAATCTAATGTCTTCACAATAACTTCTCTCTGCAGTTCAATCACATAACAAAATATATTATGCAATGAACGCAAGATAGTAGGTTCATAACATAATTAATCTAAGTTAATAAAGAAATAGTTTGTACAATTGTTCAGTTTATCGTAGTTCTTAAAAATATATGCTATCAGTTTTAGGGATGGCAACGATTCAGTTAACCGCACTTTTAGGAGTTAACCGAAACTGAAACCGATTTCCAAACCCGCTAACCGAAACCAAAACCAAAACCTATATCCGAAACCGAAACCGAATTTTTCGGTTCGGATAGAACCAGTTATCTGTTTATTAACCGGTAGTAAACGAATAACTGGTTCAAAGATTTAATGGGTTATGGGTAAATGAGTAAGTGGATAAAGATAACGGGTTTCGGATTTATATATATTTAATATAAATGATGTTACTACCGATTTGAGATACCGGTTAACCGCAAAAAATCGGTAACCGAAACCGAATATATAACCGATTTCGGTTACTGGTTAACCGCGGCCCGATAATCAAAACCGAACCGGTTTTAAACAGTTTTTGGTTTTTACTATCCGAAACTGAAACCGAACTGCAAACCGAACCGGATTTTGCGGTTCGGTTAACCGCGGTTAACCGGTTTGAATTGTCATCCCTAATCAGTTTCAAGATTGGAGTGTGTTAAACAAGAAAGATTAGTTTTACAGATAAAGAATTGCAAATACATATTGGTGAAGAATAATTAAAGGAATAAAATTTAATAAAAATGTGCATTACCTCAATTTCTTGAATATACGAATCATCATAACCAGAGTCTTGTACAACTTCTAAATAAGAAGCAATTAAAAAGTCTCCAAGGTATTTGCGAAGAAGGTTAATGGTTCCTTGATATCTTCCTTTCCTACATAATTTGAACCACAAATCTAGTAAAGTTGATGCAATGATATTTGCCAAGGACAAACACTTGTTAAACAAAATCATGTTGAAATTATCATAAGGAAGTTACTTTGTAGTCTCATCAGTGCAGATACCAAGCCACCGTTTAAAAGAAGAAATTTTCATGCGGATTCCTCTGAACGTATTTGGAGGTTCAGGCAAGTTTGGAAGAGAAAAGTTTTTGATCTCCACTTCATGCAATCCATGAATTAGCTCAAGGGCTGACAGTAGCTCCTTCTCCCTGACCTCGGCAAATGATTCTACAAATTTCAATAAAATGTTTATCAAAAATCTTTCACGCAGAGTCAGTTTCAATGTAAAATCCAAAACTACCAGGCTTACCAGCCAGTACATTCCCACCAATATGAACAAATTCATCCAAGAGTTTTCCTAGACTCCAATTAATAGGATGCTTGAGAACAGAAGGAAGTCATTTAGAACAAATATATAAAATCTGTAAATCTCAAAGCTTTGTGTAGCGATTAAGATACCATACCTTATCTGAATCAGCATGTCCAAGGACAATTTCATCAACTACAGCTTGCATGTACCTAAAATAATCTAAGCTGTTTAACACCCTTGAGGGATAAGTTGATAATCAAGAGAAAAATAAATGTTCAGACTTATCTTTAAAATGAGATCTACTTCATGTGCATGTCTGCTTCAAATCCAATATGAAATTCAGAAACAAAAGATGCAAACATCAAACCATGTAGACATCAGGAAACAAAAAGAAAACAATTTTTCATTAACAATAAACACATTAAAGCAGGATTATGACTGCTTGAACAATTCATTGTCAGTTTGTCAAGGATGGTATGGAAAGGTTGCAATTCTAATGCAATGTACACTTATTTTCTACTGTTAGAAAATCAGCCAAATCTATGGTTGAGAGTGGGCCACCTGCAGAACTTCACGCTCCAAATGTGGATCCTGGGCGTGAAGAAGGAGGAGGAGGGGGGGGGTGTTAAAGTCTCATATTGGTTGAGGAGCTAGCTTTTGGGGTGGAATTAGGTCCAAGGTTGATTTTCTAACATGGTATTAGAGCCAAACCTAGAGCTAGGTCCCACATTGGTTGAGGTTATGGTCAAAATAGTCTTTAAATAGTTTGGACAATCCTCTCCTCATGAGCTAGCTTTTACGGTGGAATTAGGCCCACTAATTTCTAACATGGTATCAAAGCCAGACCTATGGTTTCCATGCTCCAGATGTGTATCGTGAGCGTGAGGGGGTATGTTAAAGTCTCACATTGCTTGAAATTGTGGTCTTGATAGCCTTTAAATAAATTGGGCAATCCTCTCCTGAGTTAGTTTTTGGAGTGGAGTTAGGTCCAAGACTGATTTTCTAACGTCTACTAAGCCAAATTACATGTTCCTTTGTCACGTTTTTCACTTCTCATTCTCCTCTCAAAAAATATGGACCAATAAAGGACAAAAGCACAAAACCTCAAATTTGCACAAACTTGGACTTTCATGTAACTTATAGATCTCCAGATTGTTAATCCATTCATTTAGAACTCCAATATTTATGCAATTTCCCTATTTGAGTGATCATATGCTATTCCTCTTACATTAAACTATCAAATTGCTTCCACTAAATTCCTGTCTCTAATAGGGATGGCAACGGTTCAGTTAACAACATTTTTTATGGATAACCGAAACTATTTACAAAACTACAATCCAAAACAAAAACGCGATCCTAAAACCGTTTAACTGTCAAATATCCGACGGTTAACTATTCAACGGTTAACTGAATTGGCTTAATTAACTAATTATTAAACGGTTAACCAATTGCGGTTAACCAATTGCTAAACGGATAACTGTTACTAAGAAAATAAAATAAAACATTTATAAGTATATATGTATATTGTATAATAAATCTATAACCGGCTTCAGTTATCCGCGAATCGATAACCAAAACCGAACTGAATTGAATTAAATTGGTTTTTTGAATTCATTAGCCGAAACCAAAATTGAACTACAAAATCACTATTGAAACTAAATTTTGCTGTTCAGTTTACCAGAGGGTGACTTTGGTGTAATGATAAAGTTACCCCACTTGTAACCTGGAGGTCATCGGTTCGAGCCAAGGAAACAACCTCTGTGTAAAAAAGCAAGGGGGAAGCTGCATACATCAACCCTCCCTAGAACCCACAATAGTGGGATTGCTTCGTGCACTGGATCACCCTTTTAGTTAATTAGTTTACTATGATTAACCGGTTTCAATTATCATCCCTAGTCTCTAAACTACAAGGTGACAAAGTCCGAAAGCGCTAAATAACAAGGGGGTGTAAAGTGTAATTTCTCCTGCTTTTGTCACATCACTTGTACTTTTTGATTTTACTTTATTTACACAATACAACTCTTCTCACTCATTTGAATTTAGAGATATCAGAGTGATAGAGATGAAGATTCTTGCACATCTTTTCTTTTGATGGATAGAATAGAAAACAAATAGAGGACATATAACTTAATTTAGAGAAAACTTAGTCTATAATATCTTCTAATTCCTAAGAAGCAGGCTTGCTATCATTGTCAGCTGCTAAATCAATTTAGAGAGATAAAATTTTCATGTAAATATAAAGAACTCAAATCCCAGATAATGCTATAGGCATAGATAGGCTGTCATGGAAAAGCATTCTTTTTTGTTTTGATTTCAGCAATATGAGAAAGGAAAAATAAACTAATAGAATGCAAGGGAGGTCTCACAATAGCATGGCACTATAACATAGTATCAGAATGATAGGAGGAAAAAAAGCTAAATAGGTTAGTGCCATCCATGTCACATTTAAACAAACCCTACAAGATAATATGCTTTAGTTAAATTTTTACTAACATCTATAAAGAAGTAAAAAAGATGAATGGATGTGACTATATGAGGATGAGCTTTGCAGTTGAAAAACAAACAGATATGCTTCAAAATCGTGTCAATATAATGGTTACCAGAGAGAAGAAATTGGATTTTGAAACTCACTGGAATACTTGTTCACAGCAGCTTTCAGAGTCACCAGCTAATATTAATTGTCTGAGGTTATACACATGCTTCCTCTGGACCTATCAAGTCAACATATCTTTGATTAAAATAATCAAACAAGAAAGGAAAGTTTAAAGGTCTAAAACAAGCCAAAAATATGGGATGCTGATAATAGCTTTTCTAGAAAACAACACAACTGACACATTTACTCTAGAATTCAACGAAATTCGAAATTCAAGCAATTTGTTTAGAATAGAGAAGCTTGTGTGGGTTAAAAATCATAAAGTCAAACACATAGGAATTTGGCATGAAAAAACTTTTAAAACTTACGAACTTGAATATACATTAAACAAATACAGACTTATATAAGTTTCATGAACCATGTTATTGTTTATTGCCATTTTAACTGTTGTGTATCAAGGTTCTAAATATTTGTTGAACACCGTTTTTGACCACCTGTAGGACAGAAAGTAACATAGATAGCAAGAGACATACTGATATGCACCAACTGGTGCCCTGGTAAAAATAAGGAAAAAATGGTCTACCAAGTCGTAACAACTAAGGTGCTGTATGGTCCACCATAGAGCCAATAAATATCATTCTGACTCATTCTAGACCATGTTTTCTATGAACAAGTGTTAAAGTCCCACATTGGTTGAGGTTGTGATCTAGATAGCCTTTAAATAGATTGGACAATCCTCCCCCTCATAGCTAGCTTTTGAGGTGGAGTTAGGTCCAATGCTGATTTCTAACATGGTATCATAGCCAAACCTATGGTTGAGAGTGGGCCACCTGCAGAACTTCACACTTAAGATGTGGATCCTCGGCGTGAGGGGGGTGTGTTAAAGTCCCACATTAGTTGAGGTTGTGGTCTAGATAGCCTTTAAATAGATTGGACAATCCTCCCCTTATGAGCTAGCTTTTGGGGTGGAGTTAGGTCCAATGCTGATTTCTAACAAGAAGTTTATTGACAAAAGAGGCTTTAGAGTGACCTTTAAGATTTTTGGTAGAGTCATAACTATCCCAAAACTTAAACACCCAGGAATTTTTTTCTGAAGACTCCCATGACATGATCACCTATCTCAAGAGTACAAGTTGTTAAGAAAGAATTCACTTTATACTTTTAAGTTTTAACATTACCCCTCATGTGTAGGCAGGCGTATTACACTGGATTGCCCCCAAGCCAAAAACATTGGAATTATTCAACTTAAATGGGTATGTCTACTAATGGATGTTGGCAAAGTTCAAAAGGAGACCTCCTTTCATATCATGTCAAGTTTGATCAGGTAATCAGTTATCCATAAGCTTAAGCTGTTACGAAATGGCTCAATCTATTATACTCTTAACAAAGACACTCAAAAAAGTTGTACTAGGAAATTAAGTCTCTTGTTCATCCTCGTTGTTGGTTGCAGTATCAACATTTATCTACAGCAACTTTATGGTACCAGTTTATGTGTTTCAGCATAGCTTATCAAATTTTCAGAAGCATTAAAGAAACACACAGAGATCATGGTACTGGTCTATGGCTTCATCTCATCATGTTGTTATACACACAAAACAGAACTTATATATTTTCAAATTCTTATTCATTCCAGATGAGCTGGAACATTTTTAACTAAACATACGTTGTTGTTGTAAGCATGACGTAAAAAAGATGGAAGGACAAATCACTAACAAAAAAGATAACCTATTTGATGTCATTTGTGCAATTCAAGTTCTCAAACCCCATGTTTGAACTTTGAAGCATGAGAACATTACGTTGTTCAGACATTAGAAAGCTAGTTGTATATTTGACTATGACATATTATCCATTTTAGTACAATGCAAAGAAAAATATTCTCACTTAATCTATCAAGGAGTTCAGCATAAAAAACAATAGTATTAACAGATGAAGATGATCTGTAACTTTATATATAACCATATTACAGGTAAAATAATTTTAAAAGACTAAAATTCCAATACCTCCAGGACTTCATCAAATTCCACAAGACTCTTCCTTATGCCAAAGAAGTATTTTTCAGCATTTATTTGAAGGCCCAAAAGCTGAGCAAATTAGTAGCAATATCAGGAAAAGATCAAGCTACTTAGTAATATCATGCCAAAAAAGAACATGACAAGATAGTGAACATCCAAGAAGACCTGTTTTACAATAGTCTGACCCTCAATTGGTATATCTTCGTTGTTTGTTATCTTAGATATGAGTTTCACAGCCCACTCAGTATCAAAATTGAACTTCTGAAACATCTCATCCTGTAAGCTATTCCAATAAATTATAACATAGTTACTAGATGTAATGAAAAAAGGGTACAGAATTAGACAGATTTAGCATATTTTTTCAAAATTTAGTTCTACCCGAAGCATTTCAACATAAGCATATTAAGCAAGCAAAGGTACCTGATTATACCTTTTCTTTTAAAATGAAATTGCAACTAAAGCTAATACGATTGTCTAATATAAGAATTGATTCTAAGTTCTAACTAGATTTGGCACAAAATTTTAGATACAACCATGGCTTAAAATATCATATTATCATTCTACGCTGCTTGATGGGGGCCATATGTGGACCAACCAATACTAGAAAGACCCACTTGTATCATGTCATACTTTCATACAAGTCTTGTATATACATTTTTTGGAAGTACCTGATAGTGTTCTTATGGATACCATGGGACCATACCAGTCCATGAGTTATAGGTAACCAACTAGTTTGAGCCCTGCATACAATGACCTCCCGTATCCTACCTTGCTAAGCCTTTTCATTGTGCTGACTGTTATAGTAAATTAGATTATCTCAAGGTATGAAAGAATTAAACTAAGTGCAATTCTTTAAAGAATTATCTGCGAATGCGTTTGTATCAGTTTTTTTCTAGTAATCTTTGACTGGTCCATCTTACATCCCTATCGCAGTGACTAAAACTAAGTGCAATTAATTATCTCTCCACTTTAATCATCCTACTCAACACAATAGAATACCTTCAATTGTCACAAGTATGTGTTTTGTTCAGTTTTTCTAGTAAACTCACTGGTCCATCATAACATCCTTATTAGTTATTTAAGTGACCGACAATTTTGTATATGATTTTTCTAGTAAACTCACTGGTCCATCATATGATTTTTCTTAACTAACTAATTTATTAATTAATGAAGCATAATTGTAGAAAACTAAGTTCAAGTCACATCACATAAAGTCATAAATAACTTATTTGGTTGCAAGGGTAAGGCTCCATATATTGACCCTCCCTAGACCTTGGTGGGAGCCTCGTGCACTGGATCATCTTTTTTGAGAATGCATAATTGTACTACAAATCTACAACAATCCTATATTTTCATTTTAATTTAGAAGTGGAGAGATGATTAAACAACACCTTTACTCCCCTCTCCACTTTAATAATCTTTTTCAACATTATAAATTGTGTTCTTCCTAGATAGACCTATGAATCTAAACATGTTAATATTATCCTGTAGCTTCTTGTTTTATTTGTTCAAATTGTACCCTTAATTCCTCTCTATTTTAGCTAAGGTTGCCATTCATATGATGGGCCTCAATTATATTTGGTCATAAACATTAGTTTCCAGGGCATCTCTTCATTCAAGTTTACAATCTATCAGAGCTGAACCATCACCAGCCAGATCTGATCAACATCTCTGGCAAATAAGATGCCATGAAATCCTATTCTAATATGCTAGTGACAAGTTTGGGGATCACCAATTACATTATACCAAAGGTAGCTTGATCCAGATAAGCTGATATGATCCTACAAGAAATGTTTATTGTTAACAAAAAGTACCTGACCATAAACCTTGTTGATCCAGGGTCACCTTGTCTTCCTGCTCTACCGCGAAGCTTAAAAAAGAAAATGATTGTCAAAATCAAAATAATTAACCTTAATGAAGCATTTCTAGGTTTCACTATGTCATGCAATGTCAAGTGCAAAAAGAATGGTAATGAATGCACACAAAATGTCTAAATTGGTACAAACTTGAATCTTAGTTCTCCTAACTTCTAAGAAAATCTTATTATGATTTATTGACATCAAGAAGACAAAATAGTACAGTGACAAGTTCCAAAAAGTTTAAACGCATACAGTAATATAACAATGGTAAAATAATAATGCAATCAAAGGTGTTAGTTTTTTCCTTTTTTGTTTTTCCTTAGAGAACAATGCTAAACAATCCTGTCTTTGAATAAGGCTCTGAGCCAAAGGTCATATATTATCATTGTAATGAATTGTTAAGAACATAGATTTATGTTTCATCTAATGGCTTAAGCTTCTAGAAGGATTGGCATTCACGAAAATATTAAGATGGTATAGCGTAGGTTCAATGTTCACATTTTGTGTTCAGGCCACACCGCCACACATTAAAATTTGTATACTCCTAGGTAAATCAAGTTCCACTTTGTTCCGCTTGGATCAATCCTATCCACCCACCAACAAGAGAATTGGACTGTGAATATAAATTGATAGATCATGACACATCTAATGGCTTAAATCTCTAAATGGATTGGCATTGATAAAAAGTTAAAAATGAACTGTTGGTTATTCTCTTTAGCTACACGAGATGGGCTTTTTTTCATTTTGTACCTAAAATCAAGTGTACCTTCATGATGACAAAGAGACAAACTCAAAAGTAGGACAACACTTTGAAACTCGGATGACAATATAACTAATGACAATGAAAATGAAACATTGGATGAGTTGAAACTTGCATGACTAGAAATAATATATTGCTTGTTCCACGATAAATGACAAGGAATTTTTGAGAGATGCATAGAGAGAAGCAATAATCTGCTTAGAAGTGCACAAAGAGGCAATGGCCTGTAAAGAGGTGCATTGAGAGGCAAGGTCTTGCTCGGAGCTGTGCATGATAGAGGCAATATCTCATGTAGAGGTGCATTAAGAGAAGCAAGGACTGCCCAAAAGGTGAATAGAAAGAAGCAAGATCCTACAGAGAGGTGAACAGGCAAGAGACCAGTGTTTGAAGTATCACCCTGTATCAGCGACCGCAGGGCATACTGTACCTGTTCAAGAGTGAACAAGTAGCTCGTTCATTGTCCGACCAGTTTCTTTTCATTTTTTATTTTGACGTTTCTGTGTAAAACAATATTAACATCACATAAGACATTTGTATTCAATCTCCTCTTTAAATAATTTTAAATGATTTTAATGCAAATTTAAATCAAAGGTAATTGTTTCATATTTTTTTTATTACCAAGATGGGTGGTTTGATACACCCGAGGTTCCAGACCCATGTGAAGACCCATACTTCAGATAAGGTCCTACGTAGGGCCGAAATGCAAGCTAGAGATGTGTGGTTGTGTAATGGAACGTATGAACTGAGAATGTGGCGCTTAGAATAGTACACACTACACAGCCTGTTGTGGATGTTGTGCTGAGAGTAAGGTTTAAAATCTCGGTCGGTACGGTACGGTAAGTCCGGTATTTACCGGTTTTTTAGGTTTCCGGTATACGATATACCCGGTATTTGAAAAAACCGGGTATATTGTGTATACCGGGCGGTATATGGCGGTATACCGCCCGGTATGGGCGGTATATGGTGGTATGTCACGAAAAAAAAAAAAAAAACCCGGCCGGTATGCATTTTCATACCGGTCCGTACCGTGTGTCGGTACGGTACGGTACCGGTATATACCGGTACCGGCCGGTGACCGAAACCGGTACCGGTACCGAGATTTTAAACCATGGCTGAGAGTAGTGTTTGCAGTGCTACATATGGACTCTAATGACAAAGATTTTTACAAATATGATGTTAAAGACCAACCATTACTGGATAAACCTGGATTCCATTTGAACATGGCAAATGGAAGAAGACTTATGAAAGAAGAGAAATAAGGAATTCAGATTTCAGTATTTCAATTTTTGTTGCTGATTCATTCTTTCTTATTACATTTTCACTTTTTTACTCTTCTGGGCAAGATAAGCCTCGTTCATCATGAGCCCCTATTCCTTCCCCTGATTGAGATCGTCCAGGCCTGGGAGTTTCAGATTCATGTACTATCAATTCCAGGCGATTAGATATCTCCCTATAGCTGTCTCTCCAAATTTCCCTTTCTATTTGAAGTGTTGCTTGATCCTCTTCATATTTTTGCATCATCTCCCGCTGACTAACCCTCAATAATTCCCTCTCCATTCTGGCCGTATCTTGATCCTCTTCATACCGGCACAGGAAATCCTGGAATCTTTTAAAGAAGGCTTCTGCCATCTCCCCTTTTAAAGAAGGCTTCTTTCCCTTCTCAATTATCCTCAAGGAACTCCCTGCTGGAATCCTTTCGGCCTTTCCCTTGACCAAAATCGCATCTACTAAGGGCGGTGATTTCACCAATCTGTGTTCCTTGTCAGCTGGAGTAGGCAGCAGCCGACCTTCTCCTGCAACTTGAGACCTAGCAGAGAGATGAACGAGGCTTATCTTGCCCATATTTATCTCAACAACATTATTTCTTCCTTAATATTCTCAACACGACTATTATAAAATTAACAAATTAGCAAATTAATAGTTCTAAGTAGATTCTTTCGGGATTTATGAGATTATAGGAACTTACTTGATTATCTATTCGGCGAGACTCGTGTAATGCTGTCCCAATCACATGAAGCCCACCTAACGTTTTCACTTCAAGCCCCTCATTATAACAATGTTTTTCACAATCTTTTAGAACAGTAAGATAAGCAAGCGCTATTGCAGTACTAAGGGGATAAATCTCTGGATCTTCAGCCAACTGTTTTTTTAGTTCTTCTATTCCAAGTGATTGGCTCATCTGTATGGACTCTGCAATAACGGACTTCGCCTTCTTATATGACCAATCATTTCTCTTGCTTTTACACAAATGCTTTGCTGAAGGATATATTCACATAATAAGTATACAATTTTGTCTAAATAAACTTATAATATTCTTTGGCAGCAGAAATATACTCTTCAAGTGACACAATAAAACCAAATACTGACCCATAACTGCAGCCTTTGCAACCAAAGCTAAGGATGAGGGTCCAATTCTTATCTTTGAGAAACCCTACATCAAATGTTGAAGAAAACATTACGAAATACAAACAAACATATAAGAATTATCGTCATATTAGATAAGTTGTATGAGAAAGGAGACTCAGCAAGCACCTTCTGGGAAATTTGCACCGCCTCAGTTTTAACACCAGGTGTCTCTTGTGCCATAAAAGGGAGCAAGTTATCCTCTATAATTTCTTTTGCGAGCATCTTAACCCAACAAAAATAAAAAGTCACAAGTCATAAAAGTCAAATCTTTACAATTAAATAATAAGTACCCAGCAATCAAGATTTGAAGACTTGGCATAGGTACCCTATTGGTCATAGATGGGAACAGTATGGTACTGGTGTATTAGGCAATATATCAAGTTGTACCATCTGATACAGATCAAAAAAATTTCCTCAAAGCAATCTGTATAGTCTAGTATTGGTCCTTTTATCAACTAACACCAGTATGTGCTGCTAGTATGTGGCAATACAGAACCAGAATCTAAAGATTGCTAACAATATTAATCAACAGAGATATACCCTCCTGCACAATTGGGTGATAGAGAACTTCATAACTAGCACAAAGAAAGCAATCAAACAACCATCAATCACAAGATCATACATATGTGTCTTCAATCTCAATTGACAATATACAAACCAAAATTTATAGACTAAGCATACCTTTGGGTTACCACCGAGAATGATATCCGTGCCTCTGCCTGCCATGTTGGTAGATATAGTAATTGCATATTTTCTACCTGCTTGGGCAACAACTTCAGCCTCCCTTGCAGCATACTGCACAATAACTAGAAATATGAAGGTATGATGCTGAAGTAGCAGCATAAACAGAAAATTCTGCTGAAGCTTTAGCAAAAACAAGTTAAATTTTGAAACCTTTGGCCTTGCATTGAGGACATTATGAGGAATATTTCGGTCCTTAAGAAGATCAGACAAATATTCAGAATTCTCGACACTGCAAGAAGAGAATATGACTAATGCAGTTATGTTTTTAAAAATTATGCAATCGTAAATAGCGATAACAAAAGAGCATAGAACTTCCTCAGTAAGTAATTAATCTACATTTTGACTGTTTATAATATAACTAAGAAATCATTGCTTCATTTTAATGAAACCATAATCATTAATGAAGTAAAATATGAATGTCTCTACCTATCACAAGTTTAATCTTCTCTACTATGTGATCTAATCATTAATGAAATAATAGCAAGTCCTTTGAGACAATCTAAAGTACTGACCCCAATCATGACGTGTAACTAAAATCGAGGGATGGTAATGGGGCAAGGCAGTATTGGGGATCACCTTGCCCATCCCTAACGCATGTTAGATACAATGTGGGTTGAGAGACTTGAGATAGGCAAAAAATAAGTTCCTCTATTCACCCATCTCCGCCGAGAGCAGCAATCAGGGCAAGACAATCAAGACAGGAAATGGACAAGAGATGGATTGTTGTTGATTTTATGTGCAACATTTAAAGATTATGTCTATAAGTGACATCAATTGAATTAAGTTAGGTGAAATATGAGAAAAAAAATTAAGTGAAGTGGGATGGGCTAGTTCAATCCCATCCTGAATTATGTAAATAGGGCAGGGAAGGGCAATCAGAAACAAGGCAGGGTCGGTGTGGGTTACCACTGGCCAAATCAAAATTGTTAATTTCCTGCAGGATAAAATATAAGAAATGTATTAATCATGGAAAATTATGTATATCCACATACTGCATAGAATGAAGGATAATTGTCTAACATCACACCACATAAGCATGTTCAAAGAAGAATTATAGATGCGGTGATTATATTTGAACCCATACCACATGAATTGGGCCACTGGGGGTACACCATTGGTTCAAGCTCGCCATACGGTCCATAACAACCTATATGGGCATGATTTCAATGGCTAGTTTAGCTGCCCTTTTGACTTTTAGCGGCTGAATAGGCCTATCTAAGGTCCCTAACCTCTTAACTAATCACCAATTCAATCTCTCAGCTCTCTTAGATTCACACACACTCCCTCTCTCTTTGTACTCTAGCCGAAGCCTCCTCCTCAGATAAAGATGTCTCTGACAAGTGACAACCACTAGTTTTCACAACCAGATGTGCTCCGACCGGGTTGGACTGGATCTACAATCTCTCTTGTGTGGTTCAGTACAAAGACAAGATCGACAATTGAACTGGTTCGTTCTCTGTGACCCAATAAGTTTTTTGACAACGTCGAGTTTGGTTGACCTGGTTGGAAATTTGTAATTTGGTAAAAGTTCATAATATTTTCCCACTGCTAATATTCATACCTTGCTCTCCTAAACAACAAAGTAGAACTCTATTGCCAAGCTGCAATCTCTTTGTTAGTACTACTTAAACAAAATAGTATGTATATTCAAAAACTAGCTTGAGATTCAAACGTGAGAAATAAAATAATTTGTTTAAATATTTGACTTCCACTATAATTGTCACTAAATTGCAATTAGAAATATTTGAGAATAATTATTCAAAAATATAATAATATCATTTGCTATTGTATTATTTGAGAAGTAATTTTATTACCTCGGTTTTTTATTTTTATATAATTCAAATTAGTATTATATTTTCCCTATCTTTTACATATTATGTTTATTAAATATATTTAATGAATATGTAGTTCAACTGGAGAACTAGTGATCCAACTGATCAACTAAGATGATTCTCAATCTAGTTCTGATAACTATGCAGTATTGTGCTCAATACTAGCTCGAGCATAGATGGATAGGTCCTGGAGCAAGATTTTAAACCACATCTCAATAACGTTCTAAACATTTATAGTAAAGAAACAACAAAATGGCATATACAATCATTAAAGGTTAAAGTCAAAGGTGACAACTAATATCAAAGCCACTGGAGAAATAGAACTTGCGAATCATGGTTCAGAGACAAGACTCCTCTACAAAATGGCCAAAAACTTTTTTCATAAATACAACTCTACATCTTAGATAATTTTGGATCTGATAAGTATGCCATAAAAATCAAAATGCAATTTCTAACAAACATAATCATCGATTAGGAGTATTCCTAAAGTGATATGCATTGACAACATTCTCTATTTCTTGCATTTACTTTCCTGTTGTAAAGCAGATAAGCAGCCATGCCACCTATGAGAATCAGATACTGCTGTTAAATTCAAAACTGTACCTTGTTGTTCCAACTAATACAGGGCGACCCAATTGAAACATTGATTCTACTTCTGCCCGCACATATTCCCATTTCCCACGTGCAGTCTGGAGCAAACAGTGCCATTTAAATAACATGTTCTACCATAAGGATAAAAAAATTATTTTGCCTAATGTATATGAGATGCCTTACTGCAAAAGCTTGGATAGGTAAGTCACGTCGAATATTTGGTAAATTTGTAGGGACCTCAATAACTGGCATGTGAAACATTTTTAAGAATTCTTTTTCCTGCAGATGCCAATAACACAAAAAGCAGGTTCAGATGGTATCCACAAGAATATTGAATTAGAAGCTAGTGCAATAGAACTCATACTTCAGTTTTAGCAGTTCCTGTCATCCCTGAAAGCTTAGGATATAGCTTAAAGAGTGACTGATAAGTTATCTGAGCTACAACAACAGAATCAGCCTGGAACCACCAGAATTAGTCATTGAACCATTATCTTTAGCAGAAACAGACATGCCCATCTTTTGCTTTTCTATTTGACATTCTATGATTCTACAAGTGAAGAAAGTACCTGGATTTTCAGCCCCTCTTTTGCCTCTACTGCTTGGTGAATACCCTCAGACCATCTCCTTTTCTCTTCAACTCTCCCTGTAAGCTGGACCAATTTCTTAGCTTTAATTTTGATAGCATTAACAGCCCATGTAGTTGGTACAATAAATTAATAAATAATAGAAGGCAAGCATTGACCAATTATGAGATTATAAGTCCTGACAAAAAAGGCTTCTAAAACAGTGCTTGTCCATATGAATAATCAACTCAAATTCCCATCTGAATTCTACACTCCTAAGCAATATATATAAATAGTTTTGGGACTTAAGTTGTTTACTGCTTGAGAAACAAGACAATGAATGACCAATCTAGCTTTGAGAAGAAAATTGTTATAAAACCAGGTTTGACTACAACCTCATCCCCATTCCTGAGTATAAAAGATCACTTACTGATCTCTGACAAAGAAACATGAACCCTACCCCTATTCTACAGTCATACTGAATGACAGTAATGTATCATGAGATGCTTTTGGCCACCAATTGTACATTATGGCAGCAGTAAAAAAAAAAACACTGCTATAAAAGTATCATGTAAAGTATGGATGTTAGCACAGTGAAAAATAATAAACATTGCTGATAGGATCAGAAGTTATAAGGGAAAATAAAATTTTTAACGACAATCAATATTATGAAAGGTAGAAGTTTGTGCCTTAGAGACTATTTGATGATGCAGTGCAAATGCGCATTCTTAAGAAAACGCCCAGATTTTGGGTTGTTTCCTTGGTTGTGTATGTTCCTCTTAATTTCTTTTCGTTATCTAACATTTTCTTAGTTTGTATTTCTTGTCTTGCAAGACAAGTGGTCTGGGTCTTTTAATATATAGCCATGTGGCCTTGGAATTCCGAAATTGAGAATACACTTTTTATTTCCTGTATATTTCGCTCCTCTCCTCTGCTCCTCCAAGTTCTGCATTACTTATTGTTCTACAAAATGCATACTAGATCTTCTCCATTGTTTCTTATATTGATATCATTATAAAGACATTATATTTTCATTCAACCCAACTATCCAGGAATATTTAAAAGCATATTTCCATATAATATATATAGAAATTTATTGTTGGAGTGATTGGAATGGGACATTTTGTTAGAAAAAGAAAATTCAGTTGAAGCTCACAATAATCAGGAACATACAGCATTTGGATACAAATGTTGTTCATGAATTTTGAACGCATACCTCATTTATTATCAATGCTTTCCCATTTCTGACGATGTATTGAACATCTCTGCGGTAGAACTCTTTGGCCTTCAAAGCATTCATTAGAAACCTACAAATTGCACTATATTACTCAAAGCATTTATAAGACAACAACTGACGTATGCAGAAGCAACAATGTTTCTTGGGTAAACTACACTCTCACTCCCTCTACTCCATCCTTAGTACACTCTTGTCCCCTTTACTTTTAAAAATAAGAATATCATGCCCTCAACTATGAGTCATTAATCCTCTTGATTATTTTACTAATAAATCTCGCCATGTCATCGTAAGTTGATGATGTTGATTATTTTATATTTTTAATGGTAAAAATATATAATTTTATAAAAATTATTAAAGCCCAATGCAATGCTAAAATTATTTATATTAATTTTAATTTTTTACATTAAAAATATTTGATTAAAAAAACATAAAATAATCTGCATCATTAACTTATAATAACATGAAGATATTTATTATTAAAATAACCAAGGAGGTTTGATAACTCATAATTGAGGGGTGGTATTGTTATTTTCAAAAATAGTGAGGGTGGAAGTGTAATAAGGGTAAACTAGAGGGGGTGAGAGTGTGATTCACTACCCATATTTTGTTATATATATTATGCAATGTTTTAAAATCCGAAAAAAAAAAATCATACCCAAACCTCATGCCAATCCCAGTCTAATTCAATCTTTAGATAAGTTAAGCAATTGAACCAATCAATTTTTTGCTAAATCGAGTTGAGCCACCGCTTTTTAACAGGTTCAATCTAACTAAAAAAAGATTTTTCATTCAAGTTGGCGTAAAATTAGTTTTCAATTTTAAGCATATGTGATTAGTAACTTGTGTTTAAATTAGCACAATAAATGTGCTTAAAATAAGTGCTTGTAAGTATGAAATCCAAGTCTTTGGGGACTCCTAGATAATAGTTTGTGAAACATTGCATGTGGGACTTAAGATTTAAGATATTAAACTCATACAAACAGCAACAAAGAATAAAGACTTATGATCATGAAACTAATAAAATTATCCTAGTCAGATTAATTGGTATATGGTCCAATCGTAAGAGCAAAGGTCATAAGTCCTACCATGAGCATCTTAAAATTTATGAATTTTTTAATATTCATCATATACTTTTCTTCATATATTTGCACTATTTATTTTGTTATTGCCAATCAAATGGACTGAACAGGATATGTATTACTTAGGAAAATAATATTTAAATATTTACCATATAAGTAATATTGAATACTTAAAAAATAAAATCATTTATCATACATACATATTTTATAATTTTTTTCAAAAGAACAATGATCCAACCAATTGACTTACTAGCCTGACTAGTGAACCAGTGAATTGGAGCTAGACCAAGTGGATTATTGATCCGGTTTTTGAAACATTGTAGTTATTTCATCATTGTCATTATGAACCTAAAGAAGAGCAATATTGCACATGACAATAATTTCCATCAAATGTCAATTTATTCTTCATCTTATAAATAAAAACTAAAGAATGTCAATCCAATTATTTGCATTTTTTACTAGATACAATGCTAGTTTTGACTTTACCCCAACCATTTTCTCTCTTCCTCGAGCTCTGATTCTCTGTAGGGGGCTTATTTGAATGCATGGCAACCAAACTTATCAATGTCCAAAAGAATATGAGAAATAAACTTAAAGGCACCTTGCCCATGGATCTTTGTCATCCCACAAGTCATTTGTTTCAAGAACCATCTCAGCAAGAGCAACTCCTTCCTCGGTCAAATCCACAGAATTGTCTTTTAACTCGGTATTGTAGTGCTGCAGAAGAAAGCTATTCCCATTATGGCAACCTTCAGTTGGAAAACTAAAAATATAAGAACATACAAAGCCTCGTTCAAGCAGCTCAGCAACTTTGGCAGCAACTGGGTATCTCGCAGCATCTTTCCTATCCTAACAGTGAAACATAATAAATTGATCTTTAAGTTTTTTTTCTAAATTTAAATTGCATATTAGTAAAAGTGAAATATCAAATACATAGGGAAAGATCAATGCAGCAATTACCTCACCACTGATTAATAATGGGTTTCTTCCCTCATCAATAAGAACAGAGTCAACTTCATCAACAATTGCATAATGAAATGGCCTTGGCCTATTTCACATAATGCACGTAACACTGTTATTTGTTAAAATAAATGAACGAAAAAAGAATTTAAGTACAAACGCACCATCTCATAACTAGTTGCCTTTTATTTCCTGAAAGATTGTCACGGAGATAGTCAAATCCTAGTTCCTGAAGAACAGATAATGATTGTAAATTAAAAATAAATATGGAAAATTAGTTGCTTCAGAGAGACTACAAATAGAATCTTTGAAGTGGCAAGTTCTATATGAAAAGTTAATAACAGTAGCAATATGGATGTCATAAACAGTGACAACCACCTCCTCGAAATATTCAAACAAACAAAAAGAAAAAACAAAAAAAAATGATCAGGACTTTACTGAATTATTAGTATATGTAATGTCGCAACTATAGTTGGATCTCCTTTCATCTGCCTTCATTCCGGCCTACAGAAAATTGAAGTAGAGTCAAGAGTATATGTTTATTGTACATAACTAAAGGTCGCACACTTAGAATAAGAAATACCTGTATGAGACCCACAGAAAGGCCAAGGAATCGATGAATGCTGCCCATCCACTCAGCATCCCTCTGGGCCAAGTAGTCATTAACAGTCACCACTGTGGAAACCAAAAGCGTAATTTCAAGGGAAACAGTAATTACATACTAATAAATGGAGCCAGATATTCTGTAGAAAAAGTATCTTGTATATGTCCTAGTCAAAACAAAACTTGAACACGGCCTCAGCACTGACACATTAAAGGAACCACCTAATATATTTCAAGTTTGAACAGCATTTTAGAATTGTTGTTTTTTCCTACTTATCTATGAGCATTTCTATTTGATTAAAACTATAAGATATTGGTGCAATAATTATGAGAGTAAGGTGGAAAGGAAGTCTGAAGAAAAGGACTTTTTAGACACATGCATCTTTTGAAATTTAAGATTAAGAAGTATATTTAAACAATATAGAAAATAAGCAAAAATGTTGTTGAATGCAACAGTTTTAACTTCTGCAGATTATAGTAACATTTTTCTTGTTGAAATAAACTGAAGTTATATAAAACAGAGAGAAAGTATATCTCAGGCTTATACTCATTTAGGTAACCTAGCTACTCTAAGAATAATTTACAAGCCAATACAGGTTACTGGCACAGTGAATCTGGCCATCTAAAACTGTTATGTTAAACAGCAGAAGAACCTCGGTAGCAGCTTCATCCAAACATGAAAAATATGAAAGCAAATGGATCACTGATCATCATTCTGCCATACAAACTGATGCAAGAGAAAATTGTAAGGTGCAAAAATAGCTAGAAGTTAAGTAACCATACCATGAACTCCATTTCCCGTGAGTGCATTTAAATAAGCAGGAAGTGTGGAAACGAGTGTCTTCCCTTCACCAGTCTTCATCTCTGCTATGCACCCATCATGGAGCACTGCTCCACCAATAATCTAACAGCATTGGAAGAACCAAAATCAAAGCTTCATTTTTTTCGAATTAGCTCTCTAAACCTTGGGAAAAATATATTTTTTAGAGGATAAAAGATTGCATACCTGAACATCAAAATGGCGCATACCAAGCTTTCTTCTGGCAGCTTCACGAACAACAGCAAATGCCTCTGCAGTTAACTAAAATCATTCAACTAAAAACTTCTAAGTTGGGGATTTAAAACACAGAAGAAAACAAGGAAACGAAATAAAATATATCAAAACTAACAACAGATACTAAAAATGAAGAAAAAAGCTGTGGAATAACCAACCTGCTTGTATATCAGCAAGAGTTTCTCCTTGGCTCAACCGCTGGCGGAATTCAGCGGTCTTCCCTCTGAGCTGAAAAATTAAGAAATTCGAATAAAATTTGATCTTTTACAGTTTCGTCATCTTTTCATCCTTTTTTTTTTTGCATAAAACGGAGAACCTGCTCATCGGAAAGACTTAGCATCTGAGGCTCAAGGGCATTAACCGAACTAACGAGCCGATAGTAATCGCCGACGACCCAACTGTTCAGGCTCCATAATTCCTTCCACTTGGCAACCTTCAAGTGCCCCACCGTCTCCTGCAACCGAAGAGGAAATCGTCACCTCACCCAGCCACGGGCGAGCGCTCGATGTGGATTCAAGAAAAGTTCGCACCTTTATCGATTCTGCGATGGGCTTGGGCGAAGCGCTCGCCGAGTAAGCGGTGCAAAGAGCCGGAGACACGACGGACCGCCGCTTCTTGAGACGGCAAGAGGCAGAACGAGCGTGGCAGGGAGTGGGGAAGAGAGAGGGTGTGGAGGGGAACAAGACGAGGGAGAGCGGAGGGCAGGAAGGGAGAGAGACGAAGGAAGCCATGGGAGAAGGATTGCAGATTAGGGTTGGAATCAGTGGCGATCAGTTTCGAACTTAATTGAAAGCTTCTCCGAGTCGAGACGCCTTTCCAGAGAAAAAGAGCGGCGAATGCGAACATAGAAGATTAACCGAGGTTTTAGCTGCTGGAGATTCGTGCAAGTGCTGATTTGGTCAGGATGATCGGTGAGGATTAGTTGACATTGTCTTCTTCTTGTTATGCTGGCTGTTGGCTCAACTATTCACCAGCTAGCATTTCACGGGAAATAAACTTATAGAAGCAAAGAAACAATGGCATGCAGGCATGCAGCGGGATGCGAATTTTCTTTAGATTTTAAAAATTAGCATTTTTTTATTATGATCCTTTTTGGGATAAAGCATTTTAAAAATTGATCATCCTTATAAATTTAACAAAACGTAGCTAAGATAAAATTGTATAAAATTATCCTTATTAATATCTGACTCGTATGATGAACGATATGTCTATTTCAATAATACGGGATAAGTCGTTCATATGCCAACAAATAAGGAACAAAGACAACACACCTCATCCTAAATGTTAACAAATCAGGACAATCCGAGAACACCTCGTCAATATATCAACAACAAGGGACAAAGATAGCACATCTCGCCTTGGATGTCGACAATCTAGGATAAACTCGTCGACAACCCGTCTAGGGTGTCAACAACTCGGGACAACCCACCGACGGAGTCAATAGCTTGGGACAAAGATAAAACATCCTGCACTGGTATCTCTATTGCTTATGTGATTTCTATTTGTTCTGCAAATAACTTACAATGAATAACTTACAAGGAAGATATATATACACTACTACAAACTTGGTCTTCAGCAACGGCTATCAGCAACGGTCGCTCAAGCCGTTGCTATTTGCAACGGCGTTCTTACGGCCGCTCGAGCCGTTGCAGATATCTGTATCTGCAACGGTTTTCTAACGGACAACCGAGCCGTTGCGGATTATTTTAATTATCAGCAACGGCTTTCTGACGGAAAGGCGAGCCGTTGCTAATTATTTAATCTTCAGCAACGGCTTACTAACGGATAAGTGAGCCGTTGCTGATGATAACTTATCAGCAACGGCGTTCTAACGGGCGAGTGAGCCGTTGCTGATAAGTTTATATAGGGCACGCTCTCGCGCCCGACCCTTCTTCCTCCCGCTTCTGCCGCCGCCGCTCCTGCCGACTCCTCTCGCCGCCGCTGCCGCTGCTGCCGACGCCTCTCGCCGCCGCGCCGCTGCCGGTATGTTGATCGGCCGGCCTATACCGTTTCGGCCGGAGATGCTAAAATCCGACCGAAACCCTATTTCTAGGGTTTCGGCCGGCGGCGGTCGGCCTATGGCCGCCGCCGAACCTTCTACAGTGGCCGGACAGTGTGTCCGGCCACTGTACGCCGGCGCCGGAATATATATATATATATATTTATTGTTTTGAAATTGTTAATTAATTATTTTATAAATGTTAATTAAATGTTTAGATTAATTGTTTAATTTGTTAGATTAATTATTAGGGTTTAGATTAATTTCGGACGCGCGCCGGAATCATCCACTTCGGACGCGCGCCGGAATCGTCCACTTCGGACGCGCGCCGGAATCGTCCAATTCGGACTCGCGCCTGAATCGTCCACTTCGGACGCGCGCCAAAATCGTCCAATTCGGACTCGCGCCGGAATTGTCCACTTCGGACTCGCGCCGGAATCGTCCACTTCGGACGCGCGCCGAAATCGTCCACTTCGGACGCGCGCCGAAATCGTCCAATATGGACTCGAACTGTCTCGAAACATTTAGAAAATAATCATCCATCCGACGAGTTGATATGTTTCACGTACGCATCGACGAATCAGATATGATTTAGCAAAACCTTAGATCCGTTCGGGGATTGTATGTTCGTGTAAAAGAAGTAGATGATCTTTTATACGACGTACAATTCTTGAATTATCCCTGATTGGACAATTTGGGAATATAGTTATTTGTACTGCACTTACGTTTTTATTTTAACTGTTAACTAATTATTCTAAAATTCGACAACATCTCCCTTGTTCTCCGATACGCGCCCAGATGATATGTGTATTCGGAGAACTGTAGGGAGATGCTGTCGAAATTTAGAATAATTAGTTAACAGTTAAAATAAAAACGTAAGTGCAGTACGAATAACATAAATCCCGAATGGAATAGGACAATCTCACCTAAAGACATTAACCAAAGAAATTGTCATTGATTGACAGAATCATGTCGGCTGATCGAAGTTGGATGTACCGACGTTTTGATCGTGGAGCTTTAACGAATGAGTTTCGATTAGGCGTAACGTACTTCCTAAATTTCGCCTATTCGAATCAGAATTTCATTAGCATGGGTGATCAAATCCGATGTCCGTGCCGCATTTGTTCGAATGGACGATTTTTGGATCGGGAGACTGTCACTCTGCATCTATATACCAAAGGATTTACACCAAGATATTTTCTATGGACTTGTCACGGGGAGTCACGCGAAGTCGGGACGTCGAGCAATCCTGTCGTTCAGACATATGGTGAATCTTCCTCTGCTGGTGCTTCTTCATTCAGTCAATGTAATCCCTATAGAACTATGATACTTGATAGTCTTGGGGGTCAATTCCACCTGAATGATAATGTTGATCGGCCAGTTCTTCAGACATCAGTCCCACCAGATACTACAGCGGTTGATATCACAGAAGTAGGGGCTGCGGTAGAGATTGAATTACCGAATAAAGAAGCTGCAGAATTTTACGAGATGTTGAAAGCTGCCGATGAACCTTTGTATGAGAATTGTCCTAAATACACTAGGTTTTCAGCAATGACACAGCTCTTAAACATCAAGGCCGATTGTAATATCAGCGGAGTTGCGTATGATCGGATTGCTGGATTGATTAATGGAATGCTGCCTACTGATAACAAGTTTGAGCCTACTTTTTATAAGACTAAAAAGCTAATGAGAAAATTGGGGCTTGGGTACGAAAAAATACACGCGTGCCAAAATAATTGCATTTTATATTATAAAGAAAATGTGCAGTTGGATAAATGCCCTGTATGTCAACACCCTCGTTACAAGGAGAAGAAATCGGTCCGACAGAAAAATATCTCGTTTAAGGTGCTTCGGTATTTTCCACTAACACCGAGGCTTCAAAGATTATTCATGTCGGAAAAGACAGCCCCCTACATGAGTTGGCATGCAAGAAGTCGTGATGATACAGTAATGACTCATCCATCTGACAGTGAAGCATGGAAACATTTGGATACATGTTATCCTTCATTTGCTATGGATACTAGAAATATCAGATTGGGATTGTGCACAGATGGTTTTAATCCGTTTGGACATTCTGCAACTCCTTATTCAGTTTGGCCAGTGCTGCTGACAGTTTATAATTTGCCACCGTCAATGTGAATGAAAGATGAATTTATTTATCTTTCGATGATTATTCCGGGTCCTAAGGGTCCGCGAAAAGAAATTGACATATTTCTCAGACCCTTGATAGATGAATTGAAAACATTGTGGACTGAGGGAGCTGTCACTTATGATTGTCATCGGAAGCAGAACTTCAATTTAAAGGCCGCGGTCTTGTGGACAATCAATGATTTCCCCGCGTACGGCATGTTGTCGGGTTGGAGCACTCACGGCCGACTCTCTTGCCCGTATTGTATGGAACACTCTAAATCAATCAGTCTTCAGAACGGACGAAAAATCTCATTCTTTGATTGTCATCATCGATTCCTACCGGTTCATCACCAGTATCGAAGGAATCGTAATAAACTTACTAAGGGCAGAGTCGAAAGAGATGGGCCACCACCGATGTTGTCTGGTGAACAAATGTTAGCACGTGTTTCAGCACTTCTAGATATAGTATTTGGTCGCAATGAAAGAGTGTCAGGTTTTGGCCAAACACACAACTGGGTGAAAAAAAGTATCTTTTGGGAATTGCCCTATTGGAGTTCATTATTGATTCGACATAATTTAGATGTCATGCACATTGAAAAAAATGTGTTTGATAATATTTTCAACACTGTGATGGATATTTCTGGAAAAACTAAAGATAATGTCAAAGCCCGACATGATCTGAAAATACTTTGTAAAAGACCAGAGTTGGAGTTACAAGAGGTCAACGGACGATATCTGAAACCGAAGGCCCTATATGTGTTAAATAAACAACAGATCAAAGATGTTTGTCAATGGATAAAAGAACTCAGATTACCCGATGGATATGCTTCAAACTTATCTCGATGTGTGAACGTCGATGATTGCAAAATATCAGGGATGAAGAGCCATGATTGTCATGTATTCATGCAGAGATTACTTCCGATCGCATTTCGAGATCTTCTACCTGATAATATTTGGGGTCCGTTGACTGAATTAAGTATGTTTTTTAGAAGCATCTGTGCAAATGTCCTTCGAGTCGAAGATATGTCAACACTTGAAAATAATATTGTTGAAATCATATGCAAGCTGGAGCAGTTTTTCCCTCCTGCATTTTTTGACTCGATGGAGCATCTACCGATACACTTGGCATACGAGGCACGAGTTGGTGGCCCCGTTCAATATCGTTGGATGTACTTATTTGAAAGATACATGAATCGTCTGAAGAAAAAAGTAAAGAACACCGCAGTTGTTGAAGGATCAATATCTGAATCGTATATCATCCAAGAAATTTCAACATTCTGCTCATTTTACTTTGAATCGACAGTACAGACAAGATTTGATCGTCTTCCACGTAACGACGACGGGGGTGTTCGACATTCAGATGGACGTTTAAATATATTTTGTCACTCTGGTCGTGCTTTTGGTTCTCGTCCATCTCGACACTTAAGCGATGAAGAGTATCATTTGGCACACTTGTATGTATTACTCAATTGCCCAGAGATTGAACAATTCATTGAAATATTTGACATTGAGATGGTGCAAAAATACTCTATTCACAACGATCAAGAATTGGAGACATTACGGAATCGTGATTTCCCTTCTTGGATTCAGACTTACAGCAAAGATCACAGAGCTGAAATAGATGAAAAAATATTTGAGTTTGTTAGTGGACCGTCGTGACTTGTGTCGTGCTATAGCGGATATTTTGTTAACGGGTATAAATTTCACACGGTTGAATATTCATCTACAAAAAAGACGATGAATGCTGGGGTCTACGTGAAAGGGACAACCTATGTTGAATGTGATATGGATTTCTATGGACTAGTGGAAGAAGTGATAGAGTTGCACTACTTCGGCTTGAAATCAGTGTTCTTATTTAGATGTCATTGGTTCGATACAACAGAAAGGGGCATGAAAGTTCATCAAAAATACAAACTTGTTGAGGTTAATTACAAATCGAAATTGGCAGCAAATGAGCCATTTATATTGGCATCACAAGCCGAACAAGTATATTACGCGAAGTATCCGGCTCGAAATAAAGATAGAGCAGATTGGCGTGTAGTCTGTAAGACAAAAGGTAGAGGAAAAATTGATCCGATAGTAGGAGAAAATGATCCTCCTGGTTTCTATCAAGAAGATGATCTTCCTGCTGTGGATCGTATTATTCCAATACTCGAGGATGCAGACACAACGTCAATTCAATTAGAAGTTGAATATGCTGATGATGACGATCATGAAATTGAGGAAGCTGGAGATGAAGAAGATGACGAAGAGGAAGAAGAGGAAGAAGAAGAAGAATTCGAAGACTATTATTCAGATGATGAGGAATAATTGTAAAGTATATATATTTTATTAAATATATCTCTACTATTTATACAATAATCTGATTATATGTCTGTTCGACAGATATGTCTGGTCGTGGTTATCGACGCAGGAGAGCTTCGGAGTCTCCGATCGGTGAGACTCCAGCACTTACTCATGCTGCTGATCCTCCTGTTGCTGATCCTCATGAGGATGATACTGCCGAGGCTAGTACATCCAGACGCAGGCGGCCACGCGGGCCGAACAGGTGGCAGCCTCCACCAGCCACAGAGTCACGTAGATTGATCAGCGTGATTGGGGAGCGGTAATATATCATGAATTATGAATCATTACAAATTCATTATATCATAATATAATATTAAAATTTATTTTTGTTGTGCAGGTTCGAGCAAGAAGAAGTGCCGAGGAGCATTTCTTCTACTATTCGACGATACATGCACGGGGCATGGCCTACGTGGTCTCACGTGCCTAGCGAGCACGTCGACATGTTATGGCGCGAGTTTGAGGCACGTATTATTATTATTTTTACATGCATGATGATATATTAAGAATTGGTACTGATATTATTATTTTGCAGGCTCACTATACATGGGCCGAGGACCAGAGGTCCTTCATTTACGCTGCCTGGGAGTCTATTTCCCGGGCAAGGTACAACGGGCAGCTGGGGCAGGCTCGGTCCCGAGCGATGGCCCAAGCTGGGACCACTAACATCGCGGAGACTCGGGGATACGGCCCCAGTTGGATTACTCCGGATATATGGGACCAGCTCGTGGGGATATGGTCGACGGATCGATGGCAGGAGGTTTCTCAAAATGCGGCTAGAAATCGCATGTCGGGGGAGCAGCGCGTCACACCGGCGGCTCTGTTGCATTTGCAGTGCACGCAAACCGTATGGTAAGTATATCGTTTAATTATATATTTTATTTGTTATTATGTGTACTAATTAATGTATTTGTTTTGTAAATGTAGACGACGGTGTCGGATGACGGGACTGTCCAGCGACCCTCCCCGATGGCGGTGTTTGAGCGGACTCACCGTCGAGCACATGGGACGGGGGAGTACATCGACAACCGCGCTGCATACATTGTGGTAATTATATATTTGTTTAAATTATTCATTATATATTTATAATTTAAGTTTTATGATAAATATTAAACAAAAAATCAAACTCGAGTAGGAGACGTACAGCCGGAGGGTGGTGCAGCGCGGGGGTACCCCCGAGGACTTTGACGCAGCATCGTGGGTCGAGGCCGCAGGTGGCTGGGACCATGGCCGCGTATATGGCTTCGCAGATAGTGGTCATGTGCGAGCCGTACTAGGGCCACTTGGGGCACCGACCCCTCCGGTCGCTGGTGAGCGGCCGTCCACCTCTAGATCCAGTTATGATCATAGTAATAGGATAAGGACACTAGAGGAGACGGTCGCGCGTCAGACTGAGATGATGGAGCATCAGAGTCAGACGATGGCGCGTCAGAGTCAGACGATGGCGAATATAGAAGCTATGCTACGCAACTTGTCAGGTCATCCCGAACCAGTCATCTCTTCGGCATCATCTAATCCGTCGTCCTCGAGTCAGTCTACGCCGGTGTACACTCAAGCGCTCCAGACCCCGCCATATAATCCAGACCATCCTCCATCTTGATCGTGAGATTTTTTGTTTGGATATTGAACTTGTTTAACTTATTTTGTTTGGATATTGATACTTCAATTTTGCATTTGAATTGTTTTTATACTATCGTGGATAATTATCAATATAAGTATAATTGTTTTGATGTATATATGTTGGTGTGTTTGTGATGTGTGAATGAATGTGTATGAGGTGTTTGTGATGTGTGAATGAATGTGTGTATGAGGGTATGGGTGTGTGAGTTATGTATCAGATAAATGTATCAATGTATCAATGGAAATTTGAAATTTTCAAATTTTCTGGTTGCAGGTATACGTCATCAGCAACGGCTTTCCCACGGGCGTCCGTGGGAAAGCCGTTGCTAAAAGTGTATCGAAAGCCGTTGCTGATGACCTATAGCAACGGCTTAGCGACGGAGTTTTACTAACGGCGTTGCTACGGACTCAGCGGCCGTTGCTATTAATGTTATCAGCAACGGCTACGGGTCTGTTGCAAACCCGTTGCTGATAATAGTTTTAGCGACGGCCCGAGCGGCCGTTGCTGATAATGTTTTGAGCGACGGCCCGAGCGGCCGTTGCTGATCCGTTGCGAAGTCATCAGCAACGCGACTTTCTGTCACGGCGCTATTGCAACGGCTCAGCCGTTGCTGATGCTCTTCAGCAACGGCTCAGCAACGGCATCAGCCGTTGCAGATGACCATTTTTCTAGTAGCTAGAGGAGAATCTGGTTCATGCCAAAAACGATTACGGGAGACCAAAGATGATCGACGAAATCGCGACGCAAGGTTTCAAATTGGTTGCGACTACTAGCCACGTAAGTTGGACGGGTAGCGGCCATCGGCCTGGGCGACAGCGGCGCGCTGCCACTCTAGCCACGTTAGCCAGCATTGTGGAGCGGCCATCCCAGCCCCAATCAGCCGACGGTGGGCTCAGCCGGAACCAACGGTGAGAGGAAGGGGTGAGGGAGTGACGAGGGATGGCCGTCGGTGGTGGATCCAACGAGGAGAGGGAGAACAAGGGAGTGAGACGGATGAGCAAAAGACGGAAAGAGAAGATGAGATCAAGCATGAAAGGCATTTTTGTCCATTCATACAAAATTTGATCTAAAACTATATGGAGAGTCAGTTTTTAAACTTCTTATCCCAAAAGGTCAGTGCCTGCAATTTCGTCTTATAAAAAATTTTCTTGCATTTTCAACAAATTTATATCAAATGCATTTGAAATATCTGGAGGGCTGTGTTAACTAAGACCATAACAGATTATGATTCATGCATAATATATTACTGCTAACAATCTGAAGATTAATGATTTGCACAAGGACATGTTGTATTGGAAGATCATGAAGTGGTCTGTGACCTTACCATACAATGTGTTGCTTGGGGTGGATATTATCTGATGTTTAGTAATAATAGTAGACATATAAGAAGAATGGGTTGTAGAAGAATGAAAACCTCTTCTCTCTTTAAGGGTTGAACTAGTATAACACCCACGTGTTGCGCGAAAAATAAATAAAAATTGAATAAAAATTAAGCACTTAAACAAATATCGAAGTAATCTTAATTTCTAAGTCAATTTTTAAATTAATCTATTTATTTCTAGAATTGATCCTAATTAAAATTTTAATTGATTGATGGACAATTCTAATTAATGTATATAGTCAGTTTAATTATTGCAAACATGAAAGATATTATTGATTAATTATAAGTTCTTGAGACACAGTTGAGAGGATGGAGGACACAGAGAGAAAAGAAGAGAATGCCCTTGAAAACAAATCCTAACCTTGATGCTCTCTTTTATGTCTCGGTGTCTCGTTGCTCTCGCTCGCTGCCCCTGTCGTCGTCATCCAAGTAACCTCTCTCTCTCTATCATCGTCGCTCCTGTCGCACTTCGAATTTTATTTTAGTAATTAATTATGTCTACTTAATTTCCAAAGTTTTGAATTAAATTAATTTTATTTGCTTAATTTTCAAATTTATTTTACCACAATTTATTATTTGGGTAATTAATTATTCTTGCTTAATTTTCAAATTTATGAATATAATTAATCATGTCAACTTAATTTTTGAATTTTATTTTACCATAATTAATTATTTCGGTAATTAATTATGTATGCTTAATTTTTCATATTTCTGAATCCAATTAATTATGCCCGCTTAATTTTTGAATTTTATTTCCCCTCTATTTTATTTTGGGAATTAATTATATCTGCTTAATTTTCATATTTTATTTTGGTAACTAATTATACCTACTTAATTTTCAAATTTTTTGATCCAATTGGTTATGTATCCTTGATTTTCAAATTTTATTTTCACATAATTTTTTATTTTGGTAATTAATTATGTGTGCTTATTTTTTAAATTTTAAATCTAATTAATTATGCCTACTTAATTTTCAAATTTTATTTTTCTATAATTAATTATTTTTGTAATTACTTATGCGCGCTAAAATTTTCAAATTTTCGAATCCAAATAATTATGCACCTTAATTTTCAATTTTTATATTTCCATAATTAATTATTTTGATAATTAATTATATCTGCTTAATTTCTAAATTTTCAACTAATTAATCATGTCTTCTTAATTTTTGAACTAATTGTCAGGGAGCCTGAGCCTTATTTCTGATAAGATCTATCAATACTTTACAATCAGATTCCACGATGATATGACTCAAGCTGTTTGAGACTGCAAAAATCAAAGCTCTAAATAAAGCTATTAGTTCAGTTAAAAAAGCTGAATGGGCTTGAAAATAGAAACTTTCCACATGAATGCAATATTCATTATGGTCTCTTACAATAAAAGCAGCTCCTCCTCCCTATTTTCATAAGAGTCATCATAATTGATTTTTACCCAATCCTGATTGGGCCTAAGCCAATGAGAAATATGATTTTGAATATTTTGATTTCCCTCAGATACACTTTGCTTTATGTATTGATTCGAGAATGCCAAGATGGTCATCATAGAGCAAGAGCAAGTGGGCAATTTTTCACGATGCTTTAAACCATTTCTAAAAATCCAAATAAACCAAATAATGTTAGCAACAATGGCTCTGGATTCCTTAGTCAATGCTTGACCAGGACTCAACAGAAGCCAGCTACCAGAACACCATCCGGTCCTATTGGTTAAGTTTATATTGAGCTTTTGACTTAAAATCAACCAGATCTCATAAGCAAAAGAGCATTCGAAAAATAGATGCTGCAAAGACTCATCTTCTAAGTTACAGCAAACACAAAATTTAGATGAGGAGATTCCAAGCCTAAAGAGCCTGGTTTTTGTTAAAAGTCTTTTGTGAAAAAACTTCCATAAAAACAACTTTACCTTAGGGGAGGTGTTTGACTCCCAGATTTTAGCCCAATATAAAAAATTACCAACAGGATGCTCATCTAGATTTTTTAAGAAAAGGTAAGCAGATGAAGAAGAAGCCTCACCCTTCAAATCGGGCTTCCAAGCAAAGTAATCATCATAGGGGTAATTAGGCAACTCAATTTTCTCAATAGCTTCCCACAAGCCACTGCTGCATAGAGTTAGTCCAAAGAAGGAATTCCATGAATGATTAAACATTAAATCATGCACCAAATGAAGCTGGGAAGATAAGCTAACATTTATCATAGTAGGCATGAGAGCAATAGGTATATCAAATACCCAAGGATGATAAAGAATAGAGGTGCTTTCTCCATTTCCAATCAAACTAGTAAAGCCCTGCTTCAGCTTGGAGAAAGCATTCATAAATAGTTTCCAGCACCAAGATACTTTCTTAGGGATATCACAATTCACAAAGTTTAAAGGAGGGTATTTGTTTTTAACAAACTTAACCCAAATAGAATCATTGTTATTAAGATATTTTTGAATTCTCCTAACCAAAGAGCTATGCTTTTTGATTTAATATCTTGGAGACCTAGACCACCTTGGTTTTTAGGGAGATTTATGGTATCCCAACTGATTAAGTGAATATTCCTTGAGTCAGCTGAATTATTTCAAAAAAAAATTCTCATAATTTCTTCTAATCTGTCTATTAAACTGTTATTTAACCAAGTAACAGAGGCAGTGTGAGTAGGGATTGAGTTTAGCACAGATTTAATAAGGACCAATCTTCCTGCTTGAGAAAGGAGAGAAGCTTTCCAGTTACTTAATTTAACTTCAAATTGAGAGATAATATAATTATGAGCATTCTTAGGAGGTCTTCCAGTGGAAATTAATGTACCTAGGTATTTAAAAGAAAAATTTTCAATCTTCATTCCAAGTTTATGACATAACTGATGCTTAAAAGATATGGGAGTATCCTTAGGAAAATAAATTTTAGATTTGGCTAAATTCACTTTTTGACCAGTGAGGGAATTGTATTTATTGAAGATTTCACAAATAGAATTAATGCCTTTATCATTAGCCTTAAAAATTAGGATGATGTCATTGGCAAATATTAAATGACTAATCATAGCATTCTTAATTTTAAAAGGAATAATATTTTTCTGATCTACAACATCATTTATAAGTAATGATAGAGTCTGAGCAACAAGGACATATAGGAAAGGGGATATAGGATCCCCTTGCCTAATTCCTCTATGAAATTTAAAAAAATCAGAGTTATAAGCATTAATAAGGCAAGAAAAAGAGGCAGTAGAGATGCATGAATGGATCCATTGAATAAATTTAGTTGGGAAGTTATAAAGAGTCACAACATGTAAAATAGCATCCCATCTAATAAGGTCATAAGTTTTCTCAATATCTATTTTAACAAGGATGAAAGGATGCTTACTTTTGGATCTATTGAAAGAATGAGCTAGCTCTTACACTATTAGGATATTTTCATGAATGCTTCTATCTTTAATGAACCCAGATTGTTCAGGAGATATCAGCTTGGGGAGCAATCTTTTCATTTTATTTGCTAAAAGTTTAGAAAGAATCTTATAATTTAGGTTACACAAGACAATAGGCCTATAATCCTTAACAGAATTTGGAGATTGACTTTTAGGGATAAAAGTTAGAATAGTTTGATTCCAGTCTTTAGGCATTGTTGCATCATTAAAAAATAAATTAATGTTGTCAAGATAAGTTTTAGAAATGGTACTCTAGAAATGTTTATAAAATTCAGCATTAAAATCATCAAAGCTCGGACTTTTCCTATTTCCTAGAGAATTTACAGTTTCCCAGACCTCATTAGGAGAGAAAGGCAGAATTAGTTGATTTCCTTCTTTTGAATTAATGGAGTTAAAAGAAGGCCAAACTAAATTTTGAATAGGCATAACAGAGCTTTCATGCCAAAGATTTTGATAATGATCAACAAATAGTTGAAGGATAAGCTTACTATCAGTAATGATTGTATGGTCATTTGATATAATGGAATTAATATAATTGTTATGTCTTCTCATCGTAACAATTCTATGATAGAAGGCCGAATTCATATCACCCTTATTTATCCACTTAGTTTTAGCTCTAGACCATCATTTTAAGCTAATTTGCCTTTGAAGGGCTATGCATTTATTGTACAAAGACCTTAAAGAAGTTTCAATATTGATTGGAGCATTAGGAAGACCTAAAGATTCAAGGAAAGCAATATCCTTTTTGGCGATGTCAAGCAGGTTTTCTAAAATACCTACCTTATATTTATTCCAGTAAGCCAAGGGTCCTCTAGTATTTTTTAATTTAGAAGAGAATGCATACTTGTCCTCATAAGAATTAAAAATATTCCAAGCATTATATATGACATCTTTGCAATCATCATATTCTAACCAGAAATTCTGGAATTTAAAAAGTCTATTTTTATGCTGTTTTGAATTAGGTAAAACAACAAGAATAGGCTATGATCTGAAGTGATTCTAATAAGATGTTTGACTAGAGTATTCCCATAGAAATATAACCAAGCTGCATTCGCAAAAGCTCTATCTAGTCTAACAAGAATTTTAGCCAGACCAGATCTATTGTTTGACCATGTAAATTTGTTACCTTCGAAACCTAGATCCATCAAACTAGAATGATGAATAAAGGCTTGAAATTCAGAAATAAGTTTAGAGACATGAAATGGAGTACCTCCACATTTATCATTTTCATTTTAAATACAATTAAAATCTCCAAAGATTAACCAAGGATAGGAGTTCAGAGAGATATTCATAAAAGAAGACCACGGGTTAGCACGTAAATTAGGATTTGTACTAGCATACACATTGAAAAGTAAAAAAGGTTCTGACTGATCAATTTGAACTACAACATTTATAACTTGAGCAGAGCATGAAATTAACTGAGTTTTCACAAATTGAGAGTTCCAAGCAAGGATGATACCCCCAGAGGCACCTTCACTGGACTGTATAAAACCTTCCCAGCCTCGGCCAAATGACCTAATAAGGCTTTTAGAACGTTTCTCAGTCAGATGTGTTTCCTGAAGGGCAATAATTTTAATATTGAAGTTTCTAAGTTGCGGAAATAAAAAAATCTTTAACAGGACGTCTCCAAGCCCCATGCACGTTCCAATTAAGAATGTTCATTATTAATAGTAGTGGGAGAAGGAGCATCACATAACATTAAAGGCTGGGAAGCTACATTAGAGAGGTCAGCTGTCACACCCCAAACCCGGTATGATCGGCCAGTATACGCCATGTATCCCGAAGTCTAACCCAACTCAAATAAAACAACAATAACCTGAACAATGGAAGATTTTATTTTTTTTTGAAAAGAATCGACATGACACCACGAACCAATCAAAAACTCAATATGAATACATTGAACAAGTTATTAAAAAAGGAAGTTCAAATAAATAAACAAGACTTCACAAATAAAATAAAGTGCGGAAACCACAACCCGAGTCAACATGACTCAACAACTCAAAGAAACACTAAAATGACTCAGGTATCCTCCTCGATCACGATATGTCACGAGACCCGCTGCCCTGCCGCCACCAGCTGCGCTACCGCACCTCGGTACCTCTCTGATCTAACTCAGGTGCTGAAAAACAACATAAATGAGGGGTAAGTCCAACTAGGACTTCGTGAGTAGATCAGTCCTCAATTCACCAAATTAATCATCATGCATAAAAACACAAAAGCCGATACCAATAACGTAACAGCAATGTCAAAAGAAATCAGTAATAATATATATGTATGCATGAAATCAACATCCGTCAACAAGTATAAAATATCTTTAAAAATGACGGAACAAACATTAGTAACACATCCGCTACCCTACTCATATCCATAACAATAAGTATAAACATCCATCAATAAATATAAACATAACCAAGGATGAATGCAACACCTCAATCATATGCATGCTCTCTGGACCCGTCGATCCCACATAGCCACATAGGGTAGGTAGACAGGTGGCCGCCGAACTACCACCCAGCTCAATGCCGTCTGTTTGGGGCATGCCCTCCCCTCACCGACACTGGCTCTTCCGAGCTGGCCTGTTGGGGCATACGTTCCCCTCACCTGCTCGGGTCTCCAGACTGTCTCTTTGGGGTATGATCTCCCCTCACCAGCCGGACTTTCGGAATAAGGCAAACGTTGTCTCTTTGGGGCATACCCTCCTCCCTTCACCAGCGAGGCTTCCGGGAAATGCAACAAGCACATCACAACACCACACACGTAAGTATATAAGTATGAACAATATGTGCTATCAACAAATAATAAAAGAGTATGTCAAGTGCATACCTCATCCTCCACCTCCTCCTGTCATACATCACAATCATATATATATATATACAATGCTCATAAATCATGAATGCTCAGCACAAACACACAACCATAAAATAGCACGATAGCACTGTAAGGAAAGATGCACGTGTATCATGAAGCAGTGCAAAAAGAAACTCCAACTATAAATCAATGAACTGAAACATGATAAAATAACTCGTCAAAGAAATCGCTTATCTAGGATAAAGTTCACCTCATTAACTACTATATCCATGAATCATCTTAGATCGAATCATAAAAATATATAAAATATTATTTTTCAGCTTGGCACGCAAAATGAGACAACATCCCCCTACTATTTTCAAAATATGAAGGTCTGATAGTGAAACATACCTCACCAATGAATCCGGAACGTCGATTAGGTGAAAATTCATATATAACTTGAATAGTTTCGCTAACTTAAAGGCCTCCAAATAATTATTTAGAATAATGAAGTAACTACCTTAATTTATTTAATAAATCACTGTTACAAATAAATATAATGGTGTTACAATCAATAATCAGTAATGAAATCTCAGCCCTTCATCTAAACATGATCGCATCACAGTCTTCCATCTAATATGATGCAATCACAGTCCTCTATTTAACATGATGCAATCTCAGCCTTACATCTAACCAGATGCAATGACCACCCTCCATCTACATGATGAAATCATAACATTACCTCAAATCAGATACAATCATAGCCCTCCATCTAACCAGATGCAATCACAACTCTCCATTTACATGATGCAATTACAACCTTACATTTAACCAGATGCAATCACAGCCCTCCATTTAACCCGATGCAATCACAGCTCTCCATCTAACCTGATGCGATCTCCACCCTCCATCTACATGATGAAATCATAACCTTACATCTAATCAGATGCAATCAGAGCCCTCCATCTAACTAGATACAATCACAACTCTCCATCTACACAAGATCAAATCCCTACCCTTCATCTCAACCACTTCAATCCAACCATTCATCTCACCCAAATTAATCTCAACCCTCCATTTCATCTCCTCACCTAATCTCTTCATCTTCTCCACCTCCTCCCCAACCCAGTCGCCGCCGCCGCCTCCTTTCCCCGGCCATCGTCGGGCCACCCGAGACGCTGGCACCGGCACCGCCGCCGACGCCTGCCGACACCCCGCTGCCACCACGCGGCGGTGGCAGCGACGCCACGCTAGGCGTCGCTGCCTCCGTGGCGCATCGTCGGCACCCACAATCGTCGGCGTTCGTTGTCGCCGCGGCGCCCCACCGGGTGCCGCCTCCTTGCGCGGCCGGCGCCGGCCGACAAGATGCACAGGAAGAGGGGGTAGGAAGAAAGAAGAAGAAGAAGGGAAAGAAAATAATATTTTATTTCAAAAGGGGTAAACAACATGATTCGCTTAAGAAACGATCGATCCAACTTCCGATCTAATACGAGAAAATGCATCAAAAATCGACGAAAAACCCCGAAATAGAAAAACAGTGACATGAATCAAGAATTGGGAAAAAGAAGATCTAAATCCACTCACCGGACGGAGAGAAAATGGAAGAAAAAGACGCGTAGGATCTTCCCCCGATCGACACCGACGAACTCGCGAAAAATCCAGCTCCGACGGCTCCTCCTCCTCGATGGTGCCCTCTCTCTCCTCTCCTTTGCCTTGGGTGGCGCGTGGCTCAAAAACCCCTAGTTGCACTCCCTAGGGTCTAATTTATAGACACTGGTTGGGTCCAAATGATCAAAATACTCATACCTAAGAGATCCGACTTAAACAGCCCATAACTCATCCGATCTAACTCCGATTCGAGATCCGATTGCACCACCATATTTGCCTCGAGACCCTCTATCATCCTAGCATGCTAAACCACAGAGATAAGACAAATAAAATTTCCCTTAATTTTAATACATTAAATGCTTACTCGAGTCTAATCCCGAAGCTTCCCACCAATCCACGCTAACTAGGGTCCACAATCCCCCGATCAAGAATAAAATATTACTATTAAGATTTTGGATATTACATCAGCCTCTATGGTAGAGCTAGATCTAGGCCTTTTAGAACTACCTGGACCATTTGGTAGGAAGGTAGCAAAATTATTTGTCTTACTTGGTTTTGAAGGCTTTTTCTTAGGGATTCTGGGTTTAGGAGGAATATCATTCTCCTTAGGGTAAGCCTTAAAAGCAATAGTAAGATTATTATCTATATCTAAGAAGTTCCTAGAATGGGGAACATTAGACATAACATTCATAGCAGAAGAAGCAACATGCGAAACAACATTTTCCATACTTGCAATGTCAGCAGAAGTCATAGCAGAATCAAGGGAAGAAGACACATCAACCATTGAACTCGAATTTTTAAGCTTGGAAGAGTTAACAGCAAGGTTACTTATCTGAGAACTAGCCGAAGCATTAGAAGAGTTACCTTTAGGGTTTGTCCTCCCGGAGTCAAGGTTTTTGATGTTGGATTTACTCCGATTTGGCACAAAGAACGAAGGGTCATGATTTTTTTGAGCAGCGCTCGATGAAGGCAACTTTTTATCACGGCTTGCCACGTCAACTTTGGTCAAATTGTGGTCACGTGGGTCACGTGAGGCATCCCAAACCCGAGCACTACCCTCCCTCGTCTCCGAGTTAGGGTTTGCGCTTCTAGGGTTTCTCCAGTGATTTTGCCGGCGCTGAACTTGGATCCACGGACCACAATTTGGTTTAGGAGTAGCATCGGCCGTTGGGCTCATCGAATCCATAGAAACATTACTAGCATCCAAATGAGAAGGTTCGACCGAATCCATAGAAATATCAATTGAAGCATCTTTAAAAGAATTTTTCGAAGCATCAGGTTTAGAAACCGGATCAGAAACTACTTTTTTATTAAGTAACACGGGACATGAATTTTCTCGATGTCCAATTAAGCCACATTGAAAACAAACCAATGGCAAATTTTCGTAAGCAATCGGTTGAAAGAAATCTAACACATCCACATTTATCCAAATTCCTTGACGCAAAGGAAGAGCCAAATTTATTTCCACACAAACGCGGACATAACGGCCGCAATCATAATCAAAAGATCTGTCATCGATTTTAAGAAGCTTTCCAAAACTACTAGCAATAGTAGAAACACAATCCATATTCCAAAACTCTAGAGGGAGTGAAAGCAATCGAATCCACACAGGGGCCGAAGAAAATTTTTCTTCCCAGGGACGAAAAAGGGGCTTCCAGGGCATTAATTGCAAAATATCACCACGAAAAGACTATGGTCCTCCCGTGAGAACCATGTTCGCATTTTCAACCGAGTCAAAACGAAAGACAAAAAATTGTTCGTCGAGATCAAGGACCGATTTAAAGCCATATAAGAACCATAATCGAGAAGCCCACTGACGAAGAGATTCCAAGGAAGGCGGCTTACCAAGAAATTTTCCGATGAGGCTACAGTGCCAAGGTTCACGCCAAGCCATCGTCTGATCCGCCGAGAAAGAGATCTTGTCTGTAGTCGATGACTGGATTTTTGATAGTGTAGAGGACGATGCTTTTGAAGCCCCATGATTAGGGTTGGGCTTTCTGAGAATTTGCGCCCAGGAAAGGGGAACTTGCAGGTTTACTTCATTCTTCGTAGACAGAGGGGGGGAGGGGTTGGGCAATCGGCGACTCAACCGGAGGCTGGGGAGAAGGATCTGCCATTACAGAATGATGATCTTTGGCCGGAGGGGGATGATCGGGGTCGGGGGGGAGGAGAGGAGAAGGACGTTGGGAGGAGGGGGCGAAAAAAATCGCCTAGGGAGAGCGAGACATCGTCTCGTAACCCTAGATCATTTTTAGCACATTCTTAATTTGTTATGCATGCTTACTATATAAGACAACCATTAATTACTTATATTTTGCTTAATTTTCAAAATTTTGAATCTAATTAATTATACATGTTTAATTTTCAAATTTTATTTGCCCTTCATTTTATTTTGAATTAATTATATTGGCTTAGTTTTTTAATCCAACAAATTATGACTGCTAAATTTTAAAATTTTATTTTTCTCTCATTTTTAGGCACCTTCTTAATTTATTCTGCATGCTTACGGTATATAACAACTATTAATTAATTATGTCGACTTAATTTTTGAATTTTTAAATCTTATTAATTATGCATGCTTAATTTTTAAATTTTATTTATTTATTTTGATAATTCGTTCTGCTTCATCTAATATTTTAAAATTTTTATTGATCGGCAAGAGGACAAATATTTAATTGGTACTTTTCCAATTACTTTTATATAACATCAAATCTTTTTTTTTTTCTTCATATTTTCCAATTGGACAACACCATAAGCTAGTATATATATATATATAAGCAATATTCAAAAATATCACGTGACACATTCAAAATGAAGTTCGACTGACATAACAATTTTAGATTTTTTTAATCATATTTATTTAATTTAAATAATTTTAAATATGATTTATTATACTTCACTCTTTTTATATATTTAATTATTGTGCATTATTATATGATTATTAACTCTAATCGTAATTGTCAATTTAAATTTATTTGGAATTTAAATTAATTTTTATATTTAAATATGATTTATTATTAACAAGTCCACGTTGACTCAACTTTGTATTTTTTTGAATATTCTGTATTTTTGTGAATTTTTAAATACAACCTTAAATTACTATGCATTATTATATCATTAATGTAATTGTGATTGTCAATTCAAATTTAATTAGAATTTAAATTAATTTTTATATTTAAATATGATTTAGTCCATAATTAAATTCCTCTTTTTAATTGTAGGTAAATAATTTTACCACTCTCCCATTGTTGGCTTTAGGTTTTCAACCTTAGCCTTAATATCGGCTTTGATGGTTTTGATGATAACAAACATGAAACTAATGATTTTATTGAGAATATCTTTCAGGTTCCATATCGACTAGCGTTCGATGTCATCGATCGGATAAATCGGAGAAATCGAAAGGACATTGATCGTCGTGCTCGGGTTCGTCACGGAGAGCTCTCGAAGATCGATTAGTGCACCAAAGTCGCTTGGACGAGTCCAGAGATCAAGTCAAAAGCTCTCCAAGATGATGCTCGTTGAAAGCCGAAACTCGGAAACGAAGCGTGGAAGAAATAGGCTGAAGAAATAACATTCAGCCTAGGTTCGATCGACCGGTCGGTCGACCGACCGAAGGCAAAAAAAGTAGCAGAGCTACTTTGGTCGATCGAGCGATCGACCGATGGAAGCCCAAAACATGCAGTAGCTCGGGCGGTCAACCCGTCGGTCGATCGACCTGCTGATATCCGCGATGCAAGATTGCATCGATCGATCGACGAGTCGATCGAATGGCGAAAGAAACTGGCCGAGGCTGGTGGTCGACTAATCGGTCGACCGACCTGCATATGAGTCATGATGCAATACCAAGTCGGTTGATCGACCGATGCTTCGACCGGCGCTTCAACCGGCGGCCTGTAACGGATAGTTTTCTATCCGTTGAACAACCGTTTCTTCACCAGGGTATAAATATACCCTCGTATGATTTATTTAATCTCTCTCACACTCTTCTACTTATCTTATTGAGTCATCCAAGAGAGATCTAAAGCTTTCCAAAGATCAAAACGCTTGCGCTCTGCTACTTCCACGAGTTCTTCTTCTTGCGCACTCTGCTCCTCAACTCGGGCTTCAATTCAAGATATTCTACTTGGCGAGTTGGAGTTTTTGAAGGCCTGAAAAGAGTAGTTAATCTTGTATTTATCCTTAGCTCTTTTTGTTGTATCTTTTAATTATTGTTTGAACTGTTTTAATTTGGGTTTGTAGAAGACCAGGTGTTTGGTCTTGAATTGGGTGAAGTGGTATCCTTGGTGAAAAGGAATAAAGCCACTTGTGTAAACTTAATTAGCGCTTACTAGGATTAGTTTTAGTTGTTCATTAGATTGAGGTGGGAAAGAGCTCTCGGTAGGAAGATGTGATACTTCCGGGCGTGAAAGTGCCTTCGGTTGGAGAGCGGAGTCTTTCCGGGGAAAAGTCCTCGTTGTAAGGGAAACTAATTAATCTAGTAAAACCTAGTTTGAAAATCCTAAGCGGTGTGCTTAGGTAGTGGAGTAGACATTGGGGCCGAACCACTATAAATTGCGTGTTTGCATTGGTTTGATTGTTTGTTTTTATTGCTCCATCATTTATAGCTTCCGCATACAATCGCATAATTGCATCTTGCCTAAACTGATTTAAGAAATCAATTAAAAGTGAATTTAGGCTAATTATTTAGTAAACACACTATTCACCCCCCCTCTAGTGTCGTCATTTCGCTTTCAATTGGTATCAGAGCGGATCGTAGATTGTGATTTAACCATCCATTCTACAATTTGTCTCGATCTAGAAATGGCTCTAGAGAGTATAGCGTCTTCACCCCCTAGGTTCGATGAATCGAACTTTGGTCTTTGGAAGTCTAGAATGTATACTTACTTAAAGACTAGAAGTTTTGATGTGTATAACATGATCAAATTAGAATACATTGAACCTAAGGTTGACATGCATGATTGGAGTGAACATGATAAGAAAATGTTTCAATATAATGGAGATGCTATGTATTCTATATATTGTACCTTACCTAATAGCATCCTTGATAAAGTCATGTATTGTACATCTACATTTGATATTTGGGCAACGTTAAACATGCTATATGATTTTGCAAAAACCGAAGAGATTACTACTTATGTTGAAGGTGGTGATGACAATGGTCATCCACCTACTACTAATGTCTCTTGTGGTGCCCATAGTATCTCCGGTGAAAGAAGCATGCTTAAAAGTAGGAAAAGAAAAGTCAAGTGCTTCCTTTGCTAAGAGAAGGGACATATTAAGAAAAATTGTCCATTGATGAAAAAGAAATCCAAGAAGGAGAAAAAGGTCACAAATTTCATTTCGAAATCAAGTGGAGCCTCCTCATGCGATGACAATGAAGCCACCTCAAAATTATGCCTCATGCGATGAGGTAAAGTCTTCCGCTTCTTGTCATAATAGTGATTCTAGTAGCTCTAAATCTCTTGACATGTCTTATGAAGAACTACTAGAAGAAAGCAAGAAAATGTATGCCATCCTAGTAAAAAAGAACAAGTAAAATAAGAAATTGAAGAAAGAAAACTTCAACCTTAGTTCTCAAATGCATGAATACAAATTAGACTATGAGAAAATGAAATCTAGTTCTTTTAATTCTTGCCATGATGATATGAAACTTGAGATTAAGGATTTGAAACATAGAAATGAAGAATTAAAAATTGAGAATGATGAGTTGTTAACTAAGATTACAAAAATTAGAAATAAGAATGTAAACACAAAAAATAATGTGAATTTCAAAGGTAAGAATTGTATAAGTGTTTACAAATTTGAGCATGACATTTTGAAAAATGAAAATTGCTTGTTGAAATCTCAAATTCAAGCTTTACACAAATCCATCGATGACTTAAAAAATGAGGTTGTTTTCTTGAATAAGAAAACTAGTAACTTATCAAATGCTTCATCTTTTAAGAGTCCTAAAAATCAAAATGTCTCATTTAGGAAACCTCAAAAGAAAAATAATTTATCTAAGAATGCTCACACTCATCATGTTTTACATAACAAGCATTCTAAAAATAAATTTCATGTCCATAATAAAAATGAAAAGAAGAAATTTAAAGGACATTATTTTTGTTGTGGTATCTTTGGCCATGCCATTTATAATTGTGCATTCAAGAAAAATCCAAGTGTAGTTAAGACACTTTGGATTCCTAGGCCAACTCACCCCCAACGACTCAAAGTCATTTGGGTACCAAAACTTTCATCTCCTTTTGTAGGGGGAGCTACCACACAAGGATGAATGTGAAGTGGTGTATTGGAGTTGACCATGGACTTGAATGATGAATCCTCCCTTAGTTGCAACTTCAAGCTATATTGATGCCTTAGGTAAAGTTGGCATCAAATCTATTCTGGTATCGTCTCCTATATCCCTTTGCTTTATCTAAGTTGGAGTTATGATACATGCTTAAAATTGATTGATTTTTCCCGCTCTTAATATATTTCAAAAATGTTTTTGATTTTTGATTTTTGATTTTTCGGTCTCTTCGGAGACCCCGATGGCCTATAATGGGCCTAAGCGACCTTGTGGTTCTAAATCGTAGGCACATTGTGGCCTTTCGATTTTCAACAAATAGGAAGAGTTGAAGATCATATTTTTCATTCATTATTTTTGTGATCTTTAAAAATTCGTTCTGGTTTTATGATAATTCTTTTGGAACGAATTTATTGCTATCTAGCTTATGTTGAAATTCTCAAATGGAAATTTCTATTTCACCTTTGCTATTTAGTATGCTAACTTGCTAGTTATTGTATCATTGTGCTACTAATGCTTTTTGGCTTGTAAGTTATAAGTATTTAGGAAGGCTAAATAGAATAGATTAGTTTGACAAATTATCATGAAAAATGTATAACTTCAATTAATTCAAAATCTTAGTATTATACCTCATTGTTTAAGCTAAAATCATGTATCTATACTCATGACTAGAATTGCATGTAAAATCCTTGATTTTTCATGAGTAGGTAAAAACTTAGCACTTGGGCAAAATTCATCAATGAAACTTGCTCTAGGTTGACACTTACTATAAGAGACATTCCTTTAAGATCAAACTAGTTAAACTTGTTTAGAGACCACATTTCTCAAATGGTTCACATCTTGATCCCTTAGATTCATTTTAATATCGAATCTTAACTATCTAGTATAGGTTAAGGTTTTAAATGAAATTTTGCATTGAACCTTTGCTAGTTAGTAAATTAGCTTGCTAGTAGACATATTATTTCACTATGATACTAATGATGTCCATTTGCAAGTTAAAAATTGGAAAGCTATACTATCTAGAAGTAAATGAAAAAGAAAATAAAAAAGTTGGACAAATTTCTATAAATAATGTATGATTTTATTTTGCAAAAATCTTTTAAAAATAATTGAATTTTCATGCTTGATGATGTCTCTATGCTCATGATTGATTATGCATGATGAATATTTGATCTTTCATGAGTAGAAAATAATTTGATAACTTAGGCAAATTTCATGATAATCTTGATTAAATAAAACTTGCTCTATGTTAAAATTCTTGTTAGAGACATCATCTTAAGTTAAAATTTGATGAACATGTTTAGATACACATATCACATAAGTCTAGGAAGTTAAAATTAAAAAAATTTGTCTAGATGAATAATGTGATATCTATATCACTTTAGGGGACTTAAGCTTGAAAAGCTTGGTCCAAGTCAACAAACCACAATTGGTATCAATTGACTTGGTTATTTCATTTTAAGTCCAAATCTTCATAAACATGTTTAGGAATAGGTATGGCATGTTTCCATGCACTTAGAATGAAAATTCTTATGAATATGGATAAAATGACAATTGAGGTTAATTCATGAAAACCTCTTTTGAACCTTGTTGACCCAAGTCAACAAGTTGACTTAAAGGTCTCATCCTTGTTTAGATTTACTCATATTAGATATTCATAGGTTTAAACTTGAAAAATCATGAGTAAATGTTAAGATTGAAACTTGGCAAGTTTCATGAAAACTAGTTTAGTTTTGAATGAAACCATGCTAGGTTGATATCTTGACTTAAGGACAAAATTTTCATTTCAAACTTGACATATACTCTTGACATGACCATCATGTGGTGTCATGAAAGTTTGAATGAAAATTGAAAAATTTTAAGAAAAACTGAAATTTACAAAAATACTATTTCAACCCATATTTAGTATAAATTTCAGTTATTTTTAGAAAAATATAGAAAAATCTTTTTTAGGTGATTCTTGAAACTACACCTTCATTGAAAAATCTAGTTTCTTAAGTAAAAATTTCAAAACATTTCATAAAGAATCTAATTTATAATGAATTTTTGAAGTTGGATTTCAAAACTCAAAGTATCATCCTTAATTGAAATATCAATCTTCTATACTTTGATTTTTCTTCAAAAACTTCAATAAAAACTCATGTACACCATTTGGATTCTAATTCTAATATCATTCACACATTTTCATGAGTAAAATCATTTCTAGGAATGATTTTGATATTTTGGGTGATAGCTAGGATCCATTTGTTTATTTGAAAACAATATAGGATGAAAAATGAACTTTGATTTTTAAATTCATTTTGAGTTCAAATTTGATACATGCATTTCAAATGTCTATTCAATAATTGGTATCAAAATTTTCATCTCACAATTGGTATCAAAATGAGCTTTCTATATTAGGTATCAAAAATTTTATCCAACAATTGGTATAATTTTTTTTAAAATAGGAATCTGATTTTGAATGGATTTAAAAATTTGATTTTTGAAAACTTAATGTATAAGTTGACCTAAGTCAATAAAGTAAGTTAAAAATTCATCTTAAGCCCAAACTTAATTCATAGACTTACACTATCTCATGTTTGATGTCTAGATGCCTAAATATGAGAAAACATGAGTAGATAACAAAACTTGAGACTTAGCATTTTCATAGTTTTCATGCTTATGTCAAATGAAAATATGCTAAGTTCAAATTTTGATTAAATGACATTAGTTTCACTTCAAACTTGATATATATGATTTGAATGATCATATCTTGATATTTTAAAAGTTTGAATGAAATCAAAAATGTCATGAAAAAGATAAACAACAACATTGGTATCAGACTTGAGTGCATACATGATTTAGGCTTGAATTCTATCTATTACTTCTTGATATCATGTATGATTTAAGTTGGTATCATGTTAATTCCTTGTTTTCCATCCCTAAGGTTGAGATTGTCATGTTTCATGAAAAATCCTTAGAGTCTCAACTTCATGAAAACTTATTTGTGTTTCATCCCTTTGAATAGATAGATATTTCTTGCCCTTTTTGATTGATGTCAAAAGAGGGAGAAAATTAAGAAAAGTCTATAGAGAAAATATATGTCAAAAGGGGGAGAAATGCATAGTTAAAATGAGGAGAAAAGTATAGAAAATTCATGCATATAGATAAGGGAGTTTAATAACATAGATATGCATGTTGATAGGGGAAGAAATCCCTAAGTTGATATCCTTGTGCTTTAATGATTTATATTTTCTTAAGAATGTTTGTCATTATCAAAAAGGGGGAGATTGTTGGCTTTAGGTTTTCAACCTTAGCCTTAATCTCGGCTTTGATGGTTTTGATGATAATAAATATGGAACTAATGATTTTATTGAGAATATCTTTCAGGTTCCATATCGACTAGCGTTCGATGTCATCGATCGGATAAATCGGAGAAATCGGGAATCAAAAGGATATTGATCGTCGCGCTCAGGTTCGTCACGGAGACTTCTCGAAGATCGACAAGTGCACCAAAGTCGTTTGGACGACTCCAGAGATCAAGTCAAAAGCTCTCCAAGATGATGCTCGTTGAAAGTCGGAACCCGAAAACGAAACGCAGAAGAAATAGGCTGAAGAAATAACATTCAACCTAGGTTTGGTCGACCGACCGAAGGTAAAAAAAAGTAGCAGAGCTACTTCGATCGACCGAGCGGTTGACCGATGGAAGCCCAAAACGGGCAGTAGCTCGGGCGGTCGACCCGTCGGTCGACCGACCTGCTGATACCCGCGACGCAAGATCGTGTCGATCGACCGAATGGCGAAAGAAACTGGTCGAGATTTATTCTATTATGTTTATTATTCACAATTATTCACAATTATTCTATTATGTTTATTATTCACAATTATTTTAATTATTTCATTAATATAAAAAATAGAATCAAACTTAAACATTAAATTTTAATATTTTCTTTTCATTATAAATAATAATAACATAATCATGTGTTAAAAAATTTATATTCAAATTTAACGATTAAAAAGTATTATTTTTTGCTATTATTGCATAAAATCCAAATATTAAAAATGGATTTCAAATAAATTTATTTTATTAAGGTTTATTATTTTTCAGGTTATTTATATAAATTACATTAGTTATAATATGATTTGTTTTTATTATTTTGCTATTCTTTAAGGTTTAACTTAAACGTTAAAAATACTATCATTAATATGTTGAAAATTGTTGTTATCGTTACATTAATAATATTAATTATGAATTCAAAATGATTATATTTTATTCTATTTATTATGTAAATTATTTTATCAATAACTAAAAAATAAAAAATATAAATAAACATATAAGTTAAATATGATGGGATATTTATTAATATTAAAATTTATTTTATCTATAATTAGAAGAAAATATTAAAACTAATACAATTTATATAAATAACTTGAAAATTTTAATGTTCTGCCGCATTAGTATTATTATTTTTTTAGATGTCATTCTGATTGTTTTTTCTAAGAACTAAATATATTAGGGAGATTTGTAATGAATACTTTATTGTAATTTAATATTTAAATTTTATTGGAATTGATACAGAAAAAATATTATTGTAAAACGTGTCACATTAAATAATTTACAGATTTGTAATGAATAATACCTTATTGTAATTAAATATTTAAATCTTATTGAAATTAATGCAGACAAAAGAGAAAAAATATTATTGTAAAACGTGACACATTAAATGATTTACGATTAATTATTTTACATTGGAATTGATGTATAAAAATGAAAAAAAACATATGGAATTCAGAGTTTGATCCACATGGATAACTTATACTCTTGACACTTGGCGATAAATGATTGTTACATTTTGACTTTTAAGTATATATAGATATAGATATATAGATAGATATAGATATAGATTGTGAACCATTTTAGAAGGGCCTTGAATATGCTAAGAATGCAGGTCTAACTGGGAATGTATGTATGGAATCTGGTTGTGCTCAAGCTTATCCTAGTTTTAGTTAAAGGTTATCATCTCCATTAGAAAATTTGATCTATTTGTTGTATCATTCTCAAATACCGCTAGATATGTCAATCATTCCAAGGAGCTTGTTGGAAGTTGATCAACAAAGTTACCATTTCAAGTTTTGTTGTTAAAGATTGCAAGTTGCTGATCTTGTTTCTTTTAATTACTCCCCCTTTCCATAATAGTGACTTTTTAAGATTTGGCACATAGATTAAGAAAAATATTTAATAGCCTAATTTTTAGTAAATTTTTTTTTTTGACTAAATTACCCATAGTGTGTGACCCTTAATACTCTCAATGAAGGCTCTATTGGTTGACCTTCAATATTATCTTGTATTGTATGGGAGAAACTTTTATTAGAGGTTAAAATCGGTAAAAATAATAATAATACTATATTGGAAGTCTAAAATGTCACTTTTATTAGATGCTGAGATTGATGAAGCTAGAAAGGAGTGCAAATTGGTGCTGTATGGAAAAATTTTCGGGAGGACGCCGACTCTGGAATTGGTAAGAATTACCTTACCTAGAATTTGGAAATTAAAAGGAGATTGCAAAATTACAGATTTAACTGTTGGTTTTTTTGCATTTAAATTCGAAAATGAAATTGATTATTGAGAAGTAATATATGGGGGGACCGTGGTTTCTGAGGGGGCAAGCCCTGTCACCGATTCAGTGGAGGGAGAGTTTCCAGCCGATGAAAGAATCCATTTATATCGTGCCGGTATGGATTCAAATGCCAGGTCTTCCACTGGAGTTCCTTAATCAGAAAATTCTACTGCAGTTAGCTGCTGTTATATGCAAGCCAGTTAAAATTGATGATTTCACCTTATCTGGAACAAGGGAAAGTATGCTAGAGTATGCGTCTTGTTAGACTTGAAGAAGCCGATTGAACAAGGATTCTGGGTTGAAGCTAAAGGTAGCTGCTTTTTTCAAACAATGGCTTATGAGAACCTTCCCTATGTGTGTTTTAACTGTGGGAGGATTGAGCGTAAGGAAGAGCAATGTGCTATTGGTACAAAGGTAGATACTGGTAATGAAGTAAATTCTGAGCAGGTTAAAGCAGACAAGGAGAATGAAAAAATCTTAGGACCTTGGATTCAGGTCCAAAAAAAAGGAGATTCTTTAAGGGAGGGGACAGAAATAGGAATGAGTTGAATAACTCATTTGTGATATTGAATAACCCAGCCTATGAGGAAAAAAATATTTGCAGTAATAAAAAAGTAGTGGAATCTTCAAGTAAGGATTCCAGAGAAAGAAGTAACAGTGAAGAAAAAAAAAGTGATTTAATCAAGGAAGACACAAGCAACAATTTGAAGAAGCAGCATGGGAACAAGGAAGTTTGGATGAAGAAAATGAAGAATAAGACTCTCACAAATGACCGTTCTGAATCGAATTGGGCAGTAGGGACTTCTTCTGCATGGGGAAATGTATTGTGTAAAGATAAGGACAACATGGAAGTGGAAAATTTGAAGGATGATGTGGACTTGAGCAATATTTGTTTGAAAGCAGGTGTAGAAAAAAATTCTATGGAAGTTGAGAATGCTGAGAATAAGAGTGTAGATGGTATGGATGAATTATCTCAAAAACTCCCGAACTCTTTTATCAAGATCCTGGAGAACAGAGAGGCCAAAGATGATTTTCTTGAGGATGGAATTGATCCTGAAGCTTCGAGAAATTTTGTTAGAAAAGGTGGAAAACTGAGGAAAGGAGCTGGGAAAAATTCAAACATTATTAATGTTCCTATCATGTTCAGTAATCCCAAGATGAAGAAAAGAAGATTTATGGAGGAAACTAGTGCCATGGGGAATGATGGTGATCCTGTGAGTCAAAATAGCAGAGATTTAGATACTATTTCATTAAAATGAAATTATTATCTTGGAACATAAGAGGAGCAAGTAAAAGAGTTGCAAATGAGCAGTTGAGAGAAATTGTTTTTGAACATAAAATTGACATGATTTTGCTGCAAGAAACACATATGGAAGGCATGCAGATAAGGAATTATATTCAGAAATGTTGGAGGAATTGGGATGTTGATTTGGTAGAAAGCATTGGCAGAGTTGGAGGGATCCTTCCGCTTTGGAGAAAGAATATGCTCAAAGTCAAGGTAATTCATAAAAATGAGCAATCTTTAAGTGCTCTGGTTCAGTTAAGTAATGGCAGATGCTTCCTTATTACTGGTATATATGCTAGTACAAATAAAGTAAAAATGAGTCAATTATGGAATTGGCTAGGAGAGTTACAATTACCAGAACTTCCATGGCTTATTGTGGGTGACCTGAATTGTGTTAATAGTGCGGATGAAAAAAGAGGTGAAAGACCTTTTAAGATAAAAAAAATAGTTACTGATTTCAGGGATTTTATGGAAAAAGCTGGTATGTTGGATGCTGGTTTTAGTGGCCCAAAATTCACTTGGAACAATAATAGGAAGGGATTGAAAAATATAAAAGCAAGACTGGATAGAGCCTTATATAACATCATGTGGAATGAAATTGATTATGAAATTAAAGTGAGACATTTATTGATGGCTGATTCTGATCATAGACCAATCTTGGTCTCTTGCAATCATAAAAGCTTTTTTAAAAAAAGGAACAAGCAGTTTGTCTTTGAACAGTACTGGTTGGAATATCCTGAAATAAAAGACATCATTAAGGAGTTTTGGGAAAAACAAAATGAGTCAGGGAGAAGCATTTTTGGAAAAATGAATCTATTGAAACTTATACTTTCAGAATGGAGCAGAGATAAGGTGGGAGATATAGAAAAGAAGTTGAAAGATACTGAAAAGAAGTTGGCATTGTTGGAAAAGAAAGAAGAACAGGATACTTTATCTGAAAATGAATTGATGTTGAGGAGAAGTTTACTGAACAAAAGGACTGCTCTGGGAAGACAAAGGCAGATAAAATGGTGGAGCAGGTCTAGAAAGAATTGGATTGAAGGTGGTGAAAAAAATACCAGATACTATCACAATGTGGTAAAACTAAGAAGGCAGGTTAATCTGGTTGAAGAATTAGAAGTTGAGAATAGGATTGTGAAAGATTCAAATGAAATGGCAGGTCATACGGCAAAGTGGTATGAAAATTTATGGAAAAGAGAGGAAAACAACAGTTCCGATTTCAGTATGCTATCTGATCTAGTCTGGGAAAAACTCACAGTGACTAATTGCAGTGAACTGGATAAAAAGTTAAGTCAGATTGAAATTTGGAATGCTATAAAATCAATGGGGAGAGGGAAATGCGCTGGTATTGATGGGTATAATGCAGAATTCTATTCTGAAAATTGGGAAGTTATAAAGGATGACATGTTCAAGGAAATTGATGGCTTTTTCAGAAGTTCAAGGATGCCAAAGGAATGGAAACACACCATATTGGTTCTAATTCCAAAAAAGAGAAACCTAGGTTGATTACTGATTTCAGACCTATCTCTTTATGCAATGTAATTTACAAGATCGTGGCCAAGATCTTAGTGAATAGGATGAAGCCTTTTTTGAAGAAAATAATAAGGAAGGAACAAACTGCTTTCATTCGTGGCAGGCAACTTCATGATAATATTTTGATAGTTGGCGAAGTGGTAAATTCAATATTTAGATCAAAAGCTAAAAGACCATTTTTTATCATGAAGCTTGATATTGAAAAAGCTTATGATAAAGCTAACTGGGAGCTGATTTATAAAGCAATGGAACTTATGGGATTTCCTGCGAGCATGATTCAATGGATTGTGAGTTGTTTAGAAGGTGTTACATTTCAATGTAGAATGAATGGTGAGTTTTCAGAGGAATTTAAAGGTTATAGGGGAATCAGACAAGGAGATCCCCTATCACCTTACTTATTCATCATGATGGAAGACATTCTTTCAAGAATTATGAGCAAAGCAATTGCAAATGGTAAGATAAGGCCTCTAAAAATTGGAGACTTCGGGATCAATCATTTGTGTTTTGCAGATGATGTAATTATAGTTGTAAAAGGTAACAAAAGGTCTTGCATTGAATTGAAAAGAGTACTCAGTACTTACTGTAAGATATCTGGGCAGAAAATTAATGAGAAAAAGTCTGAAATTTTCTTTCCAAAGAAATGTGAAGCTGGTTTCAAACATGAGATATGTGATTTTTTTGGAATGAGAGAAGGAAGGTTTCCTATGAAGTACCTGGGAACTTATGTTTCTCCGAAGAGATTAAGCAGAGAGTTTGAAGTAAAGCTGGAAGAGAAAGTTAAAAACAAAGTTGAACCATGGGCAAAAAATATGGTCTCTCAAGCTGGTAGAAAGGTATTGATTAGCTCTGCCATCAACTCAATTCCTGCTCACACACTTATGACATCCTGGATCAGTGACAATTCTGTGAAAACAATTACCAAAATCACAAGAGAATTCTTTTGGGGATCAAGCAAAAACAGGAAATCAGCAAAGCTTTTAAGTTGGAAGGTGGTAATTGATATTAAAGGAAATGGTGGGCTGGGGATAAGGGATTTAAAGACTATGAAGAAAGCTTTGAATGCCAAAAGAATTCTTCCTCTCCTGAACTCTGAAGACTGTATGTGGACATCATTGTTATTAAATAAATATGGGAAACTACATCCATGGGGTGGTGAAAAAAGAAAACAAATCTCATGGAACATGAGATCTGTAGTAAAGAGTATGGAAGCTTTAAAAGAAGGTTTCAGAATGAAAGTTGAAAATGGAAAGAAAGCTGAAATATGGAATGATCCATGGATTGGTGAATTGCCTCTAAACATTTGGCCAACATACATTAATGTAGTTGAGCTAGAGAAGTTTAGTATGGTAAGTGAACTGATAGAGAATGAAGCTTGGTGTATGAGTATTATTGAAAAATGTTTCAATAAAATTCTGGCACAGGAGATTGCAGCTATACAATTAGACACTGATGGTATTGATAGATGGATTTGGGCTGAGAATTGGAAAGGGGAGTTGACTGTGAAGAATGCATACTTCTTTTTTAAAAACAAGGAAGAAAAGGTAAAGGGTTTGGAGATTGATTGGAAGAAAATATGAAAAATAAGGTGTTCTGAGAGAGCCAAAATGTTCATTTGGAAAATGGTTTGGGGCAAATTACCTACCTCAAACTGGTTTGCAAAATTTTCTGGTGTTGAAGCTGATAAATGTTATGTGTGCAAGGAGGGTATTGATGACTGGAAACATATTTTTTTAACTACAAATTTTCTTCAAGATACTGGGAACTAGCTTAGAAGGCTTTGGGTATTAAATTTAGATTCAAAGATAGATGGAATGAAGGGAAATGGCTGGATGAAACTGAGGGGTCCGAAAGTGAATCTGCAGAATTAATCTTGGCCTTCTTATCAGTTTCTATGTGGATGATTTGGAAAAATATAAAAACAAAGGAAAATTTGAGGGAAAATGTTGGGATTTACATGATGTGTTAGAAAAAAGTATGAGAGAAGTGTTGGAATACAATGAAGTAAGTAGCAGGATGAAGTCTAAAGGAGAAGTGAAGAGTAAAGATGAAACAAAGGGAATCAAAGCTGAGCTTATCCTAAACTGTGATGCTGCATGGAGAGGAACTAAAGTTGCAGGGCTGGGTTTTATTTTGGTAAATTGCAATGAGAAAGTGTTGCTTGGAGGATATGGTGCAGATTTGGCAGATAATTCACTGTTAGCTGAAGCTAAAGCTATATTTTTTGGCCTTGATAATGTGAGGAAAAAAGGTATCAAGGGATTAATTGTATGTTCTGACTGTTTAAGATTGATAAAAATCCTGAATGGTGAATTTGCAGCCCCCTGGAATATGACAGTATTAGCCAAGAAAATTTTGAAGATGGCTAATGATGTGGATGTGCAGCAGTGGTAGTGGTGTTTTAAAAAGAGAGAGCTAAATTGGAAGGCTCACAATTTTGCTAAGAAGGATTTTGATGTTAGTAATGGTTCTGTAAGTAGTGTTAATAGAGTTTGGAATGTAATGAGTGGAAAGTGTATGAGTGAGGAAGTATTTTGTAAAGGGGACTCTTGTACGGGTTTCTTAATGAGTAATGAGATGAATGTAACTATGGAGGAATATAATTTTGCATTAGTTAGAGAAGAGGAATACAAGACCAGTGGTCCACTGTACCCTCTACCCTCTTCTACTGCAAAAGGTGACCTCCATTAGTTTTAGTTTTTTTTTATATTTAAATGTCACTTAATATAAAATTTTAAAAAAACCTAAAAAATCACTTATTGTGGAATGGAGGGAGTAGTTTTTTTTTTTTTTTACGGTAGTTGTGATAATTTGATTTCTTGTAAGCAATATGTTTGATAGTCCTTTCCCTATTGATAATGTGGAGAACTCTGTTCTCCTCTTGTTTTCAGCATCGATTGTATGACATATTACTCCAGCTAATAATATTGAACCTCGAGAGGGATATTCTCACTAATCTTAGTGGCTAAAAGTGAGTTCATATGATATCTGCCTTTTCCACCTATCGGATGAGTAGGAAATGGTCTTTTTTTCTTCTATTTTTTTTAAAAGAAAAACACATTAATATTTCTCCAATATATCATCGTGGATTCAAAATGCTAATGTGGTATATTACTTTTAAAATATTTTTTTCTATTTTCAATTTCACATCGAATTAAAATACTTCAAAGTATTTCACATTAGTCATCGTTTTAGCAATGCACTTCAAAAGATAAAAAAGATCTGAAAATAAAACATCGCGTACGTTTCACCAAGGTCAAGTGCCAAAAGAGAGGTCATTTAAGATTTTAAGCTATTATTTTAACCAGGCACTTCAAAAGATTAAAGAGATAAGAAAGGATACATCTTTTATGATAGTAATGTTGTTGATTGATCGCGTTATACAGTTCCCATAAGCAACATACAAAAACAGCCGACAGTTTTAGATAAGTTTTGTTGCAATCTAAAGAGTTATTTTATATCCAAATCAAGTCAATGCTAAGTAATTTTTAAATAATAACTATAAAATAACTCTTTCTAAAGTCCCTTAGACGATTTCAATTGTCAAAATTTTTGCAACATATACAAAAGCAATATATAGCTTAATGAGCATTATGATTCTCACACTAGCCAATCCATGGATCATTTAAGCAACTAAAGGCAAGATAAAAATCAACATTTGATTCTTTGCATAATCTAACTCATTTGACAAGTATACATAACATAGTTATTTGTAGATTTAAACAAATATGTAAAGTCATTCGCTCATTTTGGTTAAAGAAAATTTACAAAAAGCATTATTTTTATACACATTATAATTATCACAAATTCACAACATAAGTTTAAGCATATGCTTTGGCTCAATGACATTTTCGCGAATACTAACAGATTCACAAAGACCTAGTTTATAGTCAAGTAGGTGATTTGGTTAATCTGATAGCAACTCTGAATAGACTGAAGATGTTGACATCATTATACAAACTTGACTACTACAATATAGAATATTCATAAACCTTGAGCCTTCTTTTTGAGAGGCCAAGACATTGCATGAGTCAATACATGAAGCATCACTTTGAGCCACATGACATGAGATTTGGTGCTGCTGTAACCCTCAAGTAGAGAATACTTACGAATTGGGATACTTGAGATAATCAAAGAGTATATTTATTTATGTTGGCAACTCTAAGACGCTAACTAAAGTTGATTTAATCTATCTGGATTCTGGAGTTGAAGTCATGCTTTGTGATCGAACTCTATCGATTATCTTCTGTCTTCCAGATAGATCTTCTTCGTAGACAACAACCTACAAACAAACGTGAAATTTGTGAGAAAAGGATAACTACATTTGAGATGGGAACATAAAGATTAATAGCATACCTGAGAGTCCGTTTGTGTCTCGCTGAAAGCATCATAAGTGCCACGACTTCTTTCATTGAACAAAGTATCAGGAACTGTTGCCTCTTGAGCAGTCCTACAAGAAGAAAAAGTCACGCTGGTAAAAGGAGTTATAAATTAAGAGCTCCATTTACTGAACCATGGGACTCAGATGCAGAAAACAAGGGAACTTTAAATGTGGAATATCAATATGGTGTACAAGAACTTCAGCATGATACACTAAGAAATATATTTCATATTCCATCAGTCTGAAAGACTAGAAGGAATATCTCCAAAAATTTGTGAAAAGTGTGCTATAGGTATAAGAGTCGTTGGCATTGCTCCTAATAACAAAGCTACTTGAAGCTACAGTACCGGCAAATGCCAAATTTAAACTACAAAATGACCAATGCTTTATAGAGGTTACTGTACGAAAGCTGAAGTTATATGCTCATAACTTCATTCACTTAAACTATTTTTGATCCCCAAACAAGTACACATGCAATTGGAAACTCAACACTGTTTCATCTTCTATAAGGTTAATGGTAAATAGTGCAATCACAAGGATTTGACTAATGTACTGGATAGGTCTTTCTCCTAGTCTCATTTTAAGATGTAAAGTCAACTGCATGTTATGAAATCACAAAGGTCCACACATATATATTACTCGCTCCTCTGTGCTATCTAGCCTAGTCTTGAATAAAGTTTTGTTATCACACTTAACCCAAAAAGATGGAACATAAATGACTATAAGAAATCAATTAAACGTTATATAGTAAACGGTTGACCATATCTTCTACAAGTGGCACCAGATGATTCCTTGCTTGAGATAAATGAACATTGCACTTGATATATTATGCTCAATTATCTCATTTTTTCAAAACTATGATTGTTCCCTTCTGTTTTGTGTGCATTCTGACCATATAATTTCCTTTCAAATATAAATTTCTGCTTGTTATGCAAATTTAAAGCATTATGTGGAAGTCATGGGAAAATATACTTACTTGCTTGTCCAATGTTTTGAAATGCCAAAAGTAGAGCTTGAATTTTCATTATTGTCATGAATGATAGAATGGTCAGGTGAAAAAATCTGCAGCTAAATAGTTAAGGATTATTTAAAAAAGATATATCTGGTAGGAAAGTTAGTCTCCTAGAAGCAGATAATATAAGGATACAGTTTGATCACACCCAGATTGCAGAGGTAACTTCATATCTTGGATCTTGAGTGGGGAAAAAGACAGAAGAGTAGTGTCAGTGATGCATATTTTTTTTTTGAAACAACATATGCCAAATCATTACCTTTGACGACTGAGCTAATAGGTCTTCTATAGCGTCTGCAACATCAGCAACAGCTTCTGAACTGCCCCGGAGACTTTCAGATACTTTCTTTTTCCTTGAAGATTCATCATTGCTATCACATTCTGACAATCTTGACCTTTTACCAAAGGTACTAACATCTTCACAAAAGCCTTCATATGAAAATTTTGCAACATTTAAATGCTTCATTGAAACAAAATTTAGCAAAAAATCCAGAAACACACCTGTCTTTTGTGTTGTATTCATTGTTGACTTGAGAGCATCAGTCAGCAATTGAGATGGAACACATCCAGAAACCATGCGAGTTGCTTGTGTAGGATATTGACTCACTGTGCATAAACCTGCTTCTTTGTCCTGAGCGCTAACTGGTTTTGGCCGGAATGGATCAGGTGCAACCATCATATCCTGAAGAGAAATTAAGCAAAGAGATAATTTCAGAGATTTAATTGTTTAGAAAAAATCATACACTTCAACAGGCAAAGATTTAAACCTGTGAAACACACTCGTTAATCCATTCAGCAGTAATTGGTTGAATTCCCCACTTACAAGCAGCCTCATATTTTGGACCATTGGCAAACTTACATAACAAATGGGTGACCTTCTTGGTCAATTTCTCAGTAAATTTAGCTCCCAAAGTAAAGCATAAATTCCTTAACAAAAGCCTCTCTTTCTCTTCATACTGTGAGACACAGAATCTAAGGCTTTCAAACCCAGGTAATGGAATGTGGCAGCATAATGGAGAGTAGATAATATGGCTTCTGACATCTTGTATACAAGCATCCTATAAAAATGCTCCTCAACAAAGCATGGTTCTTGATTAGTAACACATAGCAAAAGAGTTTTATGCATTAACTGAAATACTAAGTCATAGAAAAAAAATAGTGAATAGCTAGCCAACTTATACACGAAAAAGCAGGGTTTTTTGATGAAAACATGGGACTTCCATAGAAGTCCCGCCAAGTAACATTTCGATAAGGCTTGAAATGCCAATGAGAACAGATTGTTACCATTAAGGAGAAATCGCAGGAACATGTAGCTAAAGGCTAAAGCAGACCTTAACCCAAATAAAAAGTCAGATAGTGCTAAGCTACAAAAACTTAAGACGCATGGCCCGCAAGCCACCTTAATTTCTAGACATCAAAACGGAGGTATATAAATTTCATCTACTTTCTACTTATCCAGTAAATATCAGTGAATTAGAGTTGTCCTTAATCTATGATCTTAGAGATTTCCCGAAGTCAGGCCAACCATGTAGGAGTCACATGAAGTTAATAATTCATGGATGCAATTTTTGAAGATGTAAAGGAAAACAATATTTTAGATTAAAGGTGTATGGTCTAAAAGAGAATCAGCTTACTATATTGAATCCAGTTATAGAGAAATTTAAGGGAAAAGGTACAAAAATATTGTACCCCCGACGTTTTCTCGCGGGTACTAAAATACCCCTAAAATTTTTTTGGGATCAAAAATACCTCTCACGTTATGAATTGGGTACAAAAATGCACCTATAGGCAAACGGTGTTAGTTGAGAGATAACGGAGCTGACATGGCTGATGACTGGGACTGATGACGTGGACATCTGACGCGTATGCGGGTCAAGACGTTTTCTCACGGGTACTAAAATGCCCTTGACGTTTTCTCACGGGTACTAAAATACCCCTAACGTTTTCTCACATGTACAAAAATACCCCTAACGTTTTCTCACGAGTACTAAAATACCCCTAACGTTTGTTTTGAACCTAAAATACCTATGAGGTTATTGAAAATGGTACAAAAATGACATCTTGTTAGGTGAGACTTAATGGAGATGTCATAGATGCTATAAAGATATTGACTTTACACGTGATGCATATGCAGAGAACAACTTGCCACGTAAGCGACACATAATAAATCGAAAACTGCAAAATTTGGTTCGATTTCAAACCGGTTTTTTAATTAACTGAATTTTTTATTTTTTTATTCACCCATACGATTGCGTGACAAGTTGCTCTCTGCATATGCACCACGTGTAAAGTTAACATCTTTGTCAGCATCCATGACATCTCTGTTAAGTCTCACCTAACAAAAGTTAGTCTGATATCATTTTTATATCATTTTCAATAACCTCAGGGGTATTTTAGGTCCAAAACAAACGTTAGGAGTATTTTAGTACACGTGAGAAAACGTTAGGGTATTTTTGTACCTATGAGAAAATGTTAGGGACATTTTAGTACCCGTGAGAAAACGTCTTGGCCCGCATGCGCGTCAGATGTCCATTTCATCAGTTTCAATCATCAGCCACGTCAGCTCCGTTATCTCTCAACTAACACCATTTGCCTATAGGGGCATTTTTGTACCCAATTCATAACGTGAGGGGTATTTTTTATCCCAAAAAAACGTTAGGGGTATTTTAGTACCCGCGAGAAAACGCCAGGGGCATTTTTGTACCTTTTCCCGAAATTTAATGAACAAGATTTTGGCCATAATTTTTTCTTCCTTCTTAGCAATCAAAAACTTCTTTGCTCTTGTTAAACACTCCATTCTTTTCACTGCAAGTCAGTGTTACCAAGATCTACAATGGACCAAAATATACTCAATATTGTAATAGTAGGTTATTTCAATAATAAAAAATATAAAATCACCCACTGCAGCTTATAAGTTGCATACAACAAATTTTACATCAATCAACACTTCGATTGAATCACATATTCTAATAATAGCTTCAGTTGGTTAAATGAAGGACAACTACAGAATTATAAAGTTCAAAATAACTCTTCATTTTAGTTAGTGTTGGAATCAAGCCTGGTATTTATTTTGTACCGCCCTGTTAGGGACTTTTTGATGCGCTCGAGCGACACGAATCATGACGGATTGTTCCCTACATATTTGTAAATATGTTTTCGCGTCCATGTAATTTTGCCTTTATTTCTAGTTCGTACTTGTAAAACCTCTTGTGCAATCCCGGGGGGACCCATGGTACAAGTTGGATGCATTTCGAGTCCATTCGACACTTGGTGCATGCGTTACGGCTTAGCGGAGCACTTTGTGTGAATTCGTCATGGCCGTGACCATGGAAAATCACCATGTTGGATGGCCACGATTTTGTCATGCTCCTCGTGCTTTTGTGAACCTTGGGGGTGACACTTGGGGGTTAGGGATCTCATGTATAATGTAGGAGAGCGTTGGCAAACAAAGCGGTTGCCTTGGGCGGAGACGAACGAGTGGCCCATATGGGCATGCGACATGTCGTTCTTCGTCCAAGACAATTGCGGAGCTCGTCCTACACCCAGTTTTATATTTTCTTGCGTCCATAGTCCTGTAATGTTGTTTTTGCTTTATGCCTTCAAAAACCATTCGGCCAACATGGTCTTTTGGGGGCGCGGACATGGAATGCGAGGTTGGCACGTGGTCCAACGTATGCCCCACGACGTTAAGTCGGGAAGCCCAATTCGGGACGGATTCGGGATTAAGGCTTATCCCTTGCACGGGATGCAAGGGTGCCGCACGGGTTCTTCCGCACAAAACAATTGGCCCGTGACAGCCCGGTACTAACCCATACCGGGCGGTACCATCCGGTATGGGAGCAGCACCACAGTACCAACACTATACTGGTGCTGCTCCATGCCATAGTTTCAAATACCATACCGTACCGCCCGGTACAGCCAGTTTTTATTGGTTTTTTGAAAAACCGGTATACGAGATACTCAGTATTGGGCGATATCGGGTATCTCGGTAAATACCGCCCATACTGGACGGTATTGCCCGGTATGACGTAACGGCTCTTTTTTAAGAGCCGTTGCTACAGTGGTATATAGTCGTTTGGGACCGGATTTGAAATATTGTATTCATGTATTTGACATTTGAATCTTAAATTTAAGTATTTCTTGATCAATTATGTGTTATTGGAGTTATATTTAACAGCAAAAAAAATAAAATTGGCCGATATGCTTTTTTCGTATCGGCCCATACCGTGTGTCGGTACCGGTACCGGTCACTGACCGAGATCGGTACCGGTACCGGTATTTTAAACCATGCTCCATGCTAGTACCAGTACCATTTCCGGTACGAGACCGTACCGTGTGTCGATATGGTACGGTGCTGGTACCAAGATTTTAATCCTTGGTTGGAATATATATGGATAAAATGTCTTGACATACCAGAATATATTGTTTCTCCAGAAGAAAAAAAATGAACAAAAAACAAACAAACAAACAAAGGCTTAAGATGAGCCCAAATTCTAGGTTACTTGTCATCGTTCCTACATTTTGAATAGACTGTGTAGAAGCCACAACACCACATCCTTTCCATGGGACTAGTATGGCTTAGAGTTTAGGTTACAAGCTCATGAAAAGAAATATAATGCAGGTGGGTACCAACAACAAATAAAAAAATATGTTAACCTTATATAAAAGCAAATAGTAAAGTTACATTTTATCTGACATTGTCATGTCTTGCCCTATATGTGGTGTCCTGAAAAAGCTGTAGTCAGCATTCAGCATAAGAATTAAAGTCAGGACTTCTTTTTAACCTAAATTGACAGAAACATTACTAAGTTCTAAGAAAACATAAGAATTATAATAAGAAATTAAGAATATCACTCTACCACATAAAAAACATTTATATGAATTAGGTCCTAAGCAATCAGCTTATCATCAACTTAATTTGGGCCATGGTTTTAAATCTCGTACCGTACCGGGCGGTAAGCTCGGTATATACCGGTTTTTGAAAAAACCGGTATATGAGATACCCGGTATGGGTAAATACCGGGTATCTCGGTAAATACTGCCCGGTATGCCTGGTATTTATGAAATACCGGGCGGTATTTGCTATCATACCGGGCTATACCGTCCGGTATGACATTGTGTACTGTTGCAACATACCGGGTATTGGAAAATACCGATATCTCGGTAAATACCGCCCGGTATGATCCAACAGCTCTTAAAAAGAGCCGTTGGGTATTGTTCAATACTGTATTAGGGTTTTTCATAGATATAAGAGAATCATTACATTAGAATTTATATAAGCCGACACAGGCCCACAACCCAAAGGGCCCAAAAAATCTTCGGGGGCTCCGCCCCCACACCCCTGGCGGGACCGCCGAAAACTCTGCGTAGCGCAACATAAGACGCTTAGGGAAAATCAGTCGCTACACATCCCAACATACGGTGTTGATCTTAGTCCGTCGTACTCGTACATATCTTGGGGATATACACGACTATATAAACTCCAATGTAATGATTCTCTTGTATCTATGAAAAACCCTAATACAATATCAAAACAGTACCCAACGGCTATTTAAACATTGCATTCATGTATTTGACATTTGAATATTAATTTTAAGTATTTCTTGATCAATGATGTATTATTGGAGTTATTTTTAATAACAAAATTAAAAAAAAGGGACCGGTATGCAATTTCCGTACCGGACCGTACCGTGTGTCGGTACGGTATGGTATCGGTACGTACCGATACCGGTCATCCACCGAGATGATGACCAGTATCGGTATTTTAAACCTTGATTTGGGCATTAGAAAGTTCTCAGAAAGAGACAATTGGAGCTTCCATTCAAGTATTCAACCGCATGAAATCTCACTGTACCAAGACAGTTAATCATAAAACTGAAGTGGCCAAACGCTCTAAGCTTTTTACTCTACCACTTTCCAAATAACACATAGAAAGTTAAAATTAAGATGTTTATGCAACCTACTTGTTAAACCCAACAGCAATGAAGCTCTTCTATCCTCAAAATCAATATACATGACCAATGCCATATATCTTTGTTATGGATTGTCATCTGTGGTACTAATTATGAGGGAATCCAGATTTGACATCATAGAGAAACTCACATTATCTTCGAGACTAATCCTGGCAATCCATCTGTGGAATAGAAAAACAAAGTCCAAAAAAGTATTCCTTCACCGCAGCTTGTTGCCTTTCTTCACGATTTTTCAGAAGCATGAACAAAGAGTAGTGTGATAATGTTGATTGTCTCAGTAGCTTCATTACCTCTGGAGCTTTATAGAGTACATATGACAGTGTAATGCGCTAACCATCTTTCTTCTAGCGTCGTTTCCCATTTGTTCATGTGCTAAGCACATGGAAGTACTAATGTCACAATTTTGAAGAGCGGAAAATTCCTAAAGTTTAGGCTCATGAACTCAGATATCATTTTTTGGACTTTTGGGAGACCAACCCAGTTAAAGCTCAACTTTTGTATTTCCAAATTCCAATGTTGTTAGTGTCCACATATTGGCAAATATTTCAAAATCCATATACAGGGTAGCCATGATATACAAATTACACACCAATCAATAAAAGAAAACTAAATGTATCCACTTAACATCTCACGCTGTCATTAATGTAATCTAGATAGATAATTGGCCTTAAACATTGCTAGAAAAATAGCATGGGAAACTGGGAATAAAGATTTCTACCTCCAAACAAGAGCGAATCCAGTGAGTTGAAACAACAGTAAACTGAGAAATATCAACAGGAGTATGCAGGAGACCATGACGCTCAATGACAAAACTTGCATTCTTCTTATGGTGATCGTCTAACACCATTCCTCCTCCTTCTCTGACCCATTCAATTACCTCAGCCCTCTGGTTAAAAATAGTGAAAACCACTATATTTAGTAATAACTTAAACACCACAATTTATATACAAGACTTTACAAGAACCAATGAAATGAAAGAACTGATAGCATTATAAGGTTAATGCTGACTCGAGCAAACATAATATGCAACCACTATATCTCATCAAACAAAGATAACTGCAAAATTGATGACATGCAAGCAGGGGACTAAAGAACCATACCAATTATGTTGCTAGAAAAGCAATTGATTTTTATCACAAGAATAAGTCATCCTATATGATAATCTAACAAATTATATAAACAAGTCATAAGAAGATATCAACAAACCCGATCTTGAGGAAAGGAACTTGAGAAACAGAAAGTTTTCCCCTTGAAAGTATTGGATGCTCCTCTACTTTGGGCATCCATGGTGCCAGAATATGCTTTAGGTTTGCATCCAACTTGACTCAAACTGTTCCCTGCATGAGATCGGTTTGATTGTTCAGCTCTAGTTGCCAATCCTGAAATATTGCTACCGTTTACATTGTCCTCGGCTCTCTCTTTCTCTCTTTGTTTGTCCAAGAACATCCCTGCTCTCGACTTCTTATTTTCTGAAACATGGGCAACCGGTGCACAAGGAGCGACAGCAATGTTTTTGAGAATCTTAGTGCAGTCTGCAGATGACTCAGTAGTGAAGCATGAAGAATCTGTAATTACATAAATAAGGTAAAATGAAAAATCAGCTCCATCTGTGATCTCAAATAATGTACAAAATTCAAAGTGGCCCTAATTGTATGAGAAAGATTACATAAAACATGGTTATTTGAAGAAATTATGTCTTAGCTAATAAATAACATGAGCAAAATAGACAAGATTTGAGAGGACATCTAGGTGAATATAAAACCTTTTGAAAAGAGTAAGTTAGATGCTAAGTGCTTTGCAGAAACCACAACTTCTTTCTTTGCCTGATTACATTCTTCAAGCCAAGTACTTTTTACCACATTGATGACACCCCAAGCAGCCAAACGTCTTACCTCTTTCTTTTCACTACAAACCATACATTTGCAGAGAGCATCAATAAATTCACATCCTTTTCAGTTTTCCGAAGTTAGTACATGAACAAAGCAGGAAGTTGTAGGTTTATAGCCATCTAACAAGATGGTAAAAGAAACTTACTTTTCTGACGGCTCACCAATTATAATGTGGGTCAGTTTTTCACTAGGTAGCATGTGCCTAGTGCCCCCACCCTTGATTATCATCATAAAAAGTCTAGTCAGTTCTGCCTCCTTAAAACCAACAAGAAAAATTCTGCAATCTGACAGGTAAAGATCATTATCATCTGACTCAGAATCCTCAGCAATATGAGAGTCCAACTTCTTTTCATCTTTCAGCTGTAAAGCTACTGCATCAGCCCCTTCATCATTCATCTTAGTAGCATCTGAAAATGAAGAAGATATATTCTGCGACAGTGTTGCTTCTAGGTCTGCAGTCATTACTGGTGAAACAATTTGTGAGTTTACGTTACTAAACTCCTGGCATTTTTGTTCCTTCTGAGAACTTCTTGCATCGGATGAAAGAGAAGTTATGTGAACAGGATACAGGCTTTCATCTAGACTAGCTACACAAGCAAAAATTCACAAGAGTCTGAGAGGAGAAATTTAATGCTATACGAAGATAGTGGAGATTCATTATAGTATTACAGTTTTAAAGATAATCACATCTTGGTCCTCCATAGGTGTACCTCTTCTAGCAATAGATTGATCGACCCATCTGCGAGTAACGATATGAATATGACCCCATCTTCGTGCAACTGTGTACTTATCTCCTTGGGGAGCGTATACACTGTCAAGGATTCAACTTTCCACACAGATATGAAATCGTATGATATCTACCAGGGACGGCATTAAATAACATATATAACATAGCCACCATTCTTTTCCTCGAAAAAAAACATAGCCACCAAATTTTTGCAACTTCATACATTGAGCAACAAAATCATAAACATTAGCAGTGGTTAACCAAAGCTCTAAGCCTCTAAGTATAGGCCTCGGAGCCAGCCTCAGACTAGACGAACCAGTATGGGTTAAATTTTAGTGTAGCAGTGAACTGGAACACTGTACATTTCATGTTTTAGCCATCACTCCCTACAATTTGGGCTTACAGCCCACTGTGGGCTGGGACTTCAAACATTGACTCTGATATATATACATAGAAAACGATACTAGGTTACAATAGCATGCATACTCAGGATTTAGTGCATTAGTTATTAGAATCCCTTGGTAACTACTGTTTGAAACATACATAGAAAATTACAGTTAATGCAAATCTGGATAGGATTTCAAATCAGCAAGCCAACTAAAGCGATAAAAATATTCATCCTGTGATAGAATAAAGAGGATATATCAGAAACTAGATGAGTGCACTTTTTGGTAAGATCAGCTGAATAACAACCACCATTTTGAATAATCAACTTCTCCATTTCCTTTCTCTCATCTGAAAAGATGAGCAATAGACACTTTGATTAAATTAATAAAGTAAATAACTAGCAGCAATTGTAAAAGGAGCTCAAGAAGCCACAACATCTTACAACAATAACTATTGATTTATTATGTTCTAATATCTGCAATATATCTTGGCAAAAAGGCACCTATAATTAACCATCACTTGTTGCCCATGTGGAAACCACAGAATATTTCAATAACTAGAGTAATAAGATAAGTGCCACCTGATATGCTTACCTGCAGGAATTCTTGTGACACAGATGGTCAAGCCAGCGAAAGGAAGAATCCTATAAGCTTCTTGTGGCACAACACGATGCTCGGTCCAGCATTGTCTTAGCCAGCTTATACCAACAATAGGCTTCTTAAGGACATTTAACGCCCACTAAAATGAATTAAATCAAAAGGTAATTACATGAATCAATAGCTAATTCAGATATTACCATAATATACAATACAAACCTATGAACAAATAAGAAAATGCCATACTTGATGATGAAATGATAGTATAATCAAACAAATTATAGAGGCGCTTGTAAATATGGAAATAGGAACACTAATAATAACGAGGGCACACTAAGGAAGGAAAAGTGACTGTTCAAACTTCAAGCCATACTTTATACTTAGCAGCCAAGACATTTTTTACAATGACAAAATTGACATCTTGGGATGCTTTGGTGTGCAATACTCCTCCCATAGCAGTTACTAGCTGCTCAATCTGAACCTGTGAAATAATTACATATCTTAAAGAAGATGTAGAACAAAAAAGAGGAAACATAAGTACAAATTTGAATGTAATACAAATAACAAGCTGTATTGAAAAATAATACTAAGTTCAACAAGGACAAAGAGGCTGAACTGCTCAATTAGGTCCCATCTTTGAAAATGGCACAATGCAAATTTCAGTTCATGAGACCACATATAGATGAGACAATGTTCAAGAGAAAAAATGCCCAAAAGTGCCATTTTCATAGTACCCAAATAAAAAGGTAAGTGATGCCAAAAATTGTAATCATAAAAGGCTCACCTCTTAGTTCCCAACATGAGATTGTTGCACACATGTACATATCAATAAACAAAATCCAGACCAGAAAAAAAAAACTCCACAAATCAGTCGAATTTGGAAAAGAAATCTACAAAAGAAATTATTCTATATATATATTCAGGTTCAATCAATATGGCTAACTAAGTAATTATAAAGCAGGAGGGAGGGGGATGAGATATAGAGATACTTCATGGGTTATGTTACCTTTTCATCCTTGTCAAATCCAGAAGCAAGAATTTTAACCCCATCCATCGCAAGGCAACAGGTGTAACCTTGTTTAGGCAAATTTCTAAACTCTTTGGCACATGAAAGGATACACTGTGGTCCTGTCAAAGATAACAAAATGATAGAAAACATCATAATTCTAAATTTCTAATATTAGAGAAAAGTTAGCCTGAATCTGCAAATGAACAAAAAAAGATGTACAGCACTTTCAGCTTCAATGCCAAATGGACAGAGAAATGCATGTTATTTGCATTTAAATGTCTTGGAAACTTGAAGCCATGAATGTTTGTGCATGAATGGAACTAAGAATGAATAGGAATTGGCCATCACTCCAGAACAAATTTGCTACTTCAGTGGAGCTGGAGGAATGTTGAACTAATTTCTCTAATTTCAGAAACTAAAAGAACTATCTTCTTTCAGATTCTTTCAGAAAGTGAACATTTTTTCAAGTAAAACTTGAAATTACAGAACATTGCTCTGCAAAATTAAGACAGTAGCACGACTAGCAAAGTAGATATATCCCATTTAGAAATTCATGCAAAAATGTCATTTTTTTTCTTTCTCGCCCAAATAAGTCGAAATTGCAGAATAGCAATCACCACATTGAAAGAAATGACGCAATGAGGATCTAACACATACGAAGTATGCAAACACAAGACGCAAAGCAATATGATTAAAAGATGTTCGAATAAGAAAAATGAGGGAGGGGGAGAAGGAAGTACCGAGCAGATTGCAACCCTTGACACGGAGGTCCGCAAACTTCTCCTGCGACCATTAGGTAAACGTTAGAGAAGAGTATAGGCGCAGCTGAGAGACAATTTAAAGGGATAGCTCACGGGAGGGGAAATAGACCACGGACATGATTGGGGGAGGCGATGACGTGGTAGTCATGGGGGGCGGTGCGGGAGGGATCACAGCATAGGAAGACAGTGGCGCCGTTGAGCTTGAGGGCGTCGTGCAGGGCATCGAACACCTCTGGCGGGACGAGGCTGCGTGAGAGGAAGACGTTGGCCCCGGCAAACGTCGTCCCTTTCCTCGCCGTCGCCATCTCCGCCGCTTCTTTTTGCTGCCAAATTGATGAAGTCCTCTTATTTGATGAATTTGCCCCCTTTCTCGTTACTCAGTACATTGTAACGAGTAGGCGGGAAGAAGGGATTTTGGGTTAGCATGTGCTAGGCAACCCGATCATAACAATCGTTACCCAGACCGCGTCGAACAACTTGCATTACATTACATCTCATGTACATTGCCAAATCAAATTAGAAAAAAAAAATTACGGTGGAAGGCTTCATAAAAATTTTACCGTGCTTCTATGAATCAGGCCCCATAAAAATTCTATAAAATCTCACGTATGAGTGAACTTAGTATTATTAATAATAAATCTATGATCATTAATACTAAATTCAAAATGAAAGTTCTAGATTCATTTGTTTGCAACATAGGTTCATTCTTATTTTAGATTCAGTATAAATTATATTAGGTTCAATTTTAATAAACCTAAGTTCATTCCTGCGAGGGGCTCCATAAAAATTACTATAGAACCTGTTCCATATAAATTGCACTCATCAAATTATGTGTATACCCCCTTATATTTTCTTAAAGGGTTAATTAATGTATACCCCACTTATTTATTGATTTAATCAAATCAATAATGGGTTAATCAAATTATGTTTTTGGTCTCCTAAAATATCACGTTTTTTTTCTTTTCTTTTTTAAAATTTTATGTTTAATTTCTCAAAAATTATTTTCGTTTTCGTTTGATCACTCCGTTAACTTTTGCTATTAAGTGCCAATGTTGACATGGATTAAAAATAAAATGAAAGACTAAACGAAAAAATAAAGATATTTTAATAAATTAGATGAAAAAAATATATTTTAATAACCTAAAGCATTATATATATAAGTTTTCTCATCTTATTCACTGATATAAAATATCATCAATTTATTTTTTTTTATTTCAAAATATTCATCTCATAAATCTACAATAAATTTATGATTCACGCTCGCACCGCCTTTGCGCCACCACGACTCACGCTCACATCATCCTTTTTTTTGTGTCTAACACCTTTTATTTTTCTAACCTTTCTTTGTCATCACGATTTATTAATTAATTAATTTCAAAAAAATCATGACAAAGAGAGCGAGATCGTTGTGGTGTCACCTGATGGCAGTCTCACGAGGAGTATGGGGGTGGCGTGAGTCGTGGTGGCGCAAGGGGTGGTACAAGCGCAACTCATGATGACACAAGGGCGCACGCAAGCGCTAGTTGTAATTTTATTATAGATTTATAGGATGAAAATTTTGAAATAATAAAAAATAATTTTACGAGAATTTATATTAGTGAATAAAATGAAAAAGTATATATATATATATATATATATATATATATATATATATATAGTTATGCTTTAGGTTATTAATATATATATATTTTTCGTCTAATTTCTTAAACTTTTTTTATTTTTTTGTTTGATCTCTTATTTTATCTTTAATTTATGTCATCATTGACATTTAACAGCAAAAATTAACGAAAAAATTAAATGAAAATGAAAATAATTTTTAAGGGACTAAATTAAATTTTTTAAAAAATAAGAGATTAAATGAAAAAAAATTTGATACGTTTGGGGATCAAAAATATAATTAAAGTAATTATTTTTTATTTGTGTCGTAACCAAATAAAATATCTTATGCTTCCTTCTAAGGTACAACTTTATGCGGAAAAAGGTCGTGTCAGTGTCAATCACAATTGAGGCCTTATGCGAATGAGCATGTCTATTGTGTTAGGCAACCGGATCATAAACCCATTCATAATCCGGACCGCGTCGAGCCAACTTGCATTGTCTACAAATTTGTCCGGATTAAGCCGGCCCAGTCGTTTTCATTTGTGGCTACCGCATCTTCTTTCTCACTGATTGAGGGTTTCTGTGGCGGCGAGAGAAGCAGCTAGAGAAGAGATGATCATCCCGGTGCGCTGCTTCACCTGCGGCAAGGTTTTCTCCCGTCTCTCTTTCTCATGCTTTTGAGTCTTCCAGGATTTTTCCTTTTCTATTGATTTCGCTTTCATGGAACTTGATGTCTTGGCTTTGTTGTTTCGTTCTTCCACTAGGTCATTGGCAATAAATGGGATACATATCTCGATCTTTTGCAGGCGGATTACACCGAAGGGTAAGCTCCTTTTTATTTGGTTTCTCGAACATTTTGTTGGTGTGGGTATATCTTGATCATTCGGAGATTCTTTGACAAAGGGAAGAGGGGAACGGAAAGTGTTTCCCTTGTTCCAAAAGGAAAGATTTTTTTACACAACCACAATATCCTTTTCCTTTAGAAAATTTTAACATTATGGACAAATAAAGGGGACTTTTTCCTTCTCTATCCTCTCCATACAAGGGATTTAAGTACCCATCTGCCCCGAAACCCTTATCCATTTAAAGATATTTATCTGAGATGATGCTACAGTTTTAAAGTATGTAGCCATAAGGGAGAGAACGTCTGTAACCAGTACTGCTTTTCAAGAAACAACGGAAACAACTAGTATTACAGAAGTAGGATTGACTTTCAGAAAGCTTGTGAGTTCATTTTATGCATATATTTTGCTTGAAACAAGTGTTGAAGATGAAGTTTGGCTTAAAAGTAACCTGTTCTGAAAAATTAGGTAAGAAACTTTCTGATACTTGTGGATAATTTGATTATAAGATAGTAAGGTCTTTCAAATCTTAATAAAAACTAGAAGAAAGAACAGAAAGTAGAAATGCCATAATAAGCAAAAACATTTTTTAGCTAATGAGATATGTAGTATTCTGTTGGAGAACAGTTTTTTTCTTGAGGTCGTATTCGGGAATGCATTTCCGAAGTGCATTTAAGCCTACAAGCACTTTAAGGAAAAATGATATGATAAATGCATTTCCCAAAGTTACTCTTTTGAAATAGCTAAAGGAGTGCTCTTCGTTAGCCTTTTCTCAAAGCAATTTGTAAAACCTAAAGTAATGGCAAACAAAGCCAAACTTGTTTGCAACTTCTTTCTTTAAAAAGTACTAATTTGTTTGACTTTTAATAAGTTCCTAGCTCACTGCAAAGTGCTACAATTACTTTAAATATTAAATTAATTTTGTTTCAAAAAATTAATGGAAGTCAACCTCTTTGCTTCTTTTTAATTGTTCATATTAAAGGAATGTTTGCTTTCAAAGTTGGTCATTTTTTTCAGTAGCTATAATAACACAAGCACCATAATTATAAATGAACATTCAGTATTCAGATCATAATGCATATCATTCATGAAGTCATCATGTCAAAGTATTCACTCTAGGTTTTATTCAAAAGAAAGCTCACATAAAATAACATAGCCTTAAGTTATCCAAAAATTTAAACTGGTCTATTCAAAAGTTACTGTCGAAGGCATCGTTATGCTATTTATGACAATTCTAATGCAAGTCCTTGTAGCCTAAAGGTTTTAAGAACTTGGAGGATAATGTGCTCCCTTTCCCCCAACACACGCCATGGTACTCCACAATAATATGTTCTTACATTTTTTTAGGAAGGAAGTTGGCATTCATCTAATTTCCAAATTTCAATGAATTTCTTATGGTATCTACTTCAGCATTGATGCTTCAAGCATTTGACAAGAGTATTGTTGATTGATTTGATTTTTGTTATGTTACTGCTCTGTGTGTACTATCTATCTCCATGACCCAAATGGAGATTGGATGTGAAATATTGCTCCTTAGGATGCAGAATAATATTGGTACAGCAATAACCATATATTAAATACTATGTATTAAAACACTATCTATTAAATACCTATCAATTAGAGTTCTCAACAATGGTTAAAAGATGATGCATCATATTTTAAGTTTTTCCTCTGTGTTTCAGTCTGATAATCCAGGATGCTTAGCTTTTTTAGCATATATGAGGAGTTAGGTTTATTATGACATATGGTCGGTCAAAACTTTGAAGGCTTTATGTAGAAGAATACAACAAGCTGTCAATAGCTTATTTTCAGTATTGCAATTTAGCAGTAAATTTAGCTTTGTAGTGTTGCAAGAAAGCAAAAGCCTGCTTACATTAACCCTCCATTCTCAAGACCCCACATTGGAAGGTGCTCGAGCATTGAGATTGCTTCTTTAATGTTGCAGTACTTGGAATTATACCATTCCACAGAATTTGCAAATATAGAATTTGTGCAGTAAATGTTTTGAGGTTTTACAATTACAACTGATAAGAAAATCTTGATCAATGGATATTTTGCATACAAGATATACTCAGCTAGTCCATAGTTAGATACTTAGATACTTGTGTAAGACAGCCATTTATTATTTTGGTTGATTAATTTACTTGTGCTCGCTGGTTTGATATTTTTGCCCCTGAAGTTTCTTTAGTACTTGCAGCAAAAATCCCTAATCTGAAACATTTGTACATATCTAAAATTTCCATTCGATAAAATTCTCTGTGGCTAGAACTTATAATGGCCCTGTCATCGGACCATCTGGTGTCTCGAAGCAAAATTAATGCGTTGACGCCTGCACTGCGTCTATGTAGAGTGTGTATCCTGACCATTATCATACCAATATGTAGGTGGATCTCACCACAGGAACACAGTTAGCCTACTCTGCCCCTGATATAACCATCAGTATACATGACTTCAGAGAACATGTTCAGTTGGTTATCCAAACTCATGGCTACACCAGTTGGCAGGGAGGAGAGAGCAACCTTTTGCTCTCAAGATCCCTCTTGGGAAGGCTTTCCAACTCTAGTCATACAAATTTTAGATATAACGTTCAGCATGTGGCTGATCATTTGACTAGCAGAGGAATACGTGCAATTCCCGGACAAATTAGAACAACTGAGGCTCTACAAGGCCAGCAATGGGTGATTAGACCCGCCGCAGTTATCGTCTCCAGAAATCCGAATACCTCAAGCATTCGTACAAGGACGGATGGAGCTCTAGCCATCCAATTTTCGGATTATTCCATAACCCCTGAGATTGTTACACAAGAAGCGGATCTGCAAGACGAGTTTGCAGATATGATCCACTGTGATGATTGGAGTAGTGACTTCGAAGATCATGAGAATGAATACTACGAAACTACTCTCAACTTTATGACAATCACTCATGACGACAAAGGAAAAGAGTACCTCACTCCCAAATGGGATGATGAAGAACCTGAAGAAGATTACGCCCCTATATGGGACAAATCTGATGGAAACGCATCAGAAGAAGAAGAGGACGACTTTGAGACAAGATATAGCCAAAATATGTATCAAGAAGAAGCTGATACCTCAGCAGTAGCATATATGGCTGATCTAGAGTATCCTATGTTGAAAAAATTCAAAGAAGTTTTGGAAGATAAAACTGAATCGGCTTTTACAACGGGAGAATCATCAGTTACACAGATCCCGAGAGAACCGATTATGGGGCCAGCCTTATATCCCCCAAGCAGTGCTTACTATCCAGCCAACAATATGGCAGGACCATCAACCTCTTATAACCCGCAGTATATTCAAACAAGGGTCAACAATCTGAAAGGAGGATTTGCTAAATCCCGAAATGAGCTATACACACTACCATCAGCACAAAATAATACAGGAGCAATGTTAGTATTACCAGAACAGTTAGGACTATATGCTGATGTGATTTCCAGATGGGAATCAATAACCCTAAACTTGATCAATGACAGAACCTGGGTTGATAATAAATCCAAGATGTGTTTTGTGGAAAACCTCTTGGGTGAAACAGAAAAAAAAGGCCTGGATTCAATGGCGCATGGCTTACCCAAAGGAATACGACGAACTAACGGGTATTGCTGATGACCCACAGAACATTCTATGTCAGGTGCGAAGAATGTTCATGTTAGAAGACCCAACTACAGGCTCGACAGATGAACAAAATAGAGCCTACAATGACCTGGAAAGACTTTCGTGCACCAATATCAAAGATATGATAGATTATCTGAATGACTACAAGATTTTAGCAGCGAAAACTGGGCGAATGTACGTCTCCCCAGAGTTATCAGATAAGATTTTTAGAAAGATGCCTCCCCTTATAGGCAAAGAGATCGAAGACGCCTTTAAAGCAAGACATCCAGGAAACCAAATTGGGGTTATACCAAGGATCCATTTCACATATCAGTACATTGAGGAGCAATGTAAGAGGGCCGCTGTCCAGAAAAGTTTCAAAGACTTGTCAATATGTAGCAAGATACCAATACCTGGCTACTACAGAAAAGAAGGAAAATACGGACTACGTAAGGCCAAGAATTACAAAGGCAAACCACATGATACGCACATCCGAATTTTCAAGAAGAAATATTCCGACCGTATCAAGAAATGTAAATGTTTCATTTGTGGCGAGGAAGGCCACTTTGCCAGAGACTGTAAGAGAACACAAGGGAACATCGCACGAGCTGCGATAGTGGAAAACCTAGACCTTCCAAAGGACTGGGATGTCCTTTCAGTCGACCTTAATGAGCCAGATAGCGATGCTATCTGTTCGTTCTCGGAGGGGGAAACAGAAGTGTCACATGCCTTAACTCTTGACACAGATTTTCCCTATGAAAGCATATTTATGATCACTACCTACACTGAAGGAGGAGGAAATTGGAGGACCACTGTTACTCTTCCTGAGATTATGAACACATGTAACCACGCATGGGAAGACAATAAACAAGAAATCACAGAAGGATGTGAGAGGTGCACATGTTGCAAGGAATTCACCAATCCGAACATGCGTGCACACTGCCGGAAATGTCTTCTCACAGCATGCCCTATGTGCTCGAGATTTCATCTAGGGCGAAAACTCAACATTATAAAGTCTAAATTCCCAGACTATCAAGACAAAGATAGTGTTCAAGTTCAGTTTGAACACATTGAAGGCAAGTTGAATGTCTTAGCAGATGCTCTATCTCGTTTAACAACAAAAATGGTTTTACTAGAGCATATCCCTGAATCCTTTGTCCCTCACATAAGAACCATGGAGCAAGTCATTGAAGAAACCAAAGAAGCACCATTACAAATACAGCAAGACCTAGCCACAACAATTGATCGGCTAAACAGGAGTCTGATAGGAGAAGAACCAGAGGGTAATCGGAAAAGAAACGTAGTCGAACGGAGCGGACGGAGCGGAGATGTAGCGGAGATGTTTGAACGAATAAATCTCAGGTCTTGAAAGACACGGGATTTAATATGGATGTAAGTATAACACTTGATAAAAACTCGAAGGATTGCTCAAAAGATTGATATTATAAACTTGAAAGCTTACAAACTGACTCTTACAAACTGGTGGAAGTAAGGCTGGGAGAAGTAAGATCTCTCGGTTGTTCACCGTGTGTCTTGCAACTCCATGTTATGGGGTATATATAGCCTAAGGAAGGCATAAGGAGATATACGGACTACGTAAGGCCAAGAATTACAAAGGCAAACCACATGATATGCACATCCGAATTTTCAAGAAGAAATATTCCGACCGTATCAAGAAATGTAAATGTTTCATTTGTGGCGAGGAAGGCCACTTTGCCAGAGACTGTAAGAGAACACAAGGGAACATCGCACGAGCTGCGATAGTGGAAAACCTAGACCTTCCAAAGGACTGGGATGTCCTTTCAGTCGACCTTAATGAGCCAGATAGCGATGCTATCTGTTCGTTCTCGGAGGGGGAAACAGAAGTGTCACATGCCTTAACTCTTGACACAGATTTTCCCTATGAAAGCATATTTATGATTATAAGTTCTATGGAGGTGGATCTCACCACAGGAACACAGTTAGCCTACTCTGCCCCTGATATAACCATCAGTATACATGACTTCAGAGAACATGTTCAGTTGGTTATCCAAACTCATGGCTACACCAGTTGGCAGGGAGGAGAGAGCAACCTTTTGCTCTCAAGATCCCTCTTGGGAAGGCTTTCCAACTCTAGTCATACAAATTTTAGATATAACGTTCAGCATGTGGCTGATCATTTGACTAGCAGAGGAATACGTGCAATTCCCGGACAAATTAGAACAACTGAGGCTCTACAAGGCCAGCAATGGGTGATTAGACCCGCCGCAGTTATCGTCTCCAGAAATCCGAATACCTCAAGCATTCGTACAAGGACGGATGGAGCTCTAGCCATCCAATTTTCGGATTATTCCATAACCCCTGAGATTGTTACACAAGAAGCGGATCTGCAAGACGAGTTTGCAGATATGATCCACTGTGATGATTGGAGTAGTGACTTCGAAGATCATGAGAATGAATACTACGAAACTACTCTCAACTTTATGACAATCACTCATGACGACAAAGGAAAAGAGTACCTCACTCCCAAATGGGATGATGAAGAACCTGAAGAAGATTACGCCCCTATATGGGACAAATCTGATGGAAACGCATCAGAAGAAGAAGAGGACGACTTTGAGACAAGATATAGCCAAAATATGTATCAAGAAGAAGCTGATACCTCAGCAGTAGCATATATGGCTGATCTAGAGTATCCTATGTTGAAAAAATTCAAAGAAGTTTTGGAAGATAAAACTGAATCGGCTTTTACAACGGGAGAATCATCAGTTACACAGATCCCGAGAGAACCGATTATGGGGCCAGCCTTATATCCCCCAAGCAGTGCTTACTATCCAGCCAACAATATGGCAGGACCATCAACCTCTTATAACCCGCAGTATATTCAGACAAGGGTCAACAATCTGAAAGGAGGATTTGCTAAATCCCGAAATGAGCTATACACACTACCATCAGCACAAAATAATACAGGAGCAATGTTAGTATTACCAGAACAGTTAGGACTATATACAGGAGCAATGTTTGTCGTCATGAGTGATTGTCATAAAGTTGAGAGTAGTTTCGTAGTATTCATTCTCATGATCTTCGAAGTCACTACTCCAATCATCACAGTGGATCATACCTGCAAACTCGTCTTGCAGATCCGCTTCTTGTGTAACAATCTCAGGGGTTATGGAATAATCCGAAAATTGGATGGCTAGAGCTCCATCCGTCCTTGTACGAATGCTTGAGGTATTCGGATTTCTGGAGACGATAACTGCGGCGGGTCTAATCACCCATTGCTGGCCTTGTAGAGCCTCAGTTGTTCTAATTTGTCCGGGAATTGCACGTATTCCTCTGCTAGTCAAATGATCAGCCACATGCTGAACGTTATATCTAAAATTTGTATGACTAGAGTTGGAAAGCCTTCCCAAGAGGGATCTTGAGAGCAAAAGGTTGCTCTCTCCTCCCTGCCAACTGGTGTAGCCATGAGTTTGGATAACCAACTGAACATGTTCTCTGAAGTCATGTATACTGGTGGTTATATCAGGGGCAGAGTAGGCTAACTGTGTTCCTGTGGTGAGATCCACCTCCATAGAACTTATAATGGCCCTGTCATCGGACCATCTGGTGTCTCGAAGCAAAATTAATGCGTTGACGCCTGCACTGCGTCTATGTAGAGTGTGTATCCTGACCATTATCATACCAATATGTAGGTGTTGGAGTCCTTCTTGAACTAAAAGGTGATAGCTCTGGTCCGTGATAAATGGTAGTTCTAATTGAGATCCTTCTGTTACAAGGATTCTTTCGTCAGAATAGTGTTGATACACTCTGTGGTTGTTTTCCGTCCAACCTGCTTGATACAAGGTTTCTGCGGGCACTTGTTGGGCCCGTTGATATTGAGAGACTGTGAGTTCAGTATTTGGGTCTAACTGTGATTCTAGAGTATGGAATGTAAGTATAACACTTGTCAATAAGTATAGCAAAAACGAATAAATCTCAGGTCTTGAAAGACACGGGATTTAATATGGATGTAAGTATAACACTTGATAAAAACTCGAAGGATTGCTCAAAAGATTGATATTATAAACTTGAAAGCTTACAAACTGACTCTTACAAACTGGTGGAAGTAAGGCTGGGAGAAGTAAGATCTCTCGGTTGTTCACCGTGTGTCTTGCAACTCCATGTTATGGGGTATATATAGCCTAAGGAAGGCATAAGGAGATATGAGTGCGGGTGCACATATGGGCCCCATCGATCCACTCATGTGTCTACTCATGTTTTCCTTCTTACACACATCTACTCTTTACAGCTAAGACAGTACAATAATGCATGCAATAATGAACATAAGATGCCTTTCAGATAAGGCAGAGGTACAATAATGCAAATAAAGACGTCTTGAGATAAGGCTTGGGCTGAGTGCGGTTGGTGACGTTTTTGTCTTTATACGTCAACGGATATGCTTTCTCGTGCACTGTTTATCATCTGATGACACCTCTCCATATTGTTGATGTGATGTGTCACGAGTTCTATCGCATCCTCTTCCCAGTGGTGTCTGACACTGCTTTGATGGCTGAAACTATTCTGTTCAATTCGGGCTTTTTGCAGGTAGCCCATTGCGATGAGCCTATCTAGTTCAGCTATGGTAGTTAGTGCTTGGGCCTTATGGATTTCTTCAATCTTCTTAATCCATTTTGTTCGTTGTTCGGGTGATTTGGGAATTTTGTAGAGGGCCTTTCCCATTAGTCGTTCGAGTTCGTTCATCCCTGTACAATTTCTCTCCGTGATTCCACCCAGTACAGCCCAGTGCTGGGCAGTGGATAAGTCTTTCTTGGTACTCCATAAGGTCTTCTTTTGAGTGATCGCCTGATGTTGTAGGGCGTCCAGAATCATCTGCAAATATTAACAAATAAGCAAATATTTACATGGCCTTATTATAGGGGCTATGGCCATTATGCCCCTTGTTTAACTCAGAATTCTGCCGCTTTAGTCCCTTGCGGGACGTTTTCCTTTCTTGTCTTCTTCTGTAAGGGAATCTTTCATGGGTTGTTTTCCCTTTTCATCTTCATCATCTTCTGTTGGTTGATTGTGGTGCTGTTCTAGTCCTTCGCGAAATTTTATTGACTGAAGCTCCATCTTTCTTAATGACTCTTCTAATTTGTTATTTTCTTCAGTCACCCGTTGCCAGTAGTCCAAGATCTCTTCATCTTCGTTATCACTATCATATCCCAATGGGTAGGAACATCCAGGTTCATCCCTTTGGGCCTGATTTGGTAAGGTGCGTTCTGGCAAAGCCCAAGTGTCCTCACCAGTCCATTGGGCCTGGTCTTGCATGGCCCATATTTCTCTGCGGACTGCTCTTAGTCTAGTTGCGACATCTACCCTTCTTAAATTTGAATTGTAGCTGTAGGGATCATCCCAATCTAGTTGATTATTGACAGGAAGGAACCTCCCTTCTTCTGGGTGGTATTCGTAGAACTCCAGGGGTTGAATCACCAACTCTTCCATGAGCAAAGATACTGCTTCATTGTTGTCTTCTAGGATCTCTTGTATTTCATCATCCCAAGTGTAGAGGGCGTTTACTGATTCTTCTCCTATCAGACTCCTGTTTAGCCGATCAATTGTTGTGGCTAGGTCTTGCTGTATTTGTAATGGTGCTTCTTTGGTTTCTTCAATGACTTGCTCCATGGTTCTTATGTGAGGGACAAAGGATTCAGGGATATGCTCTAGTAAAACCATTTTTGTTGTTAAACGAGATAGAGCATCTGCTAAGACATTCAACTTGCCTTCAATGTGTTCAAACTGAACTTGAACACCAGTGCCTGTGATGAAGTCGATGAAGTTGAGCCACCTGACCCTAGATGGCTTGTTTTGATGCGATTTATTATCAAAACAAGCCATCTAGGGTCAGGTGGCTCAACTTCATCGACTTCATCACAGGCACTCGTGTTCAAGTTCAGTTTGAACACATTGAAGGCAAGTTGAATGTCTTAGCAGATGCTCTATCTCGTTTAACAACAAAAATGGTTTTACTAGAGCATATCCCTGAATCCTTTGTCCCTCACATAAGAACCATGGAGCAAGTCATTGAAGAAACCAAAGAAGCACCATTACAAATACAGCAAGACCTAGCCACAACAATTGATCGGCTAAACAGGAGTCTGATAGGAGAAGAATCAGTAAACGCCCTCTACACTTGGGATGATGAAATACAAGAGATCCTAGAAGACAACAATGAAGCAGTATCTTTGCTCATGGAAGAGTTGGTGATTCAACCCCTGGAGTTCTACGAATACCACCCAGAAGAAGGGAGGTTCCTTCCTGTCAATAATCAACTAGATTGGGATGATCCCTACAGCTACAATTCAAATTTAAGAAGGGTAGATGTCGCAACTAGACTAAGAGCAGTCCGCAGAGAAATATGGGCCATGCAAGACCAGGCCCAATGGACTGATGAGGACACTTGGGCTTTGCCAGAACGCACCTTACCAAATCAGGCCCAAAGGGATGAACCTGGATGTTCCTACCCATTGGGATATGATAGTGATAACGAAGATGAAGAGATCTTGGACTACTGGCAACGGGTGACTGAAGAAAATAACAAATTAGAAGAGTCATTAAGAAAGATGGAGCTTCAGTCAATAAAATTTCGCGAAGGACTAGAACAGCACCACAATCAACCAACAGAAGATGATGAAGATGAAAAGGGAAAACAACCCATGAAAGATTCCCTTACAGAAGAAGACAAGAAAGGAAAACGTCCCGCAAGGGACTAAAGCGGCAGAATTCTGAGTTAAACAAGGGGCATAATGGCCATAGCCCCTATAATAAGGCCATGTAAATATTTGCTTATTTGTTAATATTTGCAGATGATTCTGGACGCCCTACAACATCAGGCGATCACTCAAAAGAAGACCTTATGGAGTACCAAGAAAGACTTATCCACTGCCCAGCACTGGGCTGTACTGGGTGGAATCACGGAGAGAAATTGTACAGGGATGAACGAACTCGAACGACTAATGGGAAAGGCCCTCTACAAAATTCCCAAATCACCCGAACAACGAACAAAATGGATTAAGAAGATTGAAGAAATCCATAAGGCCCAAGCACTAACTACCATAGCTGAACTAGATAGGCTCATCGCAATGGGCTACCTGCAAAAAGCCCGAATTGAATAGAATAGTTTCAGCCATCAAAGCAGTGTCAGACACCACTGGGAAGAGGATGCGATAGAACTCGTGACACATCACATCAACAATATGGAGAGGTGTCATCAGATGATAAACAGTGCACGAGAAAGCATATCCGTTGACGTATAAAGACAAAAACGTCACCAACCGCACTCAGCCCAAGCCTTATCTCAAGACGTCTTTATTTGCATTATTGTACCTCTGCCTTATCTGAAAGGCATCTTATGTTCATTATTGCATGCATTATTGTACTGTCTTAGCTGTAAAGAGTAGATGTGTGTAAGAAGGAAAACATGAGTAGACACATGAGTGGATCGATGGGGCCCATATGTGCACCCGCACTCATATCTCCTTATGCCTTCCTTAGGCTATATATACCCCATAACATGGAGTTGCAAGACACACGGTGAACAACCGAGAGATCTTACTTCTCCCAGCCTTACTTCCACCAGTTTGTAAGAGTCAGTTTGTAAGCTTTCAAGTTTATAATATCAATCTTTTGAGCAATCCTTCGAGTTTTTATCAAGTGTTATACTTACATCCATATTAAATCCCGTGTCTTTCAAGACCTGAGATTTATTCGTTCAAACATCTCCGCTACATCTCCGCTCCGTCCGCTCCGTTCGACTACGTTTCTTTTCCGATTACCCTCTCCATCAACCTCTTATAACCCGCAGTATATTCAGACAAGGGTCAACAATCTGAAAGGAGGATTTGCTAAATCCCGAAATGAGCTATACACACTACCATCAGCACAAAATAATACAGGAGCAATGTTAGTATTACCAGAACAGTTAGGACTATATGCTGATGTGATTTCCAGATGGGAATCAATAACCCTAAACTTGATCAATGACAGAACCTGGGTTGATAATAAATCCAAGATGTGTTTTGTGGAAAACCTCTTGGGTGAAACAGAAAAAAAAGGCCTGGATTCAATGGCGCATGGCTTACCCAAAGGAATACGACGAACTAACGGGTATTGCTGATGACCCACAGAACATTCTATGTCAGGTGCGAAGAATGTTCATGTTAGAAGACCCAACTACAGGCTCGACAGATGAACAAAATAGAGCCTACAATGACCTGGAAAGACTTTCGTGCACCAATATCAAAGATATGATAGATTATCTGAATGACTACAAGATTTTAGCAGCGAAAACTGGGCGAATGTACGTCTCCCCAGAGTTATCAGATAAGATTTTTAGAAAGATGCCTCCCCTTATAGGCAAAGAGATCGAAGACGCCTTTAAAGCAAGACATCCAGGAAACCAAATTGGGGTTATACCGTCTATGCATTATGTGATGCTGGCATTTACTATGACATGTTCAATATCATGTTGCACTTATTTTAGCAGTCATCATCCTAATGTTTGCTTTTCTAATTTTATAGAGATGCTTTGGATGCTTTGGGCTTGGTTCGTTACTGTTGTAGGAGGATGCTTATGACCCATGTTGACCTCATCGAGAAGTTACTCAATTACAACAGTAAATTCTTTCCATCGTTATTTTACATATAGTATTTGAAATTTTAGTCAACCTTCTGTGATTTTGGTGTGTTCTAACTTCAATTGTCTTGTAATAGCTCTTGAGAAGACTGAGGCCAGTTAAGGAGTTGGAGTGTTTGCAAAATTAACTCCAGTTACAGTCCATACGATGGAGGTGATACAACATCCAACAAAATTATTAGAATCACATCTAAAACGTATCAGTATAAAAACTCTGCTTCTTGATATGAACAAACATCTCTTTTGATAGTTTGATGTTAGGTGAACTGTGATATCCACTCTTTTGGGTGGCAGTGTTAAATCAGTTCTCTGTCGCCGTAGTCTTGCTCCCAACTAATTGATACTTTTCCTCTCTCATGGTTTTGTATGTCCATACTAATATCTATGCTTGCAACTGAGTGCATGTTCCACTATACCCAAGCTGTGGTTTTGTTTTGCATCCTAAATATTTAATCCCAGTAAAATTTTCTTATGCTTAACGTGGAGATGAACAAACCTGATCAGCTTGGTAATTTGCTACAACTAGAGATGAGGAGTTCAATGTACGGTTCAGCCTAATTAGTTTTTTTAACTGTGATATCCACTCTTTTGGGTGGCAGTGTTAAATCAGTTCTCTGTCGCCGTAGTCTTGCTCCCAACTAATTGATACTTTTCCTCTCTCATGGTTTTGTATGTCCATACTAATATCTATGCTTGCAACTGAGTGCATGTTCCTCTATACCCAAGCTGTGGTTTTGTTTTGCATCCTAAATATTTAATCCCAGTAAAATTTTCTTATGCTTAACGTGGAGATGAACAAACCTGATCAGCTTGGTAATTTGCTACAACTAGAGATGAGGAGTTCAATGTACGGTTCAGCCTAGTTAGTTTTTTTATTTGTTTTTAATTGAATCAGGTACTAATATATTTGTTTTAATTATATTGTGTCGTCTATTTTTCGTAGCATGATGTGGCATGTAGATGTAGAATAAATAATAAATTTTAATATTAAAATCTTATAAATTGAAAATTTACATTAGGTCTCTCTCTCTTACAAATCCAATATCAGCATGCCCTTGCACGTCATTGTTGTGCCGCTCTTCAACGAGAAGTGCTTCTAAGCGTGCAGCTTGGGAATCACTAGCTGATTAAGCTTCCCGATGTCACACGGTGTAACCACCATGTTGAACAAGATCTCACGTGCAGCTCTGTAATAGCTAGGCACTCGTCTCTTGTCGACGATGCGACGCGCTTGCTCTGCTGGAGCTCGATGTGGTTGGTGTGCTTTTGAAGCATGTTATCTATCTCCGCCTTGGAGTGCACGACGAGGAAGGATAACACCAGGCCGGCGTCGTCCTCGAACTCCAACGGGGGCTTGAAGTTGGTGACGACGTCGTGGCTGCGGAATCGCTGCGCGGCAACGTCGTGCGTAGGCGTGGGCAGCCTCAGCTTCGTCGCCGAAGGGTGCTGAGACAGACACGCCAGTGGCGCTCGTAGATCTGGGCCTCCACTGGTCGTTAGGCTGGGGAACAATGCCCTTGTACTGCGAAGTGGACAGCTTACGGGACTCCGCCTTGGTATTGACCTCCAGTGGTTACATAGCGCGATGGAGATCTTGCAAGTACAACATGCATTAGACATTAACACTATGGCAAGTACAGAGCACAATTACGTCTACAGTCAGTGGGGGTGGCAACGGTTCAATTGAAACGTATCACTTTTAAAATTATTATCCAAAATCAAAACTGATTATGTTATGCTCCGCCTAGAATTATTTCCGAATAAAAAACAATGCCTGAGAATCGCATAACAAGAACCCAACAAGATACACAGATTAAAGAGTACTTCACAACGGAATAATTGTAGGAGTCAAAACAAAAGAGAAGAATCAAACTAAGATAATCCAAAGACTAAGCTAGTATAGTTCACAAACTAATGCAGTAGGACTGTCTTTAATAATGGAAGTTTAACATCTAGTTTAAGAATAAGAAAAATAGAGACAACTAAGCAACACATCACAAGCATCTCCTCCTCTGGGACTCTAGCTACCCCAACTTTGCACTATCATCGTACTTGCGGATTTGAGGCAAAGACAACAAAAGTCAACAGAAAGATAAGTAGAACACTAGAACTTCTCAATGTGTCAAAAGTAAAAAATAATAAATATTATGTCATGATCTCTTCGTATCCAACTATGCACCTCGCGGTATTATCATGTGCTCATGTCAACTAACACAATGTCAACTAGGATAAATATATACACACATATCTACTAGAATGTACATGTATAGACATAGACTCAATCAAGAGCATAATATAAACAATTTGGGTTTCGTACCTCAAGCCCACTCTAGCAATAGATGCGACTACTCAAAGAGTAGCCCGTCGAAATCGCACCTTTATGCCGCACACCTCGCAAATCGAGCGTGTAATCATGATCATTGGTGTTATCGCCCATGCTTAGCAGGCCCAAATAAATAGTATCCAAGGACCACCACCCAATAATAGATCATGTCATACTAATAAAATATTCACCTAATTCCTATCAGCAACATAAATGAACGACATGCATAACACCGACTATAAGTGACAACCCTCAAAACATGCAACATAATTAATAACCAAGGATAACAACAATCTATCCGCTAATGCAATGCCAATAAAATGAGAATAGTAATCAAATCACCTATTCATGTAACTAATTCAATAACATTAATCAATTTACTTGACTAACTATATAATATGTCCATGAATAAAATGCAACCAGTGTTTAACTGAACTTAGAAATAAAACAATAAAATGAGGCAAAAGGGTATTTTTGTCATTTTACCCATTGAAACTTGATCGACTATAATGGACTCGATCTACAAGTCTCCACCACCCATTTATACCAAATTCTAATTAAATTAATTACACCCAATCATTAAGTAATTAAAATAATACTTTCAATCACCGTATGAGACTTAAAAATATAAAATCCTTGTCAAATGACCTCAAACCATAAAACCGACATCACAATTGTGTCCATAACATTGAGACTAATAAAGTTCATACATAATATGTTAATTTTTGACAAACAAAAATTCCTAAAATAATTAAAAGAATATATCAAAATACATTCATTTTAAATCATTAATGATAATATTTGTAACATTTTAATATAACACTATTACATAATATATTGCTGTTACAACTAATATGTCATTGCCACATTCAATAAAACACTGTTACATAAACCATTACACACATTTCTTCCTCTCCATGTCTCCCACTCCCTCGGCCTCGATCTGCCGCCCACCCTTTCGCCCCAAACGCGCGCTGGGCAGCCCTCCTAGTCGTTGGAGCGAGACTGGTCTGACGGCTTCGTCGTCCTAACCCACGACATCCGATGCTGGCGGGGCAGTGGATAGTACCGCGGGAAGCCATGGCTGCTCCTATGGCCTCCGCAGTTACAGTTGCTACAATGGGCAGTCACGACGGCATGGGCCGCCATCGACTAGCCCGGCACAGCCCCACCACTCCCTCATGCAGCCTCCGTTGCCAGCCGGACACCAGCCAACGTTGCAGTTCCAGTAATGCAACCATACACCGCGTGGGAGACATGGAGAGGATGAGCTCACTACCTAATATTACTCGCTGTATATCCCACAAGTTGCAAAGCCTACCCTGAAAAATAGTAAGTAGCTAAGTCAACTCGCTCATCATTAAGAAATCACATTACCGCAAAGGCGTGCTCCACCACAAGAATCCACTCCTTGGCGGCAGTAGGATCAATGTTCGATCCCGACGAAATTGTCGAATTTGCCCCCCCAAATCATATAAACTGATTCAACGGACTAGTCCTCTGTAAGAAGTGTTTCAATCCGCTCTGGAGTATACTGTGCATGAGCTGCGGTTGAGCCGATGTACCACCAGAAGACTCCTCAGCGGGGAGCTCTACATGTGTATCATGAGTGAAGGCAGGAACATCCTCTAGTTGTGCCTCAGTCCCCCCTCTCGACCTCTCTGAGCGCTACTCTGACCAGCATGATAACTAGAACAAGAATCTCTCTATTGTAAATTAACCAAAGGAACACCATCTGCTAATCCTGTATCATCTCTGTCGTGAGTTGAACCAACTCGTCTAGCCATCACAACTCGTCAAGCCATCACAACTCGTCAACCAGCCCGACCACGCCCCCACTAGGAATGTCAACGGGGCGGGCGAGTACAGAGGATGCCTATCCGCTACTAGCTCCGCGAAACATATATAATACATGTACCCGTTTAATTCCCCGTGGGTATCAAAAATGAGTACCCATATAATTCCCCGCGGGGGAACGGATCCCCATGGATATTGGCAGGTATCCATGACACTTTGGAAAATATAAATTGTAATATTTTATTAAAAAGTCAAACTCACAATAATGAAATAAATATCAACAACAACGTAAGTTTCAGGATAAAAAAAGTAGATAAACTCATTATCAACAACATAAAGTCTTCAAACATTTATCAACAACAACATAAGATCTTTTGTAATTATACTTATTTTCGCGGGTAACAAGTACCCACAGATATGAGTACTATAATATTTGTACATGTCCCATATAGTAAACAGGTAAAAAAATTTACCCACGATATCTCGCGGGTATATTAACCCTCATACCCGTTATATACGGATAAATACTCGCGAGTACCCACTTAAATGGGTATCAATCCCATCCCTAGGCCCCACAGCCCACCTCTATCTGCGGACCTTCTGCTCTTGTGATCACTAACCTCCATGACTTCACAAAAGAAGGAAAATAAAATCTCACTGTGAGCATTTTTCTAGTCATGAACAACCAAACCTTAAGATAAATAATTTTCATCTCCTAGACCTTAACACCCATCCCTGAATCTTAGTGAGGAGGATAACCTTGAGTGCCCTCTAATACCAAATTGTTACACCCCCTAGGATTATCCCCAAATAGAGGACAACACCTAGGAATTGTGTAACAAGAATTCAACAAGTTACGCTATAGGATTAAAGAATACTTTGCAGCTCAATAATTGAAAGAGTTTCAAAATAAAGGAGAATAATCAAACAAACATAATTCAAATACTAAGCAAGTATAGTTCACGAACTAATGCAGTAGGATTGTCTTTAATAATGGAAGTTTAACATCTAGTTTAAAAATAAGAAATTTTGATAATGGGGTCTTTCTTTCACAAAATAAATATGCACCGGAAATTTTGTACAAGTTCAAGATGAAGCAATCCTACCAACACTCCAATTGAGTTTGGTTTTAAACTAAACAAAGATGAAGAAGGGAAGAAGGTGGGCAACCTACACTACAAGCAAATTATAGACAATTTGATACAAGACCAGACATGATGTATGTAGTCTCATAAGCAGATATATGGAGAACCCAACTGAAATGCACCTACTAGCTGCTAAAAGAATCATTCTTTACCTGCAAGGAACCAAGGAGTTTGGGTTATTCTACAAGAGGGGCGAAAAATCATAACAATGATTACGCAGGAGATCAAGATGGTAGAAGAAGCACTTCGGAGTATGTGTTACACTACAACAAAATTCATTTTAAACTGCATTTAGTTACTTGCAATTTTTAAAAACCACATCTATAAAGATATCAAATTAACCAGCATTTTTTTTCTTTTGCTGTCCAAAAGAATGCTTGAACCGGCGGTACTTACTGAATCACAGTTTAAGTAATAGAAGAGACCGTGGTACCGCACCGCACCGCAACCTCTTCTTTGTTGGCAAAAAATCGACAAACTACTTTCTTTTGCAGCTAAATTCGCACGCCAAGATTGATCCATTCCCTCTCCGTTTCTCGCCACTAGTGGTGGATACAGGGTGGGGGCGGTGGGAGCAATGGCCCCCACTAATTTTTTTTAAGACCTTTATATATGTAGTATTTTATATTATTTGTGCCCCCACTTGGAATGATCTTAGTCTGCAGCGCAACTTGTAGAATCCAAGAATGGACCTCGTCCAATCCATTCAAGCGGTTGACATTAGCTTGCACATGTTGGTTTCTGCTAACATTTCCCTCCTAACTACAAAGAAACAGTAGAAGTTAGAACTAAGGGAGAATTTATATATAGCTCTTGTTGCAGTTGGATTAGTTGGATTTCACAACTAGTGTTTGCTTCTTCACTTGCTTAGTGGGTGGATCATGTGAGAAGTGATCGTTATATATTCTCCGTTTCAATTTTGGAGAAATTACCTAAATATATCCGTTTCTTATTTGGCATTAGGATACAAAGTACAAAAGAATATGGTGCATTTTGCAGGTGAAGGGAGGGTTGCGGTTCCTAGCTGATGGCTAGGAATTAAGAGAGAGAGAGAGAGAGAGAGAGAGAGGTGAACCCTTTAACTTACACGTCAGCGCGCCACATCATCAATTTAACGGGGCTACATATGGAAATTAGATAGTACGATTCAATTAAAATAAATATAGAAGTATATGATTCAATTGAAATAAATAAAACTACAAGCCACGAAAAACCCCAAAGTACAGAGTATATTTAAGTAATTTTTCTCAATTTTGTATTATTTTGTTTTGCTCAAATTTCTTCTTTATCTCTATAATAATCAAGGTATAAGTGCACAAGGCATTAACAATTTCAGCAAATTTGATACATAATTATTTTGATGTTCTTCTTCTTCTTTTTCATATTCTTAATAAAAAGAAGAAAAAACTTCTGTTTAATTCAAAAAGTAATTTTGAAGTGTGAATTTTTGAAAATTTACATGTTTCAATTTGTGATCAGAGGAAAAGGAAATTTAAAATCTTCTCGACATTTGTTTACTTTGAAGCGGGAAAAAAGAAAAAAAATAAAAAGAAGAAAAAAACTTCGATTTAATTCAAAAAATAAGTTTAAAGTGTGAATTTTCAAAAATTTACGTATCAATTTACCAGGATGCCCCGCCACGTCAAACTCTTCCTCCTCTCCGTTTAGGGCAGAGTTCCAGTATGATTTTTTTCATCATTCTCTTCCTCGATTCTGCGATTTCTTCTTAGATTATGTGATTTCTTCCTAGATTCATTCTGCGATTTTGTTTATACCGTCTTTTATCCTCGCTTCACCTTCTCCACGGCAGGATATGCCCTCCGAGTGCACGCCGGGGACCTCTCGTAGATCGTCGGGGGCCTCCGAGTGCCCTCCAAGTCCTCCGTCTCCTCCGAGTGCACGCAAATAACCAAGTACGAGCGCCTCTCAGTCGACGCGGTCTTCGAACGAGCCGCCGGGCCGAGGGCCACATGTCGGGGTGTGGCGGCTCCTGAGACACACGTTCGCGCAAATGGTCAACGAGCTGCCGCCGCCGACTTATAACTCGAAGGCCACAGAGATGTCGGTGGTGGTGGTGTGGGCGGTGGAGAAGAAGGGGTGGTGTGGGCCACTCACACGTTCTGCAAGTTTGGCTTCTATCTAAGAATTTAAACAAATACTTTAGTAAATTTTATGAGAAATATAAATTTTAAAGATGAAACAAAAATAATATTCAAAAAGATATATCTTGATTATTAAAATAAAAACTTGATTAAATTTAATTATTAATAATCGGTCCGGCCCGACCCGAAAGTTCGGGGAGAATCCCGTCCCAGTTCAAAATCGGGACGGGACCGGGACAAAATAAAGATGCTTCATATTTAGGACCGAGACTGAGACACATATTTGCGTCCCGACTCAAAATTGGGACGGGACCGAGACATACCAAATCTCGACCCATCCCGACCCGAACTCACCCCTACTATGTTGGTTGGTTTCTTATTACTATGACAAGGGAATTTGGGTAAACAACACAAAGTATAATTGTCAAATTTATATTTTTTTGATTTTGGTAAATATGATATCAATATTATTCTTATAGTCTTAATTAGAATGACTAAAGCTGATAATTCATATATTTGAGTAAACAATTTAGTTACAACACAAAATATAATTGTCAAGTTCATATTTTCTTGATTTTGGTAAAGATTGTATCAATAACATTCTTATATTGTTAATTAGAACCACATTAATTATAATAATATATAAAAGAAAAAAATGATTAAATTTGCTCCTGAACTATTAAAAATGGTGCAAATTTGCTCCTAAAATATTAAAAAAATTTACATATTTACCCATTAAATATGTTTTGGACTAAAATTGTCTTTGTCGGTACATAATTGCCATGTGTCATTTTCCACTGTGACATCTTATGTGGTCGAGTTTCACTTGTCACGTTGGCTTCCGTTTGTTGACATTGACTTCCGTTAAGAAAAATGACAAAATTAATTTAATTATGTAACGTCGAGGATAATTTTGATCAAAAATATAATTAAGGAGCAAATTTGTACATTTTTCAATATTTTAGAGGTTTGGCTCTTTGCCCTATCCAAAACAGTGTACACTCGTCTATAGAATATTTTAGGGACAAGCTAAATGTCATGCTCCTAATACACGATCAATCCAAATTCATGCCAAAGAAAAATAAAAATGAGAATTTAAATGTAATGCATTCACCTCAATGAAAAGTGAATTGGACGAGTAAGTTCTCTCTGATGCACATACTCCGAATTATTCTGTTCCTCCAAACAAACCCAGTCCTGATTTGATAACTATTGATATCAGGTATTTTTTGATAATGATTTATTGTTTGAACATGGTCATGGTCAATGGTTGAGGGTGTTTTTTTCTCGTGTGAATCAGTGTTAGAGTTATTCTATGACTAAAGTTGTCCTAAGTGCTAATTGATATGTCAAGAGCCTTATGCATTTTGTTTCCTTTTGATTGTTCTATATGGTGCAACTTGTTAATGAGTTTTTTTTACTGTATCAAGCAACCAAATCATGTAAATGGCTAATGAAAATTTACATTAAAGTTTCTAAAACTGATTTGTGACAGATTTGTTAATGAATTTTTTGTGTCATAGATTTGTGACGAATTTGTGATGGCATGAAATGAAATCTTTTTTTTTTCAAAATAGTGACAAATTTGTGATGGCATGAAATGAATTTTTTTTTTTTCAAAACAGTGACGAATTTGTGACAGAAAGTCCAACACAACGGTTCTATCACAAATCAGTCATTGGATTTTTGACGAATTTAATCTAGAATTTTTAATAAATAACATTAGTGACAAAAGTGGCAGAATAGTGATTGATTTTATTTTCGTCACTAATATTCTGACACTAATTCGTCACTAAAATTTTTTCATTATATCCGTCACAAATCTGTCATCAAGCCATCACATAACAGTGACAGATCAGTGACAAAAATAAAAATTTGTCACAAAATTAGACTAAATATTATTAAAATAAAATTTATCAGGTTTAGTTCCACATGGAATAAAATTATTATTTTTACTTATTGTTAACCATCATAAATATAATTTTTTTAGTCCTATATGAATTTTTTTCTCTCCTAATTTTCTTAAATTATATAAATTGACCTTCCATGAAACCTAAAAATTTACTATCATACTATTTTTTATAAATTTCTTTAAAATATTATAAAAATATAACTAATAATAATATATTATATTATTATAATATTATAATATATTATTATATATATATAATATATTATTACATTATTATATTATAATAATCTATAATATAATAATATAATTAGCATATTTTTTATGCATAGAAAATCATAATTAATATCATAATTAGTAATAGGAAATTTAATTTTTGTTTATCAATATCAGTGACAGATTTTGGGACGAAAATTTTTTCATCATAAATTTTTGTGACGGACACATCCGTCACAAAAGAGCAAATGAAGCATTAGTCATGAGACTTTCAATGACAGATTTTGTGACAAAAATTTCTATCACTGATACCCTTCAGTGACGGATTTTCAAGAAAATTCGTCACTAATACTTGTTTTTCATGTGGTGTTTGTTAGTTGTGAAGATATTGCACATTATAACTAAGATACTATAATCTTTTCGTCTTTTTGCTATTCATAGTTACTCTTATTTTTTATTTTCACATGGGCATACTTTGATGATTTTTTGTTGCATGAAATAGCTAGTCTTGTAAACTATTCATCTTATTTCATCAAATCAGATCTTTCATAATCAAAATTTTGTATTCTCTTTACACGATTCAACTATAACACTATTTTATTTTAATTCTTGCTTTCATCTTATTCTTTTTTGACTTTCTAATCACCAATAAGTGACCAATCACTTAAACAAAATGTATGCCCATAAACGAAATTAAGGGTCTTTTCTTGCAACGCCGCTACAATTTTAATATGCTAGGAAAATCAATGGTGAAATTGGTTGAACAAATAGTTTTTCCCTGTGATTTACGTATTGAGAGAAATGACTTTTTCCTGCAATATCGTTGCGATATTGCAATTTTAAATGCTGAGAAAAATAATTGTTCATAACATTTTAATTTGTCGGGAAAATTTTTGATGGGCAAAAATAATTGTTCTTGACATTTTAAAGAAAAATTATTGTAATTTTAAATGCTAAGAAAAATAATTATTCCTAACATTTTAAATAATTTATTGCAGTGACATCGCGTGGAAAAGCCATCTTAAATGTTGTTGTAAACAACTTTCCATGTAATGTCACTACAATTGAAACTGATCAGGAACACTTGTTTACCCTACGATTTATTAATTGCAACATAAAAGCTACTTTAACATGCATTCAACAAATTGTGGGGAAATAAATTCCTCATATATGACAGTTTAGATCGTGGTTTTGAAATCGTAGGTGAAGCTTCTCTTGCGGTTAAAATTACAGCTCAAAGTCCGAATATAATTGTTGGCTACAATAAGCTATTAAGCTATGTTATAGTAGTTTATGCTAAGCACAAGAATTGTTTCGTGGTGTTCCAAGAAGCAGTCAATTGTCAACTTGTCAAGTTCATAAGCAGTCAATTGTCAATGGTTGAGGGTGTTTTTCTCTCGTGTGAATCACTGTTGAATTATTCTATGACTAAAATTGTACGTCCTAAGTGATAATTGATGCGTCAAGAGCCTCATGCATTTTGGGGCGTTTGGTTACACGCAAATATATATACTGTAAAATTTATTTGCATGCAAAAGTAAATGTTCGCAAATAAATTTTGGATCATACCGTTTGATTGGCCGCAAATAGAATTGCAACTTCTATTTCCAAGCGTTTGGTTGGCCACAAATAGAAGTTGTAATTACACTTGCAACTTGCATCTTACGAATATTTTCGGGCAAGGCCGGGCACGATTTTTGTTGGGTCGGGCCGAGCACGAATTTTTTCGGGTCAGGCCGGGCACGATTTTTGTTGGGTTGGGCCGAGCAAGAATTTTTTCGGGTCAGGCCGAGCCGTGCAAGAATTTTTTTTGGGCCAGACCAGGCACAAATTTTTTCGGGCCAAGTCTGGCATGAATTTTTTCGGGCCGGGACAGGCTGGGCACGATTTTTTTCGAGTCGGGCCGGACACAAATTTTTCCGAGCCGAACCGGGTACAAATTTTTTCAGGCCGAGCCAGGCAAGAATTTTTTTGGGCGGGGTCGGGCACGAATATTTTCGGGTCTGGACGGGCCAAGCACAAATTTTTCCAAGCTGGGGCGAGCAGGGCACGAATTTTTTCAGGTCACGCCGGGCATGAATTTTTTCGGGCCGAGTCGAGCACGAACTTTTTCGAGACGGATCGAGCACGATTTTTTTCGTGTCGGGCCGAGCTGGGCCGGGACGGGCCAGTCACGAATTTTTTCGGACCGAGCCGATCCAGGCCGTTATGTGCATGATTTTTTTTGGGCCAGGCCGGGCACAAATTTTTTTGGGTCGGGATAGGCACGAATTTTTTCAGGCTGGGCTGGGCTGGGCACAAATTTTTTCGAGCCAGGCCGAGCACAAATTTTTTGAGTCGAGTCAGGCACAACTTTTTTTGGGTCTAAACGGGCTGGGCACAAATTTTTTCAGGCCGGGCCGGGCACGAATATTTTTGGGCCGGGTCCGGCATGAATTTTTTCGAGCCGGGACGGGCCAAGCACGAATTTTTTCGGGCCAGGAACAAATTTTTCCAGGCTGGGGCGAGTAGGGCACGAATTTTTCCAGGTCGCGCCGGGCACGAATTATTTCGGGCCGAGTCGAGCACGAATTTTTTCGAGCTGGGTCGAGCACGATTTTTTTTTTGTGTCGGGCCGGGACGGGCCAGACATGAATTTTTTCAGACCAGGACGTTCTGTGCTTGAATTTTTCTGGGTCGGGTTGGGCACAAATTTTTTCTGGTCGAGCTAGGTACAGATTTTTTCGGGCTGGGCTGGGCACAAATTTTTCAGGCCGGGCCGGGCACAAATTTTTTTAGGCCGGGTCGCAAACGAATTTTTTTGGGTCTTGCCGGAATGGGCACGAATTTTTTCATGCCGGCCCGGGCACGAATATTTTCGGGCCGGTCCGGGCACGATTTTTTTTGGGTTGGGTCGGGCACGATTTTTTCCGGACTAGGCCGGGCACAAATTTTTTCAGGCTCGGCCTAGCACGATTTTTTTTTGATCGCGCCTTGCACGATTTTTTTCGGGCCGAGCCGAAAACTTAGGCTGGACACGATTTGCGAGACATAGTCTGATAAATTAATAATTTTAATTTTTGTATAATACGGAACCTATATTAATAAAATCTATCAAATGACATCAGAACTAAAATTTGACACTACGCGTTCAGCGCGCGAAAATCTACCACTTTGATATTTATCCCGTCTCCATCCGACGACTCTGAGTCGTCCAAATTAATTATTTTTTAATACTTAAATTATTGCATTTACAACCTGCAATCTTGTATTGCGGGCTTTTTGGATTGCAATTCCATTTTCGGCCCGCAAATGATATTAGAAGTAGATGTTGCAACTAGTAAATGCTGCAAAATATTTTTGCGGGCAACCAAACAAATTTATTATCTAAATGCTGCAATTAGAGTTGCAGCATTTGTACTCGTGGGCAACCAAACGCCCCCTGATTGCTCTATATGGTGCAACTTGTTAATGAGTTTTTTACTGTATCAAGCAACCAAATCATGCATTTAGGCTAATGAGAATTTACATTAAAATTTCTATTTAATTCTCGCTGGTTTCATTCTATGACTTTAATTATCTATACACGTTAATTTCTTCAATAGACGTATACTCTGATGCAACTAAGTAATGCTAAGTGATCAGGCTTTTGAATTTACACCTTTCAGATCTTATACAAGTATGTTTCTCTGTTAGATGTACTGGCCTCTGTGATCTTGTTTTCTACTATTTTAAATTTATCTCTGTTATATGTATTGGCCTCTATGATAATCATCATCTGCGCAGCATTCACAATTTGCCTTCTGTTCCACACATTTTGTGGAGTTTCTCAAAATCAAAATATTTATCATGACAATGCTTTATGACCATCAGTGTAATACTAGCTTGTATATTTGTAGGGGTAATACTATTGATATTTTATCCACTTGGATTTTTCATGTAAGTTAATATTCCGTATTTTTATTTCTTTGCAGGTCTAGGAATGTGGTAAAATGGAGTTTCACTGAGCATTCATCAAAAAAGGAGCTCTTCCCGTTTTTCCAGTTGTGAAGCTTCTGCATTTTTGGCTTCTTCAATGGCACTGATTACCAAGTAACCAACAAAATTGGTATGTTCACTTTTTGGATGGAAACAAATGTGAATCTCATTCCATATGAGGATGCACTTGTTATGTTAAGCTATCAAACAAATCCATTTGCTTGAAAAATGTAGATATGAAGGAATTTCCTTTATTAGCAACGTACTATTGGTTTTCCTTTATTAGACACCCCTAATAAGGAACCTGTTATCACAAAAAAAGAGAGTAAAAGATACGTTATTGATCGAATGGAAGTACTCACCAGAACATTGAAGGAGAAACTTGACCTTTAGGACATATTCAAGTTTAACAGAAATTTTTTTATCTCCTACTCTTTAGGAGGAGGTAATTAGTGGAGTTAATTATTGAAGCGGTGTTGTGGGTTTGTGTCCACAAGTTGCTGTTAGTGGGGAAATGGGTAGTTTGAGAGTTAATTTCGTGGTTGGGTCTCTATGTAAGCATATACAAAGGCCCATTTACAAATAAATCAAAGTAGCAAATTTGATTAACTTATGTTAAAGTATTTATTCTCCTCTGTTTTGTAACAATACTATATGTTTAAATTATTTAAATGACCATCCATAACCATGCATGATCGATGAGATAACTTTAACCCAAGTTAATTTTTTAGAAGTTAACAAATTTTAACCCATGTTTATCTAACGAATGGCCGGCGCCAAGTCGCCAACGACAATACCATTTACACGATTTATATATATTTGCAAGGATAAAAAATATTATATATATTTTTTACAGAGATAAACATACAAATTTGAATTTATATTTTTAAAAAAGCAACACACACACAATTATTATATTTAGTGTTACTTTTTCTTACTATTTCAGGGATAATCTCTGGATTAATTAATGATAAATTAATAAGGAGTTAGTTTAAAACTTGGCTGACTTTTTCTCCCAGCTGGCGAGTTTTAGTTTATATATATATATATATACACTCGGAATTCATGCATGCTGTGCGGGAGGACGTAGTGCATGCTGCATGCGGGCGTTACAAGTTTCTGGAATTTATACGAAATGAGAGAGCCGGCTACAGCGCTAGGGATAGAAGAATCATGGCGAGGAAAGAAGAAGGACGAGCAGGATGTGATCAGAAAAGTACCCTGGACACCGGAAGAGGATGCACTTCTTGTGGATTATGTTAGGGAACACGGGGAGGGGAACTGGAATTGTGTTCCAAAGTACACGGGGCTCTCGCGGTGCGGCAGAAGCTGCCGTCTGCGGTGGCGAAATCATCTCAGGCCAGACTTGAAGAAGGGCCCTTTCTCGCCGGAAGAGCAGCAGATCATCGCCCAGCTGCATGCTAAACTGGGAAATAGATGGGCGCAGATTGCTCAACACGTAAGTCTTCAGTATGTATATATGTCAATTAGTCTTGAATAGATTTCTTTACAGTTTAGAGTGAAAATATTGTGTATTTAGAATTCTCGTTCCATAATTTTAATGAACTCCTTTGTTAAAACTTCAATCTAGTACATGGAACTAAGCCCTCTACATGATTTTTTTAAAATATTTGATATAAATCCATGAATTAAAAAAATTCATATACATTATTTTCTTTATAAATTATCTATCCTTTTTTTTTTTTACTTCTTGCTTTTAGTTTAATTTGGATATATATTATCTACTCAATATAAATTTTAAATAGTATGATTTGAGATATTTTTCAATAGCTCTAAGCCATAAGTTGATAAAAAAAATTATTCCACGGAGAAAAATGAATATTTGTATAGTTATTTATTAAAACTGTTGTATATATCTTAGCTTTCTCAACTAAATGACTAGGGCAGTTGATCAACTATAAGGGGGGCCGGGGCGGAGGCACTTGGAAGGGAAGGGGGTAATTGCCCTCCATCAATTTTGAAATTTTATTATTTATACATGGTGAATAATAATTTTGTCCTTTTTTTTTATAGAATTATTTTTATATTTCTAAGATTTATCCCTATTTGTCCTCTACAAAATTAAAAAATTTCTCTCTATATTTCAAATTTTATCACCTTTTGTCCTCCATAAATTTTAAAATCATCTCATATTTTAAAATTATACCATCTTTCCCTCTTTCTTTCTCTTATCTTCTGATCTCGATCCCTAGTCGTGTGCCCTTTTCGCGTCTCCCGTCGTTCATTTGAGAGTCTTGTCCCCCTCCAATTTAGTTTCTAACTCCGCCACTGACTATCAATGTCTTTTTATTTTCTTTCATTTTTTCTTATATATTTTATCTATTTTTTGTATTATTTACATTATATTTCCTTTGTATTTTTTTTGTTTTATATAATATTTTTCTCAGGACTATTATTATTATGTAATTTTATTTTATTTATTTTTTAATTTGGTTTGAAGCTTGATTTTTTTTCAGTATTTTTTTCAATTCAGAACTATCCATTTTTCAAAAAAAATAAATTAAACACACAATATTTTGTTAGTAAATACTAAATATTTTGTTAGTAATTTGAAAAAGGAAATAGTTTAGTTTCCAGTTATAGAAAATACTTTCATTTTAACTCATAGGATCGAATAATCCTTCATGCTAAAATAATTTTGAATTCCTTTTCAGTTGCCTGGTCGATCGGATAACGAGATCAAGAATTATTGGAATATACGAAAGCAGCGCCTACAACGTGCTTATTCCACCGTTTACCCTCCTCCCTCTAAACACAGTGACGACGTAGAACCACCGGACATCTCGCTCTCACTATCATGGGGATTTGCCGATTCTTTTCAAGTGCCTGGTAGCACTGAGAACATGTTGGAGGATTATTGGAAGATCCAAGAGCTGCGGCATCTGCAGTGGAATAATTCTACTGATTATTGCTCCCATATTACATATTGTCATCTAGATTTCGACAATAATCCTCAATGCGACAACTCCATCGAAGAATCAGAATCAAAAGAGTGTTTGATATCACCCTCACGAATGCGAGAAACTGATCTAGATATTCCATTTTACCAATTCTTGTAAATTCTTTCTAGAGATTTAGTTGTTAGCTCGAGAAACTGATCTAGATATTCCATTTTACCAATTCTTGTAAATTCTTTCTAGAGATTTAGTTGTTAGCTCTTTAGGTTTAGGTGCACAAACCTCATTAGTTGTGTCCATTCTGTACATCAAACATTTTTTCCTAGATCAGTTTCTTAAGCCAGTTTCATTTTGGCATCTTCTTTTGTAACTCACTGTAAAGGACTGATCTTTTTCTACCTTCCAATCACTGTAAGCAAATATAATAATTGACAAAATAAGTATATTTTACATATGATGATTCATTATTCCATGAATAGTTGGTTTATCGTGCGTCATGTAGTAGTAGATGAAGATCTTGTCAATCAAATGGATTGCACTTAATACCTTGTCCTGCCTCAACTTAGATTTCTAAGTATATAAGCATAACAGAAGTGAATGCATTAATGATCCCTCTTTAGGGTATGTAAAGGACAAATAGTAAGCTTAAGAAGCCTCTTAGAACTTTATATAATAAACATAATCTAGCCAATACTCAATCTGAAATTTAATTCCAATCTTGAAAGTATAGAAGCCACTATGTACTGGTCTCTCTCAAACCCAAGAGCTTCAACTTAGAATTTTATTTAATAAATGTATTGCATTACAAAGACAAATTGACCTCAAATGATGAGCAAAAGCTAAAACAGCAAGGATTCATGATGGTGATGGACTGATGGGAAGAACACCAATGCATAGCGGAAAACACTTCTTCCCTAGCTCGTGAGAACTAATGGATGCACAAGTATAAAATATAACTACAATTGCAGCAGTATATCAATGCAGTAAATAATGGAAGAACACCATAATTTTTAACGTGATAACACCTCTCAAAGAATGAGAGGCAACCTCCACGGGACTTAGTCCATAAATAAACTCCACTATCACCAAATCAAGGTACAAAGGAGTTTAATCAAGTTACAATCTCTAGAACATTATCTCAACTCTTCTACAACATCAATCGGTCATCAACAATGACCCAAATCATCAACAAGATGCAAATAACAAGAAGAGTTGGAGAAATGTCACCAAGAACACAATATGTGTTCGTAGAATTTTCAGGATAGTCTAGAGACGTCCAAATCCGATCTCCACCGTTGAGAATAAATAACTATGAGTCAGGAACCTCCAATAAAAATTTCAGCCCGATCAGAGAAGATTTGACCATGCGATTGTGCGTTTGATGAAGACTGGACAGAGCTAAAAATTCTGTGTGAATCTGATACGAGCCTTGGTGTAAGCTCGTGTTGCAGGACGTCGAGGATAGGTCTGCTCACCTATCTTGATGTCACCCTTGCTAATAGTAGCAAGGTCCGGAGGGAAAGAAGTGGAGAGAGAGAGAGAGAGAGAGAGTATAGTTGGAGTCAAGTATTGATCATGTCTCTATTCTTCCTCATGTCTCTTTATATAGAGATTACAAGTGTAATTGCATCAACTACAATGCATGATTCCAATGTCTCAATAAATGAGGAACAATTCAAATTGAAATTGTCTACTTTGTTTGATGCCTCTCTAGAGCTAGTAGACAATTTGATTTTGTCCTCCATCACTCATAGTGATATTGATTTCCTTGTTGTTTACGACGCTAGTATTTAATACCGCAACGTCCATCGTGAATTGGTGAATTGGGATTGGTGATGGTATCATTTCCCCTACTCGAAATCCATGCTTGGCCGCAAGCATGAAATCATGATAAACAGATTGCAGCAAGTTGGTTGGCTCCCATGTAGCTTCGCTGATGGGAAGGCTTGCCCATTGGATGAGGTATTCTTTAATGCCGTTGTTGGAGCGATAGGCCAAAATCTGTGCTGGTGGGGAGTTCATGGCAGCATGTGGCAATGGAGGGAGGCTTGGTGGCGTGGAAGGTGGAGGCCCATGAAAACGTTTAAGGAAGGAGATGTGGAATACATTATGAAGTTTGCAGTCACTTGATAGTTCAAGGGCATAAGAAACATTGCCAATCCGACGAAGGATGCGAAAGGGGCCATAAAAATCAGGAGCCAACTTTTGAGAGGTTCTCTTCGCGAGGGAGCTTTGGCGGTAAGGCTGTAACTTGAGGAGGACCATATCATGAGGCTGGAATTGGAGATCGCGATGTTTGAGATCATATTTCCTTTTTATTATTTGTTGGGATTGAAGTAGGCGTGCCCGAATGAGTTGAATGTGTTGGTCGCGTTCTTGTAAGGAATGATCAATCGCCTCAAGGTGAGAAACACCCGTCGTATAGGGAAGAATGCGAGGTGGAGCTCGGCCATAAACCACTTCAAAGGGGCTGGTTTTGAGAGCGGAATGGAAAGCGGTGTTGTAGCAGTACTCCACCCATGGAAGCCACTTAAGCCATGTCTTTGGTCGGTCGCTAGTGAAGCACCGAAGGTAGATTTCGAGGCCGCGATTGACTACTTCAGTTTGACCATCCGCTTGTGGATGGTAAGCGGAAGTGAAGTTGAGAGTGGTGCCTGCGAGAGAAAATAGTTCGCGCCAAAAGCGACTAGTGAAAGTGACGTCCCGATCGGAGACGATGGATTCGAGTATCCCATGGAGGTGTACAATATTGTCAAAGAAGATACGGGCCACCGAGGAAGCAGTATAGGGGTGATGAAGGCCGATGAAGTGCCCGTATTTGGAGAGGCGATCCACGACAACTAGGATCGTTGTTTTGCTACTCGACGAGGGAAGTCCTTCAATGAAGTTGATAGATATGTCCGCCCAAATTTGTTGAGGAATGGGCAGCGGTTGGAGAAGGCCAGCTGGTTGCAAGGTTTCACTCTTGTTGCGTTGGCAAATGGCGCATCTTTTGACATAGTCGCGAACATCGCGGCGGAGGTGGTCCCAATAGAATTCAGCTCGCACCCTTTGGAGAGTGCGTTAATATCCTTCATGGGTTGAATCATGGAGAACTCCAAGGATGGTGTGGCGAAGGGGAGAGGTGCCTGGAATGACTATTCTATTTTTGAAGTAGATGATGCCATCTTTAAGTGCCCAAAGTGAAGGTTGGGGCATGAGAGAAATATCTAGCAGCAAGGCTTTGATTGCTGGAACGGTTTGAAGCTCCTCTCGTAGCTGCAAAAGAAATGTAGATTGTGGAAAAGAGAGAGCAACAATGTGACCTCCATTAGATGGGCGGCTAGAAAGGGCATCGGCAGCTGCGTTCAAAGCCTTGTATTCAATGGTGAAGTCATAGCCCAAGAGTTTAGAGACCCAACGATGTTGAGGTGATGTTGCCAAGCGCTGTTCCAAAAGGTATTTTAAGCTGTAATGATCTGTGTGGACCACAAATTTGTGTCCCCATAAGTAAGCGTTCCAATGCTTGATGGCCTTGACCAGGCTGATGAGTTCTTTTTCATAAGAAGCCAGTTGTTGCATGTGAGAGGCAAAAGGACGACTGAAGTAGGCGATTGGGTGGTTGCTTTGATGAAGAACTACGTCTATGCCATTGCTTGCTGCATCACATTCAATGGTGAATGGTTGTGTGAAATCTGAAAGTGCCAAGGTGGGGGCTGTTGTAAGAGCAAATTTGAGGGCCTCGAAAGCGGTTGATGCTTCAGTGGACCATAGAAAGTTGTTTTTGCGCTGCAGGGATGTGAGAGGAGCGGCTAGAACTCCATAATTTTGTATGAATTTGCGGTAGTAGCCCGCAAGTCCAAGGAAGCTACGTAGTGCGGTGATGGAGGTGGGTTGTGGCCATGATGAGATAGCTGAAATTTTTTGGAGGTCGGTGCTAACCCCTTTTGCAGAAATGACATGACCAAGATATGCCACGGAGGGGGTGGCAAAATTGCACTTGGATTCCTTGAGAAAGAGTTGATGCTGCCGTAATGTGGAGAGGACGCAATCAAGGTGACTGATGTGATCCTCTAAGGAAGAGCCGTAGATGAGAATGTCATCCAAAAAATACGAGGACATACTTGCGCAACATGGGTTGAAAGATGTCGTTCATAAGTGTTTGGAAAGAAGAGGGGGCATTGGCCAACCCAAATGGCATGACGAGGAACTCAAAGTGCCCATGGTGCGTGCGAAAAGTTATTTTTTCCACATCATCTTCATGCATGCGAATTTGATGGTAGCCGGAGCGAAGGTCAAGTTTGGAGAAGATGCGGGCACCATGAAGTTCATCAAGAAGCTCTTCAATGACAGGAATAGGAAATTTGTCTTTGATTGTTACTGCATTTAGAGCTTGATAGTCAACGCAAAGCCGCCAAGATGCATCCTTTTTCTTGACGACGAGGACGGGTGCTGAAAAAGGAGAGGTACTTGGGCGAATGATGCCTTGTTGGAGCATCTGATGACATTGTCTCTCAAGTTCGCCCTTTTGGTGGAACGGGTAGCGGTAGGGTCGAACAGAGACCGGTTGAGAGGGCTGTTGGAGCCTGATGCAGTGGTCATGGGACCTGAATGGAGGAAGTCCCTTTGGCTCTTGAAAGATGTTGCTGAATTTGAGCAGGACAACGTTAAGAGTTGGTTGGGCAGAAATTTCAGCGGAGCACAATAGCAGGGGCTGCTGAGAATGGATGCCTTGTAGCGTTATGACCCCCTTTTTGGAGGAGTATTGAAGTAGGAGCCTCTCAAAGTCCCATGTTATGGGGCCAAGAGTTTGCAGCCATTGTACGCTTAGCACGACGTCGAAGCCGCTGAGGGCAATGATGTAGAAGGAGGCTGTGATAGCTTCGGTGCCGAGATAAAGAGAGGAAGAGGAGAACTTTCCTTGGCAGCAAATACGATCTCCATTGGCCACCGTGACACAAAGATTTGGACTGCTATCAAGTGGGAGTTGCAGCCGGTTGGCCACCACCGAACTCAAGAAGTTGTGTGAACTTCCGGAGTCTAAAAGTATACGAATGGCTAGGCCCTGTAATGTTCCTGCAACCTGCATTGTTTGTGCATGAGGTGCTCCCTGCAATGCCATGAGGGAGACTTCTGGTTCGATAGTAGGAGGTGGTGTAATGTCATTGCTAATAGTGAGTAGTGCCTCATCATCTTCTTCTGGGAGTGGATGTTGTGTTTCATCTGGAGTGATTTCCAACAGGAATAGTTGGCGACATGAATGAGAGGGGGACCACTCCTCCTCACAATGAAAGCACAACCCTTGTCGTCGGCGTTGGGCAACCTCAGTTTGGGAGAGGCGGCGCCTAGAAAACCCCCGTGAACTGGTTCTGTTTTGAAGAGGCACAACAGGGGCAGCGGTTGGAGGGGCCGTGAGGTGCTTTGTGGGTGGTGGTGAGGAAATGTGTTGAGCAGAATTTGTAGAAGAGGAGAAGGGTATACTTCTCCGGTTTGGATACCCAAAAGGATGTTGATTTCCGACCAGCCATTCGTAGAGGCGAGAGAGTCGCATTGCCTCCGTCAAATCCACCGGGTTGAGTGCTTCCACCAGCACTTGTAAGTTGGGATTGAGGTCGCGTAAGTAGAGCTCCACTTCTTGTTCTAGACTAAGTTGGCCCGCTCGGGAGAGAAGGCGTTGGAAGGATCTTTGGTACTCTATCACGGACCGAGTTTGGTGAAGATTTGCAAGTTCTCCTAGCTTGTTGCCTCGAGTAGGAGGGCCAAAACGCCGGTGGCACTGGTCTTGGAACTCTATCCAAGATAAGCGAGGAATGTCTGCCATTAGCTTGAATACTCATATTTGTGCATCCTCTATCATGTGGTAGGCCGCGATTGCAACCATTGATCCTTCTTGAATATGATGAAAATGGAAGTATTGCTCGCATCTTGCAAGCCATGGCAGCGGATCCACACTCCCATCATAGCACGGAAATTCAAAGCGAGGTGAGCGCTGGTTGAATGGTGCCAACACATTGTCTTCTTGGTGTTGGGCAGCATGGTTGTGCTGGAATGGCCTAGGCATAGGTCCTAATATGCCATGGCCAGCCGGTGCTTGCATGGATGAGTCGCCCTCATCTACCACAGGGGTAGTGCGAAGAGCCTCAACCTCTTTCGATAGTGTATCGATTTGGTTCAGGATGAGTTTTCTTTCGGCTCAATCTTTCTCTTGAGAAGCCATCATCTCGCGCATGAAGGAAGCGAGCTGTTCTTGGAGTGAATCACCCATCGCCTGCTGTGATACCAATTTGGTGATGGTATCAGAGTCTCACTCTAAAAAACTCCTCTCTTTCTCTCTCTAGGTGCCTGATCTTAGTTACTGCAACTTAACTTTTTCAACAAGTTAAGTTTATTTATACTAGGGATAAAACCCTAGTGACATGTGGGCTGGGGCCTCCACATAGGAGTGACCCAACCCAACATATGGTGATAGCAAAACTGCTTATTACCATAAACTTGTAACAATGAGAAGAAGACTTAAAAGAGTTCAATTCATGATCCAAGGCATTTTAATAAATGCTGACCCAGAAATATTGCAAGCTTTTACTAATCACTATTCAATCCTCTGGTCTCCCTCCCAAACAGCTACCTTTCGTGCAAATTCCTGGCCAAATTTCCAAGCCTTAAATCCATATTTTTTTCTCTAGTTTAAGCATTCGTTTAATTTTACTATTGGGGAAGTTTGGGTTATCATTAAAGCTATCCCTAACTGGAAGAGCCTGAATTTTATAAGGCATATTGGCCATCAATCACATTAACGTTTAGGCAGTGTATTGAAGATTTGTGTTCTACAGATTTCATTCCATATGAATGGAATAAGACTATTCTAACCTTTATTCCCAAAACAAAACATCCAACTGTAATAAAACAGACTCATTGTATTATGTACCCTATCTTATAGGATTCTTGCCAAATTACTTGCTAATTGATTACAACCTCTTCTAGCCAGGCTCATTACTAAAGAACAATATGCCTTTCTTAAGGGAGTCCATACATGACAATATACTTATTGAACAGGAATTGGCTCATCCAATCTATATCTCTAAAGGGACTACACCATTTATATTAATCAAAATTGATTTAGATAAAACATTAGAAAAGCTCTCCAAGAAAGCTGTTATGTGTGTTCTTAAATCCTATGGCTTTCTAACTAAATTTATAGATTGGATTCACTCATGTCATGCATTTCCACCACCACATTCTCTTGCCTAATTAATGAGCTTACTTCCTATTTCTTTCCTTCCCATCAGGGGATTAGACATGGAGACCTCACCTCCCCTTATCAGTACATTTTAGTAGTTCAAACTCTCTCAAACTTGCTGAATCAGGCCAATACCGAAAAAAAGCTTTCACCCATAAAAATAAAAATAACTATACATTCGCACACATGATGTTTGCAAATGATATACTCCGAGGATTTAGGGTTAATAAGAAAAGTATTACAACTATTCAAAATATCCTTGAAACATATAGATATCTAACAGGTCGGGCTGTTAATTTTCGCAAATCTGAAATATTTTTCCCACATAAAATTCCTTCAGCTACAAAAAATCAGATTTGTTCCCAACTCTATGAAATGTGGGACTTACCCTTACAAATATTCAGGAGCCCTTAGGAGAAAATCATCTTCCCGTGGAGTGAATGTTCACACTAGAGGGAGGGGAGGGGAAAATAGTGTGTATCTATATTTTTACTAAATTCTAAGGTTTTTCTTGCTAAATGAACTACGTATCAAAAATTCACAAGAAAGCTTAGTTATTTCACAAAATGAGACAAGTATGAGATAGAAATGATACCAAGCAAAAGCAAAATTCAAGGCAATGCAAACAATCATACTTTAAAGTGGTTTGGCAACCTTGTTTACATCAACTACCTTGGCTCATCACCAAGGATTTCAAACCCACTAAAATTGAATGTTTCCTCCTAAGATGCTACATCAAGGCCTTATTCCTCAACCATTGAGGATGCCTCTCCCTCTTTCCCAAGGAAAACAATCAACTAATACAAACTAAGGTGTATCACCTACACCTTTGAATTCACCAATACAAGTAGAAATGAAACAAGTAAAAACAATAAAAGGAGCTCAAATATAAAACAAACTAAATTGAGCTCGTCTTATGCTGCCGCCTAGAACTCCAATGCCTCAAACGAATGGGAGATTGAAGCTTGAAGCTTGAATGACTTGAAGTGTTGGAAGAAGCTTGAGAAGATTGAATTGAAGATTAGGGCTTTAAATGATCTCTTCAAGGCTCAAAAACTCTTAGATGAACTAAATGAAGCATTAGGGAGGTGAAGAAGCCTGTTCTAGAGGTATTTATAAGGTTCACAAAGAGATAGGACAAAAACTAGCCGTTCAACGGGTGGAAAAATACCCGTCCGGGCCGTCGGTCCATCTTCGGTTGAAGGTCGATTGACCGAACCTTTGACCGGACTTCAACCGAAAGGCTACTTGAAAGTTTTGCATGGTTCGACAGACCATTCGGCCGAACTTCGACCGATACCGACACTCAAGGCTAATTTTTTTATTTTGAGTTCGGGAATTAGTTTTGGGTTTCGGTTTGGGTTCGACACTTCGACTATTTGTGGAAACATGAGAATGAGTATTTTGAGGCCTTTGGGGTTGATTATATCAAAAATTTAGAACCTAGACTTAGCTCTAACATGCTTGAGCTCAGAAAAATCATCGATTCTTGAAAATTTTTTATTTGAGTTTGGACAATGAACTTCGTGCGTGTATCGTTCTCCAATTTGAAATCAAAACTTGATAACTTCATTAGTTTCATGTTTGTTATCATCAATGCTAAGATCGAGGCAAAGGTTCAACCCTTGGGCCAACACTCAAATAGATACCAAATTGGCCTCTTGGCAAACCCAATTTTTATCTTAAGCTGGTCGACTACGACGACTAGTATTAACAAACTCAGTTCTAAATTCTATCCCACTTCACTCCTTATTTGTGTCTTGGGTTTCTTCTACTATCTACAAAAATTCAACACTTTATATGGGCTGGTAGTAAAGAAACTAAGGGCCCTTATCTAATTAATTAACTAGAATACATTTACTCTCCCTAAATCACTTGGGGGTTTAAATGCCCATGACCTTTTTCTCAAATCTCAAGCCTTTCAAGCCACAAGAATTCAGCAATACTGAATAAACTATAACACTATTTCGGTGCAATTAATGAAAGCTAAATATCCACACTTAAACTTCTCTACCAATTTTGTCCCTCTAAAATCTTCTTGGTCTTCGAAACTTTTCTTACATGCTTTTCACGACCTTAGGTTTGGCTTCATTAAAGTGATTGGTACGGGCAATAACATTTCAATCCTTCATCATCATTGGTGCAGTGATCTACCGATTGCTCTTAAGCATAATTTTGTAGCTACTAGCCTACTACTCCACCTCTTGATGGTTTCTTGGTTAACTATTTAATTTCAAACAAACATTGGAAACAAACTATAGGTCAACAGCATTTTCACTCGGTTCTATGGAATCCATTACACAGATTTAGCCGGTGATAACTCATGGGCTTGGGAAGAGGAGTCTTCGGGGAAAGTTCCCACAAGATCTGCCTACTTATTCTTTGGAAGCCGTGAATCTCCAAAAGTAGACAATCCAGATTATTGGAATTCTTTATGGAAACTGAAAGTTCCATCAAAAGTTTCTCTCTTATGCTGGAAAATTCTACATAATAAGCTGCCCATAAAAAAAATACCTTCAACAACTTCTATGGTTCCTGGCAATCATAATTGGGCATATGGTTCCTGGTTGTTAAACTCTGATCACTATTTGGGATATTTTTCCTTCCGATGCATTATTGCTTTCACCTTTTGGTTCACTTGGCATGCTAAGAATGAAAGAGTTCACTCAATTAGGCGGCTTCCCCCTACCAGCCTTGTGCCCCGAATTATGACTCACCTGTGTGAATACTCCAAACCCAGGGGTGGCCGAGGGTCATAAAAAATAACGAATATATACTAAATGGATTCCCCAAGAATCGAGTTGTATTAAAATAAATTGTGATGGCTCCTCTAAAAACTATGAATCTGTTGCTACTTTCGTTAATAGAGACTCCTCCGGAGTCTGCTTACATTTTGGAGCACAATACTTTTATGATTCTTATCCCTTGTAGATGGAGACTACAACTGTGCTTTTTGGATTGCAATATGCAGTTGAGAAGCAAATGTCCTCGGTTGTAGTCGAATCTAATTGCTCAAATCTCGTTGAGATATTGAACGATAACTCTCCCTCGGGCCGGATCCAACCTATATTGCAACAGATTCACTCCTTGCTCCCTTGTTTTACCAGCTGTAATTTTGTTTTCATTTATAGAGAATGTAATCAAGCGGCCAATTTGACTACAAATTATGCTCACAGGATCAGGACAACCCATGTTTGGTCGTCCATTCGTCCTCCTAAATTTGAGCATCTTTTGCATACAGACCTTCACGGACCTCATAGGTCCGTTAAGTAATTTTTTTCTTGCAAAAAAAAAGCTTAAAAATCCTCTTTGAAAGCAAATGAAATCATATTTTCCGCATGCAAGGAAAATCAACATGTGATCATGATAATGTTTTTTCTAAAATAGTTGAATTTATGAGTTCTTTGCGAGCCTTATCAGTTTTAGTAACCAAGTCTTCTAGCATTCCATCAATTGCATCATGGATTATCTTTTGTTTAACTCTTCTCCTCATAAAATGTTATGCAAAAATTTAATGAATTAGATAGTTTAGTTTTTTCTTCATCCTTACAAGTTTAGAAAGAGATAATACCAAAGCAATATAAATCATCAAACAAGTACCCACTCACAGAAACACAAATAAAATATATGAAATAAAACAAAATTAGCATACAAGGGTTTGAATGCCTCAGTTCCTTGAGTTTGACTGTGCACACCTAATTCAGTGAAATAAGAAAGGGATTCGAGAAAAGAAAGAAGGGGGGAACACCTGGTTTTGAGCTCCACGCACTCCGTGTGGTAGAACGCCTTGCGCTCTCCGTGGGGAGCAGATTTGTAATTGAAAAGCCATGCATAGGCCGAAGGGTGACGCGTCACTGAGTCATGCCGACTGGGAAGAGTCGGCGCTGCTTGCTTCATGGGGAGTAGTCCTAGAGCTGAATAGAGGTCGGAGGGCGGCTAGGCGAGGCCGAGGCATGCATCATTGTGCCTTCATTAATGATGCCTTCATTAGGTTGGCCGAAGACGCCGGAGGCGAGGTCGGTCTTATTAGAAATATTGAAGAGATTACACAGAACACTTACAATGTAATTGAACTCCTCTTCTTCAGATCTACACACCCAGCATCATCACCGAAGATCCAGATGAGAAAAATGATCAAAAGAAAAGTGAGATCACAGATTTCTATTCAAAAAAATGAAAGTTTACAGACTCTACTATTTATACTCTGTTACGGCTATGGACACGTGTACACTATAAAATCCTATGCAAGGAAATTGTAAAAGCAAACTTACAAATGCAGTAACATTGAATCAGATTACTTCTTATTTCTCATTACATTTCAACATTCCCCCTTAATGAGAAATAGCAATTAAACCTATCAGATCTCTCATGTACTGAAATTTATCCAAAGGCAGAGCTTTAGTCAGTAAGTCTGCTTGTTGATCATCTGTCTTACAGTGTATGAGTTCTATCTCCTCAGCTTGTATCTGCTCTCGGATAAAGTGATGTTTAATTTCAATGTGTTTTGTGCGACCATGTAGCACAGGATTATGAGCAAGTGAAATTGTAGAGGTGTTATCACAATAAATCACAGTTGCTTGCTTTTCTTCCACATCAAAATCTTTTAATATCCTCCGCATCCAAATGGTCTGACAACATGCAGTAGTAGCAGCTATATATTCTACCTCAGCAGATGACAAAGCAGTAGAATTTTGTTTTCTTGAACTCCAGCAAACAGAGCCAGTACCAATTTTGAAGATATACCCTGAGGTGCTCTTTCTATCTTCGGTTGAACCTCCCCAGTCACTATCTGTGAATCCAGTCAATTTCAATTCAACATTTCTACCATAAAAGAGACCACATTTTATAGTTCCTTTGAGATATCTCAGAACTCTTTTTGCAGCCTTGTAGTGAGTTGTTCTGGGATCATTCATAAACCTGGATAACATGTTAACACTAAATTGAATGTCTGGTCTAGTATGTGTTAGATAGAGTAAACATCCAACTAGGCTTCTATACATCTGACCATCTATCTTTTTCTCACTTTCATCTGCTGTAAGTTTGTTTCCTGTCATCATTGGACTTCCAACTGAATGACACAAACTCATTCCAAACCTTTCCAACATCTCAGCAATGTACTTCTTTTGTGACACATATATGCCTTCTTTCATCTGGTCTATTTCAAGACCTAAGAAGTACTTCATTTCACCCAAATCCGTCATTTCAAAAGTGTGAAACATTCTTTCTCTGAACTTTTTCATCATTGTTTCACAATTGCTGCAATATAACAGATCATCTACATAGAGTAAAACAATCAGTATACTTTTATTTTCTTCTTTCTTTGTATATAAAGTATACTCATTCTTACTTCTTTCAAATTGTTCATCAGTAAAGTAGCCATCTATTTTCTCATACCAGCTGCGAGGAGCCTGTTTGAGACCATACAGGGACTTCCTCAATCTGTACACTAGTTGTTCTTTGCCTTGAACAACAAATCCATTTGGTTGAGCAACATACACCTCTTCTTTTAAATCACCATTTAAAAATGCAGATTTAACATCCAATTGATAAATTTTCCACCTTTGAATAGCTGCTACACTCAACAAAATTCTAATTGTATCAAACTTTGCAACAAGTGCAAATGTCTCAAAACAATCCTGGCCTATCTTTTGCATATACCCCTGTGCAACCAGTCGAGCCTTCAGCTTGGTAATCACTCCTTCTGCATTTTTTTTTGCTTTGTAAATCCACTTCAGCCCAATGACTTCTTTCCCAGCTGGTAACTTGGTCAGATACCAAGTTTCATGTTTATTTATTGAATTCAGTTCCTCCTCCATAGCTTTCTTCCAATCAGGTACTTTTATAGCTTCATCAAAGCTACAAGGTTCAGCTTATTCCATGAGATTACATCTTTCACATCTACTATAGATATCAGAAACATCTCTATAACCTCTAGGTGGAGTTTCAGTATCACTGCTACTCTCATTCTGTGCAGTCTCAGTTATGTTTTCAGCACTATTCAGCACATTATCATCAGTTTCTGCTAAAACATCTGCTGATATTGATATACCGGTGTCATATTCTGCTACCCTTTTCTCTTTATGTTTCTCTTTTACTTCATCTATTCCAATATGCTTTTCATCAAAGGTTACATCTCTGCTAACTATTAGTTCTTGCTTTTCTGGATCATACAATCTGTAACCTTTTGTTTCTGCACTGTATCCAACCAGCACTGTTATTCTGCTAGTATCATCAAGTTTTCTTCTGGTTTGTTTAGGAACATGACCATAAGCAGTGCATCCGAACACTCTCAAATGGCTCAAGTCTGGTTTTCTCTTGTACCACATTTCATATGGTGTTTTGTCATCAAGAGCTTTAGTTGAACACCTGTTAATGAGATATGCAGATGTGCTTAGAGCTTCTGCCCACATGTTTTTAGGTAAGTTACTATCTTTTAGTAAACACTTTGTCATTTCAACTAAAACTCTATTTTCCCTTTCAGCTACCCCATTCTGCTGGGGAGTGTAGCTGGCTGTTAGTTGATGCTGAATTCCATGATCAGCACAGAATTCGTCAAATGCTTTTGAGGTAAACTCTCCTCCTCGATCAGTTCTCAACACTTTAATGCTTGCATCAACTTCATTTTCCACTGCCACTTTGAACTTCTTGAAAATTCTCAAAGCCTCAGACTTTTGTTTCAAGAAATGAACCCATATCAGTCTGCTACAATCATCTACAAATACTGCCACATATCTATAACCTGAACATGAATTCACCTCCATTGGTCCACACAGGTCAGCATGAATAAGCTCTAACACTTTAGTTGCTCTTGTAGCACAATTTCTAGGAAATGGTAATCTAGGTTGCTTTCCTATTTGACAAATGTCACATACTCTATCACTCTCTGATAGTTTGAACTTTGGATTTTCTTCCACCATATCTTTAGCTGACATCTCAATTAGGCATTGATCATTCACATGCCCCATCCTTTTATGCCACAAGATCAGTTCATCATCAGGTTCACTTTCAGCCTTAAAGGCACAGTTTGAACTATTCAGTCTAAACAGATTGTTCTTGGCCATGTTTACAGAACAAACTATCTTATTAGACTGCGAGCTAGAATATATCTGGCACAAGTTCTCATTAAACACTACCTTGTAATCATCTCTAAGGAGTTGTCCAATGCTCAAAAGATTGGATTCTAACTCAGGTACATATAGAACCTTCTTAACTACAAAAGAACCTTGATCTGTGCTCAGTTTCAGATCACCCAGTCCCTTTGCAAGCTTCACTGAACCATCACCAAGTCTGACATTTGTAGTATGATCACAGTTCAAATTAATAAAGAGTTCTCTGCATGAAGTCATATGGTTACTACAACCTGAGTCCAAATACCAGCCTTCATTGATACAATCATCAACTTTTGCTAGCAGTAATACCTCTTCTTCATCTTCATCTTCACTGTTTTGTTCTTCAGCAAAATTTGCATGTTTTTCTTTTTCATGCTTTTGTTTCAGCCAGCACTTTCTCTCCACATGACCAATTTTGTTACAGTAATAGCATCTAAATTTCTTTTTACTCGAATCCCCAGACTCTTCCTCTTTCTTGTCTACACTAGACTTCGAGTACTCATGCTTCCTGTTGCTATCACTGTATCTACTTGACTTTTTCTCACTTGATTTCTTTTGTGACCTCATAAAGAAGGCCACTCCTCCTTCTTTAGACTTTTCAAACCTGCTCATGCGCTCAGCATGAGACAACAGTGAGCTTAACAATTCTTCACTAGTCATTCTCTTGATATCTCTACCTTCTTCAACGGCCGTACGTGACAACATGATCGAACTTCTGAGGTAAGCTTCTCAATATTTTCTTGACTACTCTCACTTCTTCGATCACATCACCAAAACCCCTAATCTGATTCACCAGATCAATGACAGATGAAACAAAATCATTCAAATCTTCATCCTCTTCCATGAATGAGCTTTCGAACTTTCTATGCAATGTCTGTAACTTGATTTCCTGGATCCTTGAAGATCCGTGATAGCGATGCTCCAAGATTCGCCAAGCCTCCTTAGCATTAGTAATTTTACCTAATCGTGTGGCAATCTCTTCCGATAAGGCTTGTTGAATACAATATATCGCCTTGGCATCACGTTTCTTCACCTCCTTGAGTCGATTCCCAGCTAGATTCTCAGTTGTGTATCCCTCTTCAATCAGATCCCAAAGATCTATGGTAATGAAATAGTTTTGCATCTTCGAACTCCAGAGTTCATACCCAGTGCCCGAAAAAATCGGCACAGGTGGAAGACCAGAAGAAGAATTGGCCATTACGCTATCAATTCTTCAGAGCTAGCTCTGATACCACTATTAGAAATATTGAAGAGATTACATAGAACACTTACAATGTAATTGAACTCCTCTTCTTCAGATCTACACACCCAGCATCATCACCGAAGATCCAGATGAGAAAAATGATCAAAAGAAAAGTGAGATCTCAGATTTCTATTAAAAAAAACGAAAGTTTACAGACTCTACTATTTATACTCTGTTACGACTATGGACACGTGTACACTTGAACAAATATAAAATTCTATGCAAGTAAATTGTAAAAGCAAACTTACAAATACAGTAACATTGAATCAGATTACTTCTTATTTCTCGTTACATTTCAACAGGTCTCAGGTGAGGCTAGATCTGCTTTGAGTAGAGTCGGGACTTGGGATTTGGGAGGGGAATTGAGAATAACCTGCACGTTTTAGGGATTTTGCCATTTTGGGGATAAGGTGGGCAATTTCTCAATTGTGAGCCTGTGAAGGGGCCTTTCCCACAAGCATGAAAATTTACCTCTTGCTATAGTGGCTCTGTTCCGGACCATGAATATCATTTTTTATTTCATTAAAATGTTTAGTGATTTAAAAATAATTTTGATTTAATCAGATAATAATGTGTAATAGATTATTTTACAATTTATACTATAATGTGTAATAGGTTATTTTACAATTTATACTATAATTGCTCATACATATATATATATATATATATATATATGATTTAATTAGTTTGGAATGTTTGATGTCTCGATCTCGTCCTAGTTTTGAGTCGGGACTCAAATATGTATCCCAGTCTCGGTCTTGAAAATGAAGCATTTTGATTTTATCACATCCCGAATTTGTTAATGTTATTTTTTTCTACAAAATAAAAATAGTATCTACATTGAATAATTGATTGTGCATTGTATTTGGATGTCCCAAAAAATTAATACTACTTATATCATAAATCGGGCCGGGTCGGGACAACCTCGATTTTTTATGTCGTTCTAGTCCCGTCCCAATAATTTCGAAACGGGACTGGATTTTTTTTCCAAACTTTTAGGTCAGGCCGGACCGGGACGGTCAGGCCGGACCGGGACGGTCAGGACGTCCCCATTCGTGTTCACCCTAGTGGACAATGTTCTCAATATATATATATATATATATATATATATATATATATACACTGGTTGTAATTTGTTCATACCAAGGATTATTCCAATTTGATTTAATTTGTATGATTTACTTGTACATACTCTCGACATGCATCTTAATTACTCTGAAAGGTAGCAGCCTAGATTTCAAGGTTATGATATTTAGATGTTACATTCTGCATGATTTACTTTAAGGGAAAAGGGATTTTGTTGCCCCCTGTATTTTGTAAATGGGGGTGATTTTGCCCCTTACTTTTTTTGGGTCAAATTTTATCTTCGAATTATCTGAAAGATACATTTTTACTTTTATTTATTTTTATTTTGGACGAATACGTGATTAGGTAAACAGAACTAACATTTTTACGTGACATATCATCAAACTCAAAGTTTTAAAAATAAATAAATAAAATTGACGTGTAATACGCACCCGTAGTGTTAGAGCCGGAGCAGCGGGAGCTCCTAGAGACAATCATAAGACCATAACTAACCTCCTGCTGCAGAAGACCTCGGCGGCGGTGGTTGCGTCCTCCGCCACCGCCACAAAGTTCCTCTTCGGCCTCCTGCGAGCGGTAGTACAGGTCCTCTTCTTCGAGCAACTGCTAGGGGTGAGCATCGGTTCGATTCGATTAATAATCGAACTGAATCATCGGTTAATCGAACCGAACCAAAAGAAATTTTTTAATTGTTTACCGAACCAAAAAAATTCAGTTAATTCGGTTCGATTAACTGAATTTTCGGTTCGGTTCGATTAATTTGGTTCGGTTAACCAAAAATATTAAAAAAAATAAATAAATTTTTTTTTGCTAAGACTCGAAACCTGGCAAGTAGGAATACCAAAACATTAATCTTATAAGTCTCTAGCCATCTTAGGAAAGCCCATTAACTTTACATATATCTAACTAACATATATTATATATATAATCGAATATAAAATAAGTATTGGCGGTCGGAAGGGTTAAAGTTTTACTTAACCACTAAGGCAAATACCAAAATATAATGTAATTTTTATTATACATATATATATTCGGTAAATTCGATTAAAATCGATTTTTTCGGTAAATTCACCGAACCGAACCGAAAACCGAAATTTCAAAAAAAAATTAACCGAAAACCGAACCGAAATAATTCGGTTCGGTTCGGTTTCAGTGAATCGGGGAATCTTGCTCACCCCTAGCAACTGCAGCTTCTTCGGGTGATCGCGGGGGTCGCCCCTCGTGGCGGAGGGGGAGGCGGCGGCTCTCTCTGTAGCGTCGGTGGTTGCAGGTGGTCAGGCGGGCGACGAAGGGGGAGGAGGCATGTGGCAGACGGCCATGCGCGAGAATCAGGTGCTGCGTTTGGACATGGACAGCATGCGGAGCCGAGTGCAGGAACTGGAGCGTTAATGCTCGAGCATGAAGAAGGCCTTGGCGAAGCTAGATGAAGGCGACGATGGAGAGGGGGCGACGGGAGAAGAAGAAGGAGAGTGGCAGCGGCGGCGAAGAGACAGGAGATTTGGGTACCGGTTTAGCACGTAGGTGTGCGACTCGCATGAGCGCAATGTGGTGGAGTCGAGGCGTGCCGCCGGGCGCGAATTGAGCCCCTAGTCTGCCACGTTTAATGACACGTTAATTTTTTTTTAAAAAAAAACTTTGGATTTGATGACATGTCACTTTTAAGTGGCGGTTGTTAATTTCATTTGCATAGTCATATATCCATCCAAAGTAAAGATAAAAAAATACCTTTCAGATAGTTCGAGGATAAATTTTGACAAAAAAAAAATACAAGAATAAAATCACCCATTTTGAAAAGTCAAGAGCAACAAAAAAAACCCTTTCCTTTACTTAAAGAGTAGCAGTATTCGTCGTGGCAAAAACTCAAAGACATCTTTCAAATAGTTGGAGGGTAAAGGGTAAAATTTGACCCCAAAAACTACATGAATAAAATCACCCATTTTGAAAAGTCAAGAGCAAAAAAAAAAAACCTTTCCTTTACTTAAAGAGTAGCAGTATTCGTCATGGCAAAAACTCAAAAACCCATGACTAATTTAGATGCGAATAATTTCCTTTATCGATGTGATTAATTATTCAATGTACGAACTTTGAATTGAGGCAAAGATGGTAAGGACTAAGGACACTTGATTTGTTTCATTGATGAAGTCTTTGTTAATTCGAGTACAAAGATTAAATTTAAGAACCAGAACGCAGAAAAGAATTTCATCCTTTGAGCTTCACGATTATGTAAAGTAATATGAATTTTCTCATATTCATAACATAAATTTAAATTTTCTCAAATTCATAACTAAATGATCAAAATTTCAATTTTACCCTTCATTTCAAAATATAATTTGTTTTTACTAATTAAAAACTTTTTAAAAAATATTTAAATGACTCAAAATATATATATTTTTAATTATTATTCATAATTTTTTTTTCAACAACTCATATTAATATTATAGTAGATAAAAATTTATTTTAGTAGCTAATAATATTATTTTTTTATTTTTAAAATATTTAAAATATTTTTTAAAAAATATTTAAATACTTAAATTATACCCTTGTTAAGTAAAATATAACGTAAATTAATTTTTTAACAATTCTTGTAGTATTTTTTTAGTGTTTAAAGAATTTATTAGTAACCAATTTTTTTTTAGTGTAAAATTATTATAAATATAAATAAAAAATAATATTATTAACCATTAAAATAAATTTTTATCTACTATAATATTAATATAAATTGCTGAAAAAAATATTATAAATAATAAAAAAAATTATTTATTTTGAGTCATTTAAATACTTTTAGAAAAAAATTTAATTAGTAAAAGAAAATTATATTTTGAAATGAAGGGTAAAATTGAAACTTTGATCATTTAATTATGAATTTGAGAAAATTCAAATTCATGTTATGGATATGAGAAAATCCTATGTTCAAATTATGAATTTAGGTAATTGCTCGTAATATTTTTAATTAGTTAGTTAATATTTAGTAGGACATGCAAATATTCCCCAACCGAGCTAGAGCACACTTCAATATTTATCATCAAAAGTTGACACACACAAGCCATGCATCAACTTGAGATCCATGATATAAATTTTTTTAGAAAAAATACCAAATTCTGATTAAATTGACAAAATTTAATAATTAATCAACGTTTAACCAAAATTGATCTCATTTTAATCAAATTAGAACAACTAATTAACATTAAACATATTTAATTAATCAATATTAATTAAACAAAATTAACTAAGTAATCAAATTAACATTAGTTAAGGGAGGTGCATGATGGTCACCAGTTAGGATTGACGGCGGGAGGAGAAGGATTAAGGGCGATAGCTTGCCTGGACATTGATGGAGCAGCAGCACCGTAGGACAAGTAATAGTAGTAGAACATGAGAAATTAAAAGTAGGGAAACGGAAAGAGGAAAAGGGGTCTGAGGTCTGGGAAATTTAAGTGAAATATATAAATTGTTCCTGATCAGGGAAAACTTTACTTAGCTCAAAAAGATTCTAAGAGTCAACAAGATATATATGTCGAACCATTAAATAGAGATTATAAATTCGCAAGCAACTTAATTGTGATGCTCCCTTCCTTTTCTGAAACGTCAAGTTTGAAAGAAAAGAAATGCCAAAATAGATTCAGTGTGCATCAAAATGAATCCTAAAGATATCCTGTTTTCTTCTAGCTAGATGATTAATTAATTTTCTCCTCTTGCTCCATTAATTAAAAGTATGCACTATAAATAATCGATACCTCCCGATGAAACAACAGCCACGTCGCCGTCTTTGCTGAATTGGAATCCAACGCTGACTCCGCATCTGCATCACGCAACCTGGTCGCCGCGGCGCCCCCAACAGGCATCGGCGTCCTCACCGTCTTCACTGTTGACGTTGACTCCCGGACTGCCCCTTCGCGGCATCCCTGGTCGGATTTATCGAAAAAAAATTATTATGGAGCCGGGCTCCATGATAGTCTTCCTCGGATTTATCAGTACATGATCGAGTTTGCAGCGTAAACTAAAAGTTCGACTACCATCCCACGTCGGAATCATTTGAATTCCCAAATAGAAACAGGGATCCCGAGTCAAACAGAATATCCTAGCTCCCTCGCAAATTATAATTCCATCTCGGAATTATGAGCTAATGAGAGAAAGCTGAAGGTAAATTTAGAATTTAGCTGAACTAATGAGAGAAAGCTGACTATTAGATGAGCAGATGCTCTAAATAAGAATATTAAATGAGATATGTCAGTATTGAGATTATTATTAAAACCCCTTGTGATTAGTTAACTTTGCGCTTGAAGACTCAGACTCTTCCTTTTCTGAAACGTCAAGTTTGGAAGGAAGGTAATATCGCGGCTTCTTCATCATGCGTTCCTACATTTGCCCATTAAACTACAGCTATATATTATTGTGATTTAAATAAAAAAAAGAATGACGTGAGGAGCGGGAAAAGTCGACACTCCACAACAAGACCGGCGCCAGATATAATTTCCTGGTGAAACAAAAGCGTCGCCGTCTTTGCTTAAATGGAACCCAGTTTTGCAGATTCCATCGTCTCGTCGCATTCGCTGCACGTAACTGCTCGCCGCGGTGCTCCTGCGGCCCCACCTTCCTCCCCTCCGCCAAACAGCGAGCGCGCTTTCTACTGATGTTGAGGCCCGCGTTGCCCCTTGGCTGCGTCCGGGGACGGCAGACATGCACGCATTCTGCAGGTGTTCTCCCGAACTCAAAGATAGACGTCTTCGTTGACCAGCCACAGCAAAATAAGCCTATGATCCAATCCACTCGTACACGCGCTGAACTAGGGATCCGATCGATCCCAAGTCAAACAGATCGAATCCTCCTTCTCAAATTATAATACCATCTCAAAATGATGAGCCAGAAGTACTGATTTATAAGTGAAAGTTGATTCTTGAGATGAAAAGTACTTTTAAGAATAAAGAATGATGGAGTGTGATGCTGTGTTGAAGTAGCTGCGAAGATGGAGTTACTGCGACAAGGATGGAGCTGCTGCGAAAGAATATTGGTAGTTAATTAATTAACAGAAGCTGAAATAAAGACATTTGTACCCTTTTATAATATTATGTAAATAAGTAAGTGAAAGAGCTTTTTAGTATTTTAAAAAAACTTAAATTTGAAGCTGATATAAAAGCTTCGAATATAGCTTAGTCTGTTATGTTTCCCCCCTTTCTTGTTTTCAGAAGATGTAAGAGACCTGGTGCGATCTTTGTACACACTTTGTATTCTTGAAGCAGGATTTTTTATCTCTTTCTATTTGCAATCTTTCCTTGATTTCATATCAAAGAACTCCTTGTAAGTGCTCTTTTTCTTTTCCGATAGAGAGAATGAAAATGACATACTGTGCATTATGCATGAATCCTAATGGTATCGCGGTTTCTTCGTGATACTTTTCTACGCTTTACCATTAAATAACAGCTATTTAATGATAATATAATTGTTCGCGAGTCGACGCTCCACGACGAGAGCAGCACCTCGATCGTCATCGCTGAAGTGGAACCCAACGATCGATGACTTCCACCGCGTCAATACGCAACCTGCTCGCCGCGGTGCGCCGCGCGGCCCCACCACCCTCCTCTCCATCCAACTGCGAGCGCCGGAGCGCGCCCGTCGTCGTCAATGACGAGATCGCCTTTACAGTTGATGTTGCCCATTCGCGGCATCCCGAGGGCGGCTGCAGCGCCCCAATGATCCGCCCTCGATAATTAAATTAGATTGACCAAGGGTTCGTCAGTGATGATGCATTGGTGACGAGGATGTCGAACAGGATGCGTGCATCGTCTGTGAAGGCGCTGATCACGAGGACTTCAATCTTTATTCGGTAATTACATTATGCATATCAGTATTTCCACTTTTCTAGATATTTTCGTCGTTTGTTCACGTTAATTGGCAAGGTAAGTTTTATTAAGGTTTAATTATGTTTTTAATCGCTTAAAATATTAAAAAAAAATTGATCTCTCATTTTTTTTAAAATTTTTTATTTAGTTCCTCAAAAATTATTTTCATTTGATCCATCCGTTGATTTTTCGTTAAATTTTATTGTTAAGTACCATAACATGGATCAAAGATAAAATAAAAAATCAAATGTAAAATTAGAGATATTTTAATAGACTATATATATAGGTGGCAATGGGTCGTGCCTGGGCAGGCTCGAGTGTTGACAGGGTCGTGCTAGGCACAGCTCGACAATTTAGGGGGTAGGCCCAACCTAGGCCCGAGCCCACCCCTTCAAGCTCGGGTCGGCCCGAAACTTTTAAACTTTTAAAAATAATATTTTTTTCAAAAAAATTAATCAGGTATGGCTTGATTAGAGTATTAGACGCGCGTGTCAGGCATGGGTTTGGCTCGACCAAGCCTGGGTCTAGCGCACGCCAGACTTATGGCCAGCACGAGTGCGAGTCATAAATTTATTATAGATTTATGGGGTGAAAATTTTAAAATAATAAAAAATAAATTGATGAGATTATATATATATATATATATATATATATATATATATATATATATATATATATATATATATATATATATATAGTTATGCTTTAGGTTATATTTTTTTCATCTAATCTCTTAAAATATCTTCATATTTCTGTTTGATTTCTTATTTTGCCTTTAATCCATATCAGTATTCACACTTAACAACAAAAGTTAACGAAAGAATCAAACGAAAACGAAAATAATTTTTGAGGAACTAAATAATTTTTTTTAAAAAAATGAGGGATCAAACGAAAAAACCTAATATTTTAGAGAATCAAAAACATAATTAAACCTTCTATTAATTAACTGGTCAATGTGGAGAATCCAAAGCACGTGGATACCACGTGATCGCAAGTCAAGGAGACTGCCGGGAGTGAAATTTTCTATCGACGTTTTCGGAATTCCGCAACTTTCTCATGTGGTGCCATTCAACATCACATGCTAATCTCACGTTAATCTTCTTATTCCCCACGATGATAAGAAGACCAAAATTAATCCCACCGTTGACCTTTACCCGATCATTGCACCTCCTAAAAGCAGAGATCCGATCCCAAGTCAAACAGAATCCTCCTCCTCAAATTATGAGTTATCCTTAAACGGATCCTCTTTTACTTGTGGAATCCGGATTCGAATATACCCCCGGCACCTCGTATCTACCTGGTATCCATGTTTCTACGCGATGCTCTTTTTGCCCCACTTGGACCTTTAAATATGACTGCAGTATCGACATTTAACAGCACTTCACCGCAACTTAGCGCGGCTGGCTCCCCTTAATTTATTGTTATTTGCAACTGTTTACGCCTGATCCGGATCCGATCCCATTTCCCGAGTCCATCGCGCCGCGTCCACCTCTTCCCTTTCCTTACACGTGAGAATAAGGGCCCGCCGACGTGGCTGCATGACGGCAGGGGGACGTCACCACCCACGCCGGCCCTTCGCAGCCTCGCAAGGGGCAAACCTGGGCCCAGCTGCTCACACGGCGTGCGGGCCCCGCGCATCGCCTTCCTCGCCACGCTCCAAAACTCGCTGCGTAAGCCGTGACAAAATCGCCCGCGTGCTGGCCCACGTCGCACTCGCTGAAACATACCGTTTGCGGCTATAAATGACGGCCTCATCTTCTCCCCAAAGTTCCAAAGATTTCTCCCTCATCTGCTTATATTCTCATTAATCTATTAGCGACGAAGGAATTAAGCTAAGGAGATGGCCGGCGGCGAACTCTTCCTCCCTCCAGGATTCCGCTTCCACCCGACGGACGAGGAGCTGGTGATGCACTACCTCTGCCGGCGGTGCGCTGAGCAGCCCGTCCCCGTCCCCATCATCGCCGAGCTCGACCTCTACAAGTTTGACCCGTGGCAACTCCCAGGTAAGCAGCTCTATTGCCCCAATCGCTCCAGCATTAGTTCTCACCCGTCCGATGCGAATCGTACGGTGCAGATCGATCCTGACGTCTTCAAAATCTCGACCAGGGATGGCGCTCTACGGGGAGAAAGAGTGGTACTTCTTCTCGCCGCGGGACCGCAAGTACCCCAACGGGTCCCGCCCCAACCGCGCCGCCGGCACCGGCTACTGGAAGGCCACCGGCGCAGATAAACCCATCGGCTCCCCCCGCCCCATCGCCATCAAGAAGGCCCTCGTCTTCTATTCCGGCAAGCCGCCCAAGGGCGAGAAGACCAACTGGATCATGCACGAATACCGCCTCGCCGACGTTGACCGCTCCGCCCGCAAGAAGACAAGCACTCTTCGTGTATGTTTTCTTACACTCGACACTTGTCCTTCGTTTTGACGAGTTGTACATTATTCTGTACAAAATCTCTTGGATGCGATCCTCTTATACTCTTTTTCTTTGTAGTGGCCGCCACTTTGTTCTTATCCAAATTAACACTAATAAAAAGAGTCTTAAATTAGACTAATGCTTTTTTGTGTTTTATATGCAGTTGGACGACTGGGTGCTTTGCCGGATCTACCACAAGAAGGGAGCGTTGGGAAAGCAGACGAACCCGGACCGGAAGCCGGCGGCCGCAAGGAAGCCGCTGCTGGCGGCGCTACCGGAGCCGAAGAAGGAGGTGCTCCTCGTCAGCTCCCAGGTGCGGACGCCGGGGAGCGAGATGATCTGCTTCGAATCGTCCGAGTCGCTGCCGCGGCTGCTCGGCGATTCGAGCAGCTCAGAGCACGTGCAGTCGTCGCCGGAGTTCGCCTGCGAGCGGGAGGTCGAGAGCCAGCCAAGGTGGGTGTGGGGCCACGGCAGCTGTGAAGAAGACTGGGTGGCGGACATGGACCTCGGTCCTATCGACGACATATTGAACAACGCCGACGGCGGGGAACCGTTCCAGCCCTGGTCGCCGGCGGGCCCCCTGTTCCGTGACTCCTCGTTCCAGGACCTCTTCGTTCATCTCCAAAGGCAATATTAAAAAAGCAAAGTGTTAATTAACCTATATATTATAATATGCGGAGAATGCTATACGGACGCGCAAAACGGATGAGTTTTATCGACCTCGTAGAATTCGTGATTTGCCCGCGCATAGCATTTACTCGTACGAGGCCTACCAAAATGACACCAAACATCCCCATAAAAAAAATGGTGGCATTTATTGGGCCGCGCGAGAGGAGTAGAGATTAGAGAGTATTGTTTAAACAAAGGCATGTAGGGTTAGGTCAGGTTTTGCAACTTGTTTAATGTGCTGACTCCATTCCTGCATTTGATAAAGAATGGAGCCAATGGAAATGGTTTGGTTGAGGTCATGGTTGACGCAAGATTGTGTTGGGGGAAATTAGAATAATGATTATAGTAGGGTTTGTGTCTGTTGGCAGCTGTAGCTGACAAAGTTTGGGTACATGCAAGCGTGATTAATTGTTGATGCATGACATGCAAAAATTTTGTTTAGTTACTTCCAGTTTCGTATATATAATAGTGTATTGATAGCGACTGCAGTTAAAACAAAATGGAAGTGCTTATTTCAGCTCACATCATGCATTCCTGCCGGATTAAAATTCAGGCCAATTACAAGGCGCCAGTACTTGAAAGCATGCCTAATTTTTTACTTATTTTGCAAACCCATGCTGAGCCTACTTTTATATATATATATATATATATTTGATAAATTACACTGATCTCCGATGAGGTTTAGTGAAATTACACTGATCCTCTTCTATTTGTCCAGGTCACAATCATCTTCCCTGAGTAATCTTTGAATAATTATTTTAGGGGAGGTCTGTGTAATAATTTACAAAACTCAAAGGAGCTTTGTGTAATTTTATTTCGTAATAGAGGAGGTTTGTGTAATCTTTTACAAAATTCAAGGGGGTTATAAGATAAAATTACAAATAGAAGGGAGGTCAATATAATTTCACTAAACCTCAGAGGAGGTCAGTGTAATTTACTTTTTTAAAAAAAATTACTTTATACCCGCGGAGCGCTTGTATGAGTGTCGATGTACAACATTCCCCTCTCTCACCATTTCTTTTTCTTCCCCCCCCCCTTTTTTTTTTAACTTCTTACTCTTTGGTCGCAAGCTTGTTTTGCCAATTCGTTGTTTCTTTAATTTTATACTCTTCTTCTTCCCACCGTTCCCTTATACAAATATGTCACCGTCCCCCTCCCTCGTCACTTCACTAATAGCCATCTCTTTTCGCGATCGCCATTGCCGCTCTCGTTGATATATGTTAAATTTGATTGGATGATCAATTTTTCATATTTTAGATAAATTTTTCATGTTTAGATTATAATGTTTAATGTTTTTTTTTAATATTAATTAGATTTAGTTTTAGTTTTAGGTTATATCTATTAATTAATTTTAGTTTAGATTAATTTTAATGTTAATCTTTATATTTAGATTAATTAGAATCGTCTACTTGGACACGCGCTAGAATCGTCCACTGTGGACTCGAACCGGCATCGAAACATTTAGAAAATAATCATCAATCTGATGAGTTGATACGTTTCACGTACACATCGACGAGTCGGATATGATTTAGCAAAATATCATATTTGTTCGGGGGTCGTATGTTCGTGTAACAAAAGTCGGTGATCTTTTACACGATGTACAACCCTTGAATTGTCTCTAATTAGACAATTTGGGAACATATTATTTGTATTGTACTTAGTTTTTTTATTTTAACCGTTAACTCATTCTTAAATTTTGGCTATTGTATCTCTCTTGTTCTTCGATACGCATCATCGTATGATCCTGACCTTCCTCCACCATCGTAGTGAGCTTTTATTGTTTTATGACTTGATTGACTTGGATATTGACTTGTTATATATTTGTTACTTGGATAGAGTTACTTGTTTTGTGACTTGATATATTGATTCGTATCGTGTTGATACAATACTTTTAATTTTGTATATTTTTTATACGATTGTGTATAATTATAATTATAAGTATAATTATTTTGATGTATATCTGGGTGTATCTGTGATGTGTGTGTGAATGTATGTGTATTTGAATGAATGTGTTTATGAGTGTGTAAGTTATGTATCATGTTATAAATATATCAATGGAAATTTTTTATTTTAAAATTTCTCAGTTACAGATTAACATCATCAGTAACGGCCTTCCCACGGTCATTCGTGTGAAAGCCATTGCTGAAAGTGTATCGTAATACTTGGGCCGCAAATTTAAAGTCGTTGCTGATGAACAACAACAGCTTTGCAACGGTGTGACAGCCATTGTTGATGGCAATATCCGTAACAGTCGACGCGCCGTTGTAGAATCGTTGCTGATAAAAGTAGTAACAATAGTCGCGCCTCGTAGCTGAGCCGTGGTTGATGATGTATCAACAACGGGTAAAACCCGTTGCGGAATCATTGCTGATAATATCATTAACAATGGCGTGAGCGACTGTTGCAGATTCGTTGTTAAGTTATCAGGTACACGATCTTCTGCAACTGCTGAGTTGCAACAGGAGCAGATGTTGCTGATGGTCTTCAGCAACAGCGCAGCAACGGATCGAGCCATTGTTGATGCTCGTTATTCCAGTAGTGTGCGATGCTACTAGGCAACACAACGGTCGGCCGAGCACAACTGCGCCGTCGTTGCCTAGCGGGGTCGGGTCGAGGCCGCACCGCCCCAACTGACGTCGGGTTTCGGCGGCTTGTCGACGACATGACCTTCCTAAGGACCTCTGGTCGCTGGATCTGGTGGCGGCGGCGGCGAGGAGTGAGGGATGGTGGAAGTTGGTTGAACCCTAGGTTGAGGGTGAGAGGTAGAGGATGAGTTTATAACAGTGATATATTGATCTAATTGTGTTATAACTTAAGTTGATGATGTAACATTAATATATTGATGTTTTAGGTATGTAACTTAGGTTTTATATTTGTATCAATGTTATAATCTAGATGATGATGATATATTCTTTGTGATAGTGATATAAATGATGGTGGCGATATTATATTCGAGGATATTGGTATATTAAATGGTTATTTTGGTCTTATCTTGTAGAATTATTTTGAGGACCTTTGAATTATCGAATTTGCATAAATTATATATAAATTTTCATCTAAATGATGTTATGAATTTAATGGTGATATTTGTTTTCCCAAAAGGTGATTGGATCTCAAAAACAATAGTTGATGAATTGCCTCGATTTGCGTGACGAGCTTTAAATAAAATTTTAAGTATTTTATAAAGATAGTATAGTTGAGTATGATTTTAAAGGTGGTTGATTCTTGTTGACTCTCGTTAATTCTCATTCCGACACATGTATAATTACCCTAAACTGAAGTATTTATCTTGTTGTTCCTTCTGTTGATCTTGATATATGTTATTGTTGAAATTCATGTTGTATGTTGTTGTCTCATATACATGTTGATATCATATTATGTTGCATTAATTACATCTATTGTGATTATAATGATTAGGAAGCATGTGTAGATATTAATGAGTTACATAATGCTAGATTCGAATTGTTGGTTGGTCGCATTATTGATGTAGTTGTTGTCGTATGCATTATATTTGTTGATATCAAGTTGATAGCATTTTATGCATGTTGCTTTTATAGTTGCGAGATTTATATTGGCATGTTGTGCATTATGATCCGTTGTTGGGCGCAAGCCCGAAAATTATTGATTGATTGCCCGAGTTGTATGATCGGTGACACCGATGATCACAAAATTTCTACATGGGTGTGTGTGCAGCGTCGCGGTGTTAGACGTCATTGGGCTATCTTTCAGATAGTCGCATCTCCAGTTGGAGCGGGCTTGAGGTGTCACTCTTGGAGATGCGAGAGTGTGGGGGAAACCCAACGTCCACTACGCTCTTAATTGAGTGATCATTATGCATGTACGCATTTGTCGGTAGGGTGTGTATATATGATTTGACTTTGTACTAGTTAACATGAGTACATGATAATAGTTATGAGGTTCATACATTATTATATATATGTATAGTGGTTGACAGATGCATAAGTGTTTATCTAAGGGTGACATCGCATTGGTTGATATGAGTATATAATATTAGTTATGGTATGCACATAGTTGAATACCATTTCATCATGGCATCATGGATGGTCATCTTTACCTCTTTGACATATTGTGATATCCTACTCAGCTTTTCGCTGATTTTTATTGCTTTTGCCTTAGATCTGCAGGTTCGAGTTGGTAGCTGAGAAGGTCTAGTTAGATAGAGTAGAGGAGACCGACTCTGACATTGATTCCCGTAGAGATGTATAAAGTTTCTTGAATAACATTTCATTATTGTAATAGATATTATTCTAATGCAAGTGATTGAGGTTCATGTTGCAAGTTGTTCATGAAGATTTTAGTGTGTTGATTGATTGTTGGTTACGCTTCTCCTAGGTGGTGTTCCTTATTAGGATTGAACTTAGGCGAGGCATAATAATATCAAAAATTAGCACTCGCAAGTTTGGCGCATATTTCATTAAATTTTTGTTTGAAAAAGCTGTTGACACCTGCTTGAGGCAATCGATTACCAATTGCCCATAATGAGTATTTTTTTTTTGGTAGTGCTTGATGTCAGAAGGATTTGAACTCATGACTCATATTCTTGTTAAATTTGAATAAATGATCAAGCTATTGTAAAAGAGAACAATCTATGTCTTTATATTACTAACAATATCAAGCGCTTATATGTTGTCACCACTTCGATTAATATCTTCAAGCTCATTTCATAGCTAGTTCTTCCTTGTTGACGTCACCTACATTGGTTGGCTCGACTTCTTCCTTCAATATATAGTGTCCCAATGGGGATGAAGGCCATGAGCACAAGCCTATTCTTTAAGACGCTCTCACTCGGCCAACTAGTGGCGTTGTGCCTAGCAAACTTGGGGTCTACATAGTGGCCACTAAGTGGTGTTTGAGCAAGGATGATCTCTTGGCAGTGGCGGGCAATCGAGGAGGATGAAGCATTCCACCATGTATGAGCCTTGTTTTTGTATGTCTCTAGGTGATTGTGATATCTTCATTTGAAAATGACCAATTCCAAGACGATGTTGTTTTTGTATCCTACTACAACAAATCATTAAAATTTCGGCGCCAAACTAGTATAATATTTTGGCACTTATGTCGGCCGAAGTATTAAAATGGATGCCTGCGCAGGCGTGCGACGAAAAATAGTTGATAATCATGGGAGTCGAATTTGACATACTGACACCTGATCAGGCACCAAAATATCTGATATACCGACGCCTCTGACAGACGCCTGTATGTCAAATAAAAAAGTTAAACCAGCATACCGGCGCATGTTAGAGGCGTCTATATGCATGTGTTTTGTTTTTTTTTTAAAAAAAAAACCATTGAGAATTCCGCTGAGGAATTCGATTCTTCCGTAGAATTCAAATTTATTTTACAAATCCAAATGAATCAAAAGTCAAGTACTACTAAAAGATCTATTAATTCTGCATTATTGTGAGCACTTGGCGTGAGCAAGTTCGAATGCAGGCAGAAACTCAAACTCAAATCAAAACAAGGAATCCATTCTAAAGAACTCTCTAGTTGAGTTATAGCTAATTAATACAAATCACGCTGATCAATCTTCTTCTTCGGCAGCATCAGTTCCACCGATGGCAGTTCTTCCTGAACTCGCCATACATACATAACATACATATTGTGGCCTGCGTCGGTACGTTAATTATTATAATTTTTCTCCTGCTTTACGTTCTGACGCATTATTCCGCCAATATAACATAGATTTGTTGTAGTGTCTATTTTATTTCACGTATCTACTACGTAATAATATATACCATGTATATATTATTACTACTACGTGTCAAGTTTTAAATTTCGACATTTGAACGGGGACTAGATAAAAGCAGAGTTCAATATTTGAATAACTCCAAGTACCAGCTTCAGTTATTAGCGTTGGTATCGATGTTGTACTGGTTACAATTTTTAAAGAAATTATACCTGATGTGGAATTAAAAATTACATTTTCAAAAAATTATTTTATGTTTATTTAAATTAACATATGAATTAATTAATAAATATTAAATGATTTACAAAAATTAATTGTGGTTTAAAAAAATTGAATAACATGGGAGAGTGGGCGTCGGTTTCACACTGCAGTGATTTCACGATCCATTTGCAATCTAATTCCTAGAATAATATATGATCTGCAAATTGCTGTGGTCTCTGTTTCCGTTGATTTCATGTAGTTTTCTGTAGTGCTACGGATGTGTTGTACTTTTTTTACTGGATTTGTTTAATGCGTGAAGGGTGCTTGATGAGTGGATTGCTGACCTGTTGTGTGGTGCAGATTGTGCCTTTAGAAATTGAGGCCCAGGTTTAATCACTTTGTTAAGAGATGAAAAAAAGGAAGTCTAATTAAGTTGGCCTACAAGGAATATATTTATTGATGTGATTGAATTGGATGTTGGATGATAAAAGGATTGGACTCCATTGCATGCATTATCTGGTGATATATGTAGTCACAGACTCACAGGGCTCATGGAGTTGATTTGGAAATATACATGTTTTGTTTCAAGAGAGATGATGTTATATACTTATATACCATTTAATGATTGAGTAGTCTTTTAGATTTGTATCCTTGAACAACGATATCAGTAAATAATCATCTCAAGAGTCAAGACAATTGCGCCTTTAATTCACAGAAGAGCAAGTGAGCACAAGCGATCTCCTCTATTATTCATATACTCTACTAAAAGGTCAAGGTGAGGAAATTCCATACTTAGACTGGCCCTTCCTCTCACAAGCGGTACGAATCCATCCAATCTGCTGCTTCTCATTGTCATAGACTACCATGATTTCTTGCAGAGATATGTCTGAAAGCACTCAACAAGCAAATCCATAGTTAATCTACAGAAGACGAGGAGTTCCCAATCGATTCTCCAAGTTTACAAGACATTTACCTCCAATTACATTGATATTACCAAGTCCAACTCCACTGCCATTAAGAACTCCCAAGCATGCATGGCCATCTTTCTGCAATTAATCAAAAAGCAAATGTTCTTAATTTTCTTCCATATTTATTCAGTAAGAGAGAGAGGCTCAGCAACCTACAGTGATGATCAGATATTTCTCAGGAGGTATTTCGAACAATGTTCTATTGCCACTGACAAAATTGAGTGTTAGTGGCTTGAAGTAGTTCTTGACATCAGTCAAAAACTTGAATGGTTTGGGCCCTTTCCAGCACACTGGAAGAGCTGGGTCATTGATCTCCTCCAGCGGCTTCTTGGACAGATCAGTCTTCACCTGTAAGAGATCAAACTCAGATTAATTCATTAAACTCACTAATTCGAATTGATTATTAGAACAAAATAATCAAACAGCATATTTACAGCTGAGAGGAAGGCTTGGTATGGCTGAGACTCAAAGTAGCTGAAGGTGCTCCCAGCATCTAAAACCACCTCCATTTGGTTCACTCCCAGTGATTGAGTTCCCCAGTAGAGATTTGCTATCCCAGGTGAGTAATAATTCCTTTTGAAAAAACAAGTTAATACTTTTGAGGCAGATAGAATCCATAATTCTAACCAAAAAATATATGCATCATACCCTGATGCAATTCGAGACATGGGCATCCAAGTCATTCCAGAGCTGGGGATGAAATCGGATCCAAAGAAAAGAAAGCCTCCTCCCTTCCCGCTGAGGCAATGGCCGATGACATTCTTAGTCGCCCCTTGATCGCTTAACTGTGATAGGATACTAACTTTACCTGCTCCAAGTCCAAGAACTCCGTCGGTGACCGACTGGGGGTTCTGGATTGCAAATTGCTGATCGTATCCACACCTGTGTGTTGCTTTCAAGCCGGGTTAATTACTATACGTTGGATAAAGATTGCAAAGATGCAATTTTTAACTGAAGTTTACTGACCCGAAGGCGAGGACATGGCGGAAGACGTTGCTGTTGGCGAAGCGGAGAGCAAAGGCGTCGGCGACGAGAACGCCTAGGGAGGACCCCTGGTCCTTGTAATGGATATCGTAGTCGCATTGGTCGCCTTCCTGGTCGTGGGCGCTGCCGGAATGGAGAGCCACGCAGAGGGGGTCTCTGTCGGTTAGCAGCCTCTTTGGTTTGTACCAAGGATGAGGCCCCTGAAATCACCGAAGCCAGACAAAAGAAGATATTTTTTCATGATTCTGGAGAAGATAGAAACAGAATTTTGCAGAGGAAGAGGAAGAGAAGGAAAAGGTTCGACTTTGGAGCAGCGGATGCAGGGGGCGTCGCATTGAACCCAGCTGAGGTCGCTGCCGGTGTCGACGTCCAAAAAGTAAGGCTTAGGCGGATCGCCAATGTTCATCGCCACATAGTACACCCTGCGAATTCGACCGAAGTTAACGAGAAAACAAATGTGGAAAGTCCAAGAAAGCTTAGATAATGTAGGCTTACCCGAGTGGGTAGACGTCGCCGAAGACGGGGAAGATGGCGGAGGAAGCCGATACAGACGGGATTGCGAGGACAGCAGCGGCGACGACCAATAAAGTGACTAGGAGCAGTCCTCGGGCGGCCATCTTCTTCCGATCGGATTCGGGTGATGAATCGGAGGTGGACCTCTTCTTATCAGCGGAGGTGGTGGAGGAGGCCGGCCGTGGGTTCTCGTCCTCCGCCTCCTGCACAGAGAAGGAAGAGGGAGACGTAGAATCGGTGTAAGCCTTCAAATGTGAAGTGTGAATAAATAGATGAGAGCTACTCAATAATCTATATAAAACAATCATACTATTTTTCAAAAATACTAATTATAATTTTTCTATAAAATTGTACAATGTGAATAAATGTTTACTAATCTCTTCCCATCAATATCAATGTAGGAATCATATTTTTAATCTTCATAGTTATTCGGTATGGTTTTAGTCACCGTAGTATAAAATTTTTAATTTTAGTATTCACACACTATATATATTTTTGTTTAGGAGTTGATCTCTGTCGTCACTTGAGGCATAAACGACGTTATATGAAGCTAACGTGGATAAGATTGTTTACTGAATAAAATGCAATATTCAATAGTTTTTTATTTACCGATCCCATCTTTCAAGGAGTTGATTCCCCTTTTTTGAATTGAATGTCCAAAATTTGTGGAGCTCAGAATGAAAGCACGAGAGAATGTTCTTTTGTTGATATTATTACCGGTGATATTGGGTCATTCATAGCATAACCATACATTTTCTATTTCATTGTGGGTTGGTTATTCGTTAATACAGGTTTAGCTTATGACGTGTTTGGAAGCTCTTAGCCAAACAAGTATTTCACATAGAGCTGACATGAGATTCCTTTGATAATCGATCGTTTTTATTCCGCTCATATAAAAGTGTAATTCTCATACTTTTAGTCCCCATAATTTATTCGAATTTTGATTTTAGTCCTTATATTTTTAGCATGTTTTAAAGGATCGTCATTTAACTTGTCAACGTCAACAATCATTAGCCACGTCAACTTCGTATAATGATGTTTATGCCTCAATTGGCGAATGATAAACTCTTAAACGAAAATATAGTGTGAAAATAAAATAAAAAAATTTAAATTATGATGACTAAAATCAAAATCAGAATAAATTATGCTGGACTAAAAGTCTAAAAGTATGATTTTTCTTATTTTTTAATACTAAGTTCAGAAGATTGGTGTTGAAATTAACTAGAAAACCGATTTAAGTTAATTTGAAAAATTCTCCTCTAAGCATAAATTATGGGGTCGCCAAGACGCCAATGTATATATAGATTTCTTCGTGAAATGAACAAAAGATAATACGACAAATCTTTATTAGTAAATCAATCAATGCCTCATCTTAGTTTATTTAATTACTCGAGACTAGCAGGTTTATCATGACTCTTTTAAGAAATAGATTCATTTATGAAGAGGAACTTACTTCCACACTTTTGGTACTAAAATTAGTTCTTTTATTTTTATTTCCTAGCATAAATTAATATCCACATGCTACCTTTGCACTGAGTCTGGAATTGTTTCAAACTTAGCATGGGACCCCATTTGTTATTATAAAATAATATTTTAAACTATATTATAATATATTATAAAATATATTCAGTTAATATTAATATTTATAATATTAAATTATTCTTAAACAACATATTTTTAAAAAATGAAATATATTATTTTTAATAATTTAATATATTAAAATAATTTCGCCATTGAAAATTAATTGATTTTCTGCTATGTGAAATCAATGCACAAAGTGGGTACCGTTGGAAATCAATGCATATTGGCCCCGAGGCGAATAAAATCGCAGATTGGCTAGCGCATTACGTTAGGAGGGATAATGAAAAGGAATTTCGAGTGGAATCACGATTGGCCTCCGGATATAATTAGTTTGATTATAAATAATTATACTCACGTTGGGTTGATTAATTGTGTTTTTTTTTCTTTTGTAAAAAAAAATAAAATAAATCTAGCACCCAATTCCCTGCATGCACTTGTTTCTTGAAACTTGGTGCTTGATTGCCTCACAATTTTCCATTTTTTATCCCACGTCTTGCAATTTTTAAAAACCACGATCAACTTTTATAGATTGCAAGTTAATATTTGATTGATTCATTTTTAGTTAAAATTAGCATGAAATATTTTTTTTAAAAGACACGTTCTTTAGACTTTTTTTAAAAAAAATTAAGTTGCATACCCCTTTTCAGAGTTACTATCCCAAAGAAAGATTTTTATGATGTTATTATGCTTATTAAGACTTGCTGCAGAAAATCATGAAATAGTGAGACCATGAATTGGGATTGCATTTAATACTTACTTGATCTTAACCAATTTCCCAACCTGAGATAAATAATTCAACTACCAATTGTCTAGCTTATTCTAAATTTGATCATATACATGTTGATGCATGTTACAAAGGGGCCCATCTTGGGAGTAGGGGCAATCAATGTGCTAAGTATTTAAAAGGGAAGTTTCCTCTATTCATTGAAAAAAGGAAGAACATATGTTATGAATTATGTGTTCATGGGTGTTTCTAGGGAAATAGATGTTTGATTTTGTTAATTTACCTTAAGGCCGGCGAGGGATTCACTAATGGTTGGTATCTTTTTCATGTTCAAGATAGTTTTCTTATTTGCCCTAATGGTTTATCAACGTACTCACATTTATAACATTTTTAATTTTGAGAGGAGTGACAAGTTTATTATTAACCGCAGAATTTATCAAACTAGTCAAGCATTGGGCAGCTAATATAAATTGAAAAGGTGATAAAAGATCCCCTTATCTTATGCTTTAAAAAAAAATGAAAAGTGTGACACATTACCATTCACAAAACATTAAATGTAGCTAAATTAATACAACACTAAATGTAGATAAAGTAATAGAACATTTAATCCAATCCACAAATGTAGCAAGAAACTTGGCAGCATTAAGTGGATTGAAAATTGCAAACCAGAATAGGGCCTCGTAGACTTTTCCTAAGTCTATTTTAATCAGAATATAAGGAGAATTATTTTTTGAGGCACACGTAGAGTGTGTCAATTCTTGGGCCACTACTATGCTATCATAAAGGTTGATTGCCTGCAAGAAATTAAATGAGGCATACAATTCTTTTTCGTGTTGGCTAAAAGCTTGGCAATTATGTGATAAGTGGCGTTACAAAGAGTAATGAGTAATGAGCCAAAAGCCTTTAACTTGGGTAGGAACACTACATTTGGGGTTAAAACTTAAAAGTGTATAATTATTCTACTCCAGCCGAAGAGCATATATGTAACTAATTATAGAAATCTAACATACAATTTATGAAATTGTTAGCATTAATATTCTAATATTTCTTATAAAATTTTATAGTGAAATCATCAAAACCAAAACTCGTGCGATTAGCCATGGATTGGATGGTGGACAGACTGAAGATGGTTAGCAACTTGATTATTGGAGGTAGACCATTATTTGAAGTATACATTAACAAATTCATTTAATATCTCTCTTTGGTCCTCAATTGTAATCCCATTGTTAGATATAATTGAATTTGTCATATTAATTCATCTCCCAGGAATAACAATTCTATGAAAGTATGAAGTCTTCTTATCCCCATCATGCAACCACCTAGACTTAGCTTTAGACCACAATTTAAGAGTTATTTATTTTATAAGGCATTGAGTTTCTTGTAGGGAATCTTAAGATCCAAATTCTGATAAGGAGATGTGCCATAAGATGCCTCTAAGAAGGTGTTTGATATGAAGTAATTTATTCAGATAGTTGACAATCTTGAATTTAAATTAAGTAATTTATTCAGATTGTTGACAATCTTGTATTTAAATTAAGTAATTTATTTAGATTGCTGACAATCTTGTATTTAAATTATCAAACCGTTTGATAATTCATAAGAAACTTTTTTTGGGCTGGGTCAAACACGGCCCCATTCGGGCTTGACGAGAGGGATTAAACCCTTTTAGTACTTGTGCCCAGGATCAGGAGGCCTTCGGATGGAAGGCAGAATCATCCTTTAAGGTAGGTGTAGGCTTTTAGCTCCGTGCTAAAATGGAAGAGGGAGACGATTTATGAGCCATGTCCACCTTGGCAGAGGTTGTTGAGGGGATGGCACAAAAGGACAAAAGGGTGGAGAACTCTCATAGGAAAGAGTAGTCATCGCTCGCGACAGGTCCACAGCAGCTCCTCAACATGTTTTCGTCAATAACTCTGGAAAGAACAATGCCTTGCTTTAAGTCTAATTAGTGACCATATGTTATCATATAATGATCAAGAGAATTATATAACCAGAATACCAACAATTGTTAAATAGATGTTTATTTTTATCCGATTTAACTTGCAGACAAATAAGAAAATGATGAGTTTCTTATTAATGTTCAAATGTAACACTGTCCAAATATCTAACTAGGTAAATGCATGTTCTATTGTCATATCTTAGACCATTTGCATTTTTGACTTCGCAAAAAAAGAAGTCATTTACAAAGGTCTCCCTTGTTACTCACATACTCCCAAAGGGAAGTGAGTCCATCAAGGCAAGGAAGTTTGAGATTTGGCCTGTCCTTTACAAGCGGCACGAACCCATCCAATCTGGTGCTTCTCATTGTCATAGACTACCATGACGTCTTGCAGTGATATGTCTGAAAAGCACCCAACAAGTAAATTGACCGTGTTAATCAACAAAGAGAAATGCTAAATCCTCCTATATGCCTAATAATTCTCTTAATACACACTTATAATAAAATGTCCATAATTATTGATGAAATTATCACTCATGCTATTGCGAATGATTAGAAAGATTATTAAGCTGATTTTTTGGAGGATATAATAAAACTCATCAACAAAAGATTGAGAGTTCCTGATTCTCCAAGCTTGCAAGATATTTACCTCCAATTACATTGAGATTATCAAGTCCAGCTTCAGTGCCGTTTAGAATTCCCAAGCATACATTGCCATCTTTCTGAAATAGAAAAACACATGTTTTCTTAATTTTCTTCCACTGATGCAGGAGAGAGATGGATGGTTTGCAATGCTTACCGTCAAGATAAGATAGTTCTCTGGGGGTATCTCAAACAATACTCTCTTGCCATTGACAAAACTGAGAGCTAAAGGCTTAAAGTAGTTCTTGACATCTGTCAAGGACTTGAATGATTTGGGCCCTTTCCAGCACACTGGAAGAGCTGGGTCATTGAACTCCTTCAGCGGCTTCTTCGACAGGTCACTCTTCACCTATAAGAGATGTTAAATTCCATCCATTAAATCCACTGCTTTGGAAAGATCATTAGAACAACTAATACAAAAAACGAAACGAGCTCATGTTTACAGCTGAGAGGAAGGCTTTGTATGACTGAGATCCAAAGTAGCTGAAAGTGCTTCCAGTATCCAAAACAACATCCATTTGCTTGACTCCCAGGGACTGAGTTCCCCAGTACAGATTTGCCATCCCAGGTGAGTAATAATTCCTATTGAAAGCTAAGTTACTTTCGAGGCAGATAGGTTCTAAGAATTCTAACCAAAATTTTACCATACCCGGATGCAACCTGAGACATGGGCGCCCAAGTCATTCTAGAGCTGGGGACCAAATCAGATCCAAAGAAAAGAAAACCTCCTCCCTTCTCGCTGAGACAGTGGCCGAAGACATTCTTAGTGACGCCTTGATTGCTTAGTTGTGATGGAACACTAACTTTACCGGTTCCAAGCCCAAGAACGCCGTCAGTCGCCGCCTGGGGGTTCTGTCTTGCAAATTGCTGGTTGTATCCACACCTGTATGTTGCTCTCAAACCAGGTTACTACATAGTACGCAGACAGCAAAGATGTAGTTTTTATTGCAAATTACTAACCCGAAGGCAAGGATAGGGCGGGCGACGGTGGTGTTGGTGAGGCGAAGAGCAAAGGCGTCGGCGACGAGGACGCCAAGAGAGGACCCGCGGTCCTCGTAGTGGATGTCATAGTCGCATTGATCGCATTTCTGGTCGTAGGCACCGCCGGAGTGGAGAGCGGCGCAGAGGTGGTCGCTGCATGCTAGCAGAGTGTTCCTCTTTGGTTCGTACCATGGATGAGGGCCCTGAAGTCACCGAAGACCGAATTCAAAAAAAGAAAGAGAAGTCTTACTTGATTCTTGCGAAGATGTTTAAGGAATGAACTAAGGATTTTGCATAGGAAGACAAACGAATAAAAAAGTTCGACCTTGGAGCAGCGGACGCAGGGGGCATCGCATTGGATCCAGCTGAGGTCGCTGCCGGTGTCGATATCCAAGAAGTAGGGCTTCGGTGGATTGCCAATGTTCATCGCCACATAGTACACCCTGCAAATTCGAGCAATATTAACGAGAAAATAGGGGAGGTAAATCTACGAAAACCCAAATGTTCTAAGCGTACCCGTGAGGGTAAACGTTGCCGTAGATAGGGAAGACGGCAGATGAGGCTGATACGGACGGGAACCCAACGACAGCGGCGGCGACGATCAATAAGGATATTAGGAGATCTCTTCGGGCGGCTGTCCGGCCAGCCATCCTCTTCCGATTGGGATCGAGGAATAAATTAGAGGTAAAGCTTTTCTTCTCGGAAGAGGTAGAGAGGAGGGGAGGGTGCGGCTGGTGGTTGTCGCCCTCCGCCTTGGAAGCTTATTGAAGAAGGAAGCGCGGACTGGCGACGACTCGCTTGCACTTTCTACGAGCCTTCGCAGGGCGGACGCGTCGAAATCAATTTTTTAAAAATCACATATTTACATTTTAATTTGAGTTATTATAACGAACTACGTTCAATCCGCGTAAATGACGCGTTGGTACTGACCATTGATGGGAAATGGACGTACCAAAGACTCAATGTGACATCAACAAGCACTGGGACCCACATAGAACTTTTTTTTTAAAAAAAAAACGAAATAAAGAATATTTTATATTAATAGTCAGCTAGTGCTAACGCTAAAATGGTCATCAGAATGACCTCCGATCTCCTACAAATTGTGCCTTCTTTTATGTGCAATGGACAATTTTATTTCTCTCCCTAAAATAAAAAATTAAATCTAATACAATTACATTGAGCTTTCAAAATAGTTGCTGAAATGCTCCATGGCGCAAGGGCCTTAGAATTCAGAAGATTGTCAATGGTCTTGGAGTCCATTTCAAGCACAAAGGGCGATGAGTCATACTTACTGAGTTGCATATTTGAGTCCTCTCACAGCTAGAGCTTTTAAGATCATAGTAGAATCACCCATGGTGAAAAAACTAGTTGCACCCAAACACGTCCTATCACGCAGACAATAAGGCCAATACCCCTGCTCAATTAGCAAAAGATGTATCATAATTCAATCTCAGTAGATCCCCTGCTGGAGAATCGATCTCAAGGTAAAAAATTACAAGATAGAGGTAAATGCTGGAACTTAGTCTATCCCTTCGTGCAGCAACAAGAAAGAAAGAATCATGAGAAATAAGAAAGTGGTCGATGCCCACCTACCCGAAACCCAAGACGTGCAATCCAAAAAATCAAGGCCTAACTTAGAGGAAAGGAGACTCCACACTCGTATGACAAACGGACATGAAAAGAACATGTGTTCAATAGACTCGCTGGATAGACCACACATCAGACAAGTATCAAAATTGGTTAGGCATTCTGATTAGACCAAGATGGTGAAGGCGCAAACGAGTAAGTAACATCAAATGAAGGAGCTTCCAACAAAACAACTTAGGAACCATGTTAAGTTTCCAACATGGGAAGGTAAGGATATCATGCTGGTCATGGCTTCCGAGGAATTGATATGCCGACTTAGTGGTAACTCTACTCCCTTCAATCCCCTTCCAAATATAAATGCCATCCTCGAGTAACATAGGCAAATACAATCTTGAAATGAATTCAGCCAGCACTGGACCAAAGGCAACAATACATAGTTGAGTGTTCCATTGTTGACCGAAAATAAAATAATTCACTGAATCATAATGAGATAACAGTTGACCATCAAAAAACGTTGGTTTCTTACTTAGCGACAAATCCAAATGTCAAACAACACAAAAGTATTTGCACCAAAATTAATTAGTCTCAAGCAACCAAGTAATAGTTCAAAGAAAGAATTTCTAAAAAGTCTCCAACTCCAAGAGCACTTAACATCATCAGTGTGGTCCAAACATTTCTCTCGAAGGGCATAAACACCAAGACTACCAAAGTCTCTCTGAAGGGTAATCGTATCCCAACCGATGTGATGAATCGTCTGATGCCCACGAGGGCGCAATCAAAGGAAGTGTCTACTTATTTGTTCAATTTCGTCCATAAATAAGGCCAAAGCGCAACTATCCGCAAGAGAATGCATAGGGATAAAGTTCAAAACCAAGTTAATGGACACAATCTTACCAGCCTGGGAGAGATAATTTGTTTGCCACGCGTTGAGCTTGACCTCAATCTAATCCAAAACAAAGTTCAGACAGTGGTGGCAAACGACGAAGGACCACCAAGGTACCCAAATACTTGAAGGGACCCACATAGAGCTCGACATGCATGAGAGGAAAAACTTTTCAGATGTTTTGAAAACCAGACCTAGCACCATGCAATTCCACAGAAATTCCTGAACCTTATTTGAACCTTTTTCACAAATGAAAGAGAATAAAGAAAAATATAAAGGCGAACTAGAATCGATCGAATTTAGTAAGAACTAGTCTTTTGTAAATGAAAAATAGAACTCCATCATTCTTTAAGAAAGCTCCCAACCATGACCCTCATATTACATCGACAAAAACCCGACTAACATAACAAGAAAAATAGATATATCAAACAAGTAATGGATCGAAATAGATCCACAGCAAACAGGATAAATTCCTTTTCCTTTAACGTACCAAACGTGCCTTGTATAAAGCACGGAGGCCCAGCCTCCCCAATTCCAATTTACGAGCTCTCTTCCTAGACATGTCATGGGTTCTAATTAACAGCAGTTCAAAGTAAAATGAATTCCTGAAGTAATAATGGTACATGATGTGGTTTTATATTAATCAAAGAGCAAACTCCTCAGGCATGTTGCAAAGAGCTCGCATTGTGTTACTGGCCACATCCAATAGCTGCAGGTACTCATCCGCTCCATCAATTAGGCACTGGAAAAAATTAGCATTAATTATGAACAACCAAGCATACATAACTCAAATACTTACAAGGATGTGGTTACTCTAGAATAAAATGCATGAAATAGACAGTGCATCTGCAAAATGTAAACAACTAGTAGCAATAGCGTGATGATTGGCCAAGATAGGGTAGGCATTGCCAAAAATAATGTTCCAGATATGCAACGGGGTTTATATAAGGAAACACCTGAATACCTGATGCTTGCGTACTACTATCAAGGAATTCACAATTCCTATGCGAGATGTTTACATATACAACGTAATAGCTAAAATGATATCACGGCATTCAGACTAACCTTATCTGCAGCACCCAATTTCTTGCAGATCCGTGCCTTCTGTTCATCTGATATGTCATCAGTATTCACTATCACCTCTAACAACTGGTATACAAACTTGAATTAACACCCGAAATAATGAGAAATGGTGATTGCATGGTGTTACTAATGGTAAAAATAACCTGATAGAGCATTTGGGAAACTGGGTATCCCTCTGCTATTATATTATTAACCTCCTTGTTTGCAACATCAAAATCCCCAGACTTGCAAGCTCCAAATAGTGCCTGAACTGCATCCTGAGGGATTACCTGAAGAATCACAGCATAAAGAATGAAAGTCATAATAAAAGTGCCAAAGATTATATATAAGCCAAGCAAAAATAAGCATTCAGTTCTGAAATATGACATATCATTACTTTATGCCTACTCTTAACAGATTCATGAACAAAAAACTGAAGTATGAATAAGGAAGCTATGGAAAACATCAATTATCATCAATATAGGAAAGAAAAACTCAAATGTAAGAATGCCAATTCTGCATCCAGCAAACAGTAATAGATCTAGTAGCAGACCATCAAAGTCATTTAATATAACATAAAGGATTATTCAGCTATCTCATTTCAATCATAGATTTCCAAACATCAAAATAATCTTGATCCCCCCCCCCAAAGCGCGAGAGACAAGCTAACTATCAAGTTAGATTTTGAGAGTACTTCAGCCATTTTTATCATAGACAAATTAAGATTTTGCCTAGAAAGCAAAATTGGAAATATCTGAAAAATTAGTTTGCTATAGACCCTTCATACAAGTCTAAACCATTCCAAGTTTCCAAGTTTCCATAAGAATCACATATAATTAGAAGGTTTTGCAACCTCGTGGGTTAAATTCTAAACCAATTAAATACTCTAATCCACTTTGAAATAACTTCTTTGCAGCTGCTCATGTGTTTATTTTAGTACCAAAACTGCTGATTTAGTCAAGATTACAGCATATAATCATAAGAATCATCAAAACAAGCATTTATCCTCAACAAGTTAAAAAAATTGTGTTACTCATTTCATTCTTATGAACTCAACATGTTCCAACATAGCATATTAGCATATGAATAAGGTACATGACATTCTATTATATCTAGATTTTCATAATATAGTTTTATATTGTTAATCTAAAGAATCATATATAGAAGACCAACTTTTAGGCACAGTTAAAGAATGTTAGGAAATTCAATCAAGCTTGCTTGAAGCGAAATGTATGGTCTATTGCCTCAAAGACAGACATGCTTTGGGTTTCCTCTATCTCTTGGGCACTTAAAAGCATCATGAATGTATGATACCTTGCTCTACCTCATTTGCTGCACAAGATTGGTGATATGTAGTATGTTATAGAATGAACCCCGGTACCCGGATGGCATCCTTCTATACAGGCTTCACTTCACCCCCCACCTGTGTAGATTCCTTGCCTCAGCTTCCATCCATTAGGAGGCAGGACGAGTGGGATGTTGATGACTATCTTGACAGTTGTCTCTTGGATGTCTGGCAGCACTTGCATGGGGTTGAGATCCATGTCTACGATTCTTCAAGCACATCATTCCTATAGACTGCTTCCCCTACTAGCACTTTCACTCTCAGGACTGCATACAATAGCCTTCTCTCGATTGATCTGCTATTCCTTGGCATCATCTCACATGGTTTAAGGAACGCATGCCTAGGTTTTCCTTCATATCATGGCTGGTCCTTAGGAAGTGGCTTCCTACATTTGACAACTTGCAAGCCTTGAGCAAGAATGGCCTAACATATGCTACCTCTGCATCCGATTGTATGGATCATATTTTCTTTGAATGTTCCTTCTCTATCAAGATATGGAGTGTTATCCTCCGGAGCTGCAAATAGGCTAATTCAGGATATACTTTGTCCACATGTTTGCCTTGGCTGCTTCAGCAATTTGGGGGTGCTTCCTTGGAATGGGTGACTAGGAAACTCTTTCTTACCACCACTATTTACCACCTTTGGTGCGAAAGAAATAGAAGAATACATGATGGGAATTCATCCTCTTGGGAGAGTCTAGTTCGATGCATTACAAATGACGTCTCCATGAGATTAGAAATATGGTTTGGCCCACATCAGAACTTGCTCGGTCAATAGGCGGTCAACCACATATTTGATTGTTCATTGGCCGATGGGTGCCTAGGCAAAACCACGTAGCAATTATTTCTATCCTTTGCATGTCCCTGGCTATATGGGAGTTCTCAAGTGTTTTCTTTTGTGACACTGCTGCCTCTAGGTTGGTCTCTACTTGTTAATGACAATGTCGAAGGTGAGTTTGAGATCGCTTACCCTATGAGTGATCGGGTGTTAAATATATCCATGCACATATTGTTTTATTCCATTAATATAATCACTTGCAATTTTTCACCCAAAAAGAAAAATCTTTTAAAGATGTGTTCTACTTATCAACATAAGTACATTTTCTCCTCTAGCACTTGATTGTACTTTTACAGAAGGATAATTTGCAATAAAGTAACAATGAAAATAATTTTTAAATTTAATAATATGAAGTTATTCTTCTTCCTAAGTTATCTACCTAGAGAGTCTATGGGAGACATGAGGTGTTAGGCTTCTTTTCTAGACAAGTCAATGTAATATTTGTAATATCTATTCCTTTATTTTATTTCCTCTCTAGATCGAAAATCCACTTTTTCCAACATACTATTTGCAGTTGAACTCTATTTTTTGCAGAAAAATCATATTCAGTTCATGACCAAATAAATGTCTTATCCATGAGATCTCTCTCCCACACATTACATCTTATAGGTTTACCTAAGATGTCTTGTTGTTAAAGTCAATGTTAAGATTATACACACATGATGAATCATACGACCAGCGCACATCAAGTTACTAAATGATGGATGCACTTGGTACAAGTATCATTTTGTTTTATTTTAGTTTTATTATATCTAATTTGGAATATTTTGTTGCCACATGGAACATCTTATGTATCCATGCCATCTATTAAGATTGTTTCCATGTCACCGATTAAGAATATCCAAGAAGATAATTCCGTTTTGATTCTTACTATCACATAAACGAGTGGATCAGTAGAAGCAGACGGGGAAGTGCTAAAGTGTTACATCCAAGAACTTTGAACAGCAATAAATCATTCATCAAACAGAGTAGAAAAGTAAGCTCTTTTGAGATCTCTTCCAGAGAGCAATTGTCTTCTGTCAAACAAGAAGTCAATTTCAAAATTCTATTTTCCAAACCAACAAGAATACACGTACGTGCTATTTATTGAGCATATGTTTAGAATACATAGGACAACTGAGTTTCCTAATTTATGTCAATCATAGGAAAATTACTTAGTTGCAACTAGGATCACGAAAGTATTTGCAGATAAACTGACTGAAAGAAAGATGACAATTGTCAAGATTAGCACGGAAAATACAACTGAAAGGAAAGAAAATGATGAAAGCAAGTAACAGTAGTGTACCCCAGAAACACTAATTAGATCTTTGGATGAAATGGATGATCCAACCAATCGAGCTGCACTCTGAAACAGATTAAAACATAGAAAAAGACTAAACAAGATGATGGTATGTTATCAAAAAAAAAATTTCCTCAAATATAAAAAAATTTATATAAGAATAATCAACTCCTTCAAGACCACCATCCTTTCCTTTTTCCTCAAAGAGGAAAATGGACAAAGAGAAGATCAGAAGACATAATAATTCCAATATATGCTTTATGAAATATGAATATAACAAAACCAATAAGTTTTTAGAAAAGAGAAACACCACCTGCAGGTACGTAATAGCACGACGAAGATCACCTTGAGAGATCGAACCCAAAGTAGAAAGAGCCTAGTTGATTTCATAAACAATAACAGTCAGTATGTTAACCAATAACTGCATGCACCATGCAGAATCCTTCTTTCCTGGGGAAGTAGACAACTGAAAATCACAATTCACAAGGCTGCACACCTCAGAATCAAGAGTCAGGCCTTCTTCATTACAAATGTGCAAGATACGACTACTCATAATATCCTCAGGAAGAGGCTTGAACCTGAACTTTGCACATCTAGAAGCAAGTGGTTCAATGATCCTATGCTCAAACAAAAGCAAATCAGAGTGTCAGACTATTTGAACAAGAGAGGACAGTTGATATGTTAATAATAGAAGAAGGAAGCAAAACAAGGCAAAGGGAAAACACCTGCTAATATAATTACATATAAAGAAGAACCTAGTAACTTTGGAGTAAGTCTCCATGGTACGTCTCAAGGCATTCTGTCAGGCAATGTACATCAATTCAAGGACACAAATTAACCACCAGATTTTGTCTTTGATATCACAATAAATTCCAGCATGAAGGAAAACAAATGCAATCATGAACCTGAGCATCTTCTGTCATTGAATCAGCTTCATCTAGGATAATGATCTTGTATGGTGGACATGGATATCTGCTAGAACATGGCAGAAAAATAATAAATGGACATGAGGGTAATTCAAAGATAAGTTAAATAGATGTATTTTTCTTATTATATTAATATATTTAAAAGGAAAAAACAGTGCATACCCTTGACGAGATCCTGAACCCACAGCAACTGCAGCAAAATCTTTGATCTTTGTGCGCACAACATTAATTCCTCGATCATCACTAGCATTGAGTTCTAGAACTCTTGATTTGTAGAGTTCAGGCCTATTGACACCATAGAGAAAGAAATCAGGATTTAGGTTATTCATGTAATTGAACGTTTACCAAATACACTACTGGAGAAAAACAGCCTTAGAGCAGGGAACATCTCATGGGCCAGTCTTCTGTATGTGTTGGACAATATCATATACTTTTAAACCTCCACCTCCTATACCTTGACCCGACGTGATGGTTTTAGGAAGCACAAATAGTTCACTACTGTTCAACCAAGTAGCATCTTCATGTGAATCACCACTACAATTGGCATGCAACTCAACGTATTTACTCATCAACTGAACAGGCATCTAAAATCTCCTTAGAAACATCTGATGATCCTTCATCAGGTCAGCTGGCAAAACTAGTGCTGCTCAAGCTCTAGTTAGTGGCTTGTAGCTTTGACAAATGAACAACATCATGAATGTGTCTTGAAGGGAAGGTCCAAGCAGTAGGTTAAAGGTCTAACAACAAGGGTCTTTGAACCAAGAAGAAAGCTTGTTGTAACTCATACGGTGGTCCATAGATTATTAATAGAAGGCAATCTATGAAGCAACCAATACCCAACTACAAATTGTGTCTTATTGTGCATATTATAAAGTACTACATCCTACTTCAATGTTGATAAGTTTCTATGATCTTCAACTGCTAATCACACTCACATAGGTTGCTATCAAGCTCGTTTGCTAACACTCCAATAGAAAAGTCAGGAGCAAATGCAATGGGATGGTGCCTCAAATAGTGTAATCATACAGCAGTAAATTTTATTAATATGACTATCCACTTAAAGTCAAAAGTTAACCATGTCTTATGTCCCTCTCCTGCATGGATGTGCATAGAGCACAAGCCACAAGGAATCTTCCAATTAAGACCTATGAACGGTCCACCTATCAAGACACACTAGAGAAGGTATGCTGTGCTCGTCCTTGAATTTAGTTCCTTATCATATAATAAACTTATGTCACAAAGTAAGGACAAATATATTGTCACAGTAGGAACTATGAGCTACTCATGATAAGAAACCCAGCAAAGGAAATGAGAATATAGGATACAAGGTGGGAAGTTTTGGTCTCCAGAGCTACATTGGACCTTGGTTGGACAGTAAACATATCGTGTCATAGCATACTTAACTAGCACAAGAAAAATACCAAAAAGAAAAAAAGAACTCCATGGAACAGTCTATTCTTTTCCTACCAGTCTATTGTTCTTTAGTTGTCTTCTTTCATTACCAACATAGCCTTCTTTAGCTGACAGCTAGGCCGAGAGCTAGCCCTGCAGCAAAAAACGACAAGTTGCTATAGGCTGACAACTGCAAACTTGATGGACCTTTTTATCAACAATTATAAAAGGTCTAACTTGTATCTGTTATATCTTCTTTCATTGACCAGTCTAATGCCACTTATTTTTCATTTACAGCTGAATTAGATCAATTTCATAGGTTTTTGTTGACGAAAAATGGAGGGAGTCCCACTGTGAATTTTAAATATTACAGAGAGTAATTACAGAAAAGGTTTAAAATAGATAAATTTAAAAAGAATATGCAATATATTGGCAGAGCAGGTATTTAAGGTGCCCAAAAAGTCAAACTATTAGACCAGTTGTCTCCTAATGCAATAGGCTTACCGGTGGGATTTCTGAAAATATGGTTCTCATTCCCTCCAAATGAAGTAGACCCATCCCAAGCAAAAGCCTCGAAGTTGACGTTTATTAGATCTAGATACTAATAAGTAACTCAGATTTGTGGTAACTCAGATCTAGATACTGAAAATATGAAGCGAGTTTGAAAATGTGGAGATGGAAAATTTGTCAACACTTATGAACAGCAAATGTGCATTCAAAGAGGAGATGAGTGAAGGTTTCAGTTGAAAGCTCGCACAAGATACAACATTTGTCGAAAGTAAGATCGCGAATGTTTAGGAACTTTGATGAGCAGTCACTAATCAATCCTGACTAATTACCCAGTCCAGGATTTTGTATTTAGCAGCTGAGATGGTCGTCCACAGATATGAAGCCTAGGGAGCAATCATCCCATCAAAGTTGAGTATCATCTAACATGAAGACATTGTGAAGGGCAGCAAAGAGAGACCACCAAGAGTTGTTATCTTCCTCTTCCATGTCATTGAGAGAAGGGGCACCTAATGTGTGCAGCAAGGGGATGATGCGAAAGATTGGATCTATTTTGGATCTATTTTGATATATCTATTTTTCTTGTTATGTTAGTGGGGTTTTTGTCGATGTAATATGAGGGTCATGGTTGGGAGCTTTCTTAAAGAATGGAGTTCTATTTTTCATTTACAAAAGACTAGTTCTTACTAAATTCGATTGATTCTAGTTCGCCATACGTCAAAAAATTAGGATTGGAAAGGTGGGCTAGATTTGTGTTATAATTGACATGAAAAAAGTGTATGATTCATCGACAATTAACATATGAACCCATGGGCCATCACATCTCATGCAAGTATGCAACCACTATACTAAAAGTAATCAACTTGGGAAAACATCGCCAAATTGATAATTCTGAGATGAAGATTTATTTCATGTGATGATAACTTGACTAATGACCTCCCTTAATAACAGACCATATAAATCTTCAAAGGAAAAAAGAGTGTCAAACCACATGGATACAGTCATAACCTCTTAAGTTCAATCAGACATTTAGAATGTAATTCCTAGAGAATGACGAAATGTACAATAGATTATGTTTTACACAAAAAGTATCAATCCCAGATTGACAACCACATCAATCTAAATAGTGTAACATAGTTGTTCAGCAATGTGGGTAGTGATGACCTTCTTGAGTATTTCCTATAAACAACCATAATACTATAGTAGCCTAGCTCAAATTATTTAATATATGTATTTTTCACAAGTTAGTATATTAGGCCTAGTCAACAAAGTAAGCAGAGCACATACCACTATAACTATATCCCAGAGGCAAGACTGAGCACATCAATCCTAACTTCAATGAGATGTACATCTCAGGTCAGTCAGAATCAGATAGTGTGATGTAATAAACTAAGATTTTAAAATGGAAACTCAACTTGTATAAGTTGGAAAGCTGCTATAACTAGTCATAAATATTTCATAAGATTGTATCTTCAAACTAATTTCAGACTGAGACTACACGTAAAGGATAAGAAGCTAGAATCTCATTTCTACCTAAACAGTCCAAGGTGTTGAACTGATCTCCCTGTATTATCAGTATCTGATACCTAGCAATTATCCAACTGACTAACAACTTATCTTGAAGGCTTAATGCTGGTGCATTAACCCTTCAAATTTTTCATTGGCATGAGTCTAATGCATTGAGCTACCCTTTTTACATTAACTATGTCTATCTAATAAATAGAACCTCAGATTTTGCGATCTCATCATATGGCCCAATTTTCTTTTTTAAAAAAGGATAAATTGTTTATTTAACAATTTGGTGAAACACAATTCCCCTTTTGTTCTCCCAGAAAACAGCCTTCTTTTTTGGACCTGTATAGCGCACCAAATCCAACTTAGCAATCAAGAAATATTAGCTATATAGACTGATCTATAAGCAATATCTCAGAAAGCACCTCATCCACCTTGTGGCAAAATTTAGGTTGTAGTCTAAACATAAACTTCTCAGAACACTCTACTTTCTGAGCACGACAGATATATTGGACAAATAAGCCATCTATGTTTGAAGTGAAGCTAGAAGAAAAGAGCACGAAGTCTAGAGGCGATAGGTAACTACCCGTATAGTTGGTGGGCTATGGCGAGGGCAGTCGTAGTCTTCCCTGTCCCAGGCGGACCATAGAAGAGCATGTGAGGGCACTGTAAAACAACATCTCCAAGTCAAATAACCAAAATTAACTCTTTCTCATTTCCGATGAGCGGCACTAAAAGAAGAAGAATCGGGGGAACAAAGCTCTCACGTTGGCGGTCTCAAGGGTGTTGGTGAGGACGCGAACAACTTCATCCTGGTGAGACACATCCTTCACCTGTTTCGGTCGGCTACATCGTCGTTACCGCCGCCGCCGTGTCCCCAACACAGTCGGTGAGCGATTAAAACGAGAGAGAGAGAGAGTTTTGCCAAATTGAGAGAAAGAGAAAAAAGAGGAAGAAAGGTCGTACTATTTCTCCACCCAAGGCTGCGAACTCGGAATTAAGGGCGCCATTGTGCTTTCGCCGGAGGCAATGGGAGCAGCGCAGGTAGCGGGGACGAACCGATGCAATAAAATGTTGGGGGTTTAAGGGAACGGTGCGGAGTCCGCTTGTTAACCTATTCGGCCCGCCCAAATTGGCGCCAAAACAGAGGACTTTCTCTGTTTAGGTTTAGGAAAAACAATAATTTTGATCTTTACATGATTCAATTTAGTATTGGTATCTATACTTTACAAATTTAGGTATTAATCCTTATAAAATTTTTCCGCCTATAACATTAGTTTATGTCATCAATCCAACACCAAATACTATTAAATTTATCCTACGTGTTAGATAAAAAAATATATGTGATAATTTGACGTGACAAATTATTTTTAGTTGATTTTTTTTAACTCAAACCAATTCTAAAATCACAGTCATCTTACCCAAATACTTACTCTCTGAAACGAACTTAAACACTGAAATATAATTTGTTTTAATCAGTTTTAAAACTCAAATGTGTTTTAGGGTTTAAGTTCGTCGGAGAGAATGAGTGTTTGGATAAAATGACATCATTTTAGAATTAATTTGAGTTAAAAAATTAATTTAAAATAACTTATCACATCAAATTATCACATATTTTATAAGGACCAATGTCTAAGTTTTTATAAATATAGATACTAATATCAATTTGTGCCCAAAATGTAAGAACTAAAATTATTGTTTTCCCTTAGGTCTATTATATTATCTTGACCATTCCATTCCTCAATAAACCCAAATAATACTTTGAAAAGACGGCGGGATCAATGTTACAATGAACGATATATTGAGTTGTAAAAGAATTGGTGATTGGCAAGAGAAACTAAAATCTAGTTATACTCCATGCCAATAAACTCTGATGTGCAGGAAGTGTTTCTAACCATGCCAATGAAAAAGAGCTGTTACATCTTCGTGTAAAAGTTAAGAGTAAGCAAATGCTCCCCTTTCAGGACACCTAAATGTTTTAGATAATTTATTGAGTTAATACAAATAACTTGAACAAACAAGAAGAGCATTGTAAGTTTGAAATTGGCTATTGACTTCAAATCAATAAATGATAAAGGATGATAATGTCCTAATTTTTTTGCATTCACATGTTTCTAATCACTTGGTTTACTTGATCATGATACATCGATTTTGTTATCTGATCTGCGCATCCTCTTAGTTTTTTGCACAATCTTAGATCCAGAAACTGCTTTATTATCTGTTTCAATAGACTGATCTTTTGCATATGCTTCACCCATCCTTCTTCTGCATTCTTTGCTTGCAGTACTGTGGGCAACCACTGCAAAATTACCCAAAGAAAAATGTGATAAAAAGTGAACAGGAAGAATAGCTTATTCATAAATATATTTTCTCAAATGGAATTTATACAAATTCATTTTTATAACACTAGCCATGATTTCTAATGGGGATTTACATAGTGTTTGGTAGTTAAACTTCTCCCTTCGTGGTGGATTTTATGATGTTTTAGTTTTTGAACTTTAGTGCATTCTTCCTATTTCCCTATTAAAAGACTACCATCAAGTTTCTGCTTTTCACCAAATCACAAGTTCCACATTTCCCTCATAAAATTCATATCAAATATCAGATAATGCCATGGCCAACTTCAGTGGGAATAACCAGAAACATTATTTGAAATCAATTTTCCTTAACAATCAATAATAAGTTGGTTATTGATTTAATAAAACAATACAGGAAAATTAAGAGAATTGTATGCAAGTTATGTAATCTGACCTGGTCTTGGATAATCTTTCCCAACAATACAGTTTGCTTTCTTTTGGACGCATAGTGGAGCTGTCCAAGGTTCATAGATATATTCACTTGGCATATCTGCAACAAATGAGGTGCACTCAGCATTAAGTTTGATCACAGTCATAGAGATTAAGTTGGTGTGCATGAGTACCTTTTAGCATGGGGAGAAAATGCCGAATATATTTTCCATCAGGATCGTACTTCTTTCCGAAAGATATTGGGGAGTAAATACGATGATACTAATAATAAACAAGAGAACAAGGACATTAAAAAGATACCAAATGAGAAGGGTAAATTGAATTGGCATTCCCAAAAGTTTCAAAATTTTATGACAACTCAACTCAGCATTACTGTAATCTAATTGGTTCACGTATCAAATGAAGTATGGTCACTATTATTCTAATTAGTAGATGTCCACAATGAATTAGGTTCCTCACTATGATTATTTTATCCTCATTACCATGGCTTCACTTTATATCTTAGTAGATTAGTGCTTACTTGTGCTCATAAGAACAAAGTAGTTGTTTGTATTCATAATTTTTTATCATATATCTTGCATGACGCTAACTAGATTTTAGAGGGGTGTCATTATAACTTTGAAGCTTGGACGATATGCTAACTTAATTTCCCATGAGTAATAGGGAAGGCACTACAATTACCCTAATGAGAACCATGTATGACAGATAACAGGAAATCATAATTACAAGGTATGAAAATATTAAGTGGCTTACCTGGTTAAAAAAGGCTGAACAAGAAAGCCATAGCCAATTTCCATTGTTAATAGCCCAATCAGAATCTATGAGTAGTCTTTCAAAGACATCACGTCCTTTTTCCCAGTGGATAAACTGCATTTCTGGTCAGTTTAAGCATCAAAGAAAAAAAAAGAAAATCTTCTGAAGCTATCCTTATACCATATGCAAAGGGCTATAGTTTCTAGTGAACAATTCCATATAATAATGGAAATACCAAACAGATATAGTATCCCAAGTCCCAACAATAGTTATTTGTTGTTAACTGATTATAGCCTGAAACAGCAAAGTTATCTGAGGTTTATTTTGTTTTCTAACTATGTCTTATGAAATGACTGAGGAGAGGTCAACTTTGTAGACCTATCTCTTTAAAGAATGGACATGAGAGAGAGATTATGTTTGTTATCTTGATCAATAAAAGAGATTAAGCAGGGTGTAAATATATGATATAAGTTTCTCATGCTATATAAGAAGAAAATCAATTGTTTAAGATGATACCAGATCGCCACGTGTCAAAAAGCATGCAACAGAATGTCGTGCTAGATGGTGCATCCATCCCCACTTCTTGAGCTATTATTGAATCATGAATAAGCTTCAGAATTTCTGGTATATGTAAGTATATTATTGTTTGTCTTAAAGATATTACAAACTATACCATCGATGAACTGATCAAACCTGTATCATAATGGCATCAATCCAAGGATAACCTGTGCGGCCCTCTCGCCAAGCTACAAGTAATTCTTCATCATCTCCCCATGGAATCTGACATTTGAGGAAGTCTTATGTTCAACAGTTTTAATATGCATGTATAACCAGATCTATGAATAGCATTGAAATACTTTCTATTAGCTTGAAATAAAAGGAACAATAGCTCTTTTTTTAACTTACTTGCTTGCATATCTTGTTTCCCTTCATCTGATTGAAATTAGGAGTTCCAAAGGCCACCGTGTAGAAAAATTCACGCCACAACAACTGTGAAGAGTTTGTTGTCAATATGCTCAACTAAATTTTCATTTAATATACTTGAAAAAACGGAGCTCAATTGTCAAAAGCTAACCTGACCAACAAGAGAAACTGGAGGGGATGTGTGTTTTCCAACAGTTTGGTAGACATCTTGAAGGCATTGATAGAAGTATCTTGAAGAAAGACAACCGAACTGCCAGGATTTCAACTATTAAAGCACACTCTAAGGACACCATTATGTATAAATTACCTTGATTACTATATCTCAACTCACTTTCAGATATGGAGACAAGACAGTGGTTGCTGGCTTCATAAAGGCTGAGGGATCACCTTTTGGTTTCTCAAAATTTGCTATCCACTCCTGCAAAATTCACATGTTCAGAAAGATAGGCAAGTTGTCCAAGAAGAAAGATAAGAAACCACTACGTAGCATGCAAGTATAACATAGAAATACCATCATAAGAAGAAGCTTAATTAAAAGTTTGAAACACCTAAACAACATGAAGCAACTCTGGATTATTCTATTATTACCAATACTATACAAATACATAACAAAAAGGTGGTTCATTCAGACAACTCATACGAGTGCTTATAGATGCTAAGAAAAAAGCCAGGAATTAAGCAACATACATCAAGCAAGATTTTATGTGATTCTTTTCAGCTGAAAATTTTGCATTGGGAGGGTAGAAGTATTCCTCTTTCTCAGATATACATCTATTATAATTTGTTAAGAGTGTAGAATATTTCAAAGACTAGTACTTTGACTTAAGGAATTAAAATTATAACAACCATAAAACTATAAAAGTGTAGCCAAATGCCACTATTAAAGGCTAATGGAGGGTTACTTGGTCAAAGTTAAACTCGTGCAGACAATAAAGGGAAAACTGTGGTATAAGCACTAGTTTCCCCTAGTTATTTTTATCCAAGGAGTTAATAAACAGATAAACCAATGAATTGAGAAAAAATAGGACATGTAGAATTACTTCCACATTGAGCTTCTATTAGATTGTAGCTTACAATTAACTTATATTGGTGAGTTAGGAATATATTTAATGTAACCACAAAAACTCAGAGGATTCAAATTAAACACCTTATCTTTAAGCGCTTCCTCAAGTCTTTGAAGAGCCACAGTTTCACCTCCTCGAAAGGGAGAAAACTCTTCCTACAAAAGCAAATTGTATCATAATTGCACCTCCAAATATAATCAGCAACATTGTTGGAAGCTACTGACCTGTTCAATATCTTTGTAACCAAGTTCTTCAATTGTTGGAATACTTAGCAATTCAGATTCCCCAACATTTCCAACAGGAGGAAGTTGAGAGTATGTCTCAACAAGTGACTCTGAGGGTTCCCCAGCAAGTGCCACAAATGACTTATAGGTCAAAGGTGGTCTTCCTCCATTCTTTGTATAATGATTTGCAAATTGAGTGAACAGAACAAGGTATATGAAAATGAAATATGAGATGCACAAATTTAAATCCTCTCACACCACAAAAAGTCTTGACAGGTATATGAGACCTACCTTCGTAATCACCTCCACCGGATCAAAAAGGGTATGACTAACGGGAGTGAACACTTCAATTCCAAGTTTAGAGGTAAAATCCTTCAAGAGTTGAAGTACCAAAGCTCATTAATTTCCTATTATAGTCAACTAACAAGGGAAGTTGAACTATATTTAACAGAAAAGAAGAAAGATTCTTTTCGAGAACACTTCCGAACATATAAAGATAGTCAAAACCATAGAAAACCACTAAAATCGATAAAACCCAAATTGAGCAACTTGGTTATTATTTTGATTCTTTGACCGGGACCGAATTAGTTTGACCAGTTGCACCTAGAACCGGTGGACCAAACAAGTTCAACAGATTGTAACTGAATTATAGGAAGATGGAGCCAAATTAGCTCACCTCGACTTGTTTGTCTCGAGCTTGACCGTACGGCTCCGAGTCAAATTCATAGCAGAGTTTCCCAATTCTCCACTGCAACAATGAAATATATAGAACCAAATTAATACTCCAATTAAGTAGGGCAAGATTTTTGGCGCAACTCACTCACCTCCTTGATGACACGGCATATAACGGCGGCAGGGTCCGGGTCTCCCCTGAGGACGAGGAGGTGGGAGCCGAGGCGGCGGAGACTAGAGTCGAGGTCGGTGAGGCAGTCGAGGAGGAAGCGTATGCGGTTGAGGCCGGCGCGGGCAGAGCCAGGCGAGGAGGCGGAGGGGTCGGGGCGGAGGTAGGAGGGGTCGAGCACGAACACAGGGAAGACGTGGCTGGATCCCCTGCGAGCGCGGTCCAGGGCGGGGTTGTCGTGGATCCGGAGGCCCTTCCGGAACCAAACCATGGCGTTCGACTCCATGGCGATGCGGCGAATAAAGGGAAGGAGAGAGATCCACCCGAGGCAGAGGAGATCGATACCCGCAAAAGAAGGGGAGGGCACGAGTTAGTTAACATGAGGTCGGGCAACGGGGACAAGCGGTTCCGCCGCGACCACGTTGCCTCGCCGAGAGAGAGAGAGAGCAGTGACGAAGTTGTTAATATATGTATCATGTATCATTGACTGTTACAGAAATGGGGAATCAAAATCTGACGTCTGTCTTGGACCAAGTACTAATGATCATATCTATCCTTAAAATATTCGAAAATATATAAATTTATTTTCAAATTTTCTTTTTTTTCCTCAAAAATATCGCTATAGATAATGATTTGACATGTCAGTAAATAATTATTTATATAACAATAATAAGGATCATATTTACCCCTAAAGTATTCAAAAAAATACAAATTTATCCTTAATTTTAAAAAAAAAATGCTCTCGTCGACCAAATTTTGAGCCAAAAAAACTATTATTTGTAACGATTTGATAAGTCAGCAAATAATGACTTACGTGACAAATAAAATAAACTGCATCATCAAGCCACACTGGATTTTAAGTTGCCAACATGTAATACATAATACATTCACAACCTAAATTAATTAGGGGCGACATATATTCGTATATATCCCAGCTTTTAGTTATAGGCCATTAAAACACGCGTCAAATTATACGAGCTAAAAAGATAGGAAAAATAAGAAAATAAAAATAAGGTAGCACAGTCGGTTGCAAAAACTAGCCGGTTAAGGGGTGCTGCAAAAACACGTCTCACCAATTCTTTGTAACACCCAATTTTTTAAAAAATATTTATTTATTTATTTCAGCGGGATAATTTAATCGCGTGTCAGAATAGACCGGATGAAACACGGGAGGGCTTGAATTGAAGATTGACATTTGCGTGAGAGGGAATTGATTCATCTAAGTTTGATTAGTCCTTAGATGAGCTGCTTGGTTCGAGATGAACCCGAAGGTTCAAGCGGAACTCGAATCAAATTTGTAATGGTTGAGTTATGACTTATTTTAGACTCAACTTAAGTTAATGGACACTTTGATCTTTTGGCGATTAGGATTTTAGTATTTATACTTCATATATCCCTTAGGGGAGCGAGAGATTTTTGGCCCAAAATTAATTTGGATAGCGATGACATTTTTTAAAAAATAAAAAGTTTAATGATAAATTTGTACATTTTCGAATACTTTAAATGCAAATATGACACAAAATTTGGATAACGATGATATTTTTCAAAAAAAAAAGTTTAAGAACAAATTTGCACTTTTTCGAATACTTTAGGAGCAAATATGACTCTTATCCTTGCCACGTAAGCAATCGTTTGCTGACTTGTCAAGCCATTACAAGCAGTGGTATTTTTGAGCCAAAATTTGAACGGTGAGAATATATTTTTTTTTAAAAAAAGAAAATTTAAGAGTAAATTTGTATTTTTTCGAATATTTTTGGGACAAAAATAGTTCTTATCCCATTATGTTAATATGGAGGAAAAGAAGAGAATTATTCACGAATTTGATTGTTTCCTTAAAATTGCAACATTTTTAGTATATTGTTTAACCTTTTCAACCATGATGGATATCATTAGCTTTTTTTAAATTAAAGAGTTAGAATGTTGATATGAAAATTAATTATATGAACTTCTTGTGCACAAGAATATTATTTAATTATAGGACGCATGCAGATGAAGCGCTTAGCTCGAGTCGCAATCGCATACAAGTACTCTCTAAAATCTCCAATTTATAATGCAGAGATTAACTCGACTCTCCCTTGGGTAGTGGCGTCAACGTCCAAGGCAGTGATGAAGTTAGGGATCGCAGCGGATCGAATACTATATAAATATTATATTATTTGTATCTATAACATACATTCACACTCGCATTCGCTGCAAATATGAATATTCATATCCTTCATATTCATGCCATATTCAGATGCGGATATTCGTATCGCATTCGCATCCGCATCCACACTGTATTTAATTAAAAAATTAATTAATAATATATATTAACAAATAATAATAATTTATATTATTAAAATTCATAATAATTAGTAACCTATTGAGATTTTGTATGTAATTTACTATAAAAGCTACCTATATAATATATTAAATAATTTATATATGGATAAAATGGTCTTTTTTTCATATGTGATGTGAATATAGTGCGGATCTGCATCCGCAACGTATCCACATGAATAAAAAAATTTAAAATTCGTATATGTATCGAATACGATGTGAATGCGGTTTTTAATTGACGAATACAATTAAAATTTTCCTCCCTAGGTGAAGTGGCATGCATGCTTACAAGTTGGCTGCGACAAAATACAATTAAAGAGCGGAATGACATGCTTGCATTCACCATTTGGTTCGCGCATCATCATGCAGCACACTTGCACTTGGCTACGATTCATTGAATTGTTAGATTGTTATTTGCAAATTGAACTGTTGATTAGATGTTTTTTATATCTTAAATTGGTTTCTCTTGATTATTTTTTGCATCTTCCATCGATAGTCAACTTTTAATATTCAATCACTAACTCACCATCAGTCGAATGCCAAAAATAATCAATTAGTGTTCTTACTCAAACTTTTCTACACTTTTTTATTTCGATCAAAAATATCTTTTAAAAATTATAGGAATTACTTTTGGATAATCCTTGTATAAACTCTCATGTCCAATAAATACATCACCCATTCTTGAATATGAATGATAACGGTTCGGTTAACCGTATTTTTTGTGAATAATCGAAACTGAAATCGCTTAGAAATCTGTTAATCGAAATCGAAACTGAAACTGTTTAGAAATTTGCTAATCAAAACCAAAACTAAAATCGTTTCGTTTTAAAAATTAGTATATGAAATCGAAACCAATTCATTATCGGTTATCCACCGATTATTCGAACCGAACTAATCATTTCAGATTGATGTTGTTATCCATTTAATAACCAGATAATCAGTCCAGTTATTAAACAATTTATTCGGTTATTAAACGGATAACTGATTACTACATAAATAAAGATAATCCGCAATAAATAAAATTATAATCGATTTTGATTATCGATTATCCACAAATCAGTAATCGAAATCAAACAAAATTTAATCGATTTTTTGAATTCATTAATCAAAATCGAACCATAAATTCACTATCCAAAATTGAATTTTGCAATATTTTAATTGTCATTCATAACCTTGAATTGAGGCGCTACCTCACGTCCGCAATTGGAGACGTGTCTCTTATCCGCCTAGGTTGGACCACCTTGAGTCTCCACACTTGGTAGCACCCATTTTTCTATTGTTGTTGTCGTCCAATTGTGATCGGACCTTCTTACCATCCAATCTCCCTCTCACGACGCTGTCATTACAACTCAGAAGGCACAATCGAAGCTGAGGCTAATCAACTTTATAATCACTTATTTATTCACTTTCTTACATATCCTCCCTATTATTTAGCTCTTTGAACTCTCGAAGGTGAGAGTTTGGAGGCTCGTTGCATCTCCAAGCTGCACTTCCTTTTACTCTCTGCTCTTGCCAAGGGTGGGTTTCGAAGTTTGACAAATTCAATTGTTTGGGGATTTGGAAACAATAAATTTGGTAGCCAAAGGAGATTGATGGTATCAGCAGAAGAGCATACTGGCTTGGGGGACCTGATGTCTGCCGAGGAGCTCTTGAGTTGCAGGAGTGCGGAGGAAACTCATTGTTCTATTGCGCTCTCGATTGAGTCTACTATTCATGTACAGATAGGGATGTATTATTCACCTTGTGTTGAATTATTGGATGTTATTCATACTTGAATACGATAACATGGGTATTAATGGCATAATGATATTATTTATCTTAATTTTATTGGTCATATTGAGAATCCTACTCATCTTTTCGATGACTCTGTTGTCGTTTTACCTCAGATCCACAGGTACGATAGTTAGATGGAGTCCCTGATAGCTAGAATTTTGAGGAGGAGATCATGTGGCGAATATGGTTGTCGTCGTAGTTTTGGTTTTGTATCTCGTCCTATTATTTGGATACATCATGTTTGATACTTTACTGTATAGTTTTGATGTTAATAGGGTTTGTACATGTGGTTTGAGTTTTTCATTTTGGATATATATTGAGCTATGGTGACTACTTCATAATATTTGGAGATGTTAGTATTTTTTTTTTTATGTTTTATGCAGTCGTCTAGGTAAAATTCTTTATTCGGGGGGGGGGGGGGGGGGGGTGGGGGGGGGGGGGGGGGGTGGTTGCCAGATCATGCCTAACATAATAGGTGAAACATCCCTTTCTTTTAAGCTAATTCATAATAGTTATTAGTGTTCAATTAATGTTACTCAAAGCTTACTTTGATGGCACTCAGTTAGACCAAATGCTGAACATTGTATTTATTTCATTTTCTTTTATTTGTTTTTAAGCTGTTCAATTCGATCAAGAACCCAAGGATTGTAAAATAAGTTCGTAGTGTAATTGAACAAGATTGGTACCGTCAATTAGAAAAACACATTGATTTGGGATGTGGAAACTAGTTGCCAAAAGAATAGGGGCTTTACTTATTTTGACTTATTTATGTAGCTGAAGGACTATTTAGTTGACTATTTTTTAAAAAATAAATTATATTTACAATTTGACTTGTTGAACTCGAACCTGAAATACACTTGAATGAAGCCATGCAAAGGGATCTCCTCACATACACAAAGAAGAAACAAAGAGTTGGTTGCGATCAACTCTAGATCCTACCAACCCGGTGATGACTCATTTAATTAACTGATTTTGATAAGTTATGCTACGTAATGCACTATCTCAATATGTATTTTGATAATTTGGTATGGCTCTGAAGAATGCAAGGTAGGTTTTCTTTTTCAGAAGATAATTGTTATATAGAAACCTCAATAACTCTAATTGTTCTTGGTTACATTTTCAGTCCAAGGAAGAATGTGAACATCTCATCGAAAAAGCGAAACCTCGTATGAAGAAGTCAGCCGTCCTCGATCCTAGAACTGGTGAACGTATAGAGAGCAAGTCAGTATATTTCAGTCGTACACTAGAAAGAAAATTTAAATTTCTCAACATTAATGCATCCTACCCATTTAGGATCCGAACAAGTTCTGGCGCGTTTTTGCGAAGGGGCGAAGATGAGATAATCATGGCTATCGAAAAAAGGATAGCACAATATACATTTATTCCAACAGGTATGCTAGATTTTTATATAATTATCTTTTTCTCAACATCCACTTTGTGCCTGCAATCTAATTTTTCATTTTACAGAGCATGGAGAGGGATTTCAAGTTCTACATTATGAGGTTGGACAAATGTACATACCTCACCATGATTATTTCTTTGATGAATACATCATTGAGAACAAGGGTCAACGGGTGGCTACTCTTCTGATGTATTTGTATGTTCTGAACATGTTCAGATATATTTTGTGGTTCCTAATCTTTAAAGCTAAATGACTTAATCATTGCGTCATATATGCATTATAGTTCGGATGTTGAAGAAGGGGGCGAGACATTTTTTCCTCACGCTGAAGTAAACAACACTTCTTTACCATGGCACAACGAGTTATCGCAATGTGCAAAGATGGGTCTTGGAGTTAAACCAAAGATGGGAGACGCATTGCTCTTCTATAACATGAAGCCGGATGCCACCATGGACCCACAAAGTTTGCATGGTTTGTTATTGTCTCCTTCGTGAATTGATTTCAGGGTGAACTTTTTAACCTGTGAAAGAATTGAGTTTGATTTTATCTTATTTTGGATTGATTCGTGCAGGCGGATGTCCTGTGGTCAGGGGAAACAAGTGGTCTGCTGCGAAGTGGTTGCATCTGCAAGAGTGGGTGTCACAAACAATGACAGTATAAAGGTGTTCTTTCAACCGTGCTCGAATATGTTTTTCTTTTGAAATAAATATTGTGTAGCTTAGTTCTGCATTGCTTTCTTTTTAGATTGTTGTTGTAATTGTTTAACCTACGATGGGACTGTATAATAATAACAATTATTGTACTGAGACCAAATGGCTTATTGTTCAACAGTAATAGCAGAAAGTTCAATAGATTTTCTGTAACCCACAGCATAACTTCATTACAAAGCCCCTTACTGAATACTGATAGAGAATTCAGCACCAGCAATTCTTTCACTGAACCAGGAAGCACAACACTTCAGAGAGTGACAATCCACATCTATATATCTCTTATCTTTCATTAGATTTAGATTTTGGAAACTATATAGGACTAGAATGCAACAAAATAGAATAGTAATCCTCTAGTTAAACCACAGCTTTGAATAAAAGAGCTTTCTTACCTTTTCCTTTAAAGAGTATATAATTTCTATTCTTCCATATATTCCATAGTAAGACAGCTAGAAGAGATCTCATATTGAGAGCAAATTATTTTCCCTTATTCAGACCCTCATTGAGCCACTTTCCCAAATGCCAAGTATTATTGTAATCATAGTTTCTCTAATTTCACCCAAAATTTCCTTGCGAAATGACAACCAAAGAAGACGTGCACATCGGAGTCAGTATCATTATCACAAACATGACAATACCTGCCCTAACATAATTTTGAAAGGAACACCTTGATCTTAGGCACAAGATAAAGACTCCATAACCGATTGTAATTGATCGAAATCAGGAATTTTGTTTGTATTAGTGTTTTCTCCTTGTACTCCCTTTGCTCGGAGAAGTTAAAGGCATACTTCATGGAAGTTCTTTTTAGAAGAGAGAATTGTATTATTACAAGTCTTATTATTCAAACAAGCAACATACACTACTAGAATCAATCACGACTTTTCGACGGCCGTAGCGACCGTGACTGATGTAACCAAATCAGTCGCGGCTCACATATGGCCGCTTACAGCCGTCGCTCATAGTTGATGGCACGCACGGGACGCGAAATAAAATAAGTTATTAGCCACGACTTAGCGAGGGCACGAGAGTCGTTGGTGATATGGATAAGTCATTAGCCACGGCTAGAAGCGGTCGTCGCTTATTAATTAATGGCGCAAACGCAACACGAAAACTAAAACACTATGAACCAACGGCTTAGAGAGGGTCAGCTGTTGGAGATATTAAAATTACGAATCCACGATTTTTCGACGGCTGGCGAGCCCTGGGTGAAAATAGTTTTTATTTGTGTTCGCGCCCGACCCTTCCTCTTTCCCCCGCTCTCTTCTCTCTCCACCGTTGCCGACGAATTGTCGCCGCCGATCGTCGCCGCGCCGCACCCTTGTCGTGCCGCCTGCTCCCTCGTCCACACCGCGTCACCTCCCCGACCCTCTCCCCCCCCTCTCTCGCCTAGACCGCCGCCCCTCTCCCCCTCGATCTCCGTCGCCCACGCGCGCCGCCGCCGACCTGCTCCCTCGCCCTCGCCGCCGATCCCTCTCCCCTCTCCGCCACCACCAAGTGAGTTCATCCCCCTCCCCTCTCCGGTCCGGCGTCGGTCGAAACCCTAGGGTTCCGACCGGCGCCGACCAATATTCTATATATATATATATATAATTAGTGTTAATTATTGTTATTAGTGATTAATTAGATTTATTTACTATTAGTTAATGTTATTAGAGATTAATTAGGGTTAATTTTATATTTAATTTGTAAATTAGTGTTAATTTTTTTTAAAAATTAGATTAATTAGTTTTTAATTAGATTTAATTATTGTTAATTAGATTTAATTAGGGTAGAATAAATGTTAGGATTAATTTTAGTTGTGTGTAATTATAATTATGAAATCATCCACTTTGGACTTGCGCACTCCGAAATCGTCCACTTTGAATTCGCGCCGAAATCGTCAATAAAGGATGGACTCGCGCGCGCCGGAATCGTCCACTTTAGACTCGCGGCCAAATCGTCCACGATGGACTCGCGCCGGAATCAAGACGAGTTGATACGTTTCATATACGACCGACGAGTCAAGTTTTAATTTTGCAAAACCTTAGATCCGTTCGGGGGTTGTATGTTCGTGTAAACGAAGTTAATGATCTTTTATACGACGTACAACCCTTGAATTGTCTCTAATTGGATAATTTGCGAGCATATTTATTTATATTTCACTTAGTTTATTTTTTTTAATCATTAACTTCATTTTTAAATTTTGGCTTGTATCTCCCTTGTTCTCCGATACGCGCCGAGATGATATGCGTATTCGGAGAACTATAGGGAGATGTTGTCCAAATTTAAATGAAGTTAATGACTAAAAAAAATACTAAGTTCAATATGAATAACATGAATCCCGAATGGAATAGGACCATCCCACCTAAAGACATTACCTAAAGATATTGCAAACTTTTTGACAGAACATGTCGGGCGATTGAAGTTGGATGTACCGATGAATTCATCATGGAGCTATAATGGACGAATTTCGAGTAGGCGTAACTTACTTCTTAAATTTTGCCTACTCGAATGAAAAATTCCTTAGTGGTGATAAAATCCGATGTCCGTGCCGAAAATATTGGAACATAAGATTTTTGGACCGAGAAACTGTCACACTGCATCTGTATACAAAAGGATTCACACCAAGATATTTTATATGGAATTGTCACGGGGAGTCACGTTAAGTCGGGACGTCGAGCAATCTTATTGTACAAACTCATGGTGAATCTTCTTTTGCTGATGTTTCTTCGTCCAATCCACATAATCCTTATAGAACAATGATTTTGAATAGTATTGGTGGACAATTCCATTTAAATGATAATATTGAGTCAGTTACTGAGACGGTAGTGCCACCAGATACTACGACAGTTGAAGTCACTGAAGAACAACCTAAGATACAGATTGAATTGCCGAATAAGGAGGCTGCAAAATTTTACGAGATGTTGAAAGCTGCCGATGAACCTTTGTATGAGAATTGTCCTAATTATACAAAATTTTCGGCAATGACACATAGGGGTGAGCATGGACCGGTTAATCGGTCCATTAGCAAAAAAAAAAAAACCGATCCATTAACTTCGGTTTTTCAAAATCATTAACCGTAAACCGGTCCATTAACTTCGGTTACCGCTATTTCGGTTTCGGTTTTTTCGATTCGGTTAACCAATAAATTTTTTTAACCTACAAACATAATAATATTATGTAAATCATGGAGAAAAATCTAAATAAATAGCAAATTCTCATTGAGAAAAAAGAAAAAAAAAGGTGAAATCATTGAACCAAGATAATGTGCTACAAAAACTAATATTTTTATTTTTATTTTTTAAAATAATTTTTGATTTTTTAAAATATTTTAAATATTTTTTGATTCTTTAATATTTTTAATATTTTTTTTTATTTTTTTTATTTTTTTTAATAATTTTCTATAATTTTTTATAATTTTTCATAATTTATAAATTATTATTATTATTATTATTATTATATATATATAATTAAAAATTAATAAATTATATCCAACCGGTCGGTTAACCGAAATCGGTGGACTTTTTTACCTCTCGGACCGAAACCGAAATCGAAAACTGATTTTTCCAAAAAAAAAATCGAAACCGAAAAAATCGGTTCAATTAACCGGAAAAACCGGTTCGATTAACCGGAAAAACTGGTTCGGTTTCGGACTGGTTTTCCGGTTAACCGGAAAACCGGTTTTTTTTTCTCACCCCTAATGACACAACTCCTGAACATCAAGTTCGATTGTAATATCAGCGGGATTGCATTTGATCGAATTGCAGGTTTTATCAATGGTATGCTACCTCCAAATAACAAGTTTAAGCCAACCTTTTATAAGACAAAAAAATTTATGAGAAAATTAGGGCTTGGGTGCGAAAAGATACACGCGTTCCCAAATAACTGCATTTTATATTATAAAGAAAATGCCCAGTTAGAACAATGCCCGATATGTGAACATCCTCGTTACAAGGAGAAGAAATCGATCCGATAAAAAAATATTCCCTTTAAGGTGCTTCGGTATTTTCTACTGACACCGAGGTTTCAAAGGTTATTCATGTCGGAAAAGACTACCCCTATATGAGTTGGCATGCAAGAAGTCGTGATGATACAGTAATGATTCATCCATCCGACAGTGAAATATGGAAACATTTGGATATGTGTTGTCCATCATTTGCTGGGGAGACTAGAAATATCAGGTTGGGATTGTGCACAGATGGTTTTAATTCGTTTGGTAATTCGACAACTATGTATTCGGTATGGCTAGTGATGTTAACAATTTATAATTTGTCGCCCTCAATGTGTATGAAAGATGAATTTATCTATCTTTCAATGATTATTCCGGGTCCTAGGGGTCCTCGCAAAGAAATTGACATATTTCTTCGTCCCCTAATTAATGAACTCAAAACATTGTGGGCTGAGGGAGTTGTCACTTATGATTGTTACCGGAAGCAAAACTTTACTTTACGAGCTGCTATATTTTGGACAATCAATGATTTCCCAGCCTATGTCATGTTATCTGGTTGGAGCACGCATGATCGACTCTCTTGCTCGTATTGCATGGAACACTCAAAATCCTTCAGTCTTGAGAATAGTCGGGAAATATCCTTCTTTGATTGTCATCGCCGGTTCCTACCGTCTAACCATCAATATCGAAGGAATCGTGACAAATTTATCAAAGGTAGAGTCGAAAGAGATGAGCCACCACCGATGTTGTCTGGTGAACAGATGTCAACACGTGTTTAATTGCTTCCAGATATTACTTTTGGTTGGAATGTAAGAATCTCAAGCTTTAGTCAAACACATAACTGGGTGAAGAAAAGTATCTTTTGGGAATTGACGTATTGGAGTTCATTACTGATTCGGCATAATTTGAACATCATGCACATTGAAAAAAATGTGTTTGATAATATTTTTAACACAGTGATGGATATTTTCGGCAAAACTAAAGATAATGTGAAGGCTCGACATGATGTAAAAATACTTTGTAAGAGGCCTGAGTTAGAGTTGCAAGAGGTCAACAGACGATTTCATAAACCAAAGACGTTGTATGTGTTAAATAAACAACAAATGAAAGATGTGTATCAATGGATCAAAGAACTCAGATTACCCGATAGATATGCCTCAAACTTATCTCGATATGTAAACGTCGATGAATGCAAAATATCGGGGATGAAGAGCCACGATTGTCATGTATTCATGCAAAGATTGCTTCCGGTTGCGTTTCGAGATCATCTACATGATAAGATTTGGGGTCTGTTGACAGAATTAAGTGTGTTTTTCAAAAACATTTGTGCAAATGTACTTTGAGTCGAAGATATGTCAGCACTTGAATATTCATCTATAAAAAAGACTATGAATGTCGGGGTTTGCGTCAAAGGGACAACGTATGCTGAATGTGATGTTGACTTTTACGGACTATTGGAAGAAGTCATTGAATTACAATTTTTTGGATGTAAATAAGTTGCCCTTTTTAAATGTCATTGGTTTGATACAAGCGATAGAGGCATGAGAGTTCATCCAAAGTATAAACAGCTGGTCGATGTCAATTACAAATCAAAATTGGCTTCAAATGAGCCATTTATATTGGCATCTCAAGCTAAACAAGTATATTATATGCAGTATTCGTCTCGAAAGAAAGACATGGCAGATTGGCGTGTAGTCTGTAAGACTAAAGTCAGAGGAAAAATTAACCCAATAGTTGAAGATAATGAGCCAGCATATGACTTCTATCAAGAAGAAGATCCTTCCGAAGTGGAACGAGTTAGTCCAATACTCGAGGATGATGACGCAGAGTTAGTTCAATTGGAAATAGAATACGTTGATGAGGACGATAATGAAGTTGAGGAAGGACAAAATGAAGATGAGGGAGACGAAGAAGAATTTCAAGATTCGGATACAGAAGAACAAGAAGAAGAGTATTACACGGATGATGATAATGACGATGATAAATAATTGTAAATATGAAGTATATATATTCAATTATTAAATATATATTATTATATATAATCTAATTATATTAAATTTTTACAACTATGGTTCGAGATATCAGTTCTCGAGGAGGCATTCCTCGTAGGACCCCCCGACGATTACCACTCGTCCCACCTGTACCCACTGACCCTTCGTCTTCCACCACCATCCTCCCACCTTCGGCCACCATCCCCCCACCTGGTCCGGCCACTATTCCCCCACCTGATCCATCCACTATTCCCCCAACTGATATGGTCACCATCCTCCCACCTCCAGCCACCATCCCTTCAGCCGATCCAGGCCCGTCGACATCAAGACGTAGGCCACGATGGCTTAACAGAATTCTCCCTCCACCACCCGAGGGACAACTGCACAGAGCAATTACTGTGCGCGAAAGAAGATAAGTATATGCATTAATTATTTTCTTATAATTTATTTATAATTCAAAATATCATAATATGAATTTATATATGGTGCATATTTGAGCAGGAGGACGTCCCCCGCACGATAGCAGGGACGATCCAGAAGTTTATGCATGGGGCGTGGCCTACATGGTCTCACGTGCCCCGTGAGCATATAGATTTATTGTGGCGAGAGTGCATGGTAAGTATATTTATTAAATTAATCTTAATGTTAAATATTGATCGGTAATAATAATTTTTTTTGCAAGATCATTATACATGGCCGGAGGACCGGACCACTTTTGTGGAGGCTGCATGGGAGCGTGTTGCCCGTGCTCGCTATAACGGGCTACTACAGCAGGCCCATTAGACCGTGATGAGACAATTGGGGGCCACACAGATAGGGCAAACTCGGGGACACGCCCCCGAGTGGATTCCTGGCCCTGTGTGGGACCAACTCGTTGAGCGGTGGGATACTCCTGAGTGGCAGGAGGCCTCCCGGACTGCGCCGAGAAATCGCATGTCGGGGGGGGGGGGGACGGCACGGGGGCGCGCCACACTGGTGGCTCCATATCTTTTGCGGTGCATGAGCATCGTATGGTATGTATAATTTCCTTACTTTTAATTAAATTATATATCGTGTATAATGATACTAATGTATTTATTTTCTAATGTAAGACGAGTGTGATGGAGGACGGCACCGTCCGACGCCCGTCGATGATGGAGGTGTTTGAGTGCACCCACCGTCGTCAACGAGGAGCGGGGGACTACGTTGATAGCAGAGCCTCGTATATAATGATAAGTATTTATATATGTCTATTTGATTTACACAATTTTTATATATAGTTTATATATATGATTTAAAATATAAACACGTGTAGGAAACTTATTCGAGGACTGTAATCGAGCGTGGAGGGACACCGGAGCAGTTTGACGCAGGAGCTTGGGTGGAGGCAGCAGGTGGCTGGGAGCACGATCGTGTTTATGGCTTTGCAGACAGTGGCCATGCACGCGCCGTGCTCGGGCCACTTGGGGCACTGACCCCTCCGACTGTGGGTGAGCGGCCCTCGTCATCCCGAGTGCAGGACCAGAGCCGGATAGTGGCCATGGAGTTGGAGCTCACTCAACAGAGACAGGCGATGGAGGAGCAGAGGCACACGATGGAGGAGAGGATGCAGGAGCAGAGGCTGACGATTGATGCACAGATGCAGGAGCAGAGACGGTCGAATGACGAGTTGAGGCGGACGATCCATTACATGCAGACACTCCTCACTCAGATTGCGTCTCAATCCAGCCTTCTACCTATGATGTCGCAGTCGTCGTCCTCCTCGACCCAATCGACGCTCTCGACCCAATCGTTGTCGACTCCACCGCCTCCACGGCCGCCACCATCGTCGTGAGATTTTGATTAATTGTATTTTGTTTATATTTTGATACTTGATATAGATGATATTTTGATACTTGGATATATATATGATATTTTGATAATTGTTTGCCTCCGGTTTGAGGCTGAGATTGATGATATTTATGTAAAAATTATATGTTTGATTTCAAATGCATGTGTATGATATTTTCTGATTGTAATATGTGATTAAAAATAGAGTGTAGTCGATATATCATTGTATATAGAAATTTACAAAAATTTTAGTTTTTTCAGTTACAGGATAACATCTTTAGCCACGGTTTACCCACGGTTAACCGTCACTAAGCCGTGGCTTAAAAGATATCGTAAATGGTTGATGGCCTCGGTAGGACCAAATATCATGATTGTTAATAGTATCACCGATGGGACTGGGCCGTGGCTGATGGGTTGGTATTAGTGACAGCGCCTAGAGCCTCACTGATGATTTTAAATCAGCGACAGTCCACGAGACTGTCGCCGATGATTATGTGTGACGGTCATGCACGACCGTCACAAAACATCTAAGACGAGCACATCAACGACGGTTTTTTTGCCACGATTGACGTCGTTCGTGATATGCATCATCAACGGTTCAGCCACGGTATCAATCGTCGCTGATGACCACAATTCTAATAGTGATACTAGTTAAAGTTAACATAAACACCTAAAATATTACTCTGTCATATGTGTGTGAAATTATAAAGCTTCTTATTTGGTTTTTATCACTAGAGCTCAATTGTCACTCCAACCTTGAGAAATTTCTTGGGAGGAATGGTGAGGACTTCATCTTGTTGCCTTAGGTTTCTCTTCAAAGTGTTGTAGTGTTCGTGTCAATTAAGTCATTGCCGATAAGCAAAGTGCCCCCACATGAGTGATTCTTGTTTCAGCGTGTAATGGTTTTGCCTAAATATTTTGTGTTTTGAGGTGTAGCGAGATACGACTACAAGGACGTAAGGAACGAGCAACAACTATTTAAGGTATTGTTGATCAGTAGTTTAAAGAAGTTCATAAAGGACAAGAAAGATAGATTGAGAGAAGATGGACATTAAGAGATAAGAGAGTTGAAGTTGGTGGAGAAAGAGTTGAAGAGTGGAGTACCGCACTTCCTTGGTAAGAATGAGATGATGACGGAAAAAAGCTTGTGAACACAGTCCATCTTCAACTCTGCACAAGCTTTTTCTACTATCATCTCATCCTTACCAAGGAAGTGCACTACTCCACTCTTCAACTCTTCGACCACCAACTCCAACTCTCTTATCTCTTCACGTCCATCTTCTCTCAACCTATCTTCCTTCTCCTTTATGAACTCCTTCAAACTACTGATCAACAACACCTCAAATGATTCTTGCTCGTTCCTTACATTCTTGTAGTCATACCTCGCTACACATCGAAACACAAAATATTTCGGTGAAACAACACGCTGAAACAAGAATCACTCATGTGGGAGCACTTTTCTTATTGGCAATGATCTAATTGACACAAACACTAGAATAGAGTGTAACACCGAAACGTTTATGAGGGTTGCATGTGTCTTCCAAATGGTGATCATGACAAGCAATAAAAGGGATGAAGAACCATGACAAATACCACATCAATACCTGCATCATATAATGAATACATATAGGCCTTATATTATATGAAAAATAAATATGGATATACAAGGAAAAAGAGAAAGATATTTATTAATAAAAACATATTATATATGGTTTGACACCCATATTTGTTAAAATGTACACTTATTTGTTTCTTTTTTCTTTTAATTAGGGTTATTAATTTAATTATAATTATAATTATAATGCACCATTTTGTTTTATTTAAATTGCATCAATTAATTTTAATTAAATTATATTACTTAGGTTAGTCTTATTTAAAATAAATTTCTTATATTAACTTCAATTATATTATTTCAAATAAATTTAAATTAAATTACTTATTATTTTAATTGATGTCAATTTAATTAAATTACATAACTTTTTTAAATTAAATTTCTTAGCTTAACTTTAATTGAATTATTTATGTTCATTTTTAAATTATTATTAAATTATTCATGTTAATACTAATGAGTTAATTGGAAGTATCTTTGTAATATAGAAAAACTTATAAATTAAAGGTAATTACAAAAGCAATTGTTTTATATTCTTTATTTATTACAAAATATTTTATTTTATTTTGTAATTTTTTATTTAAATCAATTTTTATAAAGCCTTGACAACATTCAAAATTAGTGTAACTCATGTCCATTGTGCCAAGTAGCAAATCTCGAATCTCAAAGTCTAGCTCCCCCCTAAGTGAATCTGGTCAAGAAATAGATGAATCTGAAAAGAAAGTGAGTATTACTTACTAGGGAGTTGATGCATTTGATCAGTTCGAGGGGGGAAAATGAAAAAAAAAAAAGAGAGGACAACTTCAGTGTTTAATTTGACACTTTGTAAGAAATGAACATGGATTGTACTAATTTTAGATACAACCAAAGTTTTGTCGAAGCTTTATTTAATTGATAATATACTTAATAATGTTGTATACCTTAGTTCTGGAGTCATGACTTAATTTGCACATTAGTAGTCAGGTACTCAATGTGTGATATCATACATATATAATCATTTGAGTGGGTAAAAAAAATTGTTTTGAAATGCGTAATTGATATATGTGTTGCTTGATAAGAAATATATTGTCAAATTTTCTATTATAGTATTCTCTGCATAAGTTTTATTTGTTATTACCCATTTAATATTCTCTTTTTTCTGTGCTTTAAACATATAGCAATAATTGTGCATGGGCAGACTGAACCTTGTTTGGTTCTATTGATCTCTATATAGATCAAAATTACTTCTTAATTGATAAATTAATTGTATTATATACATATATAATCGACAGTGCAAATTATAACTAAGTTGCAGTGCTAATTAATGAAATATATATAATGAATGCACCTGAGATGCAAGGAGTGAGATGCGCCAGCCGCACCACGGTTCCCCAACCGGCCAACCCCCAGTAATTCTCTATAGAACATATATATTATATATAATCCATATTACTTAAAAGTAAATAGGATGGAGTAATAAAAGAAGAATATTGGATCCGAACCTTGTGGAGTGGCGGTCAACTATGGAAGCCTCGAGCGCAGCTTTTTGTGGCTTCTTCTCCATGTTCTTCTACTTCTATTACGTCATTATCCATGTTTTTTATCTGCTCACGAGTGATCTGGGTTTATTTTCGCCGGCGAAGAACTCGACTGCAGCAAGCTTGTCGACGCAGGGGATTGTAGGTTCTCTGGCGGCCGAGATTGCTCCGTCGAGTTAATTAAATGTTCATGTTATTTGTTGTAGTTAACTGCGTGCTCTCTTCTATTTTGGTGAATAGAAGAGAGCACGCAGTTTGAATGCGTGCACTGCTCCCTTCTATTTTGGTGAATAGCAGCTGCGGGTAGATCTTTTGCAGGTCTGAGCTAGGGATTCTTCCATAATGAAATATTGAAAGGTGTAGTACAGCTAATGCCAGACCAGAGGTCATGCAGGCTTGCAGCTAAGTACAAAAGTGAACCAAGTTGAGCCTACTCAACAAGTCAGTCAGAGACTCGGAGCATGGCCATTGTCTATTTTGGTGTGTAGCAGCAGGAGGATCCTTTGCAAGCCCTGAGCTAGGGATTCTTCCAGCTAATAAAGAGCAGCCTACATTTTTTTTAAAAGCCAATAGCCTACATCTTTAACTCAGACACTTGCATCACTTTGGGAACAAAACTTTGGTGCTTTGCCAATAGCAGAAATAGCCTATGTTTATGTAGGTTAACTTATGCAATATTTATTCAATTAAGAAGCGCAACCGAACAATTCTACTTTTTAGTTATAATTTGCACTGTCAATAGTAATATTATATTATATTCAATTGTTTGAACCAATACCTTATATTGGCAATTATATTCAATTATATGTTTATATTCGATTACATTAATTCTACTATTGGCAATTAATGTTGATGTTAAATTATTTCTCAAGTAATATTATATTCAATTACTTCCTTGGCAATGCCTTCTACTTTTCATGGACTTTTCTCCGAGGAGCTCCACTACTCCACTCTTCAACTCTTCCTCCAACAATTCTAACTCTCATATTTCAATCACTTTCATTTTCCTCCTCCTTTATCAACTCCTTCAAGCTATTGATCAACAACACCTCAAATGATTTTTTCTCGTTCCTTACGTCCTTGTAGTCATACTTCCCTACACATTGAAACACAAAATATTTAGGTGAAACCACGTGTCAGAAACAAGAACCGCTCATTTATAGGCACTTTGCTTATAGAAAATGACTTTATTGACACAAACAGTAGAATATAGTGTAATGTCGGAACGTTTATAACATAATGCTCAAATATTGAGGGTATTCCTTGCACGAGCTCAGAGTAGAAGAACGCAATTCCAAGCATGCATTGCCTTCTTCTATTAGTACTAGTGTGCAACGCATCCCTGGCATTGTCTTTTTCTACTCCGAGCTCGTGCAAATAATACCCCCAATATTTGAGCAATATGTCACAAACGTTCCGGCATTACACTCTATTCTATGTTTGTGTCAGTTAAGTCATTGTCTATAAGCAAAGTGCTTATGCATGAGCGATTCTTGTACCGACGCGTGGTTTCTGTTACGTTCCGCCTAGGTTCATCCCTAAATAAGGAACATCGCATAGGAGAAGCGCAACCGACGATCAATCTAACACAACCAAATCCTTCATGAACAACTTGCAACATAAACATCAACCACTTGCATTAAAATAATATCTATTACAATAATAAAATGCTATTCAAGAAACTTTATACATCTCTACGAAAATCAATGTCAAGGTCTACCTCATCTACTCTATCTATCTAGACCTTCTCATCTACCACTCGAACCTGCAGATCTGAAGCAAAAATAACAAACATCAGCGAAAAACTGAGTAGGATATCACAATATGTCAAGAGGTAAAGATGACCATCCATGATGACATGATATTCAACTATGGGCATACCACTACCAACATTATATGCTTGTACCAACAAATGCGATGTTATCCTTAGATAAACACTTATGCATTTAATAATCACTATATCCATGTATAATCATGTATGCACCTCATAACTATCATCATATACTCATGTCAACTAGCACAACATCAAATCATACATATTCTACCGACAATGGCTACATGCATACTAATCACCCAATCAAGAGCGTAGTGGACAATTGGGTTTCCCCCGTACTCTCGCACCTCGAGAGTGACACCTCAAGCCCGCTTCAATTGGAGATGCAACTATCTAAAAGATAGTCCGCCTAACAGCACGACACCGCACACAAGCCCGTCGACGTCTAACAGCGCGACGCCGCACAAGCAAACTCGAGTGAAAATTCTGTGATCACCGGTGTCACCGCCCATACACCTTGGGCAAACAATCAACACTGTCAGGGCTTGCGCCCACAACAGGTCATAATGCACAACATGCCAATATAACTCTCACTATTATAAAAACAACATGCATAAAATGCTATTAGCTTGATGTCAATAAATATAATGCATATAACAACAACTATATCAATAATGCGACCAACCAATAATCTGAATCTAGCATTATGCAACTCCTTAGCACCTACACATGCTTCCTAATCATCATAATCACTATAGATGCAATTCATGCAACATAATATGATATCAACATGTATATGAGCCAACAACATGCAACGGGAGATCAATGAAATTCAGAAGCAATTATAGGCAAAGGGTAAAATTATCAATTTATCCATTCAACATTCATCGACTACAACAAGAGTCAACTCACACCCAACACCACCATCTACACTCTAAATCACCACCTAACATGAAATACCATTATCCTACATTATTTAATTATTTATCAAACTGAAATAATAACTATTAACCACCAAATAACACTGAAATATAGAAAAGACTTACCATACGACCTCCGATTAGGAATCCGACACCACCATCGCGATCAGAATGCAAAAACCTACAACTTTGGTATTCACCTCGACTCGATTCGACGATCCTACAATCAAATCTAAAAATACCCTAATATTCTATAAATTAACCTTATTTCATGCAATACAGCTCTCTTTTTTGAACATCTGATAAAACTCTCCCTCCCTCACTCGTCTCCTACCCGAGCGCCCCCTCCCCTGCTTCACACGGATCCACACCGGCCGCCCTCTCCGCCGATGGCAACCACCCCCCGCTGGCATCGTCGGCCTCTTCCCCGACGCCGGCGGGTACCGGCTCACAATTGGGCCATGTATTCTTCCACTATTATTGAATATTTGAATGTATCGATGAGTTCTTTTCAAGTGCAGTGCAATTCTCAAAAGTGAAAGTAACATATATTGCTTTTAAATTTTATGAACAATTATCCAACGCTTTGTTACTCCAATCGTAGCTTCTACCATTAAACTACCCAAAGAAACAAACAAAAAAAAGCCAAATTTTAATCTTATGCCCAGCACAAATCGGTCGCTTCGTCTCTGCCGTCCAAACTAGAAGCAAGCAGCGGCAGATCCAGTTCCGTTCATATTTACACTATAGAGTGCACACCCGTTCTTCTCAGCCATCCACGTGAGGAGACTGCGAGAATAACGGCAATTGGATTGGATTTGAGCCGCAAGATTGGCCGAAAATAATGGAGCTTGTCATATCGTTCTCTCGCCTCCCTCGTTTCCATCGATCGGAGGGCGTAGACGTCATCATCCGCAACCAAAATCCATCTCTTTGTCCACCATTTCTCGACTTTAGGGTGTAGACACCTAAAATATTAATCAGTCATACGTACATAATCTATAAAGCTTCTTGATTTGATTTTTATCACTAAAACTACTTATTCACTAGAGCTCAATTGTCATTCCAACATTGAGAAGTTTCGTGCGAGGAATGCTGAAGACTTCATCTTGTTGCCTCAGGTTTTTTAAAAGTGTTGTGCACAAGCTTTGTTTGCCACCACCTCATTTTCGCCAAGGAAGTGCACTACTCCACTCTTCAAGTGTTCCTCCACCAACTCCAACTCTCTCATCATCTCTTCACGGCCATCTTCTCTCAACCTATTTTCATTCTCTTTTATGAACTCATTCAAACTACTTATCAACAACACCTTATGTATTTGTAATCATACCCCGCTACACATCAAAACACTAAACATTTAGGTGAAATCACACGTCAGAACAAGAATCGCTCATGCACAGGCACTTTGCTTATAGGCAATGACTTAATTGACACAAACACTAAAATAGAGTGTAACGCCGGAACGTTTGTGACATAATGCTCGAATATCGGGGGTATTCCTTGCACAAGCTCGGAGTAGAAGAAGGCAATGCCAGGGATGCGTTGCACACCAACAAACTCACATTTGTTGTGTTAAAATAATAGATTAATCATGTCAACACGGACTCATAAATATACATGTGAAATGATATAATTTTAAATTCTAAGCTGATAAAAATTATCACGCCTATTAATATCAGTGGGCTCACAAGTCATAACAATAACAATCGAAAGAAAAATAGAAATGACCTATTTAAGTCTCTTGTATAATATTAGGATAATACTATAAAATATTTGGAAAATATATTAACTAATACATACACTAAAAATAGTATCACATAAGCTGTCATAAGTTGTATTAGTAATACACTTTCAAAGCTCTTCATTAGTCTACACTAAAATTTTTAATATTTTGGATACCCATTTTACCCCCTAGCAAAAAAATTAAAATATATAAAAAATATTAAAAAATAATTTTAATTTATGAAATATTTTTACCAATAAAATTTATTATATAATTCTTGTATTATATTATATTATATTATATTATATTATATTATATGCTAGTACTGTGTAATTTACTAAACGGTCCCAAAATGAATTAAGCAGCATGTAAGGGTCCATTTATAGGGCTCAGAAAATTATAGCCCGGGTGCCTAAAAGGGCACGGCCCGGCAGGCAGCGCAGGGTGCGTTGGGCCCAAAATTCCTGCGCGGCGTGCTGGGCTTGCAGCCCAGCCACGACGCAGCGAGGGCACCGCAGCACGTGCTGCGGTGTCGCTTGTCGCCGCGCGTGCACGGCCCGCGACGTGCGGTTTCGCGCAGTGGAGCGCGTGCACCGCACGTGGCGCAGGACCGAATGCCCTGCGCCGACGCAGACAGCACCACTACCCCCACGCGATGTGCGACGCGTCGCGTGCAACGCACGCCACTGGGCTCAATACCCCATGCCAAAAGGCATGCCTCGGTAGCCAGCTGCAGCCACGCTTTCGCTCGGGAAGCGTGGTCAAAACTGCAGCCTGCAACTGTGCAGGCTGCGCCTCGCGATGCCGGCCAATTAAGACTGCCCGGGTGCCGAAAATGCCAACGCGATGCTTTATTTGCACGGCAAGCGGTGTTCAAAGGCACCCACTGCCGATCTTTCTCTCTCGGCTAGAATCGGAGTTCACATGAGAAGCTCACCGAACTCCGCGAACTGCAATATGTCACAGTGAGATCGGAGTGCAGTTTCATCAAGAGTTCGAAGATGCTTTCAAGAATGCGAGTAGTAATCTCTCACATTGCAAATGAACGTCCGCGAGAGACGAAACTGCCGCTCAGATCCGCGAGAAGGAAAAAGAAGAAAAAGGATGCAGCTCAAAATAGAAGTTCAGGTAAATAAATTTACATTTAGATTACCCTGTCAACAGAATAAAATTTTAGTAAGAATGATATATGAGCAGGTAAAAACAGAAAATGAATAAAAAAAGAAATGAACAAAATCCCTAGTGCAGAAAATGAATAATGATGTAATAGAAGTAGAAAAACATGTCAATGAACAAGAACAAGGAGAAGAAGCTATAAAAGTATCCAACACGCAGCTGCGCAACCACGATTTTGCTTGACCTCGAGTCTTCCATAATTGACCGGCATTCCAACGAGGTTCCGATTCAATATTCTTTTTTTATTACTCTATGTTATTTGCTTTTAGCAATATGGATTATATATAATATGTTCTATAGGGAATTATTGGGGATCGGGGAAGCTCAGCGTGGCTGGCGTTTCAGAGCCTAGGCATCGTCTACGGAGATATCGGCACGTCACCCCTCTACGTGTTCGCAAGCAGCACGTTCGCCGACGGCATCCGCCACGAGGACGATGTGCTCGGCGTGCTGTCGCTCATCTTCTACACTCTTACCGTCATCCCCTTGCTCAAGAACGTCTTCGTTGTCGCCACCGAGAACGATGCCGGTGAGTCCAAATACCAATCGATCGTCCTTGCATTAGTTTATTTTAGCTATATCAATCAATCGATCGTCCTCGCATTAGTTTATTTTATCTGTCGACGTGTGAAAGTGGGTTTGTTGCCGAATCAGCAGGCAGAAGACCGAGAGTTGTCCAACTACTCGTTCAAATTGCCGAACCGACGACCTGAAGTAAAGGAGGTTCTTGAGAGAAGAAGTTTGTTTAAGTATTTCCTGTTGATTATAACGATGATTGTCACTGACATGGTCAATGGAGATGGAACACTCACTCCTTGCATCTCAGGTGCATTGTATATATTTCATTCATTCGCACTGCAATTTTACTATAATTATGCACTGTCTATTATATATGTATATAATAGAACTAATTAATCAATTACGAAGTAATTTTGATCTATAATTAAAGAACAATGGACCCAAACAAACTTCAGCATACTATTCTGTATTCTTATATGTCATATTCTTTACGATAATATGTGCCTATGTACATTTATTGCTATATGTTTAAAGCACATACAGGAGAAAATATTAAATGGGTAATAATTAATGAATAAAAGTTGTGCAGAGATATTATAGAAAATTTGACGGAAAATTTTCTTATCAAGCAACACATATAGCATTCACGCATTTTAAACAATTTTTTTAATTTTTTTGACCCACTCAATGATATATGATAACACATTGAGTACCTGGCTACTAATGTGCAAAGTCATGACTCCAGAACTAAGGTACAACATTTTTAAGTATATTATCAATTAAATAAAATTTTGAAAAAACTTTGGTTGTATCCAAAATTAGTATAAGTCATGTCCATTTCTTACAAAATGTCAAATTCCAAACACTGAAGTTGTTCTTTTTTCATTTTTCCCCTGTGCTAACCTTCCACTAAGATTTATTCATTTCTCGATTAGATTTAGTATTTGACATTTTCTACTTGCACTCACTATCAAAATCACCATCACTATTATATTATTAAACAATTCAAGGAGGTGGTTCTCAAGTGTATATATATATATATATATATATATATATCCCGGACTAAGCTTAAAAACTTACTCCTCCAGGGAGGAATCAACATGATTATGGTTAACTTAGCAAATATAATATTATCAATATATTTTTACTAATTTGCATGTAAAATTTTGTGACAGTTCTATCTACTGTAGGCGGGATCAAAGAAGCCACAGACTTCATCAAACAAGGTAAACATCAACACCATAATTGTTTGGATTCTCTTTCAGAGTAATTATACTTAATGGATGGTGTATTAGTGGAGTTCTTTCTATAACTGGTATCTTGCCTTATATCTATCTATTACTCTTATATATAATTAATTAGAGCTTGCAAACTTTATCTTTAATTGTATAATTAAAGGTCACTGTTGTGCCAATGTTATGTATATATACAATAGGGTAGAAGAACTATTTTCTGATGTGGGGCACTTCACATTTCGATCTATTCAAATCAGAATGTGCTAAGTGCTTTTTTCATCCCTAATCTTGGCATATGCTGGCCAAGCATCATACCTTAAGAAAAACATGGGAGATGTCACTGACACTTTCTACAAGTCCTTACCAGATTAATCAACTTATCAACAATTTCCAACTATTTATTTAATTAGCTGTTTTACTATAGCTAGCCTTTATTTTGTTAAAAATTTAGATCACATTCTAGTCTTCATATATTTATCCAGCATATTTATAGTTGCACTAATTTTATAAGCACTTATCGTATCTCCAGCAATTAGCAACATAGATATAATAATTAAGCTCAATTTTATTTGTGTAGATGGTCTACATTGGCCAATGTTTGTTGTGGCAACTCTTTCGGCAATTATGGCTAGCCAAGCCATGATATCTGGTACCTTCTCTATCATCCAACAATCTCTTGCACTCGGCTGTTTCCTTCGTGTCAAAATCATCCATACATTGTCAAAGTATGAAGGCCAATTATGCATCTGCGAAGTCAATTATGCTCTTACGCTGGCATGCGTTGCTGTGACATTTTCTTTCAGAGATATAGTAAAGATTGGCAACCCTTATTGTAATATGTTTATCTTTCTTTTTTTTTCATCTTATATCCATATTTACTTTTCATATATTTAATATAATGCCTAGGTATTCGTTATATGATGCAGGCTTAGCTATGGTATTCGTCATGATTTCTTATTTCATCCCTTTTATTGCTTGTCATGATCACCATTTGGAAGACACATGCAACCCTCGTAGTTCTCTATGTAGCAGTAATTGTACCAATTGAATTCACCTACCTGAGCTCAGTACACTACAAGTTCAACCAAGGTGGTTATTTATCGCTGGCCGTCGCTACCTTGTCATTGTCGTTTGGAATTACGTACATCGAAAAAAGCATTCGTGTGAGCAACTCCACAAGGTATCCCTCGAAAAGTTGGAGAAATTAATAACAAGTACTAGTGTGCAACACATCCCTGGCAATGCCTTCTACTTTTCTCCAAAGGACTTTTCTAAGTTGCACTACTCCACTCTTTAACTCTTTCTCCAGCAACACTAACTCTCTTATCTTTTCACTTTCATTTTCCTCCTCCTTTATGAACTCCTTCAAGCTATTGATCAACAACACCTCAAATGATTTTTCCTCGTTCCTTACTACCTTGTAGTCATACCTTGCTACACATTGAAACACAAAATATTTAGGTGAAACCACTTGTCGAAACAAGAACCGCTAATTTATAGGCACTTTGCTTATAGAAAATTACTTTATTGACACAAATAGTGGAATAGAGTGTAATGTCGGAACGTTTATGATATAATGCTCAAATATTGAGGGTATTCCTTGCACGAGCTCGGAGTAGAAGAACGCAATTCTAGCCATGCATTGCCTTCTATTAGTACTAGTGTGCAACGCATCCTTGGCATTGCCTTTTTCTACTCCGAGCTCGTGCAAATAATACCCCCAATATTTGAACAATATGTCACAAATGTTCCGGCATTACACTCTATTTTATGTTTGTGTTAGTTAAGTCATTGTCTATAAGCAAAGTGCTTATGCATGAGCGATTCTTGTACCGACGCGTGGTTTCTGTTACGCCCCGCTTAGGTTCATCCCTAAATAAGGAATACCGCATAGGAGAAGCGCAATCGACGATCAATCTAACACAACCAAATCCTTCATGAACAACTTGCAACATAAACATCAACTACTTGCATTAGAATAATATCTATTACAATAATAAAATGTTATTTAATAAACTTTATACATCTCTACGAAAATCAATGTCAAAGTCTAACTCATCTACTCTATCTATTTAGACTTTCTCAGCTACCACTCGAACTTGCAGATTTGAAGCAAAAACAACAAACATCAGCGAAAAATTGAGTAGGATATCACAATATGTCAAGAGGTAAAGATGACCATCCATGATGACATGATATTCAACTATGGGCATACCACTACCAACATTATATGCTTGTACCAACAAATGCGATGTTATCCTTAGATAAACACTTATGCATTTAATAATCACTATATCCATGTATAATCATGTATGCACCTCATAACTATCATCATATACTCATGTCAACTAGCACAACATCAAATCATACATATTCTACCGACAATGGCTACATGCATACTAATCATCCAATCAAGAGCGTAGTGGACAATTGAGTTTCACCCGTACTCTCGCACCTCGAGAGTGACACATCAAGCCCGCTCCAATTGGAGATGCGACTATCTAAAAGATAGTCCGCCGACGTGTAACAGCATGACGCCGCACACAAGCCCGTCGACGTCTAACAGCGTGACGCCGCACAAGCAAACTCGAGTGAAAATTTCGTGATCACCGGTGTCATTGCCCATACACCTCGGGCAAACAATCAACAGTGTTAGGGCTTGCGCCCACAACAGGTCATAATGCACAACATGTCAATATAACTCTCACAATTATAAAAACAACATGCATAAAATGCTATTAACTTGATGTCAATAAATATAATGCATATGACAACAACTACATCAATAATGCGACCAACCAACAATCTGAATCTAGCATTATGCAACTCCTTAGCACCTACACATGTTTCCTAATCATCATAATCACTATAGATGCAATTCATTCAACATAATATGATATCAACATGTATATGAGCCAACAACATGCAACGAGAGATCAATGAAATTCAGAAGCAATTAGAGGCAAAGGGTAAAATTATCAATTTATCCATTCAACATTCATCGACTACAACAAGAGTCAACTCACACCCAACACCACCATCTACACTCTAAATCACCACCTAACATGAAATACCATTATCCTATATTATTTAATTATTTATCAACGAAATTCAGAAGCAACTAGAGGCAAAAGGTAAAATTGTCAATTTATCCATTCAACATTCATCGACTACAACAAGAGTCAACTCACACCCAACACTGCACTTGAAAAGAACTGCACTTGGATCTCTCGAGGTGAAGTTGTTCTTTCTATAATTGGTATCTTGCTTTATATCTATCTATTACTCTTATATATAATTAATTAGAGCTTGCAAACTTTATCTTTAATTGTATAATTAAAGGTCACTGTTGTGCTAAAGTTATGTATATATACAATAGGGGTAGAAGCACTATTTGCTGATGTGGGGCACTTCACAGTTCAATCTATTCAAATCACCATGTGCTCAGTGGCTTTTTCATCCTTAATCTTGGCATATGCTGGCCAAGCATGATACTTTAGTAAAAACATGGGAGATGACACTGACACTTTCTAAAGTCCTTACCAGGTTAATCATATCAACTTATCAAAAACTTCCAATTGATTATTTAATTAACTGTTTTACTATAGCTAGCCTTTATTTTGTTCAAAATTTAGATCACATTTTAGTCTTCATATATATCCAGCATATTTGTAGTTGCACTAATTTTATAAGCACTTATTGTATCTCGAGCAATTAGCAAGATAGATATAATAATTAAGCTCAATTTTATTTGTGTAGAAGGTCTACATTGGTCAATGTTTGTGTTGTGCTTACCGATTCGGCAACAAACCCACCTTCACAAGTCGACAGATCAGAGAATACAACGCAAATGTGAGCTAGGACGATCGATCGGTATTTGGACTCATCGGTGCCGTTGTCGGTGGCGCGGAGGACGACGAAGACATACTTGAGCAAATGGATGATAGTAAGAGTGTAGAAGATGAGCGAAAGCACGCTGAGCACATCGTCCTCGTTGCGGATACTGTTGGCGAACGTGTTGGCAAACACGTAGAATGGTGACGTGTCGATGTCTCTGTAGACGATGCCGAGGCTCTGAAACAACAGTTGCGTCACACTTCCCCAACCCCCAGTAATTTTCTATAGAACATATTATATGTAATCCATATTGCTAAAAAAGTAAATTACCTAGAGTAATAAAAGAAGAATATTGGATCGGAACCTCGTTGGAGTGGCGGTCAATTATGGAAGCCTCAAGGTCAAGCAAATTGTGGCGGCGCAGCTGTGTTGGATATTTTTGTAGCTTTTTCTCATTGTTCTTGTTCGTTGACATGTTCTTCTACTTCTAAAATTATTATATAATTACAAACTTCCTTCAATCATGAATTGATAGATACCAAAATATTTTCATAATTTTAAAGCATCAATTCGAATTCAATGACATCAGCATAGCGAATCTGATAGGGGAAAATCGAGAATGCGATGAGGCTAGCTAACGTACCATGCAATCTACTGACAGGAAATAGTTATTTTCTTGAGAATCTCTTGAAAGCAGGAATGGATCCTGATATGGGTGACTCTAGAGGAAGAACTCCACTGGTAAGATCTCTGACTAGATTTCTGTTTGTTTATGATTTTGTTGCATTGAAATAAGAATAATCTATTTACTTCTTTTTCATATTCCACATAAATTCATGTCAAACACACAGTCCCTGGAAAAGAAAAATAATGAGATCGGAGAGCATCCATATAATCAAATATTCTATCTAAATTTACTTTGTTTCCAAGATAAGAAAGCACCTTCATCTTCGATTTCAAAACCACTACAATAGGAATGAATAACTGAGGACAATTATTACTTCAAGAATCATGATGTGCATGATTTATATATGTATATACACTATACAGAAACAGATTGCACTATTTCCTAAAGAATGTCATTTTGTAATTTGTTCAGCATATAGCAGCATCAAAAGGATACGAGGATTGTGTTTTGGTTCTACTCAACCATGCCTGCAATATCCACATTCAAGGTATGTGGCCTACACTTCACTCTTCAGACTGCCCAACATATCTTCTCTTATATAAAAAATAATGAATGATTAATCACTGGCAGATATGGATGGAAATACACCATTATGGGATGCCATCGCTGCAAAACACCATAAAATTTTCAACCTCTTACACCAATGTGCATGTGTTTCCAATCCCAATACCAGTGTCGATCTTCTGTGCCTTGCAGCTAAAAGAAATGACCTTTCAACTATGAAGGAACGGTTAAAACATGGTTTAAGCATAGACTTTGAAAACCATGAAGGATTAACAGCACTGCAAATAGCACTTGCTGGAAATCATGATGATATGGTTAATCTCCTGGTCATGAATGGGGCCAGCATAGAAAAAGCAAATTTAAAAGGAATTGGCGTAAGGAAAATAAAGGAAATTTAGAAGAAACTGATAAGCAAAAAGATGCACGATATCCAGGTATGATAAATTCTAATGGGGGTGATTAAACAAAGTTGCCCGGGAAGCAAGAATGCTCACTTAATTCAGAAATAAATGGATATCCTCCAAGGATTAGCGTGTACAAAGGCCATCCACTACTCAAACAACTGCTCAGAATCCGGAAAGTTAATAAGTTTGCCCAGCACCATGGAAGAGCTCAAAATAATTATTGGTAAGCACAAACATGTCTCTAATTTTCATGCAATTACAGAGCATTACCTAACCATTTTAGTGGATACGTTTATCTCATCGTTGAAGAAGAACACTATATTTAGGTTAATTTTTTACTACATAGTTACGTACCCACTCAAGCAATATATTTTCGATCATTAGGTGATTCTTTTTCTTTGTTGACAGGCAAGAAATTTCACATGGATGCAAGAAGCAAAATATTGACAAATGAAGATGGTGCAGAGGTAGAATCCATTGATGTTTTGAGAGAATGATAAACTTTTCATAGTTGAGGATGAAGAACTTCTTCAGTTAGATGAGACAAATACCAAAAGGTACTGATATGATTGGTATCCCTAAGGGGTTTAACAGTGTGCAAGTGATTCTAGTGATCATATAGTCGGTTATAATTGTATAGTTTGTAAGTATGATTTCTCAACAAGTTTCTCTATATTTGATAGCACCATTTCAAGTTGCCACAATTTTCAGGACTTTCATAATCAGCAGCATTTTGAAAAGGAAACCATAGAACTTGTACCAATTTAAATTCCAGATCATATTTATGTGCTTTGGTAATAAGCAAGCAGAAATTTAGAAAGGAAATAAGTAGCAATTAAGTATTCTGTAGCTAAGTGATCTGCCTAGTTAGAACTGTATCAGTGCAAGATTCCAAAATTATTTTGTTGAACAGAAAGTACAATTTTCTGAAAAATTATACTTAACTTTTATCTGCTTCAGAAAACAAATTGTGAATAAATTTCTGCGCAAAACATTTTCCTCGAAAAATAACTAGAGACTCAATTGTCACAAATAAGTGAGGCAATATAAATTAACTTATTACCTAGAAAATATATGCATTTTGATAGTTTCATAAAAAAAGCTAAAATTATCAAAATTAAAATGACAATAATAAGCCTACCAACGTGATGGGAAAGAAGAGTGAAAAATTTAGATGTCATTCGTGACTTTAAATTCCGTACCGTATAGTTCAGTCCTTGTTAATCCTTTATCATTAGGGCTGTTCATTCGGAACTCGAACCGAATTGAAAATAATCAAATCGACTTTTTTTTTATACCGAAATTTTAACCCGAACCCGAATAGAATTATGCCTAAACCAATCTAACCCGAACCGAAATTATTCGGTTCGGTTCGGCTTCCAACCCGAAAATCAAAATTTTAATTAATTCGATTAAAAATTAAAAATTAATTCCTAATACTCATTTACTTACCTGAGTTAAAGATAAAAAAATATATATTCTTTTTTAATTAATTCGGTTTTCGGTTTTCGGTTCAGGTCGGTTCCCGAATTTCGGGAATCGAATCTGAATCGAAACCCAAAATACGAGTTCGGTTCGGGTCAAGAATTGAACCTACAATCACCGAAACCGAACCGAACCAAAAAATTCAATTCGATTTTTCGGTTCGGTTCGGTGTGAACCGAACAATGGACACCCTTACTTACCACCTATACCAAGTGTACAAGCTCTATACCAAAACGTGCCAAAATGGTATACCTTGTGGACACAACTTGTACGGAGGCATTATGGGGCAATACAGTACCAATCGCTAGTTTTGTAGACAATGAGATTTTCTTTATTGTTTTCCAATGACTATTTGTAGTTGCTCTTTGAGATTTTTTTTTTTTCCGTTAAAAATAAGTTCAATAACACATAATTATTTGGGGAGCCTTAAATCTTGCCCGTTTGGGGAGCTGTCGGGTACTGTAACAACGACTCTTAAAAAGAGTCGTCGAGTCATATCGGGCAGTATCGCCCGATATAACAAAATACCGCCTGGTATGGGCGGTATTAACCGAGATACTCGATATCGCCCAATAACGAGTATCATATACCAATTTTTTGAAAAACCGATAAATACTGATCGTACCGGGCGGTACGGTACGGTATTTTAAACCATGACCACAACAATACTAGCCAAAAACCAAGGTCGGAACCAATGTGAGATTTTAAGCCTTAGTGATATAGCATGGTTTGAAACCTTGTAGGAAATGAGACAATAGAACTAGTTCATTTTTGAAGTTTATAATGTTAAAGGACATGTAGGAATTTGTGTACATCTAATTAATCATGATTTGTTCAAGAAATTTTATAAGTGATAGCATATTAATTTCCAACAAAGTTCAAGTTGAGTTAATCCAAAGCTCGGCGCTTGAATAGCACAACAAAAGTGTGAAGCATAATTTAGCAATCAAATTTCTTAAGATGAGAGGACTTTTATGATTGGTAAATAAATAAATTACGTATTCTTGTTATGATTGTATATTACTGATTGCTTCGTGCACAGGATCACCTTTTATAGTAATTAAGCCAAAGTGAAACTTAGTAGGAATCATGTGAGAAATATGTGCTCCCTAATTTTGTGGATCGGAAACAACCTTCAGACTGCCCAATAAATCAATAAATTCAAACCTTTGTGTGTCCAAGGAACAATTAGCATGTGGCACAATTTTCAAATAAATTCAATAACCCCTAAGATGTGCTAAAAACAATTAACACAACGTAATTGAGCCACAAGTGGTAGTCAGCCAAATACGCATGATCGGCGACTTCATAGGTTATGTCATAGTTGTCAATAGCTCACTCTGTGCGCTTCGCTGCACTATGCGCAGTAGACTTCGACGTAGTGCGCTAAGTGGCGCTATTTGTGCTATAGCGCAGTGCAGAAAAAGTGTGCCACACTGAAGTACGTTGAAGGCATTTTGTTTCTTCAGCTTCAACCTTTTTCTTCGGAAGAAGAAGAGTTTTTTTGGAAGGCAAGTTGATAGAAAATCTAGAAAATGATAAAGATGAAGAATTTAGAGCCAACCAAATTGATACGGAGGGGGAAGAGGAGAAGGACAGTGAAGGCTATGGCTCTCGATCTTGATGTGGATGATGAGATTAACCTTAAGGATGAAAATTTCGACGATGATGAATAAAGTTGGGGTCTTGGGGAAATTTTGGAGCTTGGAATCTGAATTCTAGATTTTAAAACTTTGTTTTGCTAACTTTTAGATTTATCCCTTATGGTTGATTTACGATGGTTTGCTTGGTTTATCTTATCTTATCAATATGGTTTCTTTTTATACATTTGGTCTTCATCATTTTTGAATATTTAGTTGCTATTCTTTATGATAGTTGGAATCTATTGGTATTTTAGGTGTATACATGAAATATAGACCTATGTTTTAATTTTGTGCTTTATTTCAATAAAGCGCGCGCTTAGCGTTGCGCTATGCGTTATAGCTCCAGGGGACCTTTGCGCGTTGTTGCACTTTTCGCCGCTAAACTATGGGTTATGTTTCGCGCACATCGCTTTTTAGACTTATTTTGACTGAGCTTATATGGTTAATTGTGCCACAAGTTGTAGTCAGCCAAATTAGGGCTGTCCATTCGGTTCGAACCGAACCGAACCGAACCGAACAAGCCCAAACCGAAATTTTTTCTTTATCCAAACTGAAATCCGAACCCGAACCGAACATTTCCTAACCCGATTTAACCCGAACCGAAATAATTCGGTTCGGTTCGGTTTTCAACCCGAAAACCGAATTTTTAATTAATTTGATTAAAAATTAAAAATTAAAAATAATTATTTAATACTTATTTACTTAATTCAGTTAAAAATTAAAAAAATATATTTTTTTAATTAATTCGGTTTTCGGTTCGGGTCGGTTTCCGAATTCCGGGAACCGAATCCGAACCGAAATATAAATTTCGGTTCGGTTCGGGTCAAAGAACCGAACCTACAATGGTTGAAACCGAACCGAACCGAAAATTTCGGTTCGGTTTTTCAGTTCGGTTCGGTTTGAACAGAACAGTGGACAGCCCTAAGCCAAATACAGGTGGTGGATGACTTCATAGGGTTAATTAATGTATCTAGTCCAAACTATGATCTTTTTCACAAATTTAGCTCTATCTTTAATTTGTATAAATTAATATCCCGAACTATCAAATTAATATCAATTCTAGCCCGACGTTAAATGTTCGTCTATACAACTGTTAGGTGCTGACGTGACATCTGACTCGGCATATTAAAAATATTTTTTTACTAATTGTGTTGCCACATCAGCATTTAAATACTTTTTTTTAAATAAGAAAAAATATTTTTTTAACTTATCCCCGTTGCCACGTCAGCCAGCTCCTCAACCTCACCCGCATCCTCTTCGCCCACGCATGGCGGTCTGACTCCGCCGCCATCCGCTTCCATGACCTCCCTTTGCCTGCCTTCCCCTCCTCGGAGCCCGACACCAGTGGCGCCGTCAAGTTCCTCACCCAACTCCAATCGCGTTCGACGCCGTCGTCGTCCACCTTCACCCCCCTTCACCACCCTCCTCCGTTCCCTCACGTTGTAGTCCTGCCGCGTCGTCCTTGTCCACGACTCCACCATGTCCTTCGCTGCTGGCGTCGCCGCCACGTTCCACTGCGTCGAGGCCTTCTCCTTCTAGAGCGTCTCCGCCTTCGTCGTCTTCCTCTACCTCCATGAATCCCGCGGGAAGCCGCTCGACGATCCCGAATTCGGGAAACTGAACCTCTCGATGATCACAAACGACGACTGCTTCAACACGTGTCGTCCGATCGGCGAAGGCACTGACACGAAGCGGATAAAGAAGATGCACACCGACGGCTCTGCTTCTGACTTCCTCATCGACAAGGTCTGAGAGTTCTGCAGCAAAAAGTTCGCGTTGTAGATATAATATATACTGGATTCCCAAATGAAAATTTCACTGTCATTTCTCTCTCCTTTCAAAGGTTTTAGGCGACAACATAAAGAAGGAACTTTGTCGAATCCAATCTGAGTTATGCGCAAAGAACCAAAACCTCAATTTCACGTAAAATTTCTCTTACAATCGCCATTTCCTTTTACCTCCTCCTTCCATGATTAAAGAAGCCACATATTGATATTTCCCCCTTCCATCTATTATGACAGAGATGAACAAATGGAAGCAATATCAGTTGGGGTTTGATTTAATTAGATGCTTCTAGTGGACATGGCTGATTTGAATAATTTCTTTCCAAAGAGCTTTGAAGTAATTGCAGCTTAAGATGGGGTTTGATTTAATTAGATGCGTTTGTGTTTGAGATTTAATCGTGGGATGTGTTTGCATGCAGAGCATGGTGTGATAGATGTGGAGACATTGTGCTTGACGTGGTGAGGAATGAGTTTAAGGATCATGCGGGAAAGATGGAGCGAGACTCTGTTGGAATGCTGCAAGAGATCACAAGCATGAGCATGATGGTGCTGAGAAATGGGTTGCCTTCGAAGAAAAGGATGAAAACCTTCATCTCAACTTATTTTCTCAAAGGATGGAAACACTGAATCCTTTCAGTAGATCCTCCCTACGATTATCTTAGAAGATAATTTGTTCTGTAATGGGTTGCCACGAGTTGTTGCAGTGACTGGACGAGCAGCCTCCGACATCAATCGTGTACGTGTTGTTCGGGACGACGACGACGTTCTCCGGTGAGCAGTTGGCGGAGCTGGCGGCGGGGCTCGAGGTCAGCGGGCAGAGGTTCATCTGGGCACTAAGGGATTCAAATCGAGCCGACATTTACGTCGGCCAAGGAAGTAACGGTGTGCGCTCAGCAGCATCCCCAAAGAGACCATGACGAAGCGGGCATTAAAAATTATAAATTACCCTCATTGCCACGTCAGTCATTAAAAAAATATTTTTTTAATATGATGAGTTAGATGCCACGTCAGCACCTAACGGTAGCATTGACGGGCATCTGACGTCGTGCTAGAATTGATATCAATCCGATAGTTCATGATGTAATTGATACAAATTAAAGAATAGACTAGATTTATGAAAGAGGTCATAGTTTGGGCTAGATACATCAATTAACCCATAAATAATGCATAATTGAAACAAATATACTTACAATGACGACTGCAGCACGGGTGTCGATGTACTCCCCCGCCCCATGTCCGCGACGGTAGGTCCGCTCAAACACGTCCATCGGGGAGGGTCACTGGACAAACCTGTTAAGCATCATCGTCGTCTACATTTACAAAACAAATACATTAATTAGTACACAAAGTAACAAATAAAATATATAATTAATTCAAAATAAGGTATAATACTTACCATGTGTCTCGCGTGCACTACAAATGAAATAGAGCCGCTAGTGTGACGCGCTCATCCCCCGGACATGCGGTTTCTAGCTGCAGTCCTAGATACCTCCTAACACCGCTAGTTAGCCGGTAGTAAATTTATTACGATTCATTCGATACTAATGGTTAGGCAGTAGGAATCGACGATAATAATCAAAGAATGAGATTTTCCGTCCGTTCTGAAGACTGAATGATTTAGAGTATTCCAAACAATACGGATAAGAGAGTCGGCCGTGAGTGCTCCAACCAGAAAATATGTCGTAGGTTGGAAAATTATTGATTGTCCACAAGACTGCAGCTTTTAAAGAGAAGTTTTGCTTTCGGTGACAATCATAAGTAACAGCTCCCTCAGTCCATAATGTTTTCAATTCAACTATTAAGGGTATGAGAAATACATCAATTTCTTTTCGCGGACCTTAAGACCCAGAATAATCATCAAAAATTTAATAAATTCATCTTTCATACACATTGACGGCGACAAATTATAAACTGTTAGTAGCACTTACTGACCAAACTGAACAATAAGTTGCAGAATGACCAAACGGATTAAAATCATCTGTGCATAATCCTAATATGATATTTCTAGTATCCCTAGCAAATGAAGGATAATATATATCCAAATGTTTCCACGCTTCACTGTCGGATGGATGAGTCATTACTGTATCATCACGACTTCTTGCATGCCAACTTATGTAGGGGGTCATCTTTTCCGATATGAATAATATTTGAAATCTTGACATCAGTGAAAATTACCGAAACACCTTAAACGAGATATTGACCGACTTCTTCTCCTTGTAACAAGAATATTCACATACAAGATATTTATCCAACTGCGCATTTTCTTTATAATATAAAATACAATTACTTTGGCACGCGTGTATTTTTTCGTACTCAAGCCCTAATTTTCTCATCAACTTTTTAGTCTTATAAAAAATTGGCTCAAACTTGTTATTTGTATGTAGCATTCGGACCAAATGCAACCCCGCTGATATTACAATCGGCCTTGATGTTCAGGAGTTGCATCATTGCCAGAAACCTAGTGTATTTAGGACAATTCTCATACAAATGTTCATCGGCAGCTTTCAACATCTCGTAAAATTATACGGCTTCTTTATTCGGTAATTCAATCTCTATCGTAGGTTGTACTTCTGGTGGCAATTCTGTGACATCAACACTCGTAGTATCTGGTGGCATTGACGTCTTAGTAACTGGTCGCTCGACATTATCATTCAAGTGAAATTGACCCCCACGATTATCAAGTATTATAGTTCTATGTGTATTTGATGGACTGAATGAAGAAACACCAGCAGAGGAAGATTCACCATGTGCATGTCTGAACGACATGATTGCTCAACATCCCGACTTCACGTGATTCCCTGTGATAAGTCCATATAAAATATCTTGGTGCAAATTCTTTGCTATACAGATGCAGAGTGATAGTTTTTCGATCCAAAAATCGTGCATTCAAGCAAATGCGGCACAGACATCAGATTTTATCATCGGCGCTAACGAATTTCTGATTCGAATAAACGAATTTAGTAAGTAAGTTACGCCTAATCGAAACTCATTCGTTAAAGCTCCACTGTCAAAACGTCGGTACATCCAACTTCGATCGCCCAACATGATTCTGTCAATCAATGATAATATCTTCAGTTAATGTTTTTAGGTGAGATGGTCATATATATTCCATTCGAGATTCATGTTATTCATATTGCACTAAGTACGTATTTCTTTTAATCGTTAACTTTGTGGGCAAAATGGCAACACTAGAGGGGGGGTGAATAGTGTGTTTACTAATTCAATTAGCCTAAATTTAATTTTGATCGTTTACTTAGATTACTTAGGCGAATTATAATTTTACGATTGGATGCAGAAGCAATAATAAAATAATTAAGCACAACCAAATATGATAATGCAAACACAAGATTTATAGTGGTTCGACCCCAATGCCTACTCCGCTACCTAAGCACCCCGCTTAGAATTTCCAAACTAAGTTTACTAGATTAAATCGATTTCCCTTACACATAGGACTTTGACTCGAAGAGTCGCACACTCGACCTAAGGCACTTCCACACCCGGAAGTCTCCGTCTTCTTACCGAAAGCACTCTTCCACCTCAACCCTAATGGACAACTCACTTAATCCTAGTAAAACTACGTTTACACAAGTGGCTTTACACATTCACAACAATGTAACCACTCAATCTCAAGACATCCACTCTCGGTCTTTCACAAACTCAAAACCAAATAAAACAACTTTCAAATAACAATTAAAATTACACTAAAAAGAGCTTAAAGAGTAAACCAAAATTGAATACTCTTTTCCAAGCCTTGGAGCCTCCAACTCGCCAACTGGTAGAGCTCGAATTGAAGCCCGAGTTGAGGAAGAGTTTGTGCTTGAAGACGATTTTGACGGAGAGAACAGAGCGCGCTTAATCGATCTTTAGAATGCTCAATAAAATCTATAAGAGTGGGAGAAGGAAGTTAAAGGAATTAAATGAATGATATTTATACCCTCTCGAAGAAATGACAGCTCAACGGATAAAAAACTATTTGTTGCAGACGCTCAATTGATTGGCCGGTCGATTGACCGATCGACCGCTCAAAGCGATCGCCTCCTCTTCTCTCTGTGCGGTTGATCGACGGGTCGACCGCCAGATGCAAAACCTGCGATCCGCAGTCCGGCCGACCCATCAGTCGATCGACGCAGGCTTGCATCTTCAGCGGACGCAGTCCGGTTGACCGACGAAGCTACTGCCAATATTTGGCCTCGGTCGATCGACTGAAGTAGCTACTGCCGTTTTTTTTTTTACCGACCGGTCGACCGACGTAGCCTTTACGAAGGCTACTGCCATTTTTTACCTACATTCGATTGACCGTCCGGTCGACCGAACCTAGGCTAAATTTGTTTTCTTCAGCCTTCTTCTTACGCGCTTCATTTTCGGGTTCCGGCTTTCAACGAGCATCATCTTGGAGAGCTTTTCATATGATCTTTGAGCTCGTCCAATGCGACTTTGGTACACACGTCGATCTTCGAGAAATTTCCACGACAAACCCGAGCGCGACGATCAATGTCTTTCCGATTTTTTGATTTCTTCTGATTTATTCGATCGAGGACATCGAACGCTACTTGATATGGAACCTGAAAGATTTCTGAACGAAATATTAGTTCCATATTTGTTATCATCAAAACCAAGATTAAGACCAAAATTGAAAACCTAAAACCAACAAACTTCATTCTATATTTTAACAGCATCTCCCCCCAATTCTTCGAATATGCATATCATCTAGGCGCGTACCAAAAAATAATAGAGATACAGTAGCCAAAATTTATGAATGAGTATCAGTTAAAAGAAAAAACCAAGTGCAATGCAAATAACTATGTTTCCGAATTGTCCAATTATGGATAATTTAAGGGTTATATGTCGTATAAAAGATCATCTACTTCGTTTACAGGAACACTACAACACATCGTTGGAATTCTGACGGCAGATCATAAAGAAATTTTGACGTCAGAGGGAGTAAATATATGCATTCTGACGGCAGTGAATCCGTCGAAAACGCGTGTCGAAAACATTCCGCTTAATTTTAAATATTGACGTCTATGCAGGCGTCAATATTTAAAATTCGACGTCTCCTACCGTCAAAAAAAAAGAGGCGTCAATATTTAAATTTCGACGACGTTTACGGTCGAAACGAGACGTCAATATTGACGCCAACATATTGACGCCTTTGACGTCAATAAGTGGCGTCAATATGTTTAGCATATTGACGCCTCCGCAGGCGTCGATATGCAAGAAAAAAAAAAAAAAAAAAATTTGAGTCGCCGCTGCGCGCCGCATCACCAGCGCGGCTTGATGGCGTGAGCATCTCCCAGCACTCCCCGCTCGCGCCGTTGCCCAGCGCGGCCTAGGTGGCGTACGTGTTGGGCACCCAGAAGTCCCCTTCCGGCACGCGGTCGCCCTCCGGCGTCGAGGACTGCCCGGCGTCGAGAACTGCCTCAAGCTGCTGCACAAGATGGTCGCTGCACAAGATGGTCGCTGCCGCATGGGGAAGCGCCGTCGGCAACTGAAAGCTGCTGTCGGTCGACGGTGGGTTCCCCGAGTGGCTGTCAGCGGGAGATCGGAGGCTCGAGCCTGGACGGCAGCGGGACGACAGCGGTGGTGGCCTCGCCATAGGAGATTCATGCCGACGGCGGTGATGGCGCAGGACGGCAGTGGTGATGGCGCAGGACGACAGCGGTGATGGCGCAGGACGGCAGCAGTGATGGCGCAGGACGGCAGCGGGACGCACTAGAGTCGATCGCCTTTGTCTCCTTGGCGTCGAACGGCGGCGGCACGAAGAAGAAGAAGAAGAAGAAGAAGAAGAAGAAGAGGAGACGAACGGCGGCGGCACGAAGACGAAGAAGAAGAAGAAGAAGAACGGCAGCGGGAGCACTCCATGTCAGCCTGCTTGAGTTCTCTAGTGATTTTTTTTTTTTTTTTAAAAAAAAAAAGCAGAGGCGGGAGATTTCCCGCCTCTTGCCTAGGCGGGCAAGCGCTACACACGCGCTCACCCGCTCACTCTCCTGTGGCATTTCGACGTCTGAGAGCAGACGTCGAAATTTTTTGACGTCTACTCTCAGGCGTCAAAATGCGCTCATCCGCTCACTCCACTGCTGTGGCATTTCGACGTCTGAGAGCAGACGTCGAAATTTTTTGACGTCTACTCTCAGGCGTCAAAATGCGCTCACCCGCTCACTCCAGTACTCCACGTCTGCTGTGGCATTTCGACGTCTGAGAGCAGACGTCGAAATTTTTTGACGTCTACTCTCAGGCGTCAAAATATATAATATTAAAATAGACGTTGACGTCAGAATCGTCGTCGAAAGATTTCGACGTCTATTCTCAGACGTCGAAATGCTCCAACGTCTTTGAGTTAACGTCAAAATAGACGTCGAAAAATTTCGACGCCTGTGAGAGACGTCGAAATTTATCATATTAAAATATTTTAATTGTTTTACGTTTCGACGCTTATCATAAGCGTCAAAAATTTAACGTCGATATATAAGGATTTTGTTGTAGTGGAACACACAACCCCCGAACAAATCTAAGATTTTACTAAATCATATCTAACTCGTCGATGCGTACGTGAAACGTATCAACTCGTCGGATGGATGATTATTTTATAAATTTATGGATGCTATCGTGAGTCCACAGTGGCGTGATCGTGTACACACTGAACGTCGACGTGAGTCCTTAAATTTTGGTCCCAACGCCGGCGACAACATCCACAATATGATTTAACTTTAAAATAATACTAATATTAATATTTAGGGTTAATTAATGAATCTAGCCCAAACTATAGGGGTTTTAACAAATCTAGCCCACCTTTTAATTTGCCACAATTCTAGCCCAAACTTTAGATTAACAATAATTATAACCTGTCGTGAGATATCCGTTAACGGAATCATTAGTTGCTGACGTGGCAACATAGTCAGCATTAAAAAAATATTTTTCTTTTCTTTTTTATTTAGGATTGCCATCTCAGCCTACCGAAAAAGTATTTTTTTTAAAAAAATTCTTTTTTATTTAGGATAAATGACAAGTTGCAGGTCCACGTCACTTAACAGGTCTTGGCGTGGGTCCGCGTCGGAGACTTGCAGAGGAAGGGGCCGAAGAACATCAACGTGGCTCTCGACGTGGATAGCCAGTGGGTGAACGACAGTCAGGTCAAGGCCAAGGATGAGAGGTGGTACGAGATCGGAGGCTCGTTCAGGATCGAGACGTCGTCGGCGTCGAGGGTGATGGTTTATGTTTAGGGCGCCTCCGCTGAGTCGATCTCATGCTCGCGGGGCTGCAGATTTTTCCGGTGGATAGGAAGGCACAATTCAAGCATCTCATGAAGCTCACTGACCAGGTGAGAAAGCGAGATATGGTTCTCAAATTCTCAAGCGCGGACAACGATTCGCCGTTGCGACCGTTCGTCAAGGTCCGACATATCAAGAACAGCTTTCCCTTCGGGTCGTGCATGATGCGGACCAACATCGACAACGAGGACTTCTCGCCTTCCTCATTGACAACTTCAACTGGGCAGTCTTCGGGAACGAGCTCAAGTGGTACTAGACGGAGCCGCAGTAGGGCAGCTTCAACTACACCGACGTCGATGAGCTCCTCGCCCTCTGCAAGAGCAACGACATCGACGCCCGCGGCTACTGCATCTTCTGGGGAAGTGGAGAGCGTGGTGTAGAGCTGGGTCCGCTTCCTCAACGCCACCGATCTCTCCTCCGCCGTTCAGAAACATCTCAGTGGCCTTCTCGCGAGATACAAGGACCAATTCCTCCATACGACGTCAACAATGAGATGCTCCACCGCCCTTTCTTCGTGCACAAGCGCAACAAGAGGGAAGCTAATGGCAACTGAGGAGTGAGGAGAAGGAAAACGAGAGAGAATCAATCAAGTGTAAAGCTAATAAAAGTAGGAAAACGAATCAGATTTTGAAATTTTTTTAAAGCCAAATAAAAATAGATAGAGATCGAATCATCATCTCACTCGCTCTAGCAACATTTGCATCCAATCGACCAACAAATTTGTAATGCAATCCTTAGCAAAAAGAAGAAGAAGCAGAAGAAATATATAGGCGGATGATGAATTCTAGTGATCGAGTAATAATAGACAAAATAGACAAGAAAGGTAAAAAAAAGCAATCTCACAAAGGAAACATTGGCGTGTGCTTTGCTAGCTTTTGACAACGAGAATTAATGGACTATCGTCGAGTTTGCTCATTTTGTAGTGCCACCGTCGCTACCCCCGTTGTTGGCCATTTTGTTGCTGGCGTTGATCGATGAGATGACGTCGTTGGTCAATGCTGCAGAGGAAGAGGTGGAATAGGACTTGGAGGCCCTCATCGGACTCGCGAAGGCCCAGCCCCAACTCTTGCTCCGGTCGCCGTGCATCACGGCGGAGAAGGCCGACGTTGCGGTTGACAGCTTGCTACGAGAAGCCCGCGTCAGGCGGGGCTACTACGCATAGTGCATCATTTCGAACCCGCCGAAGAGGCCGCCGTACTTGACCCATTCCTTCATCGTCGGCCACTGCGGGTCGCCGTCGGGGTCGAGGTACAGCTCGATCTTGGACTTGGATTTGCGGTGGGACTCGACTCGGCGGAGGGTGCAGTCGGCGAGAGCCACGTTGATGTTCTTCGGCCCCTTTCTCTACGAGTCTCCGACGCGGACCCACGTCGAGACCTGGTAAGTGACGTGGACTTGCACTTGTCGGTGATCTAAATAAATAAATAAAAATTTAAAAAATATTTTTTTCAATAGGCTGAGATGGCAATCCTAAATAAAAAAGAAATTTTTAAAAAATATGTTTTTAATGCTAACTATACATGTTGCCACATCAACAACTAACTATTTCATTAATGAATATCTCAGGGCAGGTTATAATTATTGTAAATTTTAAGTTTGGACTAGAATTGTGGCAAATTAAAAGGTGGACTAGATTTGTTAAAATTTCTATAGTTTGGACTAGATTCATTAATTAACTCTAATATTTAAATACTAATTAACAGATTAACATTGCACAAGAAATAATACTATTTAAATCCTAATTGCACAAGAAATAAAATAAATTAATACTAATTAATTTAATAAAATGAACAATAAATAAATAAACATTAATAAAAAATTAACCCTAATTTATTAACCCTAATCAATTAATCCTAATTAAACATTAATTAATAAATAAATATTATGGTTATTAACATCTAATCAAACTGTGATTAAGGTAAAAATCGACGATATGATTAGGGTTTAATTAACCCCTAATCACACTGGATTTCGGTGTATGTGCAACAACACATACACCGGCGGGATGTTCCGTCGAGGTTTCGGCCCAACCAAGCTCAACGGCAGACGGTGACAAGGAAGAGAGGGGGAAGGGCATCCTAGAGTTGATCGAGCGGCAAGTGGGCGTCTGCGATCGGGCGTTGGAGACAGCGGCAATCGGGCGGCGGGGAGTCGGAGTTGGCGCGGAAGAGAAGATAACAAATAAGAAAGGGGGGGGGGGGGCGCAAAGATAAAAACATTTATCAGGAACGGCTCACTCGTCCGTTAGTAAGCCGTTGTTGATGATATTTATCATCATCAATGGCCGAAGAGGCCCTTGTTAAGCCGTTGCTGATAAGTATTTCATTTTCGCACCGTGAGCGCGCCATCGACTAAAGAGCAATGGGAATAGAAGTTGTAAGTAAGCCGTTGCAGATGTTATTATCGCATTAGCAATGGCCGACGCGGCCTTCAGTGAGCCGTTGCGGATAACTTATTTCCTTTGCGCGTCGCGTTCGTGCCATCCACTTGTAATCAACGGCCCGAGCGATCGTAAGAACGCCGTGAGTCATTGCAACTGCCTGGGAGATCGTTGCTCATTAACACATTTCTAGTAGTGCGAGCCGAGTTGGGTAATCGGGTCGGGTCGAGTCTCGGGTTTCAAGATTTTGAATCTGATTACCCGAGACGCGGTTCGATTATCTGATTAATTATATTTTATATTTATTTTTTAAAATATATATATTAAAAATGGAAAACTCGCTCGAGAAAGGCGTGGACGGCATCGACTCGCGTCTTCCTAAGAAAACGTATCCACGCGAATTGCTTCTTCCCAAGAAGACGCGGCCACACGTCTTCCCAATAAGACGTGAGCCATGCGTCTTCCCAATAAGACGCGAGCCACGCGGCTCGTGGGTCATGTCTTCCTAAGAAGGATTTATTCTATGCTGGACTCGAGTTCGTTCGACTCACACCCCAGTATATATGTCTATGTCTTCATTAAATAAAGAGAGAGAAAATTAGAGAGGTATATACACATCATGGAGTTCGAGTCCATTGGACTCGCACCCGATATAGAATTAATCCTCGTAGAGACAAGCCGCGTCTTTCCCAGGAAGACTAGTCGCGTCTTCCCAAGAAGATCGATCACGTCTTCCGAAGAAGGAAAACGTGTCGCGTCTTCCTAGCTAAGAAGAAAGAGCTAAGAAGAAAGATGGGCCACGTCTTCCATAGAAGGAAGACAGCGCATCTTCCTTCTTGGAAAGGCACTTGGGAAGACGCGATAGACACACGTGAGAATTATTTTTTAAAAAATACTTTTTTATTTTATTTTTTAACGGGTAAAGCGACTATCCGATTTGACCCGACCCCATTCCTGGCAATGCCTTACAAATGGTGTTCATGACAAACAGTAAAAGAGATGAAGTAAGAACGATGACGAATGCCACAGCAATGCCTGCATCATATAACGAATACCCAGGCATTATATTAATTATATGAAAAATAAATATGCATGGATATACGAGAAAAAAAGAGAAAGATAACGCATGGATATATTACCATAAGCATTGCCAATCTTTACTGTATCTCTGAAAGTAGATGTTACAACGACGCATGCCAACATATATAAGAGCATAGTTGACTTCGGGGATGTACACGAGGGAATTGAAGCAACCGAGTGCAAGAGATTGTTGGATGATAGAGAAGGTACCAGAGATCATGGCTTGGCTAGCCATAATGGCCGAAAGAATTGCCACAACAAACATTCCTAAGGTATGATGCTTGGCCAACATATGCCAAGATTAGGGATGGAAAAGCCACTGAGCACATGCTAATTTGAATAGGTCGAACTGTGAAGTGCCCCACATCAGCAAATAGTGCTTCTACCCCTATTGTATATATACATAACTTTAGCACAACAGTGACCTTTAATTATACAATTATTCTGTTTGATTAAAGTCCAAGTATCCGAACCCGGGTACGTATAGATTCTTTTAATCCGAACTGATCAAAATTATTCTGGAGTCCATTGATTTCGACATCAGAAAGGGGGGCTCTTGTTCTTTGTTTTTATTTATTAACTAATCCAAACATTTTTCTCTTAATTTTCTTTTCTAAATTGCATTAGATATATAGATCATGCAATCTTATCACTTATCTCGCAAAAAGGAGATTGATTGTATTGCGGCACAAAAATAGCTATCATGGAACAGTGATATAGATGAGAAGCTAGGTCCAACCCTAAGAGAATGAGATCAAAAGCTATGTATATCTCGTGAGAGAGCATATGCTTACTTGATAAAAGAAGATGCATCAAATGTTTGAACTTTTTGCAACATATGAATATATGCGTATCGCCACCCAATCTTCCAACATGTACATGCTAACTTCGAATCAACCCACAGTTCTGTTGAAACAAATTACTTGGCCCAGCAAAATGCTTCATATAAAATTGAATTCATTGGCTTCACCAACTTAATTAAATCACTTGTCAGAAATTGCATCAGTTAAAATTAATAGAAGTCCACCCGCATTAAGCTTATATATATTAACCAACTTACGAACCACGATCCAATTCGAGCAAAGCTTGAGCGCACCCACCATCACGAAGCATGTGTGATTCACAGAAGCATAAGAACGTCAAGTGATCGGTCAACTCAAGAAAGGCTGCTACTTCTGAAGTTGGAAATGCACAAATTAAAGACATCAATGTTTCCGTTCAACAAAAGCAATCAATTACCCCCTCTCTTCGTGCTACAGGCCACTTGCATCATCAGCATATATATGTACATCAACTTGACTTGAATCTCTCTCTCATGACTATATATCGAGTATATATTAATATTCCCACTATAGCTAGCACACATATATGGCTATCCAATTAAAACTTAAGTCATGATTAAATCTTTGTCCTCTCATTTTGTTTTCACACATCATCGATCAGGAGTCAAGTAGGTTATGATCGCCGGAAGCACAGCTCTGCCAATGGGCTCGTGCATGTCATCTTCTTCCATCGCAATGATCGCTGCAACAGCTAAAATGCAGCTCCACATGGCCTCACAGTGCTCACAATTTGGCCGTATTCTAAAACCGGCATGGAATAATGCCGCTTTCATATTTCCTCCTTCGCCTTCCACAATCTATTCGACAAATTGTCCACGCATTCGACATCAGACCCGGCCGAAAGCTGGTCCATTTTCTGACACCTCGAACCAACCCGTTGCTCACAACAAACCATTGATATTTTAGCGTCTGAATAAATTAATATTTCGACGCAAACAACAGTCAAAATAAACATATTGACGCTAGCAAAAATGACGAAAATGAGTGAAATATGACGAGAGCCTATATGTCCGTTTCGACGCCTGAGCAGACATCGAAATATTCGACATATCGACGCATGCGTAGGGCTATCCATTCGGTTCAAACCGAACTGAATTAAACCAAATCGAAATTTTTTTCATACCGAAATACCAACCCGAATCCGAATCGAATTATGCCTAAACCGATCTAACCCGAACCGAAATTATTCGGTTCGATTTGGTTTTCAATCCGAAAACTAAAATTTTAATTAATTCGGTTAAAAATTATTACCCAATACTCATTTACTTACTTGGGTTAAAAATTAAAAATATATATATTTTTAATTAATTCGGTTTTCGGTTCGGGTCGGTTCCCGGAATTCGAGAACCGAATCCGAATCGAAACCCAAAATTCGGGTTCGGTTCGGGTCAAGAACCGAACTTGCAACCTCTGAAAGCGAACCGAACCAAAAAATTTGGTTCGATTTTTCGATTCGATGTGAACCGAACAATGGACACCCCTACACCTGCGTATAGGCGTCAGCAGGCGTTGATATGTCGAACATTTCGACGTCTGCTCAGGCGTCAAAAGATTTTTTTAAAAATATTTGTTTAACATACCGGCGTCGGCATATTTATTTATTTTAAAAAAATAATAATCCTCGAAATTCGAGGAGCTGCCGCACATGAAATTCCAATTCCGCGTGCAACGGATTAAGGGCAGGCACGAATATGCACCGCTCGATTTCCACATGTGGCAGACATCGAGCGGCAGTGGATTCGCGTTCGCGCCGTGCCTGTTCAAAAATTAAAAAATTAAAAAATATATTAAAATAGTAATAAATTTTAAAATTTTAAAATATAAATAAAAGTTTTAAAAAATTATCAACCTTGTACAAAATTTAGTATTTTGAATGAATTTGATAACATGTAAAAAAAAGAGAAGAAAACATTAGTGAAAAAATAAGTAAGAATAGAAGAAAAAAAATAAATGAAAATCTCCTTGTTCGATCACCTGGCTTGAAGAAAGAATAGGAAAAAGAAGAGGAAAAAAAAGAGGAAGAGAAAAAAAACGAAGGAAGAAGTATAAATAAAAAAAAAATAAAAAAAAATAATTTCAATTTTAATTTTTTTTAAAAAAAAAATCTACAGGAGGCGAGAAATCTCCTGCCTCCTGTTTGGGCGAGCGCGCCAGCACGCGCTCGCCTGCTTACCCCGTGCCAACTGGCGTGGATTAACGAGTTGGCGGGGCCAACCTAGCGCCGAAATATTTCGACGTCTGCTATCATAAGTCAATTTTTTTCGACGTCTGTTGTCAGGCGTCAAATTTTTTTCGACGCCTTCAATAGACGTCAAAATTTATTATATTAATTTTTTTTAATAATTTTACATTTCAACGTTTATAGTAAGCGTCGAAATTTTCGTGTCGATATATAACTATTTTATTGTAGTGTCTTAATTAATAATTATAATTGTTTGTTTTATTATTATTATTATCTGTATAATATAATAAAGATGTGGGTACTATTGCAATTCATGAATTCGACCACATCAGAATCAGTGTCATGATCCCGGTTCGATCTGACAACCAAACCCAGATCAATTAAGCCGAACCGTACACTCAACAGCCCTCAGCAGCGTGCCGTGCGTGCAGGCCGAGCATCAAATCAATACAAATATGTGAGGAGATCGTGCAACATAGAATGGACCGGTCCGGGCAGCAGGGCACACATTCCTCATTTAAATAACACTATAATTGTAAGTAAAGTGCGCATCAAACTCATATAATAATACTAGTAATCTGTAAGCACAGAGTTAACGAGTAGATTAGTACAATGCAACGCTAACACTAATCTTAAAGATGATTAGATTAACTCTAAACCGGTTTACATGCCCCCCAAATAACCAGCAGCTGCTCCGGAGCTCGTCAGTTAAATACGCTAATCGCATGCTAATTTGCCGTTATTATCGTTAAGAAGATTATTATTAGACGCGGATGGGAGGGGCGGAGGCGGCGTCGCGGGTGGTGGGGTCGGCGGCGGGAGCGGCGGTGGCAGAGGAAGAGGAGGAGGAGGAGGAGGAGAGGTGGCTCTTGTTGTTGTGCATCCAGACCTTGAGAACGTGGCGCGTGACGCCGATCTGCAGGCAGAACTCTTCCAGCGCGACGTCGTCCTGCTTGGGGATGCGCCACCCCAGCTTCTCCGCGAAGGCCTGCATCTTCTCCTTCTGCTCCGTCGTGAACTTGGTGCGGAACCGCTTGCGGGATCCCACCCCGGCCGCCGCCTCGGATGGCGCCTCCTCCCGCCGCGGCGGCGTCTCCGAGCCCACCCGGCACCCTCGATCCGGCGGGCACGGCGGCAGCGGCGAGGGCGGCGCCGCGGCCAGCGGCGGTGGCTGCATCGGGTGGTACGGAAGCGGCATCGGGGGCGGGAGGAACGGCTGGAACTGCGGCGGGGGTGGCGGCTGTTGCTGCTTGCTGCCGTGATTCCACGCGCCGGGGCCGTAGAGGAGGAGAGGGCGGGCGGCGGCGGCGGGGGAGAGGCCCTCTCGACGGTGGAAGTTCCGGTGGCATCCGCATGCGGCGCACTTGAGGGCCTCCAGGCTGCCCTCCTCCCCGCCGGGCATGAACTCGCCGCACCCGTCATAGGCTTGGCCTCCCATCGCCGCCGCGTGGTTGCGTAGGCACTCCCGGTACTTCCCCCCGGCACCGCCCCCGCACTCCGCCTCTGCCTCCTCCGCCGCCACCTCCTCTCTCGCCCCCGTGTAAGGTACTAAGCTTAAATCCATTACCTGTCGCTTTCTTGTTAACGCTGCAGAACACCAAAGCGAGGGTTTTTCTCCGCCCCCAGACGCCCAAATTAACCTTTTTATAATGGCAGAATCGCCAATTTGGATCGCCCAAAGCCTTAATCCTCCGCCCAAATCCCGGCGGTAAAATTCCCACCGCTTCCACCCTTTCAACGCCGGTAAAATATCCGCTCTTTTAATCACCACAACCACCAAGAGCAAGTGCGATGACGAGCATTAAAGGCGGCCACCGATGGGATCACGTGCTCTTGGACACGTGGCGGCATCTCCCCGGGCGCGCCTCTGAGAGAAGATGGGGGTGGTCGCCTGATTAGACTCAGCGAAGGTTACGTGTCGTCCGGGGATTCGAACCGATCCTGCGGGCCCCGCCACGTGGGGAGCCTATCAGGGGTGCGGCGTGGCCTATGGCCCGTTCGATGGGTGCATCCGACGGCGGAGGCGGGCCCGCTGTGCGACGCTATTCTCACGCTCGCAATCCAGGAGTGACTCGGACCGCGAGGCGTGCATCGAAGTGAGTGGAAAATGAAGAAATGGGCGTGACGGTAGCTCGCTCTCGAGTGGGGCCGATGGCGCCGTTGCGGTGTCGCGGCGGAGAAAATAGGTTCAGGATAAGACGAAGCTAGCACGCCTAATGATTCGACGGGGGAAGGTGGGACCCTGAACAGTGACGTCACGGGCGGCAGATGAACCTCCTCGGCTTTCGTGTCTACATTAAATGAAATGACGTTTAATTTCAGTTTCATATATCGTGGCAGGTCTTGTATAACAGGTTAACGAAGCCAGATCGAACCAGATAAAACGTTCGCATTGACACATTTAACCGCCGTCGGATGACCGCATATATCGTTCTAAAATCAAATATCGGATCGGATCGGATCGGATCAATTAGTAGTGGGAATATCGGCAAATATAAGTCCAGCAGGGGGTAAATAAATCGGCCAAAACATATCGGCGGGACCCACACGGATGGATCAATTAATATCAATCACGAGGACAAAAATTATATGCGTACCATTTGCGTGCGCCTTTATTCCCAGGGATTTGTTTGTTTCCTAAACCTCCTCCTGTGCCTCAGGCGTGCATGCCAAAAATCCAAAATAAAAATGCGGGATTAAAACTTGGTTCCGACTTCAGAGGCGTTCGTGACGTCCGCAAGAGTCCAATCTCGAGCATTTGAGTTTTGGGGTTGGGAATTAGGAAGGGCGATTGGTCTGGACTTTCTAATTGCAGCAGCTGATTCGACCCAGGCTTTCGATTCCGTGGTTGTGTTGGTCTGGTCCGCGCAGATGGACTGATTCCTTACGGAAGGTGGTTGTGTGGTAATTAACGCTCCTCTTTTTTTTTTTGATGGTAGACTCATAATTAGGGCACCAGAGGACACAACAATAGAGTAAACAAAAGAGTTGATTTTTTGGGGGGGGACATAATAATGGTGGGAGATATGCCAATCAACTAACTATCAATTTGTAATCCAGTAGACAATTTATTTTACAAAAAGCTCCCTTCTGGATTTCTTTTCTAGATAGCTTCTCTTTTGATTTTTTATGGGTCTGATGGTGATACTGATATATCAAATTAAAAATGTGAAAAAGTGCTAAATGATTAGATAGATGCTGGTTTGGAGAAAAGTTGAAAGCTCTTCCATCCTAATCAAATTAATTTTCAAGAAAAATCCAACACATTTTTGGTAGGTATAAATTATTACATTTCATTGTGAGGCCAACCTTTTTGAAAGAATTATTTCACACGCACATAAAAACATAGAAAATATCACAGGATGTGTCCAAATCCGGTGCCAAAGACATTCTCCAAAAGGAGTTGTTTACTTATCGGACTCATGCTATTTGATGAGGTTGTTTCAAAATTCAATAATTGACCTTCCTTGTTGGTTGACCTCGGTGTAATAATTACAGTACTGGAGGTCAAATTCATGAGCCCATCGTGTTATTGGACCACCCCATGACAAAAAGAAATAGTTGTAAATCGAGGGGTATATTTCTTCGTCTTTTTAAGCTCCTTTTTTTATCTTTTTAGCCGTGTAAAAGTTGGAAGTCGAGTGGACCACGGCGATGGGTATGGCCGGTCTGGCGAGGTCGGGTCATGGACCCAAAGCCATGGTTTATTAACATCTAATAATAATCACTATACTTTTGCATAAATCTTTGAGTGGTTTAACATTTCTCTATTTTTTTTGGTTAATATGTTACTGTTGGTGAGGAAGGATGTGATGTCAGTGATGCAGAAATGTGGGATTTGCATGGCATATACCCATACTTTGGATGTGTGTGGCAAGTATATATTACACAAGTGGAGCAATTCCAATTGCTTCCTGATGATGCATTGCACACAAGTGTGGTCCTTGAGACAAAGGTGGGAGTGCATCATTGTCTTAGCTTATCTAATCTTAAATAAAATAAGAGTTTTGAGGAGAAGAAAATAGTTCACTCTATGTAAGGACCATATAATAGTTAGCCCTTCCTTTGGATAATCCAATTAAGGCCCAAACCAGACTTATAACCTAAAAGGCTTCATTTTGAGTTTGATAGTAGAAGGCATTGAGAAATTTAAACATTTTACATGGATAAAAAGAAAAGGACAAGCCATTCTCATATATTTCTACAATTATTGTATAAGGTTTATAAAGTTCTGATAAATGGGTTATAAAAGGTTTTCATTATATGTAGTTATGATAAAAAGGATTAATTTTAATTTAGTCTCTATAACTTCAATTTTAATCCTTTAAATTTTAAATTTTAATTTGTAATCTATAGTCGTTGAACTAGATATTGTTACTTTTAATCATTGTCCAATTATTTGTGCACGTGAATTGAACGTGGACGAAATTGTATACATTTTTCAATTGTAGATTATTCACACGCAAGTTACTACTCAAATCATTGTTTACTTCTTACATTTGTTTATTGATGCTTGTTAATAATATATGCTTTCTTATAAAAAAATAAAAATAAAAATAATTCATTGTTTACTTCTTACATTATCCATTTATTCCTTAATTTACCTCCTGTTTCACACCTGTTGTCCCTCCTTGATGGAGTCAATTATTTTCTCATTTTCTTGTTTCCGAATACAATTCATGTAGGAAAGGCAATAGATTAGGAATGACAACGGTTCAATTAATCGCACTTTTAGGGGTTAACCGAAACCGAAACGAAATCGAAATCGATCAGTTTCAAAAATCTATATCCGAAATCGAAATTAAATTTTTCGATTCGGATAGAACCGGTTAGTAAACGAATAATCAGTTTAAATATTGAAGTATATAATTTGAAATAAAAGTGATGAAAAATTGAAAATTACTGTTTACAAAATACAAAATACAAAACTATAATTCATCAATTCCTTCGGCATTTTACACAACCATCATCAAATTACAAATTACACTCAACACTCAGCTAGTAATTCCTCTGTTGGATTGTCTTATGCAGCAACAACAACTGCAAGGTAGGTTGACCTTACCTCTTCCATTTTTCTCAATCTCAAAATCATTCATATCGTTTTGCGTGAACAAGAATGGTGTGAATATTATACTATTCGCCCAGCATTTCATATTCACATATCCATATTTATACGTGATAATTTGTTTAGTGCATGAGTGAGCAAAATATAAAATTGATATTAATTATATTCAATATACACGGATTAGAAAAGATCAATACTCTCTCATTTATTGTTTTATCCAATTTTATTCTATCGAGTAAAGCAAATCAAGCCTAATATATAAGGTTATAAGTAGGTAATATTATATATGATTATATGTATTAGGTTATAAATAAGTAGGTTATAATTATAATTAGTGTATAAGGTTTATTATACCTATAATCAAGTGTATAAGATTAAAGTATATACTAATTAAGGTAAGACATCTAAGCCATTCATTCAATCATATTTACATTTTATGCACAAATTAGTTTCAAATAACCATTTGCAGTACATTTATTGATAACTATATAGTTCAGGTTATATAACTCTCTCTTTTTCCTCTCTTTTTTTCAGAAAACAAGAAAATACTACTTTATTAACCTCAAAGATCTAGAACTAGTGAGGTCCAATACAAGGATGGATTCGCAATTAATCGATGATAGAGGACCAAATATTGAACTCCTAATAAAGACTAACATAATTTGAACCCCAAGTTCCATAGCACCGTCAGCATCTTCACAGGAGGCATCGCAATTAACCCTCTTTCTTAGCTTAAACATCTACACAAGTTAAGCAAGCAAAAGAGGAGGCACGTAATTGAGATTAACACTAGCACTAATTATCCAAGATTGCAGTTCCACATTTGTTTACAAACAGCGCAAGAAGCAGGCCAAGAGCAATTCATTATTAACATCACAATGATCCTGTTTCAGTAGTGCATGCGCTAAGCCAAAAGCCAAAAGTTCTTCTGCCACCGGCTGCTGACGAGGTAGCCGCCGACTCCGCCGCCCTGCTTCTTCACCGCCATCGTCAAGCACTCGGCGCGGTTGATGCACTGCTCCACGAAATCCTCATGCCGGCTCCTGAACATGCTGCAGTTTGGAGAACTCAAAGTCATCAGACAGAGAAGACAATGACGATGATGATGTGCTCGAGGAGTTTGATTGCCTATAATACCAGCAGAATAGAGATGGCCTGCTCTGCTTCACCACCAGAACAGAGACGTCGAGCTTCTTGACTTGGCCAAGCACAGTGGTCAGCTTCGGCCCTTGGATCACCAACACTTCCACTATCACCTGAAACTTAGGCAAGAAGCAGATTATAATGGCTTCAGTGGATGTACGAAGGAATTAAGGGGTTAATTAAGGGATGACCTGAGGGCGAATGGCCTTGCAGATTAAACCGAGGGAGTTGATGAGGTGGGCAATCTCCTCCTCCCTTTGGGCAGAGCTCGAGCAATGGGCAGGGAGGACGTGGAGGAGGGTGACGAGGTCACCCCTGTTCGCTGCGTGAGTCAAGGCCCACACCATGGCGTTCTTGGCCCGGGCGGTGCGGTCTACTAGCACCATCACCCTCTTGATCTTCTTCGCCGCCATCGCCTCTCGCTCCGCTCCTCTCGTCCTGCAAGCGGAGGGAGGAGCAGGAGGAAGAGAGTACTTCCCTCCGTTCATCAGTTTGCTCCACTCGTCTATTCTTTCCCAGTTCATCTCTCACTCTGATGTCCTCTCACCAACAACTAATATATATATACATATGAAGAGAGAGAGAGAGAGAGAGAGAGAGAGAGAGAGAGAGAGAGAGAGAGAGAGAGAGAGAGAGAGAGAGAGAGGTCAGTATGAACAACGCAGCATCACAGCTACGTTTTGTACTCGATTCAGATAGAGAGATAATATGCTTATTTTAGAATCCTTTTGTTTGAGAGATCACCCTTAATAAAATCAAAGTAATATTAGGTTTTCATCTAGCAATAGATATGCAAGAAGACCTCAAGAGATAGTTCCTAAAGGTCCATCTGATGCTTAAATTAATGAAGTGGTAATGCAGCATTTCCTTGTCTTAGTCAAGGGCCATTCTGTTCTTGAATGAGCCAAAAAAAGATTCTCCACAAAGTACTGCAAGAAGAAATGAAGGAGAGTTTTCTATCTGTCTATGGGACAAAGTCTTGCCTGTTGGGGGACTTAAATTTCATGATGGGCCATCTGCATTATTAATCTATCAATTAATGACAATTTATCCACAATTAAATATATATTTAAATAAAATAAAAACATGTTTTTTTTAAAAAATATATATACTAATTATGACTTCAGTTTTTGAGAGAAGTAATTGCTCAGTCAAACTTATTATGATACTGAAGAAAACAAGTCTGAAATCTGCATAACTCAAAATATATTGGAAGATGAGTGAACAAGAAGCAAGCTTCTTAGTCAGAGTGCTGGGTCTGCTTGACTGAGAGAATATTCTAGTTTTTGTCTTGTTGGTCATAGTTGTGCATTAATCCTTCTGCAAGAAATCATACGAGCAGATGACTGCTCTTCTGTTTCCTCAAAAAAGGATGACTGCTCTTTCTTGGGAAAGGCCAATGAACAGTTTTCTTGTGAGTTATGACCCCCAATCATCCTAAGTCTGCAGAGAGCAGAGGGGTGCTTGTTGTGTTAGACCACCATGATGCAAGTGATCTGCTCAGCTTTCAGTCTATTCCATTCCATCTACTGTGGGCAGCAGAAGAGTGATCAGATGAAGACGATAATCATGAGGGACGATAATATAATGGAAGGAAATGTCTTCAATGGTAAATGAGTCCGTGATCCTACCCATATTTTGCTTAAGAATTGGCTATTATTATTATTATTATTATTAAAGTAAACCGTGCTATATATTTAACTAGTATTTTTTATTTATTTTCCAATTAAATATTAAATTTAAATAAATGTTGATATTTTTATTTTGATTTAAAACTAATTAATATCGTACCATCTCTCTATTATTAAATACATATAATTATTTCTATCTCATTTTATTTTTAGCGATTTTCCTATAAGAGAATAAGATCAGAAAGTAAATACCCATATACCCAAATTACCCTCCACGTACTATTTTCAACTGATTTGATCAATTTTAAACAGGTTCAAGAAATTCATCATAAATTCACAATAAAATCATAAAAAAATTATTATTCGTAGGTAAATCACTTCCATAACTTGTATCGGCAAAATAAGTTTTTTAGAGTTGAAAATCAATTTTTTTTCATAATTTTAAATTGGTTTGACCAATTTTAAATTGGTTCGGTCAATTTTGAATCAGTTGAAAATGATAAAAAAAATAAATTAATTTCAATTTAAAAAAAAATGATTTCAGTGATACAAATTTTGGGAATAAAAATCGATCTTATTCTATTATAAAAAAATAGATATTTTATTTTTAAGTAGACATGATATGAAAGGTGACAAGGTTAGTCCATTAATTGGGGGGAATGGGCCATGATGTGATTCTACAATATTTAATTGATTTTTTTGAATCATTTAGATATGTATTTCTTGCCAAAGTTTCAAGGCGAGTATTTATATATATATATATGTATTTCTTGCCAAAGTTTCAAGGCAAGTATTTCTTCATATATATATATATATATATATATATATATATATGTATTTCTTGCCAAAGTTTCAAGGCAAGTATTTCTTCATATATATGATATGTAGTCCAAATCAAGGGAACATCCTTCCATCAGTTGCTTGTGTAGGAAAGGGAATATAATTAATGTTGTGGCATTCATGTGATGCCAATGATGGAAGCATGGGGAAGAATATACGGAGTGCAACAAACAAGATTTCAAATGGCGACAAACAAATAGTTTTATTTTAATCACTAATCACTTCAACTTGGCTCGACAATTCGGATGGAGACTCGAGTTCGAGTTAACTACAAGACTCAAAGTAAAGACTAACTCACTGCCCAAATCCCCCCAAGTGCAAGTGGAGAAGTCATGGCATACAAAGAGTGTCATGTTTATGAAGCAACATAGTGTGAACTCTGATCAAAGTCCTATATGCGCATGGCTTTTGGGACATCCACTACACTCCTATAGGAGGTATTGATTGATGTTGCTTGCGAAGAAGATTATATAGGTCTTAATGATAGAAGTAATTAGACTAAAGTTCAAGGAATTTTTTACCCTACAAAATGACAAAGTAGAATTAAATATTTTCTCAAATAAAAACAAACAAACATGTATTTCCCTCTGATCTCTCACAATTTCATTTGACATCGGACGATTCAGGTAGATCACTTCGGCGGGTCCCACATAATCTAACGGTGCTATGAAGCCAAATTGCGATACCAATGAAAGCTACAATGGAGAGGATCCGCCAACCCTACTTGAGCTATCACATTCAGCAGTTCAGCACTCAAGCAAAGGTTGATGATTCGGCGGTGGCATGGTTCCATCTTCCTTCTCCGCAGTCTAATTCCTCTCTCCTCAATCTTCTTCTTTGCTTCAATCTATCGAAACCCTTCTTTAGGTCCTCTCCGATCTGTACAAAGCCGATTGCCTATTCGAACGATGTATGGAAGATTGGCTCTTGGCGTGGAAGGCGGAGTTGATTCAGTTCACATGCCTCAAGGTCAGCTTGCTTTGTTACAGCTTGCACTCATTCTTCTGTTGATCCCAAAATTTATATTATCCACAGACTAGGATTTTCGAGTTGTTCGATACATTCTTTTGTTTCAACTAATTGAGGATGCAGGCATCGATATAAAAAATGATCTGATCTTACTTTTGGGTGCTAATATTGTGATTTTTTTCTTTAATCCTGACCCAATTTGTGATAGCTCAGTTTTTACTAGACTCTGAATAGTACGAGTTACCATCCATTTTAGCGTTCACAGGGGACAGCATTATGATGGGTCACTGTACATTAATAACTTGGGTTCTGGTGCACCATCATGTATTTAATCAGTTCGAGGACATGTATGTAATATCTTCCCGTTTTGCTAATGGGAAATTGCATTTCTGTCCTCTAGCATTTACAATTTTTTTTATATATCCTTCCTGTTTGTCCTCTAACTCATGGTTCATGGACAACTTGATTTGTTTGCTTATATGTAAAATCCTAGAGTGATATCATGGACTAAGAGTGTGTGTGCAGACGTGCAGTAATTTCCTTGCGTCAATGAACTGAAATTTTTTTATAGCTCATGGTCTTAGTTATTCATAATGGTTTAGATGAATTGTCTCTCTAAATGAGCTTAACTATTAAGGGTGATATTTATTATAGTCAAGATAAGAGTCAATTAACAATCAAAAAAATTTTAAATAATTTTTTTTATTCTTATTTTCCAACCTCAGAATAGTGATCCTAATTTAGTGGTTTTATCAATTGGTGCATTTATGGGTTTCCTTTTGATTTGGGTGGATCTAGATTGCCAAGCTACACCGAGGGACACACCTGTAGGGTGTGAGAGAACCACATAGGGTCGGTCAAATTAAATCTAAAAAGTGATGTGCGCAGAACAAAACCTATGAAGTCGTCCACCACCTGTATTTGGCTGACTACAACTTGTGGCTCAATTAACCACATAAGCTCACAAAATAAGTCTAAAAAGCGATGTGCGCGGAACATAACCCAAAGTTTAGCGACGAAAAGTGCAACAACGCGCAAAGGTCCCTTGGAGCTATAGCGCATAGCGCAACGCTAAGTGCGCGCTTTATTGAAATAAAGCACAAAATAAAAACATAGGTCTATATTTCATCTATACACCTAAAATACCAATAGATTCCAACTATCATAAAGAATAACAACTAAATATTCAAAAATGATGAAGACCAAATGTACAAAAAGAAACCATGTTGATAAGAAAAGATAAACCAAGCAAAACATCGTAAATCAACCATAAGGGATAAGTAAAAGTTAGCAAAACAAAGTTATAAAATCTAGAATTCAGATTTCAAGCTCCAAAATTTCCCCAAGACCCCGACTTTATTCATCATCGTCGAAATTTTCATCCTCAAGGTTAATCTCATCATCCACGTCAAGATCGAGAGCCATAGCCTTCACTGTCCTTCTCCTCTTCCTCCTTCGTATTAGTTTGGTTGGTTCTAAATTCTTCATCTTCATCATTTTCTAGAATTTATATCAACTTGCCTTCCAAAAAAACTCTTGTTCTTCCAAAGAAAAAGGTTGAAGCTGAAGAAACAAAATACCTTCAGCGTAGCGCACTTTTTCTGCACTGCGCTATAGCACAGATAGCGCCACTTAGCGCGCTACGCTGAAGTTTACTGCGCATAGTGCAGCGAAGCGCACAAGGTGAGCTATTGACAACTATGACATAACCTATGAAGTCGTCAACCATGCGTATTTGGCTGACTACCACTTGTGGCTCAATTAGGATGTGTTAATTGTTTTTAGCACATCTTAGGGGTTATTGAATTTATTTGAAAATTGTGCCACGTGCTAATTGTTCCTTGGACACACAAAGGTTTGAATTTATTGATTTATTGGGCATTATTTAGTAGATGTTTTAAGTTTTAACAAAGTCCTATGGTTGTTTGTGATCCACAAAATTAGGGAGCACATATTTCTCACATGATTCCTACTAAGTTCCACTTTGGCTTAATTACTATAAAAGGTGATCCTGTGCACGAAGCAATCGGTAATATTTCCTCCTGTATGGAAACAATCATAACAAGAATACGTAATTTATTTATTTACCAATCATAAAAGTCCTCTCCTCTTAAGAAATTTGGTTGCTAAATTATGCTTCACACTTTTGTTGTGCTATTCTAACGCCGAACTTTGGATTAACTCAACTTGAACTCTGTTGGAACTTAACATGCTATCACTTATAAAATTTCTTGAATAAATCATGACTAATTAGATGTACACAAATTCCTACATGTCCTTAACAATATAAACTTCAAAAATGAACTAGTCCTATTGTCTCATTTCTTACAAGGTTTCAAACCATGCTATATCACTAAGGCTTAAAATTTCACATTGGTTCCGACCTTGGTTTTTGGCCAGTATTGTTGTGGTCATGATTTAAAATACCGTATTGTACCGCCCGGTACGGCCGGTATTTATCGATTTTTCAAAAAACCGGTATACGAGATACTTGGTATTGGGCGATATCGGGTATCTCGGTTAATACCGCCCGGTATGTGCGGTATTTATACCGGGCGATACTGCCCGGTATGACGCAATGGCTCTTTTTACGAGTCGTAGCTACAGTACCCGACAACACCCCAAACTGGCTGGATTTAAGGCTCCCCAAACAATTATGTGTTATTGGAGTTATTTTTAACAGCAAAAAAAAAAGAATTCATTGGCCAGTATGCCTTTTTCGTACCGGCCCGTACCGTGTGTCGCTACGGTACACTGGTACCGGTCACTCACCGAGATCGGTACCGGTACTGGTATTTTAAACCATGGTTGTGGTATCGTACTGTATCAACATATGGTACAACGAACTATACCGGTACATATATATATTCTTTTAAAGCTCCAAATAATATTTTCATAGATTACTTCATTAAAGTGATTGAAAACATCCCAAATGAAAGTACAACACATGAAGATAGAATAAAAACATATAAATTAAATCTAGAAAGCTGAAAAGTTGTGCATCATAATAGGTAGCCACTATCTCAATGGGTTCAGCACGATTGAGGTCAATGGCATAAGTTTTCAAAGCCCATATTAGAGATTTATCACATGTCATTATATTTTGATATCCAAAATACTATATTGACATTAGACTTTCTTTGGTTGGAGCCTATTAACTAGTTCCCGAATTAGTCCATTTCTTGGCGTGTATGTGACTTAATGGAGTAGGAGCTACCATCAGACTTGACCTCATGAAGGCTACCCATCATGTCACAATAGTAGTTGTGCAATGTCAGTTGGTGCTTGGAAGTGTTACTTCTTCTTGTCCTTCTATCCAAATTGCTAGTGCCTTTGGACAATTGTACAGGTCGGGTATCCTCCAGGCAAATGTTACTTCAAGTGGCTGATTCCTCCACTTCGAGCAACAAGATCACAATGGATGCATTGTCAAGTGTTTGTCTTCTTCAACTAGCAATAATGCTGCCATGCAACATCATTCTGGCTCTTCGACGGTATTTTAACAGAATTTGAGGAAGAAAATGAGAGATAGAGAGAAAGTTTGAGAGTTATGCAGGTGTAAATGGATGAAAATGAAATAATAAGGGTATTGAAATGTTTATATAGGTTTAAAAGATCTCAAAGCACAGCTACAAATAGTCATTGGAAAACAATAAAGAAAATCTCATTGTCTAGAAAACTAGCTATTGGTACTGTATTGCCCCATAATGCCCCTGTACAAGTTGTGTCCCCAGGGTATGCTGTTCTGGCACGTTTTGGTATAGAGCTTGTACACTTGGTATAGGTGGTATTTTTCATATACCACCCAATACATATCTTGAAGCTTGCAGTTAGGGTAAATAAGGACCGAACTAAGCAGTACGGTACGGTATTTAAAGTCATGAATGACATCTAAATTTTTCACTCTTCTTTCCCATCACGTTGGTAGGCTTATTATTGTCATTTTAATTTTGATAATTTTAGCTTTTTTTATGAAACTATCAAAATGCATATATTTTCTAGGTAATAAGTTAATTTATATTGCCTCACTTATTTGTGACAATTGAGTCTCTAGTTATTTTTCGAGGAAAATGTTTTGCGTAGAAATTTATTCACAATTTGTTTTCTGAAGCAGATAAAAGTTAAGTATATTTTTTCAGAAAATTGTACTTTCTGTTCAACAAAATAATTTTGGAATCTTGCACTGATACAGTTATAACTAGGCAGATCACTTAGCTACAGAATACTTAATTGCTACTTATTTCCTCTCTAAATTTCTGCTTGCTTATTACCAAAGCACATTAATATGATCTGGAATTTAAATTGGTACAAGTTCTATGGTTTCCTTTTCAAAATGCTGCTGATTATCAAAGTCCTGAAAATTGTGGCAACTTGAAATGGTGCTATCAAATATAGAGAAACTTGTTGAGAAATCATACTTACAAACTATACAATTATAACCGACTATATGATCACTAGAATCACTTGCACACTGTTAAACCCCTTAGGGATACCAATCATATCAGCACCTTTTGGTATTTGTCTCATCTAACTGAAGAAGTTCTTCATCCTCAACTATGAAAAGTTTATCATTATCTCTCAAAACATCAATGGATTCTACCTCTGCACCATCTTCATTTGTCAATATTTTGCTTCTTGCGTCCATGTGAAATTTCTTGCCTGTCAACAAAGAAAAAGAATCACCTAATGATCGAAAATATATTGCATGAGTGGGTACGTAACTATGTAGTAAAAAATTAACCTAAATATAGCGTTCTTCTTCAACAATGAGATAAACGCATCCACTAAAATGGTTAGGTAATGCTCTGTAATTGCATGAAAATTACAGACATGTTTGTGCTTACCAATAATTATTTTGAGCTCTTCCATGGTGCTGGGCAAACTTATTAACTTTCCGGATTCTGAGCAGTTGTTTCTGAGTAGTGGATGGCCTTTGTACACGCTAATCCTTGGAGGATATCCGTTTATTTCTGAATTAAGTGAGCATTCTTGCTTCCTGGGCAACTTTGTTTGTTTAATCACCCCATTAGAATTTATCATACCTGGATATCGTGCATCTTTTTGCTTATCAGTTTCTTCTAAAATTTCCTTTATTTTCCTTACACCAATTCCTTTTAAATTTGCTTTTTCTATGCTGGCCCCATTCATGACCAGGAGTTTAACCATATCATCATGATTTCCAGCAAGTGCTATTTGCAGTGCTGTTAATCCTTCATGGTTTTCAGAGTCTATGTTTAAACCATGTTTTAACAGTTCCTTCATAGTTGAAAGATCATTTCTTTTAGCTGCAAGGCACAGAAGATCGCGACTGGTATTGGGATTGGAAACACATGCACATTGGTGTAAGAGGTTGAAAATTTTATGGTGTTTTGCAGCGATGGCATCCCATAATGGTGTATTTCCATCCATATCTGCCAGTGATTAATCATTCATTATTTTTTATATAAGAGAAGATATGTTGAGCAGTCTGAAGAGTGAAGTTTAGGCCACATACCTTGAATGTGGATATTGCAGGCATGGTTGAGTAGAACCAAAACACAATCCTCATATCCTTTTGATGCTGCTATATGCTGAACAAATTACAAAATGACATTCTTTAGGAAATAGTGCAATCTGTTTCTGTATAGTGTATATACATATATAAATCATGCACATCATGATTCTTGAAGTAATAATTGTACTCAGTTATTCATTCCTATTGTAGTGGTTTTGAAATCGAAGATGAAGGTGCTTTCTTATCTTGGAAACAAAGTAAATTTAGATAGAATATTGATTATATGGATGCTCTCCGATCTCATTATTTTTCTTTTCCAGGGACTGTGTGCTTGTCATGAATTTATGTGGAATATGAAAAAGAAGTAAATAGATTATTCATATTTCAATGCAACAAAATCATAAACAAACAGAAGTCAGAGATCTTACCAGTGGAGTTCTTCCTCTAGAGTCACCAATATCAGGATCCATTCCTGCTTTCAAGAGCTTCTCAAGAAAACAACTATTTCCTGTAGCAGCTACTGTCAGTAGATTGCATGGTACGTTAGCCTCATCGCATTCTCCATTTTCCCCTATCAGATCCTCTATGCTGATGTCCTTGAATTCTAGTTGATGCTTTAAAATTATGAAAATCTTTTGTTATCTATCAATTCATGATTGATGGAAGTTTGTAATTATATAACAATTTTATCCATAATCAATAGACTACCATATAAGACTGTTAATCTGTAATCATTCATAAGTCATAACATAGTGGAAATACTTTACCTTAAGAAAGTTCTTCATGATAACTATGCCATCATCTTGTTTGGTCTGGAGGATTTCTTTCAGGGTGCTCTGCTTTAACCTCAATAGCTGAGATAATGTTCTGGTGCGAAATGTAAAGCCTTGAGGCCTATCGCTGAGTGCACTAATTTCTCCAAATATGTCTCCTGTGCGAAGCGCCCCTACAATTTGTTCTGTCTCGTTCTGGGAATATACAATTTCAACTTCGCCTGATACAACAATGTATACATCTTCAGGGGCCTCATTTTGCATGATGACATCCTCTCTGGGTGGGATATACTCTGCTTTCATCTTAGTAACCTGATTCAGATTCCAAACAATATGAATCAGATATTCAAGTTGTGTTGTCCTCGTATTAATAAGAAGTAAGCTTGGTGAACTTGGACCAGGAATTGATTGATAGTTTTTACCAGGAGTAGGAGTGTTTCCCTTGAGACACCTTTAAAGAGATAAACCTCCTTGACAGTTGGCAGGAAGAGGTGCTGACAGATGCTTTTGCATATTGATTTGGGTAACTGATCCATCAGATGCTGTTGGTTCAAGGTCTCTGCTTTAAATCTGAGGCACATGTAAGCCAATATCTGCTCTCTTAGACGGGGTGGCAAGTGGTTTCTGCATACAAAGTTAGATGCAACCTGTATGCTGTTTCTCTGTACAAAATCCATTCAGAAAATTTAATAGGTTATTAATAGGACGCCATATAAGATAAATTTCCTCAAGCAGTGACTTGTCTTAAGGATCAGTCATAGTTTTCCTGTGCAAATATTGATGCAACTATATGAAACAGAGAAATCTATAAATTTGGGGATTCTTACAAATTCCATTGTTCGTCGTGTTCCTTCAACAACCAAGTTGGTCATATTGCCAATCAAGTATGCAGTGAGGCCCAGGTTACAAAGCATATAAAATATGTTGAAGATCATTTCTCTTGTGTTCACTGCATGAAGATCACCATAACCAACTGTAGTCATTGTGGTTATGGACCAGTAGATGGAAGCAATGTAACGCATCCACAGGTTAGCTTCTCTGAAGTTTGGCATCACAGCACCAATCCATGTCTTCCCTTGATGTGGGTACCTGTCAGCTAGCAAATAGTAGAGGCATCCAGCACAGTGCACTAGAAAAAAGGTAACCTGCATGAACCATGGTGGTAAAATTTAATTTTGAATACTTCTTTAAAAGCACTTGATCATCTTTAGCTCATACACTTAATCTGTGATATGTGCGAAATATAAGTAAATTAGGCAATGGTTGGTTTTTCAAAGTGCTATTTAATTTATTACTGAATATATGGGTGATGGTGGTTTCTGACTTTCTGTAACTTGCACGTCAGGCCTATTAGAGCTAGGGGTGAGCAAAAAGCTTGTCCGACCGGATTTGAACCATTAACCTGACTGGGACCTGAACCCGAACATACATTTTTTGGGTTCAGGTTCATTGTACAGGTTCAGGCATATGTGATCTGGCTCGATCTGACCCAACTCAAAATAAACTGAGCTGACTTGAAAAAACTAATAAAACTTATAAGTATATGATTCAATCCTAAGTAACTTGACCAACTTGAATAAAATTCATTGAACCAACCTGAAAAAACTTGAATAACCCGATCTGATTAAAGCTTTAATGTTTAAAACAAATGAGGATCAAACCTAAAACCCAGCCCGACCCTGTTTGAGTTCAGGTTGGATTTTCATCATTCGGGTTCCGGTTCTAAAACTTTTGACCTAAAATATCTGGGTCAGGTTTGATTTGGGCTGAAACCCAATCCAATCCCACCCCTAACTAGATCAAGTTTCTTTCTTAGAATGAAAATATAGTTTACAGATTAATCTTGCCTATATTACAACTTCTAACAGCATAGCAAATTGATGTGACACACTAAATCATTTTGTAGAAACACATACGTTGGAGCAAGATCTACTTACAAATAGGAGTCTTGCACATCTTATCCAGAAGTAGCTGAACCTGATATCCTTTTCAAGTCTGCACTAGCCCATTGAAAAAATGAATAAACTTTCCATTTTTTTTATATTTTCTCCATGATTGAATATACTTTTGTAATTGTTATCACCTTGTGAAAAATTGCTTGACTTTCCTTAGACGCCAAAGTCTTAACATTCCCAACAAGCTGTAAGAGACTCCTGCCTTGACTCTACCTGTTATTAAGTAGCCCAGACCCTCAAAGGGAAATGTTGATGCCAAATCCATGATGAACCATGTAGATAAGTACCTGAAGATGGCCATTTAATGAATAGTTCGATGGTTGTGATAAAGATTGGTATTGAATATTTATTGAATACATAACTCACTAGCTCCCCCCCCCAATCAAGTTATGTTGGACTAATCTATAGCTTTGTACAAGTCTTCATTTTATGTTATTTGACTGGCACACAATCATTAGTAATAAAACATTTGTAATCAAACTGGATAAATGAAGGCATAGAAGTATATATGGTGAAAATTGATATATGAAAATTTATATCGCAATGAATTGTTAATCTTAATTGTATTCAAGTTGTTTGAGTGTGAAGCGACATATGTATCCTCTTTATTATAAGGAAAATCCTCCATATATTGACCTTCATTTCGCCTTAGAACGGCAACATTCTTTTTATGTGCTGGTTATTGTTTTTTCCCTCAAATTCTTTTCTTTAAAATTGTTAACAGATATTTACCATCCTGAGACTCCGTTCTTTACTTTCACTGCATGTGAGAATTATTCTGTAGATGCCATTAGGAGAAAAGAGTTCACATTGACAAATTATGAATTTAACATTTGATAGATTTACTCGTATTGGACTTTTGTCTTTGTGCACAGGAATAGGATACATTGGAGGAATCTTTGAGGATAATTTTTGGACTTTGGCTGAATAAAACGCACTATTGAAGAAAAAAAGAACCTTTTACTCATCCAAGAACTCTGTAGCCTTGTGATAATATTCAATATTTCAGAGATTTCTGTTTAGCCAGATCTACTAATATCTTATGAGAGCCAATAGCAAATACTGGAGACCTCTCAATTATTCTTTGGCTGAGTTTGCCCAGCTTAAGTTGCGTCAGTAAACAACTATATTATTTTGTAGCTACATCATGTCTGCAATCGGAATTCATGTTTATGATAATGATGATTGATAACCGGGGAATAGATGTGTTATTGAACATCATCAGATGGTGTTTCACATCATTCAGATTATTGTGTTGTATTGTACATGAGCTGTCCCCATTTCACATGATGACAGAGATGGATACAGTAGAAAGAGGTAGTGCAGCATCTGTAGTTGTATAATTCTCTTGATTCGCAACCATCAAATGAGTTGATTGGTTTTTGCCAACTAATTGTGGGGTCAATTTACTGTGGCCTATCTTACTGAGGTTCCACTAAGGCTTGTTAATAGCTTTGTATTTTGTGAGGCCAATTCAATATTTGAAAGCCTACTTTGTAAAATTATTAGTGCTGATTGAGAGTGATCCACTCTTTTAATTGAACGTACGGATTAAATACCAGCATCATATGTGGTTCTAGCTCATTGAACTGATTTCATTGTTATCTCAACTCCTAGTTAAAAGCTTTTGACAAGGTAACCTGTTTGTGATGACCACATGGATCTAATACCTAAGGCAAGGGAAAATATAAAGTGCTCATGCGAAAGGTGGACAATAGGCTAAAGGGTAAGATCTATTCTTTATTAGCATTTCATAACCTTTCTGTCACCTGTTAGATAAGGGCAATCCTCAGGTGGGCAAGTACCCAGAACAAACGTTGGTGTGGTACCAGATTTGGTTATATTGACAACTTAGAATCATCCCTGGACAAGATATCTCCTTCCAATTCCGATAACCAGATTTGGTTCGTGGAGATTGAGGATAAAGTCACTTGGCTGACTATCCTGCTTGCAAGGACAAGCAATTGAACAGCTGAGCAGATGCAACAGGATCTGGTCTCAAGGGCTCTGCAGTATTTTTGCTAATCAAACCCCGGATAAGTGAGGCAGGATAAGGTATTAGGAACTGCATGACTGTCCCAACAGGATGTCAAAACCAGTGGTAGCTTTCTTTAGGGAGTGTGGTGCCTACCAATTTAGAGACCAACTGGAGACTCATCCACCCTTAGAAAAGGAATGGTATATCTCCATCAAGTCATTTTATCTTTTGAAATAATGCAGGTGGTGTGCCCACTGAATCCAATTATTGAAGAGCAAGCTAACCAGAGGCACCATGAGTGACGCCGACAGTTCAAAGACGAAATGAATCATCCAGAGAAGTCATTCCATCTCACTTTCTCACCTTTGATGGAGAAAAAGAAGGTACTACAGAACTTTCCTCCGGAGCCATTTATTTTGCCAATCATATAATTCCTTACTTTTTTTCTAGTGGTAATGAAATAAGCAGCCCTGAAGAATGATTCCTAATTGATCCCTTCTTTGGTAAAAAAAAAAATTTGATCCCTTCTTAGATGCCCTCAAATTATGACCTCAAAGGCCAAGTATCATTCTTTGATGACCTTGGTTGTGAGAAGCCTTGTTATTAACAATGAACTAGCACTTTTAATTTATAATTAAGTCTAACGTCTAAACTTGCTCAAACAAAAGTCTAACGTCTAAATTCCTAGCTTTGATGAATAAATTATTTTCTCACTATTCCAATAACTTTTTCCTCTGACAGGATGCTGTTTTTTCCACCATTTCTAAGAGATTTGATGGTTTATATTCACCTTGTTTGAGAGGGTAGGAGAAGCAACCATATAATGAACGCTTGATGTCTGAAGAACTAACCTGATGGCAATCTTCCTTCGATCACGAACAAGAACCTGCGTCCTTGAATCGATGTATGCCACAAAGAACGTGAGGATGATGTCGACCGCGAAGAACAAATCGATGATGCTGTCGGCAATGAACAACCCGCCCTTCGGTGTGGCGTTCATGAAGGCTATCTCAAACGGATACACCCACGCAGAATAGGCCACCAGCACCACCATGAACGTCTCCCAGCTCCTGTAAGACACACCTCTTATTAATTTGCTGTTGTAATCATTTTTTATTATCGTATGGCATGTACTGCAAATGATCAGTTAACCTGTATCTTGAATCCATTGGCAAAATTATCCTCCCTTGCTGATCATTCTGGTTCTCATTATAACTTGACACACCGAGTGGAGGAAGCACGAGCTTGTTGAGGTTGCGAAGGTTGAGAGATTCCGAGCTGTCCTCGTTGTGATTCCACTGCCTCTCATGGCTGTTCTCTGCAAAGTGAGGAAACCCCATGCTTGCCTGATCGAGAACTTCAGTTCGTGCTCCTTGTCATGGCCATTTGGTGTTGGTGTTGTATTCTTACTTGTAGCAAGGAGGTGTGGAGAGAAGTGGCATCAACTGAGAAACACCTCACAAAAATAATGGAGGGAGAAGTGAAGTGGTCCAAGCGAAGCAGACATGGGTCAAGTGCAATTACAGTTGATGATGATAAGGCCAGAGCAGTATGCCAAGTGGTGGCTCGCAAAAAATGTATGGCTAGATGTAGCCGTGGATTATTTTTGTCTTTGCTTGCTTCTGATTCTGGTGTGGTGTGTTTGATTTTTACAGAATGGTTGTCGGAATGTTACCTATTGGCTGAGTCATTAAACACCCCAACTTCTCTTCTCTCATTTTCATCCGGGTGACCCGTGAATGTACCAAATCAGCAGGGCTTTTAATGACTACAATCCAAAAAATTCATGCTTATGAATTGTGTATGAACTATATATTACTTCTTTTTATGTTGCAAATGAGGATTTACAAAGTGGCACCCATGTGTATTGGATATGCTATGTCAGGTTTAAGTACCTATCAACGGGGTTGGGTTTAAAAATGGCACGTAGTTTATCCAGTGCTTGAAGTGTCATGGTTTTGTGTATGCATGTGGCTGTGGAGTCCAAAAATGGTTAACCCAACCCAACTTGAGTCTTTTTTTCCCTATATTGATTTCAGATTTCAGTGTTGGTCTTTTGTAACCCGAAAAGTTTGGGGTTTGGTTGGATTTATAGGTGAAATCTGACCCACCTTGTTTACATCCTTATTTCTCTTCTTATCATTGTAAGCTTGCAGGTATGTTGTCTTCAATTCTTCCGTTCTTTTCTCAGTCAATGCATCATTCAGGATTAATTCAGCTTAGCTGTGAGGAAGGATGTTAAATGTAACTCGAGTTCTTCTCTAACAGCTTAATCTTTATGATACTCTTATGACTGAGAGTTAGTAGGCTAGAGGGCCCAAATTAATTTCTTGCTTAGAATTGAGATTAATATGTGATTGTGGCATTGATCGAGTTAGTGAGATAAGTTAATTAGTGCAATAGATTGTGTGGACGGAAGCATGTGTCGTTTAGAGACAATCGACCAGAAGGTTTCAAATCTAAATCTCCTCAATATATGGAGATATTTCAATGATTCATATTCTACTCAAGGATAATAGAAAAGCAATGCAGCAGTTTTGAGATGGTGATTCTTGGATTAATTAGTTGACAGAATGGCCATTAAAACACATTATAATATGTATTCTATTTTAGTGTTTTCTTACTTAAAACTTCTTTTTAAGAAAGTGCGGAGCAAATAATATTGGCATGGACAATTTTATTTGGTTGGTTGGTGTAATTTTATGATTTTAGGGATGAAATTTGATTAAATTAAAAATTTTAAGACCTAAATTGATATAAGGTGCAAAACTTAGGATCATTTTAGGTAATTAAATCCTGATAGGTATTGAAATGACTTTTGATTCAGTTCTTGGTTGGTGAAAAATAATTATTTTTGTATTGATGAGATCGATGGCAATTCGTTTGCACGTGTGGATTAATATATATATATATATATATATGGAAAACGTATTTTCGTAAAGTAGATCTCATTACTTGGTAATCTATTTATTATATCAAACATGATTATATGAATTCCAACAATCTTATCATAACATTATTTGTGTATATCAAACATTATATTCTATATTATTGATAATTTTTTTAAGGGCAATCTATCTAAAAAGTAATTTAAATTATTTGATAATTTGCAAGGTAATACACCAAATGTCACCTAAGGATTAGTTGATGGAGATAAGGACCATCCATGGGTCCGCAGGCAAGGTTTAAGGAGACTCGTTCATGCTCTTCCACAGTTCCACCACTATACATAAAAAAAAATTCATTTCCTCTGCTCTTCTTTTATTGATTGGATGGAATGAAATCATAAAAAATAAAATTCATAAGAAATAGTGGCATCTTCTTCATGCCATGGCTGTGAATACACCACCAAATTTGTGAATACACCAGCCTATAATCCTAAATTTCAACATTGTCATTTTCTTCTATATATTCTTCTACATGCAATACACCACCAAATTTTAACAATGGTGTTTTGATAATTTTTGTGAATTAAAAATAAAATAAAATTAAATTGTCATCTATGTTGACCAAACATGTCAAACAGAATAATATTATACTATCGGTAAATTTAAGGTGACAATATATATGTAACGTGGATTATCATTATAATATTATCAAGCAATGTATCAAACACATGAGAGAAAAATAATTAAAAAACTTTTTTAAAAATATAATAAATTGTATTATGATTTATTCTAATTAATAAAATCACAATAAAATATGCATCGATGTCAAATAATTTATTAATTTTAAAATAATAAAAATTATTATTTATTTTATTTTTATAAGAAGTAATTGGATCTATATAAACTTATAATTAAAATAATATTAATTTAGTAATAAAATAATAATTATTTATTTAATATATGTAATTATTAAAATTAATTTAATAGCTTAAGTTCTTATATTCTTGTAGAATATTATAAATATTAACGGACAATATTAAAAAATATCCTAGGAAATAGTATTTATTGGGTTGAGATAAGGAATAGTATTCGTCATCCATGGGTAGACCTTGCAATTTTTAGCTCAGCCTGATTATTGTGCTTGGGCTATTATCGGCCTAGCCCAATAAGGCATGAACCTTAACGTGTCGGGCTGGGTCGAGTGCTATCGGGTCGACCCGATATGATAGCCCGATAAATAATATTAGGGTCTGGTATTAATAGGTTAAAAACCCGTTAGTTATCAAGCTATCGAGCTGAGTTGGCCCGATAAACCACTTCAGCCCGATTATTTTTTTTCTTTTTGTGTTATGCTAAACGAGTCGAACCATGCCGGTCTGTTATTGTTCGTGTTGTTCCATGCCGATGATTCAAGGCCCGAATATTTATCCACCTGAGCATGAATTTTTTCGAGTCGGATCGGGCCGACACGACCCAATAACTTTGACCCAACACGAATTGTCAGGTCTATCATGAAAAATAATATTTCTTATCTATTCTTTATACTAGAATAAGTAGCTTATAAAAAACAGTACTCTATTTCTTATTTATTTCATCTAATTCAACACCACCTATAACTTGATACTGGTGTTGATCACCTGTGTGCTCTTTTGGCAGCCATTATTATCAGACTATTATAGGCTGAGGTCCTCTTCTTTGGCAAACTTTGTGAACCTCTAAAGATCCAACTTGTCCCATTTTAATAGAAACAAAACATTCATTACTCAATAAATGATTAAATTATTTCAAGAAATTATACTATATATATCTCAAACTTAATTAATTCGACGAAGCTAAAGAGCTGCAGATGAGTTGAGAAACTCCGCTGGCGTTCCTGATTAAGATAAGCTCAATTTTAATTTTAAGCTTGATTAACAACTGATCGAGCTAATTAAGCTTTATCAACACAAAGTTTGACTTGTTGCGTAACATTTTCATTTTATATTTGTAGATAAATTATATAGTTGAAATTAATTAGTTATAACATGATTAGATCTTAATTAATTAAGATAGATTTTGTTTAATGGTCATATATATATATATATATATATATATATATATATATATATATATATTCTAGAAAACAGGAGAAGTTTCGTTTCAATAATCCTCCTAATTGACGTGCTTAATAATCACCTTTCTAGATTTTAGTGAATAGAAGCAATTCTAATATTTACTTCCCAGAATTAAAAAATCATGGTCATAACATCAATTATTCTTTTGAAGGTGAAAAGTTAAGGAGCAATTGGTTGTGTAGGTATTTGAAATAAAAAAGAAATAAGCCTACAAATCAATAAATGCCAAGAAATCTATAATTGGAACAAGGGTCGGACGTCGGTCGGTCGGTCGGTGTGTCTTTAATTAATTAATTGTCTTGATGGAGACCTGCATTAAATGTTTTTGATAAGCCACAATAAATTAAATTAAAACTTCCAAAACGGGGAAATGGATCCCCATAAGAACAATACTAACAATATTCAATGACATAGGATGCCCCTCAACTCTAAGATTGTTTGAGACTGTTGGCGCTGTGCCCTGCGATCACCGCAAGGCTCCTCCCAACTCTCCACATTTGCATGTAAACAAATGTCGGCAAATAAAAATTATAATCTACTTTTTTTTAAATTGTCATCGAATGGATTTGTAATTTTTGTTGTAAGTTGACCGCAAATAGAGAAAATGAAGTTGTTACAGGCAAAAGTAAAGATTGTCGCGGACGAGAAAAAGTTGTTGCGAACCAGATGGAAACAAAGACTATCACGAGCGAGAGGAGGTGTTCACGAGTGTGAGGAAGAGGAAAATTATCGCAAGCGGGATGAGATTGTCGCGCCAGTTGCGAGAGTGAGAGAGTTATCACGAGAATCACAAGAGGAGAGAGATTGTTACGAGTGAGATAAATTATCGTACGTAAAAAATCTAATATTGCAATTAGCTTAATTAATTGTAGTTAATTAAATAATTTAATTGATAAAATGCTACAAATACAAATATCCTCCTTAGGCAAGCTAAAGTACAATAATGTTGATTTATGTGGTATATTTTTTCGCGGTATAGAATGGAATAGGATGGGATAATAAAAAAGAGTAAGAATTTAACTTAATTTTTTAATCCCGTGTATACTGGATATAAAATTAGTTTTATATTTTTTAGTTCTAATTTTTTTAATCAAAGTACTAGGGGTGTGCATGGGTACTGAGTACACTCGGAATCGATTGAAACCGACCTGATCGGGTAAGTTCTTAGTAGACCTCAATTAAATTCGGGCAGGGTCCGAAATAAAAATTAAGGAATCGATTAAAATCGATTTCGGTTTCAGGTTCAACACATAGGCCGGGTACCCAAAATCAGAATCGGAACTGGTACCTAGAACCTATTTTGGAACCTGTACTAGAGCATGCTAAAATTTGTTCTGAAACCTATTGGAATCTGTTCTGAAATCTGTTGGAACTTATTTACATGTTCTAACAGAGTATCCAGAATCAGAACTGGAACCTGTGGTTCAGGATAGGGTCCGATTTCAAATTTTAATAGATGATGATCTGATTCCAAAATCTAGGAACCAATCATATACATAATATGATCCGTGTATCATGAAAAATATATGATACCTAGATCTGCTCACCCCTACAAAGTACCAAACAAATTAGGGATTAAATTCATCTTTTATTATATAAGAACAATATTTTAAAATAAATTAAATTACATATTAACTTAAAAAAATGTATATTTTCTACGAATTTGATGTCATTGACAACTCTAAAAATCTTATTTTTTTTTTAAAGAGATATTGAAACAATTAAGTGTATAAAATAAAAATATTATCTTACATAAATGAATAAAGAATAAAGAATGGAGAAAAATAAGGAACTACGAAGAAGAGGTTAAAAAATGAAAAAAAACGACAAAGAAAGAAAAGGAGAAGAAAGATAGTAGACGAAAAGAAATAGATGGAGACGGAAGAAAGAAGAAAGAAGGAAAATGAAGAAAAAATAGAAAAGAAACAAATATGGAAAAATGAATTAAGAAGAAAAAATGGAGAAAAAATAAAGAAGGAAGAAGGAAGGAAAAAAAGATGGGAAAAATTGAGGAAGAAAGAAGAGAAGGAAGATGGAAGAAAATAAGATTGAGAAAAATTGAAGAAGAGAAGTGTGGAATTTGTAGATATTTGAGGAGAAAATTAAAAAAATCAATTTTTTTAAGAAAAAGGCGCCACAAAGCAAACGAGCACATTCTGGCACCTGCACCAACTGCACTGATAAATATTGGTGCCATAGGCATCATTTTCCTAGCGCCGATAAATTTCGGCGCTAGCGAAATAGGTGCCAATTTGAAATACATATTGTCGCTTGTCTCAAGCGCTGGTACGTAGACATTATAATTTTTTCCTCTGCTTCACGTTTTGACACCATGCGTTGGCGTCAAAATTTTACCAGTAGCATTCCAATGATAATACTGTAAATTAAAATGCCTAAATTATACTATACACCTTAGAGGAAAAAAACTACTACAAAGTCGGGCTTCATAGATTTTTTTATGGAGCCTCAAGTATGAGTGAACTTAGCATTATTAAGAGTGAACCTAACATCATTAAGATTGAACCTAAAGTAAAAAAAGTTCACTATAACTTACGGTTCAATTTTAGTTATACTATGTTCAATACTAGTAAGACTAGATCCACTCATATTAAGTGCTACATAAGAATTCCTATGGATAGGGATGAGCATTGGTCGATTCGATTAATTAATTGAACCGAATTTTTAGTTAATCGATTTGAATTGAAATTTTTTTGTTAATCATTTATCAAACCGAAAAAATTCGTTAATTCGATTCGGTTAACCAAATTTACCAAAAAAAATGGTGATAAAAATATATACCAAGATTCAAACTTTGGTTAATGACATGAACCTATAACACCTTAACAATTAGAGCAAACCATACTTTTGATATGAATATTATTTACTAACCTATATTTGTAATCATAAATAAAATAAAATTAACAATTATAACATACCAAGATTTGAACCCGAGTTACTAGAATAATAGCAAACTCTCTTAACCGCGTGTAAATCACAACATATGATATATATTTTTATTTTATTTTATTCAGTTAATTCAGTAATTAACCGAATCGATCGGTTAATTTACCAAATCAAAAATTATTCAAAAAATTTGATTCGATTAATTCGATTTCGATTCGATTGATTAATTGATAAATTTTGCTCATCCTTACCTATGGAGGCTAGCTCCATAAAAATTGCATTCCAACGATAATACATGGTAAGACTACATTATTTTACTACTATTGCAATACAGGATAAAAAATATCTATTTATTTGAAATAATAACTTTGCAAGGTGGAGATTTCACTATATTTGTTAGGAACCAAACCTTGATCTTCACTACCATAAAGTACTTTTCAATCATTATATCAATAAAATTATTAATACTTTTTGATCCATTTAAAAATCATATACGTAGAGTTAGGTATTTCACAACAATTTTTTTTAAAAAAACTAATATATTTATTAAAATTAATTTTAAGATAAATAACAAAAATCTTATATGAACTATAATTTATTTATAATTATTCCCCATAAAATTTGAAATTAGATTAAAAAAATAAATTTTATGAAACTAACAAAAATACCACCTCTATTAACTCAATGTTATTTATTTAATAATTTTTTTTTTTAAAATAATATGTGACCATCTTTCATTGATCCAAATATTAAGAGATAAATAAAAAATTAATTAAAAAATAATAAATTAATATTAGAAAATATTAATTATAAATTTATTTCTTAATTAATTTTTCTACCAATTAATACTTTCTAATTTATAATTTATTAATTAATTTTTAAATTAACTTTTTTATTTATCTTTTAATATTTGGACCAATGAAAGACCGTCACATGTTATTTTTTTAAAAAATTATTAAATAAATAATATTGAGTTAAAAAATTGAATATTTTTGTTAGTTTCATAAAATTTAATTATTATTTTTTATCTAATTTTAAAGTTTACGAGGGATAATTACAAATAGATCATAGTTCACGAAGATTTTTACTATTTATCCTTAATTTTATTGAACTGATGAAGATTGTCTTCAATTTATATAAATGAATTCAATTGAATGCTGAACCAACTAAATCAGGATTAAACTAAAGTTAACTCAATCTGAACCAAGTACAATTTGAAAAAGAATTGAATGAGATATCACTGAACCAAAATCAATTTTGATGAATTAATTAAATTAAATGCTAAACCAACTTAATCCGGGTTGAACTGAAGCCAATCGATCTGAACCAAGTCCAATTTTGAAGAGAACCGAAAGAAACGTCACTGAACCAACATAAATTTTATTGAACCCATCAAGACTGCCTTGAATTGATAATACCGATTCAATTATATGCTAAATCAATTAAATTAGCTGGGGCTAAACGAGCTAAACCAAGTCCAGAGAACAAGAGCAATTTTGATTGAGTTTTACCTTTAATTCGTGATAAACTGCAGTTAATTGTATCAATTAGACTGAACCAAACACGCGTATTATTTATTATGTAATTATTAGAGAAATGTGGGACCTTTGCTTTGCAGATGTATAAAGTTGATCCAGTTTATATTGGGGAAAGAAATCAGCAAAAGTAAAATAGAGGTGCCTGAAATTGAATTGTCTTCCTCCAAACTGTTTGTTTCATTTAAGTCAGACAACATGACACGCTTTTGACTGTTTTGTTAGGTTCTCATCATTACATCTGCTTGTAGGACCTACCATTCAGACCATAACTCCAAAATAAATTGACCAAATTTATTATGTTTCATTTCAGTTTGGGTTTAGTATAAGATTGATGTGAAACAGTGCCTTACCAGTTACCACACACCCTTACAAATTTATGGAATTCATTTTGATTTTATTTATAAAAAAATAGTTTTAAAACATCAATTTAAATAGAATTAAGTTAATTTTTATTTGAATCCATTCATAATCTGTAGATACATAACACAAATTCTTATTTATTAGGAATATAAAGCACAAATTCAGCCATTTCACTTTCTACCGGTTTAACTTTCTGGATACGTCATCGTCCAATCTAATAATCTATACTTGAAACATGCAGACTTCGCGCTTCCTCAAATGGAAAGAAAAAGGACAGGGGTGATAATGGACGACATGGAAGGGATAAGACAAGAAAATGCAATAATTAGGAAGAAGAGATCGAGAAAAAGTATGAATTAATTTAGTATGACTTGTAGTATAAGTTCTTATAAAAGAATGGGGCGCACACTAATAACACAAAGTAAAAAGTACTAATAACGTGGAGGTTTGCCTCTTCGTCTAAATGAAATTTTGTTTTCTCTCTTAGAACTCGTGGATTGGAGTTTCATTGGCTCGTCGTATACTCGATCTAACAATCGTCAGGAACCTTTTCGGATTCATATACGTCTTGATCGTTTTTTTTGTAATCCAACTTGATTACATTTCTTTGATTCTGCAAGTGTTACTCATTTGCATAAAGGAGCATCTGATCATTGCCCACTATTGTTCTGTTTTATTTCTGTTAGAAATAAATGCAAGTTATTTAAATTTTAAAATTTCTGGATCGAATATTCAAAAACTCATTATATTGTTGATGGGGCTTGGAATGAGGTCTCTCAGTTTCAACTTGCGCATGGTAAGTTTCATTCTGATTTTAGATTTACTCAATTTGCAACGTCTCAGTGGAATAAAAATATTTTGGGCTCAATTGAAAATAGCTTGAATGACACAGTTGCCCGCATTAATCATTTTGAACTGTTAATTAGTTCTGGTAGTTCTTCTGAAAGTGATGAAATCATGCTTCGATCTCTTTATAATAAAATATCTGCTCTTAGAAGACAAATTTATTTAAAATGATGGTGTCAAGCTAAATCTAAATGAATTTTTGATGGAGATGCAAACTCCAACTATTTTCATCGAATTGCCACTTCTAGACGTAGAAGTAATATGATAAATCATATTTTATCTCCTGATGGTTTGGTCATTACTTCTGAAGATGATATTCTTAATGCTTTTTTAGAATTTTATCGACTTTTATGGTTTGAAAATTTGCTGAATCCAATGAATTTGGCTGCATCATTACCTTTCAAGCAAATTGATTCTGGTTATTCTGATAGTTTAATCATTTCATTCTCTACTTCTGAGGTGTGGAATGTGATAAGTGCTTTGCCCAATGGCAAAAGCTCGGGCCTTGATGGATTTACTAGAGATTTTTTAAAAAATTATTGACATAGTTACTCTGATGTTTTTATGCAATGTTTGTCTGATTTTTATTCTAATGAATCATTGCATTCTGAGTGGAACAAAACTATTTTATCATTTATACCTAAGGTTAAAAATCCAACCTCAGTGGGTGATTTTCGACTTATTTCCCTGTGCAATATCAGGATTTTAGCTAAATTGTTAGCTAATAGGCTCAAGGATGTCATCCCTGACCTTGTTTCCCTTGAACAATCTGCATTCATAAAGGGTAGGAGCATTCATGATAATATTCTATTAGCTCAGAAAATTGCACATTCCATGTTTGATTCAAAATGCAAAAATCCTTATGTGATGGTTAAGATAGATTTAGCTAAAGCCTATGATAAAATAAGTTGATATGCCATAATTTCTATTACAAAAGCTTGCAATTTTTCTGAAAAATTTATAAATTGGATTCACTCATGCTTATCTTCTGTGAACTTTGCATATCTGCTCAATCATAAGTTGTCCCCTTTCTTTCATTCTCAAATGGGGATATGGCGAGGTGATCCTCTTTCACCTTACTTATATGTGCTAGTAGCCTAGACCCTGACTCTATTGCTTAATAAGGTTGTTGAGGACCGTAAATTGAATTCTTTTAAGATTAGAGGAGGTTTTCAGATAAGCCACCTGATGTATGAAGATGACATTTTGCTAACTTTTAGAGCTACTCCTAAAAGTTAAAAAACAGTGCCAGAAATTTTTGATAAATATGATTCATTCACTGGCCAATCAATCAACTTAGAGAAATCCCAAATTTTTTCCCCAAAGAATGTTCCTCAAGTTGTGAAACAACAAATATCTAATAGCCTCAACATGCGAATATGGATATTTCCTTTTAAATATTTGGGGACTTTCGTTGCCCCCACAAGGCCTCCAAACCAAGCCTTTGACTTGGTTTAAGGCCAACTTCAAAGTAGGCTTGGCTCTTGGAAAAGTCAGTCCTTTCCTAAGTAGGTAGAGTGATTCTGATTAATTCAGTTTTAAATTCAATAGCTCTCCACTCAATGGTTGTTTCTTGGTTCTCAACAAAGCAAATAAATAAAATTAAATGCCTTATTAGAGAGTTCCTTTGGTCTTCTTCTAGTGAGAAGAAGAGGATTCATCACATTAGCTGGGAGGTAGTCACCAAACTAAAGATTTTTGGAGGTCTAGCCATTCATGATCTCCATTACAAATGCCTAGCTCTCCAAGCTAAGCGTATGTTTTCCTACCTTACCAAATCAATGTCTCCATGGGTTCAGTTGGTTTCCATTAAATACAAACACCCTATGTTTTTGTTTGAATCCGATTCCAAGTGTTCATGGAGCTGGCGCCTATTTAAGCATGCATTTTATTTGCTTATTCCTGGTTTTCTAAGGTTGATTAACTCTGGTATGAATTCTTCGATTCTTTTTGATAATTGGTTACTTGATTTGCCTCTATGTCTTAAGCCTTCTTTTTTCAATATGGATTTGATTAATTTTTCATGCTCTATGAATTCTTTAATTGTTGCACAATGCTGGAATTTGGATAAGTGTAATGAGCTATTTGGGCCGATGCTAGTGGAATTCATTAAAATGATTGAGTTGCCGATAAACCCTGATGATGATAAATTAATTTGGAAAGGGGTCATGAGGGGTAGTGTTATCACCAAATCAACCTATAATTTTCTAAAAAATCATGAGCCTTCAATCGAGTCAATAGAAGCTAGTTGGAAGAAACTTTGGAAAATTAATACTGCTCCTAAAGTTAAGATTTTTTGCTAGAAATTGTTCCATGGTAGATTACCAACCAGAGCTAGGTTGGCTTACCTTGATCTGCAGGTTGATGTTTCTTGTCCATTATGTTGTTCTGCTCCGGAAACCATTCCCCATTTGTTTTTGGCATGCCCTTTCACTCTTAGCATTTGGAGCCTTCTACTTAATAAAACTGGGTTTGATCTCAGTCCCCTCTTAGTTTGAGATCATGGGTCTTGGTTTTTTCTTAATAATTCCAATGTTGCTTTCCGACAAGCTCTTTTGGCTAGTGGATGTTGGCACATTTGGCACGCTGGAAATTTATTGGTTCATGAGGTCAAGCAACCTACCCCCCTAACCCTGGTGACCCAAATTATTTCTTTTACTGAAGTCTACTTCGGTAAAACAAAACCTGAGGGCAGCTTATCAACACATTCTATCCCTATTAAATGGGTTCCACCGCCTCCAGGCATTCTTAAAATAAATTGTAATGCATCTTTGTTGTTAGCTCTGCTATTAGCTCTTGCATGGAGGATAGATCTGCCATATTTTTGGAAGCTTTGGCAATCAAGCATTGTCTCATGTTCGCGTTGGAACAAAATCTCTCGAATTTTCAAGTGGAGATGAACTCCAAAATTCTAGTTGATACTCTAAATAGCAAGTTAATATTCCATGGGAGATCAATTATGTTGTGGTTGATATTTTTCACCTTGTTGGACAATGTAATTTTATTAATTTCTTATTTTGCTACCGAGAGGGGAACAAAACTGCTCATTGGGCAGTAATTCAAGCCCGTCATCATCATGAGATTATGATTTGGTCCTCTATTCGTCCTCCCGAATTGAAGACTATTTTGTATTCGGACATTTTTGCTCTAGGCTATAATCGGAGCTTAATAATATAAGTTTTTAGTTTTGGTATATATAAAAAAAATGGGTATGACTAAAAAGTACAAGAAAACCTTAATTAAGTAAAAGCCTGTGTCCTAGCCTCCTAGGCAACAACGTATGTGATTTCGATTCCAAATGTATAGGCAAATTATCTTTTTATATTGAATGTGGTAGGACGAATGAGCTGTCTATTAATAGCTAATTGCCAAAATTCCAAATAGGCATGGAAAGAGGCTGATGCCCCACCTCATGTCTTATGTCTACCATGGAACGAGGAAATAAAAAAATCCTTACCACATTTCCGTGGAGTAGGATGGATTGTCAGAAATAGCAGAGTAATTGTTATATTAATTTTTAGTTTCAGTTAAAATGATTAATTTGACTACTGGTTTTTATGTAAATAAGAAGTAGAAAAGGAAGACGAAATTAATTTTTGGTTTATGTTAATCTTAAGTAAACTCCACTATATTAGGTAGGTACCGTGGACTTAAAAAATTTGGTGTAACAAGCCTCATAAACAACAAAAAAAGGTAGATAAAATAAGGAACTCCAGCCAAATCAGAATGGTACTGCAGATTCAAAAAAGTTTAATCCAAGTGAGACAACTCAGTTGTAAGACCATGTCCCAACAACTTATGCTACTCAAGTCACTTGTAAACAAACAGAAGCCATCTAGAGATGTCTGCAAAGGCCATTTACATGTAGTTGAACCCAACTTTGCAAATACATCTACAACAATGGAGCACAACTATCAATATAAACTTTGAACTTTAACAAGACCAATATATAATCAAATATCACAATGGAGCAAAAGTTAAATGGAAAAAGAAAAAGGGGTATATTATTGAATACCAGAGCAGTTGATAAGTTTGGCATTTGGCAAACTGCTCTGCAGGAAGTAACTTTATGTATAAGTAGCATAAACAAGGGATCTCATTATAGAGATCAGAGGGGAATAGGAATCACAAGATTACAAAATTCACAAAAACAATATGCAATCTATATTCAAGACAAATGAAATAGTGACAGCCTATTTTGTACAGTAAGGTAACTGAATCAGGAAGAAGAAAGTACAAAAGACTGTAACCCTATGTTGAAGCATTATTGATAATACCTCTGTAGATCTTTTTACTTAAATATCATAGCCTGGCATTGCAAATTGTGAGGCAAATGACTCAACATGGCAGCGGAGCTCAATGACATCCCTACTGTTCTCAAGGCCCTTCAGGAACTCTTTTTGTATCTTTCCATGTTCCTTTTGTATATTACTTGCTATTTGTGCAGCCCTCATTAGAAACTCAGCAATCATTTCAAAATCTCCCTCTAAACAACCTCTTGTTGTCATAGCAGGAGTGCCTACAAATGCAAAATCAGTGTCAGCTGGTTACAACCTTTCAAAGTTCAAACGTCCAGAACCTGAATTTTATTGCAAAAGAGAGGAGTGAAAGAGGTCACCTATTCTGACACCTCCAGGACAGATAGCACCATTGTCACCAAATATTGTGGTTTTATTTAGCGAAATATGGCATGCCTCACAAACCTTTTCAAAGTTCTTACCTGTTCCAGGATCACAATCAGCACATACATGTCATTTTTTTAAAGCACATTTAAAGTGTAAATTACCAAGCATACAAATGTTTTCTTGACAGAAGTTTGGTTAAAGAGTAATGCTCCATCAAGAAATATGACTCCTATTTAAGAGGCCTCCTGATAAAAATTAGAATTCTAGACAATGGTTGATCTTCTAATTTGCTGATATGCCCTTTGTTACAGTTTTAAAAGCTAATTGTGCACATAAAAAGCCAGTCAAATAAAGTTTAAACACCTATTAGAACAACTTGGCCTTGCATAACTAAATATGAATTTTGGTACCATTTTATAAATATTTCTGAAGTCTAATGAGAACCCACACTCAATGGTAGTGCTAAAAGTGCACAATGACTTTTAAAACCATATACTCTGACTAAAAGAAATATGAAAGCTAACCCATATATCATCTATGAAATTTCCTAGATGTTTATTGATTAAGTCTTGTCAGATGTTGAGCAAAATTGAAAATTAATTATCTGGATTCTGGAAATAGTAAAATCTTTCAGAACGGTTCTGGTGTAGCAATTAAACAAGTTATGTTCACCAGCAAAGAATTATTCCAGGTAATAACTTATGTAACTGAAGGACATACACAATGATAATTCAGTGAATTACTCCTAAACATTAAAAAAAATCAGGTCTGGAAGATGAAGACAAGAATACATAAGGTCGAATTAATAAGACATAGTTGGGTATTGAGAATATGACTCAGTTTTTGTCTATAATTTGCTCTCAAGATAGTTGAAACTACACCTTCACATGGATTCTAGGTTGAGTAGAAGTACTCATGTGAGAACAAGGGTTAGGACTTAAGAGAATAAATAATATTTTCTACTAAGCCATAAAACAACTTTGAAGATAAGATCATATTCAAGGACTCAATGAAACTATTATGATTGTAGTTGTTAATTAAATGATAAATAGGATTGCTGATATGGACAATAACAAAAAGATGGCAGTACAAATTCTTCTCTTTGTTCTGCACATACATAATTTAAAGGTTGCTGTAGTGAACTGTCTTAATTCGACAAAAAACTGTATATTTTTGTCCTACTACCTGTTAAACCAAAGGTTCTGAGATCCCAAAGTAACAAATGGTTGTCTGTGCCCCCTGTAACCAATCTGCAATTTCTTCTTAGTAAGGCATGTGCCAAAGCCTGCGCATTTCTCTTGACCTGTTGCATATAGGCTTTGTACTCAGGTGTAGCTACTTGCTTTAGAGCAATTGCCAAAGCAGCTATATGATTATTATGTGGACCACCTTGAAGGGAGGGGAAAACAGCAAAATTAATCCTCTCTTCATAGTCATATCTATCACTCACATCTGTTTGACCTGGAAAAAAACCCTGCTTTCTCAGCCTTTTCCCTTTCCTAAAGAAAATTATACCACCCCTGGGACCTCGAAGGCTTTTGTGAGTTGTTGAAGTAACAATGTCACAGTAATCAAAGGGGCTCTGGCATTCCTGCAAAGAAGTTGGAAAAATAATGAGTACAGCTATTCCATAAACAAATGTATATTAGGATTCTTTTTAACAAAAAAGCATATAATTTTTATAAAACAAAAAAAAGCTGTTGTCCTACAAAACTAAAAATAAGCATCTATACAGGTTTGATAGAAACATCAATTAGTTGTGCATGTACTGACTTTAAAAATAGGCTATTCAAAGCTGTCATCAAACTCTTTTACTGTCTAAAAACTAAACTTAAAAGAGAAGAAACACGATCAATCAGCAAAATGGAACACCTCAAACACAATCTCATCTGCAATCTGCTTCCAAAAATACAGTGCCAGCATGTCCAGCTCTAAGTTCAGTTTTACAAACATATATTTGATATCATGAGCTTTTTTAATATATGATTGGGACTTCTTTGAATTGGAATGAGGGTTAATAGTAACTTCCAGTGAAAAAATGTAGTTTTAGAATATCGGAGGCAAGCAACATACTTCACATTCACAAAGTTAATAATAGATAGAAATAGTGTAAATTACTCAGAACCTTCCGCAAAAGGATTGGAAAAAGTAAAGGAGATGATTCAAACCTTGGCAGCTACAAGTCCACTAATATGAGCCATATCGCACATCAACACTGCCCCACACTTGTCTGCAATCTGCCTAAATCGGGCATAATCCCACTCTCGGGGATAGTTACTCCCCCCACAAATCAGTATTTTTGGACGATAATCCATTGCCTTCTCCTCCAGTTTCTCAAAATCAATGTAACCAGTGAGTGGATTCACCCTATATGGCAAGCTTTCGAAGAATATCGAAGCCCCTGATATCTTCTTTCCACTGGGTGTGTAGTACCCATGACTAACATGTCCGCCTGAAGGTGAATCCAGCCCCATAATGCGATCTTTCGGTAGCAATAGCCCTGTATAGACTGCAAAATTGGCTGAGGTGCACGAGTAAGGTTGGACATTCACACCCCAGCACTCAGGATCAAGGTCAAACGCAGCAAGGGCACGTTCATGGCATAATCGCTCAATCTGATCAATGTATCGGTTCCCACCGTAGTATCGGGCACCTGGCAAACCCTCAGAGTACTTGTTGGTCAAGTGGCTACCAAGGGCATCAAGCACACTACGGCACACAAAGTTCTCAGAAGCAATCAGCTCAATTCCTAGCACCTGCCGCCGCTTCTCCTTCTCCATTATCTCGAAGATATCAGGATCAGCGTTGGATAAGGGCTGGTTTCCCCAAGCCCGGACGGCGGCCCTCCGCGTCTCGGGGTCAGGCTCCACCTTTGCCCTCTTGGCAGGGAGCACGGAGGAAGATGAGCAAGAAGAAGTCGATTCCCCTCTTCGCTGCCTCTTGATGCACATCGAGTACCCTAAAATCCTGACTTCCTCCTGCTGCTCCTCCTCGTCGGATTCTCCCCTGTCGTTAGTCCCCACGGAATCCTCGCGCGTGGTATCTGGATTCTGGTCAAGGAGCTGGAGGGGAACCGACCGAGCACTGGGAGACGGTTCTCGGATGCTGGAATCGATCTGAAAGGAGATGGAGTCGTCCGCAATCGGGGTGCGGGGAAGCGAAGCGGTGTGGATGCCCAGCGAGAGGCTCGATTGCAGATGGGTGAGATCCATGGAAACGTTTTCAGATCACAGCTTACAAGTAACAGAAACAAGGACGACAACAACAGCAACAAGAATAGAAGCAGCAGCGACAAAGGGGGAAGGGCGAGGCGGCGAGACGGCAAGCTTCCATCAATAGTGGAGGGAGAGATAGTTGGTGGTGCAGGAGCAAGAGAAGAACCCTGGACTCGAGAAAACGGAGGCGTGAGGGACGAAGGAATAAGAGCGAAGGGTGACCGGCAATAGTCCGTGGGGGAAGGTGGATGTGACGAAGAGGGAGTTGAATCTGGACGGTATTGTGGGTTGATGTGCATTGAGGTTACGGGGAACAGCAGGTTCGCGTCCCCATCACGACCGTTTCCGCTAACGAGGTTGCGACGCATAGTTTACTTATGCGTATGCGCATATCGTATGCCTGCTCCGTATAGTGGACGGTGGATTAGGCGTCTATTTAGAATTTAGATGGAGAACTTGTGGTGCAAGGCAAATTAATGATAATTATCTAATTGTGGTAGCACAAAGAAATGGCACGTGAACAATAAAATACTCACGCGAATAACATATTTCTTTTAAAATGATTATAGAATATTAAGCGAGGTTTGAATATAATACTCACGTGAGCAAATTTATTCCATCGTCTACTCAACATCAATTTTATCGTCTGAATGCTGATGTAGTGCTGCTGACATGGCTAATAATCTCAATCAGTATTCAGACGTGAATTTTTTTTCCAGCCCCACCAAACCACAGTCAACAACCATTTAATGGTTAATTACAAAATATATTCCGACTTTTGACGTGTTTCTCTAATCTATCATCACTTTCTAATTTTTTTAATTCAGAACACCACTTTTCGATTTGTTACAAATCTATCTCATCGTCTACCCAGCGTCAACTTCGCAATTTTCAATTGAGAGAAAAAATCTCTCTCGTCTGTTGAAAATTTTCTTGTCATAACAAAGTCTATAACGGCAAATCATATTTAATAGTATCATCAATGTTAAAAAAATTTACAATATCATATAAAATCATACATTTAACAGTATCATCACTGCTGAAAAATTTCTAGGATTTCTACTAACAATACCAAACTGAATGGGGGAAGGCGAGCGAGCATGTAAAAATTAATAGGAACATACCATAGTCGACAGGGATGAAGACAGGGAGCGTGAAGAGATGGGGACGACGTCGGGGATTGAGAGAAAGGTAGGCGACAAGGTCGGGGAAGAGACGAGCACGCGATTTTAAAGGTGGATTTTTTTTTAAAAATAACTTATCGTAATATGCTGAATGGGTTTGATGGGGCCAATAAAATAAGTTAAACTTCACGTCTGAATGCCGACTGGGATTATTAGCCATGTCAGCATTTAGACGACGATGTTGATACTAGGTAGATAGTGAGATGGATTTGTAACAAATTAAAAAGTTGTGTACTGAGTTGGAAAATTAGAAAGTATGGACAGATTAGGGAAACACATCAAAAGTCGAAAAATATTTTATAATTAATCCGGTTGCTGACTAGGTTTGGTGGGGTCAGAAAAAAAAAAGTTAAAGAAATCGCGTCTGAATGTTGACTTGGATTATTAGCCACATCAGTAGTTCCATGTCATCATTCAGACGATAAAGTTGACGCCGGATAGATGATATGATAGATTTGTAACAAATTAATAGGTGGTGTACTAAATTAAAAAAATTAGGAAGAGAAGATAGATTAGGGAAATACGTCAAAAGTCGAAAAATTTTCAGCAAGATTTGGCAAAAATGAAAGGTTGGAATCTTCACCAAATTAGATGCATATTAAGTTGGTCAATTTTTCAAAATGATAACTAATTATTTTGTCTTTGATGAATCAAATATTAAAAAATTATACTATACATGAAAGTAATTAATGTTCACGTTCTTTTAATAAATTAATTCTTTTTAATAAAGACAACAATTAATTGCATATTAATTTCATTATTTTATAACATATAAATAGTTAGTTGTCCCTCCCTCTTAAAAGAGCAAAAGTGTAAGTGTGGTATTCTACTGGTAAACGAATCTAATAAATTTCATATTTTTGCATATATATGTTTTCTTCTTGTTGATATATTAAAAATATTGGATTTTTCAACTTCTAGCTGTAACCTATGTGTAGAATTAATAAAAGTTCCTCCTCCTCCTGGACGTACGAACGGCTTATCGTTGTCTTTAAATCACGTTAACCTCATGTGTCCATTCTTTTATTTGTTGGTTTCGTTTTTCGTTTCGTTTTTCATTTCGGTTTTGGTTTCGTCAATTTTGGGTATGAAATTCAGGTAATGTCCTAACAAGTAGTATCATAGCCGACTACCAAAACCATGACGGATGCGACGTTCGAAATCGAGAGATTGGACCATTATGTTAACTTTTCTGTGTGGAAGATGAGAATGGAATTAATCCTGAAATTTCAAGATGTTTAATACATCATCTACGAAAAGGACAAGAATGAGAGGATCGATGTATAGAAGGCCAAAGCAGATAGAAATGTAAAGACAACAATCTTTAGGTGTCTCTTAGATGAGACACTTTGAGATGTCCCGATGGAGAAGTATATCAAGATAAGACACTTAGGGCATGTTTGGTACCATGGATAAACACTCTGTAGGTAAAATCGCTAGTCAATACATACTAGTACAATACAGGCTCCGAAACACTCCCTTATAGGCAAAATTGCTCTTCTAAAAAAAAAATCATTTTCTCCCTATGGACGAAGGAACACTTGTAAAGGACCACATCAACTTCCTCTTATAAATAATTGCTTATTTAGATAATATGGGTAAAACAGTTAGATTTTATAGAAATACAGCATGATCTAACTGATGACATAATGAAATCATAACTAGAACATGCATAAATCTATAAACATCTTAAATTGCGGAAGCGTAGGATCGAGACTAACCTCCTGCCATTGATATCGTGTTGATGCGTTGCTCCGGTTCCCTTTTTGCTCATGTGCACCTTCATCAATAGGTCTTCCAGTACTCTCTTTAAAACCCTCAATATATGGTGTAGAAAGGTAGGAATGAGTCTGGGGACCAATGAGTATCCCGACCTATTTATATACGCACCTTGCCATCAAAGGTGGAAAGATAGGCTTGAATCGGGTTTGAGATAGACATGGATAAAATGGTAAAACATAAAATATGTGGACCACATAAGGATAGACACGTGAACATATGTGGTCCACATCAGATGATGATGTAGACCATGCATTTATAATGCCACATCCAACATTCTCCCACTTGGTCCATATATTAAAACACCAAAAATCCCATATCTGCTTTAGATGGAATAAAACACACGAATCATAGCGATAATTCCTCTTTGAGCGAGTATTATCTTCTATGTATCACGGTGTATTTCAATCCAAAATAACTTTATGAATAAACCCTATGTTTATTCTAGGTCCAACAAAATTATTATTCTTGAACTATATGTGTACACCATAAAATGAGAAATAACAAATTAAATAAGAGCTTTATTAAAGACAAAAACGTCTTTACAATAATTACATGATAGGACCCAGTCCCATTCGGTCTACATGATCATTGAAATCCTTTGGCGGCAAGCCCTTTGTCAAAGGATCGACGATCATCAATTCAGCATGAACGTGTTCAATGACCACTTAATTTTCTTTAATACATTCACTCATAGCTAGATACTTTATGTCGATGTGCTTGATTTGACTTCTACTTTTAGCTAAATGAATTGCAGTTGAATTATCATAGTATACCCTCATGGGTCTAGTAATGGAATCCACGATTCCAAGACCCGAAATGAAGCTCCTTAACTACACACCATTTGAGGTAGCCTCAAAATAAGGTACAAACTAGGTCAAGTTATTAGTTCGTCTATACATGAGCATGATATCGTTAGTATCTTTAAGGTACTTCATCACTTCCTTTGCAACATTCCAGTAGTCTATTTCTGAATTACTCTGAAATTTGTTTAGCATTTCAATAGCAAATGCTATGTCGGACCTTATACAAGCATGAGCATGCATAAGACTACTGACAACCGAAGCATGTGGAATGTTCTGCATCTGTTCTCTTTTCAAAATATTTTGGGACACTAGTTAAGACTAAACTTGTCACCTTTCACAATGGGTGCTACATACGATTAATAATCTTTTATCCGGAATCTCTTTTAGACTTTATTGATATAGATATTCTGAGATATACCTAAAATGCCTCGAGGTCTGTCTCTATGGATCTTAATGTCCATGACATAAGACGCATCACTCATATCAAAATTCTTAGAGATGAAATTATTTCACCTCATATAGCAACCCTTTTATCATTGGTTGCAAGTAAAATATTGTCCACATATGGGATAAGAAAACAAAACTTACTCCCATTGATTAAGTGATATATACACTGATCCATGATGTTTCTCGACAAAATCGAATGAAGAGATCACCTCATGGAACTTTAAGTACCACTGATAGGAGGTTTGTTTCAATCCATATATGGACTTTTTGAGCTTGCAAACCAAGTGCTCGCTGTTATTAGAGGAGAATCCTTTAGATTGTTTCATATAAACCTTTCTCCTCTATGTATCCATCGAGGAATGTCATTTTCACGTCCATTTGATGGAATTCCAAGTCAAATGCTATGATGACACGGAAAGAATCTTTCTTAGATACAGGAGAAAAAGATCTTCGTGTAGTCGATTCCCTCTATCTAAGTGAATCCTTTGGCCTCTAGTCTAGTCTTATATCTTTCGATGTTGCCTAGGGAAATCTTTTTGATTTAAAAAGACCCATCTACAACCAATGATCTTTAAAACTTAAGGCAACTCGACAAGATTCCAGACTCTGTTTGATGCCATTGAACTGATCTCTTTCTTTATAGCATTGTATCATAACTTAGATTGACCGCAACTCATGGTTTGTGAAAAATATCTTTAGATTATTTTCGGCACCAAGATTGTAGTTAGACTCATGTAGATACACTACATAGTCACTAGGAATAGTTGACTTTCTTATCCTAGTAGATTTGCTTAACGTTGTGTCATCAAGCTTTTGAGGAGCCTATTCCACAACTGGTTGCTCAATATTTTCTGATAATTGTTGAGTACCAGGATCTACTCGGTCATTATCAACTATTTGTGGATTTTTAATGATCTGTTGTTGAACACCTGGAAGAGGTGCATTGTGAATAACAATCAATCTTTCACTTGAGTCAGGAGTGGACTCCTCCAAATGATCTTTCTCAGAAATTAAATTCTGAAATTAATCGCTCCCACTAATCAAGTTATTTTCAAGAAATTTTTGTTTCTTGACTCCACAAACCTAGTGGTATGAGATGAATAATAGGATTTATATCCCTCTAGACTTTTTGGTATATCCAACGAAATACCTACAGATAGTCCTTGGGTCTAGTTTCTTCTCTTGCAGATGTAAACCCTTATTTCAGACGGACAACCTCATACGCGCATATGTTGCAAAGTCGGTTTCCAACCTTTCTATAATAAGAATGACATTTTAGGAACAATCTGGGTTGAAACTCGGTTTAATATATACACAACCGTCTTAAGGGCTTCATATCACAAAGATCTAGGAAGCTTGGAGCTGCTAAGCATGCTCCGCACCATGTCTATAATGTTTGGTCCCTTCTTTCTGCAACACCATTTTGATATAGAGATCTCGGCATGGTGTATTGGGCAATCATCTCATGCTCTTGAAAGGATTTTACAAATGGACCAAGGTGCTTATCCATCATCAGTTTATCGTCCATAATACTCATCTCTCTTATCTGATCTCACGAACTTTATTTGCTTCTCGCATTTCTGCCTTGAAAACTTTAAAGGCATCGAGTGCTTCATTCCTCCTATGAAGCAAATAGATATACATGTAGCGTGAGTGATCATCTATGAAGGAGACGAAATACTTCTAACCATATGAGTCTATGTCTCGACTACAAATATCTATATGTTAATATCTAATATGTTTGAGCTCCTATTAGCACATTTGTTTGACATGTTAGTCTACTTTCTCTTTATGCAGTCTATACACGTCTCAGAGTCAGTAAAATTCAAAGCACTAAGTACTCCTTCATTTACCAACTCTTTTATTCTCTTAATGGATGTAAGTCCTAACCTTTGGTGCTATAAATTAAAAGAACTTTCATCTATAACACATCCTTTAATACCCGCACTTTATTGAACATGCAATGTATTATAAGTGGAATTATCTTGCAACTCAATAAGGTTTTTTTTTTAGTACAAAATAAAACCAGAACTTAAAATAAACCTGCATGTTCTAACGACTTCCGCGTGTGAGCGCACTCTGATTCCTGTATAGATGCAATGCTCACTTCCCACTAGCTTCATGTGATTTTGAAAGTCTTATAAGGTATTGGAAATATGGACTGTAGAACCTAGATCAATCCACCAAGTGTTATAATAAATATTAACCATATTAGATTCATAACAAACCAAGAGATTGAATGTGCATTTCCTTCCATTTCAGCGAGCAGTCTTTTATCTTCTTGTACACACATGGTCAGAAGTTCATTAGCTCACCATTTCTCTTTATATGCGTTTTAAGAGATTTTAAAGGCTCTGTATGCTAGTAAGAAGTTCAAAATAAAATGAATTTGGAAAGACTCAAACATATCAACCTCTGGTTTTTTAAGTAGGGTCGTTATATTCTTCATCTACATGATGTGCTCATGCACAACTCTAATTCTAGTGAGCCTTAATGATGTCAGTCTAGTCATTAAGGTGCTAGCAAGGACCTTATATGAAGATTCAAAACTGTTCAATTATAGCATTCAATAGATTCCTTACATTATTACACTCTTAAATAGAACCACGAATATTAGCAAGAATATATGATTTTTTATGTACATCACACTAAGGTGATGGGATTGCTCTCATTGTTCATAAAGCACGACCTCAACCGTAGTGCTAATATCTATAGAAGTAGATGGTTCATCTTTCCTTATAGGGTAATATATGTTCATGCACCCTAAATGGAAGAGAATTTTTTCCCTTTAGATTCTATAATTGTCCCTAGTTAGTTCAGGAAAACATTCTTAAAGTCAGAGTAGTTAAAAATTTAAATTGTTGCATATTTAAATCATATTTTAATGCTCATAATCTAAATAGAGGCATATAAGATTCTAGTTTTACCAATTTAAACAAGAAATAAAAATAACATATGTCAATACAATAAAAACTGCCTGTGGGCTAAGCTTTTATTTTAGGACTCATGTTAAACTTTATGTGAAACTAACAAACTATATACCTTTTCCTAATACCCGTGGGCTAATTAGGAAAAATAATATATTATTTCACACTAATTAATTATCTAAGTATGATAAAAATTCCTGTGGGATGAGATTTATCATACTCCAATTAGCTAATTACAATTTGATGTCATATATATCTATATGTGACCTAAAAAATTATCAATTATATAATTTTAACATAACTAAAGATGTTGTGACTACTCCTTAATTAGTTAAAATTATGTGGTCAATTACCTAATATATAATTTAACATAACTAAGGATGCTGTCGCTATTCCTCAATTAGTCAAATTCTATGGGTCACATGACATCATAATGTTGCATAGATAATTATATGATACAGCATGACATTATAATATGCATTATAATTAACTACGACATAACATAGTTAATTAATGTAACAAGCACTATATGTCAAATAGATGCAATATCATAATTTATCAATGCAACAAATGAAACAATTAATAATTATATTCATGTAACATGATTTAACACAATATATAAAATGATTTATTGCTTATTGGTTTCAATCATAGAAATATTACTCATTCTAGTTCATGAAATTTTAGATTGGGTTAGTTTATGCAATTTCAAAAGAAATCAAATTTAAAACCCAAATTAGATTTAAGTTGACCCAACCAACATTGAACCAATTTTAAATCAATGAGAAATTTCAAATGAACCAAAAATTAAATCAATTGGATCTGATTTCAATTTATTTGAACCGGACCAGAAGATTTATTTAAACCAGATATGAACCATAATAAACCAAATCAGAAATTGAAATTAACCCAAACAAAGGAATTGGACCGAATTCATTGATTTGAACCGGACCAACTCTACATTAAATTTGAGTTGAACCATTTCCAATTGAACCAGAATTTTGAAATGAACCCAAATTATTTGAACCGAACCAAAATCACTTAAGTTACGGATCGGGTTTGAAAAGCAATGGATCCGAATTTTAAATAAACATAATGCAGATCCGATTAATTTAAAACAATTAAAAGGTGGGTGTCTTAATGGGTCAAGGATTCATTATATTGGATCCAAACCCAATTGACTTAAACCCACTATCAAATCTTCTTCTCTCTCACATAAACCCACGTTCTCCTCTCCCTCATGAAAACCCTAACTCATGCAGCAGCCGTCACCCCTGTATCTCCTCATGCATGAACGCCGATCTCTCTTCTTACGTCTCCTTCTCATCGCTTAAGGATGTCGGCCGACCCTCTTCTGTCGCCTGCCATCAAGAGACGCCGACGACGAAGAGAGCAGCACGAGGCAAGAAGTGAACTGTGGCATGCAGCCACCATTGCCTTCTCATGTGCTGACGCCGTCGGGCACGCCAGCCTTTTAAAACGCCGGCGACCAGTATGTCGGCGTCGGGCGGCGAGTAATAAGATCAAGACGAAGTCGGAGAGAGTTCGGGTGGGCCGAGAAGAGCACAATCTTCTGTATGCAATCCGACCCTCTTCAATCGTCGTTGATCCTAAAACGCCGGCAACGATTACGCTGGCGTCGAGCTACGACGAAGAGGCTGTAGCTGCGCAATGGCTAGCCGTAAAGGATGCTTGCCACGCATCAACAACACCTACATGCCGCTTGGCGACGGGGATGCTGCAGCCATCACGCCACTGTCTAGCCACCACACTTGGTCTCCCACTCTGATCACTCAATGTCGTCCATCTTCATGCGCCAGCGATGAATACGCCGGCGTCGGACAGGGACAAGAAGAATAATTTGATGTGGAAAGTTCATACTTAGTGGTGCTACATGCAGCATTTCGGTGACTTGCGACATTGTTTCTTTCCTCGACCGGCCAAAATAATTCAGCCGCATCTTTTCGTATGTCGGCTAACCTCATGTCAACAATTCATGCCCGTCTGCACCAATCCACCATCACGTCGACAAGCCGCATGCCGACAGTGACGGGAAGGATGAAGTACAGAAGGCCACATAGGTGGATGAAAAGAGAAAACATGCGGATGAATGCGGAGAAGAGACACGAAAGCACGAAAACAAAATTCGGAAAAACGACAATGCAATCAAGGCGGGAAAAAAATTGCTCTAATACCACATGTTAGATTTATAGAAATACAGCATGATCTAACTGATGACATAATGAAATCATAACTAGAACATGCATAAATCTATAAACATCTTAAATTGCGGAAGCGTAGGATCGAGACTGACCTCCTGCCATTGATACCGTGTTGATGCGCTGCTCTGGTTCCCTTTTTACTCATGTGCACCTTCCTCAATAGGTCTTCCAGTACTCTCTTTAAAACTCTCAATATATGGTGTAGAAAGGTAGGAATAAGTCTGGGGACCTATGAGTATCCCGACCTATTTATATATGCACCTTTCCATCAAAGGTAGAAAGATAGGCTTGAACCGGGTTTGAGATAGACATGGATAAAATGGTAAAACATAAAATATGTGGACCACATAAGGATAGACACGTGAACATATGTGGTCCACATCAGATGATGATGTGGACCATGCATTTATAATGCCACGTCCAACAAAAACTTCCAAGGAAGACACTAAATCAATGTTTTTACTTGCTTCTTTACCACACTTGTACAAAAAAATTCAAGAAACATTGTTTTATAGAAGAACTTCCTTATCTCTTGATGATGTAATACCTACACTCGTTTCAAAGGAACTCATGAATAAGAAAGTTCATAGCGGGTCCTATGATAAAGGCACAAGAGAAACCTTCTACTCTAAGGAGAAAATCGAAGCAAGAGGAAGTAGCTAGCAAATCCAACACCATATGTCACTATTGCAAGAAACGAGGTCATATTAAATTTGAAACTTGCATTCTAAAGAAAAAGATATAATAGTAAAATATATAAAAAAAGATCCGTGCATGGTGGCCTCTTATGGTGTAGGATTTGAAGAAATAGGAGATACTGGTCGTGATAGGTGGAGCGGGCTTTGTTAAGACACGTCGTGGGCGACGACGGTCTCGTAGGTGACAACTCACCTCATGTCAAGATTCCTCTTCATTAGAAAAACACCACACATCATGAGTCATCTTCTTTTTTTTTGATATTTCTAACCATGCAAAGTGAAAACTAGGTCAACAGATGAACAAGTCAATCACCGGTAGCATCGACAAGCGATTCTTGGATTCTAGGAGTTCCTTTCACATGACTCCACATCGATCAACCTTTGTGAATTATCGGCGCACTAATGGTAAAGTAGTTCGTGTTGGCAATAGTGTTCCATGCAAAGTTGTTAGATTTGAAATAGTGAAGTTAAAGTTGCATGATGGTTCGATAAAAACTTTAGCAAATGTTTGACATATTCTCAAGGTAAGAAGGAATCTAGTATCTCTTGGAGCTCTTAACATTAGGGGTTACATGACATCCTTTATAAGAAGAGTTTTAGAGGTACACAATGGAGTCTCGATGGCACTAAAGGCTCTAAAGTCATCGAATAATTTGTTTAAGGTAGATGGGTCCACCTTTCGTGTAGCAATCAAGATTTCGGTATAAAACACAACAAAATCGGAAACCAAGTGTCCCTTAGGTAAAAAATTTGCTTTCAGGGTAAGCCCTTCTCAAAGATGCACCATGAAGGAGGAGACTCAAAGGGATTATGTTGGTTCCTAAGTCCAAGCAGCGATCAGGCATGGCCCACTTGAGCATCGATTTGACGTAGGCCCTGCACAGACCTTTTGGGAAAAGTAGGTGATATTTGAGAACTAGATTGGCCCCAATTTTCACCAAAAGAAGAGATTGTTGGGTATTAACTCAAATTGAACCCGAGACGAATCATGAACCCAAATCAGAGTTGATTTGGTCAAGTCATGGCTAAACTAGATTTTCTAATTGAACCAAGCTGCTGAACTAGATCTAATTAAAACCAACTATTGAACTAGGCCTACCATCATCCACTATTGAACTGACTAGAAAATAACAAAAACTAATTTTCTCATAAATATTGGCAGTATGACTAAATTTAGGGAAATAAATTTTGGAAAATTATATTTAATACTCGAATTATGAGTAGATTTTATTCTTTATTTACATCAAATTTTTTATTATAATTATGGCTAAAAGTTCAGGTACGAAGACTTGGCAAGAATAGAAGCTCAAAATCTTGGTCAAATTAGTTGCAAATTATAGAAGTTCAAAATTTTTAGAAAAGCAACTAGTTATATTTTTTATGAATTAAATCTAAAAAATCACAATATACACGGAAGCAATTAATATTCTCATCGTTTCAACAAAATAATTTTTTTGGCAAAGACAACGACTAATTATAGTTTAACTTTATTATTTGGGTAATTAGACGAAAATAATCTCAACTTTCGCGAATTTTTTAATTTTAGCCAATGCTTTAATTTGTCTTAATTGTATATAAGAACTTTAACATTGGTTTTAATAATGGCCCTCCGTCTGCAAACCGTGATTTCGCCCGTTAACTTAATGACGTGACAATCCAGAAATTATTTAAAAAACTCATTCTTCATGTTAATTTGATACACGTAGGATTATATTTATATATATTTTTAATTGAGTCTGACCTTTCTCTCTCCTCATCCTTATCCATCTTCCCCACTGCTATCATCCATCTCTAGTGAACAATGATATCTCCGGTGAGCTCTGATCGGCCACCGCGTTCATCGATGACAACTAGAACCATAACACCATGGTCAACCTGTGTGAGCTATCGCCGTACACCCGACGCCACAGCTTCACTGCGCCGTCGGTGGAGGCGGTGAAGAGGTAGCCATCGAGCTAGTTGACGAGCATGGCGCTGACATGTCCCTCATGCACCACAAACGAGTCGACACAGGCTTTCTCGCTCAGCCGCCATGCCTTCACCGTCCGATCCCATAAGCCAGTGTAGACGAGACCGTCGGCGCACCAACGCGATGCAGGAGATGGTGTAGTATAGCTTGTAGTCGTGCATGAAACATATAGTAGCTTCTTTACCCATATAGTTTGTCATCGTCATCTCGATTCATAGTCGGTCACCACAAAACATCCTCCTCCCATCATTCAAGCACACCAATATGCTACACCAAACTCCTTCTTTCTCATCCTCTGTTTCCACCTTTAGTTGGTGAAATCTAATTCTCTTTTAATCAAATCCAAAAGTGAACAGTCATCTCTTATACCTTAATCTCTCTCAAAGCAAATCCTTTCTTAATCTCCCCCTCCCTGCCTATATATACTCCACCGCCGTGCTGGTCAAGCTCCATCCCACTGCCAATAACAACAACATCGCTAATGGCTTGGCTGATCACTACTCTCTCTGCGACGGGAAGCTCGCAGTTAAAGGCATCACCTTGTTCTTTGAAGTGCAGTGAAATGTCACCTTGAGCGGCTTCTCCACTGTCTGTCATGCCTCCAATGCGCCTCCGTCACTTTTCGAGGAGGCCCAGCCTCACTCCCATAAGGATGGATTCCTCAGGTTCTCGAAGCCGGCTGCCGCAAACCAGTTGGTAAACTCGCTAGGGAAGTTTAGCGGCAGGAGCTTTCTTAGCATCTTTAGGTTCAAGACATTGTGGACGACCATGTCTTCAAAAAGAGTTCTTCAAAATGCAATCGAGAGAAAACTCGTCAGGATAAGTGCTGCCCTCACAGTGTCGCCGTCGTCGTACGACCTCATCTCCTCTATGCACACCCCAGGCTCAGCAGTGCACCTGAGATGATCTCCACAATATTGCCACCACCATTTCCAGGCGCCACAGCCGATGCACCCCCATTATCAACTTGCTCCTGCAGGTTAGCCTCCTCGCCATCTTCATCGACCAAAGCCATTAACCTGAGCTCTCCCACGGCCTCAAGACCACTGTCATCGATATCGTTACGCGTGATCATCTTTCGCAAAGGGAAGATTCACATCTCCAGCAATTAATTTGGAACGCAGAATACCTCGGTATTTCAACTTCTTGGTGTTGGCATCATTGTCATTGTTGACGACGCCAGGGTTCCTCCTCGCCATCGTCGTCGTTGAAGAAGCAAGAGGCTTCTTCCTCTTCTTCGCATTGGCATCTTGCAATAAATGTAAATGTATTCCGAGAACTGCCATCGCCTTAACTAGTTCTAGATCAGGACGATGGACGATCTCACCATCGACAAGATCGTTGAATCGTGAGGCTGCAAGCCATCATGCGCGGGCGGCAAGTGAGGAAGCCGGCGGCGGTGACACTGCGCTGCATGCAAGCTCATTCATCTTGTAAAATTATTTCATGGGTGACACTGCAGTGGATGTCATTTATATTATTATATAATTTCGTCATGTATATATAATATATTACACCATCTCCTGCATCGCATTTCACCACGCCGACGGTCTCACCTACGCCGACTCGTGGGACCGAATGGTGAAGGCATGGCGGCTAAGCGAGAAAGCCTACGTCAACTCGTTCGTGGAGCATGAGGGGCAGGTCAGTGCCATGCTCATCAACCAATTCGATGACCGCCTCTTCACCGCCTCCAACGACGGCGCGGTGAAGCTGTGGCGGCGGGTGCACGGCGACAGCTTGCACACGCTGACCATTGTGCTAAGGTTCCAGTTGTCGCCATTGAATGCGGTGGCCGGAGCTCGCCGGAGATATCATTGTTCGCTGTGGTGGCCGCTGGCGATGATGATGACGACGACAGCGGAGGGAGGAGGAGGAGGAGGGTGATGGGATTCCTGGAGTTACTGTAGACGGCGGAATGAGATAGAGGGTGACAGGGAAGAAGAAAGGGAGAGAGAGTGATTGAGTAAGGGGTGGGACCCGGGTTAATATTAAAAGCAATGTGTATCGAGCTGGCGTGGTGAGTGAGATTTTTAAATCATATATAGATTGCCACGTCGGCAAAATAATGGCCATACTCACGGTTCACAAATGAGAGGCTATTATTGAAACTACTTCGAAAGTTCTTATATACAATTGAGATCAATTAAATGATTGGCCAAAATTAAAAAATTCACAAAAGTTGAAGTTATTTTCGTCTAATAACCCTTATTATTTCATGACTTTCAGTTATAAATAGCGAGCAACCTCTCCCTCTTAAAAGAATAAGAGTGCAAGGGCGGTCTTCGATTTGTAAACGAATTCAACTATCTTCTTCAAACAAATAAGCAGATAAATTTCAGATTTTTAAATATCTTTGTGTTCTCCTCTTGTTGAGATATTAAAGAAAAGGGATTCTTCAACTTGAAATAATAGAACTTTTTCTAGAATTAATAGAACTTTTTCCTCTTACTTCTCCCCCAAGATTTAGGAACAACTTATCATTGTCTCATAATCACGTTAATCTCGAGTGTTCATTATTTTATTTGTTAGTTTCGCTTTTTGCTTAGGTTTTGATTTCGTCAATTTTGACTGAAAATTTGGGTAATTCACTAATAGAGGGGAAAGAGAAAGGAATGATTCCTTATCCTTTGTTTACGAAGACACTTTTAACGTTGTGAATGGATTGAAATTCCTCAAAACTCTTTCAAGATATAGGTTTTTTCAATTCCCTCAAGGGAATTTGATTTCCCTCCCTTCACCTGCTTTTACTCATTTTTTCTCTTTTACTCCCGCCTTTACCAAAAAGTATCTGAATATAAACTAATATAAATAGTATCTTTATACAAATTTTGTGAATAGATGAATATGAACTTTCAGTGAATGAACATGGACAGTGAGTGAGTGTATATGGATAAGTGAACTTGAATTCATGTTCATTCGTTTTATAATATATATCTATTCATGTTCTATTCATGTTCATTCATTCATCCAATTTGTATAGAGGGGTTGCTCATGCTCATGGAAGTTGCACTCCCTTAATGGTACCCACAATCACAAGTATAATCCAACCAATATACTTGGGATTGTCAGTTGACATGACTTTATGCACAAAGTAAACAAATGTTATCTCATTTGGACATAGTTAAGTTACCATATTCATTATATTTGAAAGAAGATGATTTTTTTTCTCACTTTAGTTCTCTCTTGTGACGCCTTCAAGGAAAGTATAATTTTTTTGTATCAAATTAGTTTTCACGTCAATCAAACAAGGACAGTTCTCTCTTGTGACACTTTCATTTAAAGAAAGTATAATTTTCTATATCAAATTACTTTTCATGTCAATCGAATAAGATTTTGATCCAACTACTAATAAATATGCTCAATTTTTGTATCATCTGTTTTTATTTTCAATTAAATAAATAAGTATAAAATTTTTCTTCAAATAAATGTCTAACTTATATCGTAAAAACATGGATCGTGGAAGGCTTTGGAGTATAGCTTGTGATGCAACACAAAAAGTGCAAACAAAAACACATGTGAAATTACTTATTTATTTTAGTATGAATTTAGGATATAAGGGTAATCTACTAATAGGGTGTAACAAAACTAGTATACTTGATGAACAATTCGTGCACGAACTCAATTTTGATCGTTTATAGTTTATATTAGTTTAATTATTAAACAAACGAGTAAAAACAAAAAAAAATACCTAACTCATGCCCTAAGGGCATACTCTAGATGTACTTAATTGGTTGAAGTGGAATAAAAATAGGGCCATGAGCATCAAATGATGGTTGGAACCACAAGACCTTTAATAGGAAAAGTAAATTGTTAGGTATTGATCCAACTAGTCTAACCGAACTTAAATCGAAATTAATTTGATCAAGATATATTTGAACCAACTTTACCAAATCAGATCATGCAAAATTGGATTTGAACTTTGAACCCTGCTAAATCAGAATTGATGGGCTCATCCACTAGGCTTGGCACAGGCCAGGAAGACCAGACGTGCCAGGCTGACGGACACCAGCGCCCAAGCTAGGCCGCAGCACCCAAGCCCAGCCCACCTGTGCCCGCATGCTTTGCACGCGGGTGGCTCGCCCATGCGGACGACGCGCCCGCATGCGGGGCGCACGCCACACGTCCGCAAGTGGATGCAGCGTGGCGTGAGAAGCACGCGTGCAGCCAGCTACTTACGCCTGCATGTGGGGCGCCCGCCCTGCACCGCCTCTCTCTTTTTGATTTTGACCAAGTCAAAATGTGCTTCATTGAGCCGCACGTAATTCGATGATCTGCTTCAAAATTTGATTTCAAATCGTGTGATTATTCGGTCAAAACTCTCCTATTTCGGCGATTTTTTTTAGTTCATAGTCGGCTCCCTTCCCCCTTTAAAAGGAGTCCGGATACAAGGTTTTAAATTCATCTCACATTGAGACACCACCTCAGATTATGATGTGAGAAATTTAGAAATTTAAAAAATAGGAGTGTCGTTACCATTCTTTTTCAATGACTGCCCATTCTCAGGTTCCGACATACAGCAGCAAATGTTCAGTTTCAAGGCAGATATTGCAGAGACAGTGTCTCTACTCCATACCGATTTCAAGTTCAATTCATTTAAGATATTTTGTTATATTCTGAATGAGATTTAGTTTATTGTCACTCTTATTATAAAGTTACTTTCTGGAATTAATAAAATAGTCTCCTCTTCTCCCCGTGGACATAGGATCGGCACCCCGCCGAGTCCGAACCACGTTAATCCCCTTGTGTCTCTTATTTTTCCGTATTATTATTATTATCGAATTTGGTTTTTCGTTTCTCTCGTCGGGTTCAAATTTTGTAGAGCCGGCAAAAAATTTTCCCAAAGTTTCTAGCATAGATAATAATTTTTTTTTTTTTTTTATGTGCCCTATGAACAAGATAATTAATGTTTTTTTATCATGTGCCCTTAGGAGCATAGGTTAGAAAATAGGCCTGTAACTTATATTTACCAAACTTGAGGTCAAATTTCTAAGGTTGAATGCAAAATATGTTCATGAGATGGGAACAAATAAAGGGGGATAATAACAAAGCTGCCAACAGGACTGGATTTTCTTCAGCTCAATCAAATCCGCTTCAATTCCTGTTGCAGCAAATACTCCCACCTTGAACTAGAATGACTCTAATCCGATCCCGATCGTTGTTTCTAGCTACTGTAGGAACGTTAGCAGCTGAAGGCTGAAGGATTTTAGTCATTTATCCTGTTCCTGGGAGTTATGAACTTATAATCCATTTGCAAATATACACAGTGTAACATTGTCTCAGTTTGCTGAATAAAGTTATCCTTTTGGGAAAATAACTTGAAAATTTCTGCAACAAGAAACTTTTGTCATCTGTACAATGCAATGTTAGTATGATAATACAAAATGAAAGAGCTTTCCCTAAGCTAGGACAACAGCTGAACAGCTGCAATGGCAGGAATCTTCTCTCGCAGCTTCTGCGTGACAGCCACCCGAACAGTCATGACACCAGCTGCTTGGCCGGTGAGTCGAACCTTCACAATAGGTTCCTCGATTTTGACAAACTCAAGTTCACCCCCACCAGTTCCAGCAAGGTATGGCCTTATCTCATCAAGCACCTTAAATGGATCCAAAGAATCAATGAGCGGCCACCTAATGAAATATGATTGTGTCGAAGATGCTAAAAATATTAGAAAGGTGACGAGTACAGAAATATGGAAATTAGTAGCAGAAAATGGTCACAATAACAGAGTCAAATCACTAATGTGAGTTAAACAGTGGAAGTACAGAGACCAAATGTAGCTAGTAGCTAGTCAGCTGGAAATCAATCATAGTTCTTTATAGTACCAAGTTTTGGCTGGAAATAAGTCAGTGATGAATATAATGACGTGGTTTTTTCCACAAAAGTAGCATTGCTTGAACGGCGTGAAAATCATCTACATCATCTACAGCACGATTGGATGGGGTTGCTGCTCATATATTCCACTGGCTGGTTCAGTCCTCAGGGACTGATCAGAAATTGCTGACTAAATTGACATCCGGGCTCCAAAAATATTATAGTTCCTAGTTCCTAAAGATGGTGTTGGGTGATTAACAAAAGCCTTCGCTATTCTCAATTCTAATGCAGCAAGATCTATGGATAATACAAGACATTAAGGTCTAGTGGCTTTCACCATATGCTTAAAAAGTATTTCCCTTCCAGTAAGGCAGTAACTACTAAATATGATTTATTAAGATGACAAATTTAAAATTGTCACTAAATATACTTTTTTAGTGACAATTATATGCCACTCGCACTGCACAAATTATATGCCACTGAAGATACTTTTTCATGCTATTTGATATTACCTAAATGATAATTTAACCAAAAATACTTTTCATGTCATGTACCCATTTGCAGAAATAATAAAAACTGCTGCTATACATTTTCTCAACATGATAGGATAGATTTTCTGAAAAGTGTTGCTAAAGATCTTTGCCAAGATTCCCTATGATGACAGCTGCCAGAAGTCCAAAATTGAATTGATGATAGTTTTTCTATACTTTTTAGTAAAAAATATTGAAATGATGCAACGACTCAAATTTGCTGTAGTGAATAGATCATGATTTGACATATGATTGATAAAAGCTCTTGATACCCTCAATTTTAGTGCAGCATGCTATAAAAGCAACATATATGAGATATCAGGGTTCCATCCATATGTTTATGATGCCTTCTCTTGCGAACAGTCTCTAAGAAACTTACTGATTTTGGCTCTACAAATATAACTATGCAGTAATACATAAAAAATGGGTTTGATACTGCTTTTAACATGGAGCCTTTTTATCAGATAACATCACAAGTAATTCTATCAAGGCAACCTAATAATATATTTGCAGGGTAATATACAATGAGAAGCTTGGTAAATTCTTAAAGTTATATATTAGCAGGGACATTCTTAAAGCAAGGGGCAAGCTAGCTTAGAAAGGACCCATTAACCCACCTTATCAGCCAAGTGCTCAGGATTTTCAGTGACATTGAATTCTGGGTCTTGCTGATCGAAGTACCCAGAGGTAGGTTCTTACAGTATATCACACTACTGACTTATTTGCAATGACAGCAGACCAAACTAACATAATTGATTAACTTTTCACTTAGCAATATAATTATATTAGAAATCACAATCATACATGATGGAGATCCTTTAACCTACCATGGTTGCAAAGTTATGAGAAAAATATTCTTAAACATCTTCAAGTGGGCAGAAGATGGTGAATATAGGTACATTTCAGGCAAAGAGGGATCCAATCTGTTCCTTTCATGACTAAGTGTAATTTTAAAATTACCTTCAAATAATCATATCTTTGACTTCAGGGTCCAATCTAGCTCAAGATCCTATACAAACATAACATTTGCAACAATTGAAGAAAAAACTCATTGGCACTTATTTCTGAAAAATGTGCATTTCAAACTAAACTAGGTTTGTCCATCATACTTTCATCTACAGTCACATAGTTAAATATGTTAAATTATAGATATTAAGCCTCGTTTTGAAGATTTCCTCGTAACAATGTTAAAGAAACATCTATTTAGGAGACTGCTATCTATACAATAGACTGGGTTTTGTTCCTTCAAAGGCAATTCTTACAAGATCCTTTTTGATATGGTTAGGAAGAAAAAACAAGTTGTCACATTTCTTAATTTGGATTGTTTGGAAGAGGCCATGCAGTTGAGGCCTAACTATTCTTTCACATACTCATGCTATCACAAATGGTAGTGGTGGCAGACAACCAAAAGAATTTCCATAGGTTAAAGAAAAATGTGATTATTTACTTACAGTTTATGCGATTATTTTTACAATTTTTTAGTAGAATAAAAACAAATTAAACTCCCTTTTGTTTTCTATAGAATCAAATATCTATAGCTACGCGATAATTTGGCTACAGATGCCATTTTCTGTAGTACTAAGCCACTGTGAAAGCAATGAATGAGAGGATGGGCTTTGGCACAATGGTAAAGAAGCTCCTTCATGACATGCATGACAAGGTATATGGTCAAGGAATCAGCCCCTAGACCCTCAATGGGGAAAAACCATGAACCTGGATCATCCTTTTATAGCATTATTATGACTAAAATCTAACCATGTTGGGGAAAGGATATTCTTGCAAAATTCATGTTTTTACCTTAAGATACAAATAGGAAAATATCTAAAAGAAAGAACAAACAAATAAGGCAAGATATCGAGAGTGAATTTCTGTATCACCAATCAATTTCCATCTGGCAATTGTTTCTCACAATTGGTTGCATACCTGCCTGTTTGGTCTTGCCTATAAGTCGAGATATTTGAAATTTGAGTATACTTGACAAAGGCAAATGGATAAAATGAACACATGAAATATTACAAAATTCCCTTAACAAAGGTAAAGAAGTAAAGGACATGATTAATATACTACTGCTTACCTTCTCAACATTTTCTTCATTTAGCTGAAGACCTGTCTCCTCATCCGTGATTGGTTCAACTGCAACTATTTCTGGAATTTTTTCCATCAAGCGACGTTCGATGCCCATCTTCATTGTCATTACAGAACTTGGACAAGACCCACATGCTCCTTGTAGTTTTAATCTTACAATGTTTCCATCTATCTCATGAAGTGCCACATTTCCACCATCCGCGATAAGATATGGTCGTACTTCATCCAGTACTAACTCAACATTCTCAGCAGTGAGCGGCAATTCTACCAATGGATCTGGAGTAGCAATTGCTTTAACCACTGTAGCAAAAGAGAGAGAAAAGATTAAACTCCAATAGATAAATTAAGATGATGCTAGAAAATAATAGAAAGTAGAAACATTCTTTAACTTTCTTTTCTCTACTTTCTATTGCAAAAAGATGACAAGTGGTTAAAACTGTCAGCGTATTGAATTCATGGATGCTGGTAAATCATTGAATTCTGGTAGCATGTAGAAAATATCTTCATAGAACACCTAACAGAAAGGCACTAGTACAGCTTCAACTTTTCAAGTTCAGAGTACCACATGGAAGATGCTGAATATGCTCTTTCGATGTGTATTTAGTCTCTTAATCGTTGTCTTATGTTAAATTCACAAATTATATTAAAAAACTTGCTGATGGCACCATCCATCTCAAGTTGTCCAACTTCTTTACCCTGATGAGGTGAAGAAATTTTGTCAGAATCCAATAAATTTCTGCAGATCTTTTAGTTTTGTTTTGAAATCAATAAATTATTGTTTTTTTCTCATAAAAGCTTCTTTTCAATATCATGTTCTTTGCCAACTAATGACTCCTCATTTTATGCTCAACTACATTTCTCCATAAGATAGATAAGGAACTAGGTTCAGTTGGTAATCAATGAAATAATTAGAAGTACACTCTACCAAGGTACTACTGTCAAAGATCAGTAAATGAAATTGGAGTTGCTTGATCTTCACCAAGAATTATTCTTATTGGACATCATAGGAACTCAAGAAACGACCTAAGTATAACAATAGTTAGATAGCTAACAAAATAGTTTCACTTTCTAATGAATATGCTTCACATGCACGTTACTTATGTCTAACTTTAAGGCTTAACTGAAAACTTTCAGATATAATACAATTAATTATTTACAATTACGTTTCAATTTTCAATAGCTCCTAAAACGCCCGTCCAGATATATTCTGTGTTAGAAAACATTTTCATTTTCAACATCAATAGTTAATATCAATCAGTATAACCACAAGATTGGCATCAAAGAATAGAAGATGGAAAGCCCTTCAACTTACCAATAAACTATCTTTCCCAATCCTTTTACAGCTTCAGTTATAGTTGAGTAAAATGACATGAAAGACAAAACAACAAGGATTCTATATCATCACAGATCGCAATTTTCCTCAGTAAATCAACTTAATATTCGCATGTTATATGGTCTTCAAATAACCATCATCAGCATGATCCTTTCTCCTTAAAAAAAAGACATTTCAAAAGGTACGAATAATTTTCTTACTTCAACATAATTCAGGCCACTAAAATAAATCATCTATCAAGATAATCAATGGAAAGGCATCAAGGCTTACCAGACAGTCGCCTCGTGGATCTCGAAATCCAACCGAGAGAGAAAGGAGAGCAACTCTTTAGTGGTAACACACGTGCCCCAAACCAACTTCCAGTTCCCCTGAAGCCCAAATCCTATAAAATAGATACGAAAACCGGGTGGGAATCAGGAACCCGAATCAAAGCACAATAAACAGAAAATAGAAAAAAGGAACAAATAGGAGTGAGATAGAGACGTTAAAAGAAAATGGACGGGAAGCTAAAGATAAGACTGCGGCCGCGGGAGAAGCAGAAGCAGCGGATTCGGCACGACAGGAGGGGTTCGGCAACACCGAAAGCTGCATCATCTCAAAGAAGAAACAGCAGCTCTCGTCGTCGTCTTGTTCGATATCTTCTTCTGGCCTTCGTATGTTTTTCCTCGCTCGTCTTCGCCCCTGTTGTTGAAGAACGCGAGGTGACCTCGTTGATTCGTTCTCACCACGCGCCCTAACCGAAGGGTGGTGTTTTATTGTGACTATTTCTATAAAAAGCTGCTTTTCATTTTATTTTATTTTTTGCGTATTCAGCTCTTAAAAATAAAATATGATAATTAGGTATTTACTTATATAAGTATTTAGAAATTTTACCAAATCGAAAACTATATAAATTCCAAATTAACAAAAATCAAAATTACAGACTTTATTTTTATAAAAGCAGAATCAATTTTGATAATGTACGTTTAATACCCTTATATATATATATATAAGATTACTATTTTTGTATTATTTTTGTATTATTTAATTTTTGATCATTAAAATCTATATAAATTAATATTTCTAATGTATACAATTATTTTTTAGATTACTTTTGTATTTATGAAATATCATTTTTTATTTTTAAAAAATTAAATTATTTTAAATTTCTTATTTTTGAATTATTTATTTATATTTACAAATTTTTAGTTGATATACTTTACTTTATATTTGTATTATATTTGATGTTTACCCTTAAAATTATTAATAGTTTCTCATTTTATTTTATTTATTTATTTATTTATATATATAGTCAAAAATCTATATGATTTCTAAAAATATATTTAAAAAATTAATTTAAATTTATATAATTTCAAATTAAAATTATGTTACAAAATATGAAAATATATAAAAAAAATCGATAGACTATTCTATTTATATATAATAATATATTAAAAATATAAAATTCAATTTCAAACTTTTTTGTAAAATGTTAATAATATAGTATCTTATTCTTGAAAAATCTAGGTATACAATTAATTAATTCTAAATTTTTTATTTAAATTATTAAGAATATTAAATTATAGATAAAATTTAATTTACAATTAAAATTATTTTCTAAAAATAAAAATTAATTATAAATTTAAATTTATATAACTTCAAATTAAATTTATATTACAAAAAATGAAAAATATCAGAATTTTTTTATTAACTATTTTATTTGTATATAAATATATATTAAAATATAGCATTCAATTTCAAATTTTTTTATTTTTAAAATTATAAATTAATTGTGCAAAGTGCAGGTACTGCAGCTAATTTCTATAAGCACTGTTGTTGTTTTTTTTTTGCATATTCAACCCTTAAAAATAAAATATGATAATTATGTATTTACTTATATAAGTATTTAGAAATTTTACCAAATCGAAAATATATAAAGTCCAAAATAACAAAAATCAAAATTATAGACTTTTTTTTTATAAAAGCAGAATCAATTTTGATGATGTACGTTTAATACCCTTATATATATATATATATATATATATTTGGTAATGATCAATTTTCTACGAGAAGTATAGCACTTTTACTAGTGGGAGACTTCAATGTTACGAGACTGTTTGGTTACATATAAATAGGCTTTAAATATTTATACTTACATCAATTAATTAATTATATTGTTTGGTTAGTTGTAATTAAATAAATGCAGAATTAGGCTTTTAAATACTATAAATTGGGTTGCACCTAAAAATCCCACGGGTCCAATTGGCAGCCGGTAAATGATAGAGCTTTTTATCTTCTTATTGCTTATTATAATAATCTCTCTCTTCGCCCTTGACTCTAATTACGACATCCTTCTCTAGCTCGTGATAGTTTCCTACCGCTATTTCTTTCTCTCACTTGTGAAAGTCTCCTCTCGCTCGCGACAACTTCTCTCTTCCTCTCGTTCACAACAACATTCCTCTCGCTCGCAATAATTTTTCTCTCGTCCGCAATAATCTCTATTACTCGCCACAAGCTACCTCTTCTTTATTTGCGACCAATCGAACACTTATAAATATAGAAAGTATTCAGATGTTCTACAATGTAGAACGACAGCAAGTTGCAAAAGGAGTGATAAATATTTTATTGTTGTGAAGGCTTTATATAGGAGAGAACAAGTAACTGACGTGTGGCGTTATGCAAGCATTATGCATGCATTAGTGTAGAGAAAGATGAGACGATGTGCATGCTACAATGCACGAGTACATAAACATAGCAACTTTTCATTTACGTGTTTAATATATGATTAAGCTTTTAATTATCCTCTTTACGCCCCCGCAAGATAGGCGTTGGTAACAACAAGGCCTATCTTGTCTCTGTGCTCTATGAACTGCCGGGACTGCACAACTTTCGTTAATGAATCTGCCAGTTGGTTGTCGGAGGAAATGTGGTCGACGACCAGCGATTTCTTCCGAACTTGTTCCCTTACAAAGTGGTAGTTAATGGCCAAATGTTTGATCCTATTGTTGAAAGCCAGATTGTTTGACAGAAATGTGGCTCCCAGATTGTCGCATCGGACGCACGGAGGTGAAGAAGGTGGAGCTCCAAGTTCGTAGAGAAGGTTGTGTATCCAGTTAGCTTCTGTTGCCACATTCGCCAGGGCACGGTACTCCGCTTCAGTGGATGATCGGGCAACGGTCCGTTGCTTCCGTTAGGACCAACTAACAGGAGTGCCCCCGGGGAAAGTTACGTAACCCTCAGTGGAGCACCGATCGTCGATGTTGCCTCCCCAATCGGAATCAGAGAAAATTTGAAGTGATAGAGGAAGGGTTGGTTGAATTCGAAGACCCAGTGTTTGGGTGGCATTGAGATATCGGAGTACCCGTTTATACGCCTACCAGTGAGAATGTCGTGGAGAGTGCATAAATTGTGAGAGACAATTCACAGCAAAGCAGATGTTCGGCCTCGTGAAACTGAGGTATTGGAGGGCTCCGATAGCACTGCGGTATTGAAGAGGATCTGTTAATGGGGTGCCATCATTGAGCTGGAGTTGTTGCTTTGACGCCAAGGGTGTCTTGACCCCTTTTGCTGCAGCCATATTAAACCGGTGAAGAAGATCTGTGATATATTTTCTTTGTGACATAACGAGACCATCAGAGGTTGTAACAACTTCGATTCCTAAGAAATAGGACAGAGGTTGAATGTCTTTGAGTGAGAATTTCTTGGATAAGGCATGATAAACCTCTTGAATTTTTGCCTGCGAATTCCCTGTTAGAATGATGTCGTCAACATATATTAGTAAGAAGATTTGGAAACCGGAACACTACTAGAAATTGAGTCTTCAGCAACGGCTATCAGCAACGGCCGCTCAAGCCGTTGCTATTTGCAACGGCATTCTTACGGCTGCTCGAGCCGTTGCAGATATGTTGTATCTGCAACGGCTTTCTAACGGACATGCGAGCCGTTGTTGATAATGTTAATTATCAGCAACGGATTTTTAACGAACAAGTGAGCCGTTGCGGATGATAACTTATTAGCAACGGCTTGCTAACGGACAAGTGAGCCGTTGCTGATGATAACTTATTAGCAACGGCTTTCTAACGGGCGAGTGAGCCGTTGCTGATAAGCTTATATAGGGCACGCGGTCGCGCCCGACCCTTCTTCCTCCCGCTGCTGCCGCCGCCGCCTCTGCTCCCGCCTGTCGTCGCCGCTGCTGACGCTGACGACGCCGACATTTTCAGGTATACCTCGCCGGCTGGCCGTCTCTTCCCATTGCGGCCGGCGGGAAATCCGACCGAAACCCTAAAAATAGGGTTTCGGTCGGCGGCGGTCGGCCGATGGTCGCCGCCGGACCTTGTACAGTGGCCGGACAGTGTGTCCGGCCACTGTACTCCGGCGCCGGAATTTGTAGATTAATATATAATTTTTTATTGTTAATTAATTATTAATTAATTATTTAATTTGTTAGATTAATTAGTAGAGTTTAGATTAATTTTGGAATTGTCCACTTCGGACGCGCGCCGGAATCGTCCACTTCGGACGCGCGCCGGAATCGTCCACTTCGGACGCGCGCCGGAATCGTCCAATATGGACTCGAACTGTCTCGAAACATTTAGAAAATAATCATGCATCCGACGAGTTCATATGTTTCACGTACGCATCGACGAGTCGGATATGATTTAGCAAAACCTTAGATCCATTCGGGGATTGTATGTTCGTGTAAAAGAAGTAGATGATCTTTTATACGACGTACAATTCTTGAATTATCCATGATTGGACAATTTGGGAATATAGTTATTTGTACTGCACTTACGTTTTTATTTTAACTGTTAACTAATTATTCTAAATTTCGGCAACATCTCTCTTGTTCTCCGATACGCGCCCAGATGATATGCGTATTCGGAGAACTGTAGGGAGATGCTGCCGAAATTTAGAATGAAGTTAACGGTTAAAATAAGTACTTAGTGCAATATAAATAACATAAATCCCGAATGGAATAGGACAATCTCACCTAAAGACATTAACCAAAGAAATTGTCATTGATTGACAGAATCATGTCGGTTGATCGAAGTTGGATGTACCGACATCTTGATCGTGGAGCTTTAACGAATGAGTTTCGATTAGGCGTAACGTACTTCCTAAATTTCGTTAGCATGGGTGATCAAATCCGATGTCCGTGCCGCATTTGTTCAAATGGACGATTTTTGGATCGGGAGACTGTCACTCTGCATCTATATAGCATGGACGATGTCCGTGCCGCATGTATTCATGCAGAGATTACTTTCGATCGCATTTCGAGATCTTCTACCTGATAATATTTGGGGTCCGTTGACTGAATTAAGTATGTTTTTTAGAAACATCTATGCAAATATCCTTCGAGTCGAAGATATGTCAACACTTGAAAATAATATTGTTGAAATCATATGCAAGCTGGAGCAGTTTTTCCCTCCTGCATTTTTTGACTCGATGGAGCATCTACCGATACACTTGGCATACGAGGCACGAGTTGGTGGCCCCGTTCAATATCGGTAGATGTACTTATTTGAAAGATACATGAATCGTCTGAAGAAAGAACTAAAGAACACCGCAGCTGTTGAAGGATCAATATCTGAATCGTATATCATCCAAAAAATTTTAACATTCTGCTCATTTTACTTTGAATCGACAGTACAGACAAGATTTGATCATCTTCCATGTAACGACGACGGGGGTGTTCGACATTCAGATAGACGTTTAAATATATTTTGTCACTCTGGTCGTGCTTTTGGTTCTCGTCCATCTCGACACTTAAGCGATGAAGAGTATCATTTGACACACTTGTATGTATTACTCAATTGTCCAGAGATTGAACAATTCATTGAAATATTTGACATTGAGATGGTGCAAAAATACTCTATTCACAACGATGAAGAATTGGAGAGATTACGGAATCGTGATTTCCCTATTTGGATTCAGACTTACAGCAAAGATCACAGAGCTGAAATAGATGAAAGAATATTTGAGTTTGTTAGTGGACCGTCGCGACTTGTGTCGTGCTATAGCGGATATTTTGTTAATGGGTATAAATTTCACACGGTTGAATATTCATTTACAAAGAAGACGATGAATGCTGGGGTCTGCGTGAAAGGGACAACCTATGTTGAATGTGATATGGATTTTTATGGACTGGTGGAAGAAGTGATAGAGTTACACTACTTCGGCTTAAAATCAGTGATCCTATTTAGATGTCATTGGTTCGATACAACAGAAAGGGGCATGAAAGTTCATCCAAAATACAAACTTGTTGAGGTTAATTACAAATTGAAATTGGCAGCAAATGAGCCTTTTATATTGGCATCACAAGCCGAACAAGTATATTACGCGAAGTATCCGGCTCGAAATAAAGATAGAGTAGATTGGCGTGTAGTCTGTAAGACAAAAGGTAGAGGAAAAATTGATCCGATAGTAGGAGAAAATGAGCTGATACCTGATATGACACATAGTTTCTATCAAGAAGATGATCCTCCTGCTGTAGATCGTATTATTCCAATACTCGAGGATGCAGACACAACGTCAATTCAATTAGAAGTTGAATATGCTGATGATGACGATCATGAAATTGAGGAAGCTGGAGATGAAGAAGATGAAGAAGAGGAAGAAGAGGAAGAATTCGAAGACTATTATTCAGATGATGAGGAATAATTGTAAAGTATATATTTTATTAAATATATCTCTACTATTTATACAATAATCTGATTATATGTCTGTTCGACAGATATGTCTGGTCGTGGTTATCGACGCAGGAGAGCTTCGGAGTCTCCGATCGGTGAGACTCCAGCACATACTCATGCTGCTGATCCTCTTGTTGCTGATCCTCATGCGGATGATACTGCTGAGGCTAGTACATCCAGACGCAGGCTGCCACGCGGGCCGAACAGGTGGCAACCTCCACCAGCCACAGAGTCACGTAGATTGATTAGCGTGATTGGGGAGCGGTAATATATCATGAATTATGAATCATTACAAATTCATTATATCATAATATAATATTAAAATTTATTTTTGTTGTGCAGGTTCGAGCAAGAAGAAGTGTCGAGGAGCATTTCTTCTACTATTCGACGATACATGCACGGGGCATGGCCTACGTGGTCTCACGTGCCTAGCGAGCACGTCGACATGTTATGGCGCGAGTTTGAGGCACGTATTATTTTATTTTTTACATGCATATGATTAATATTGGTACTGATATTATTATTTTGCAGGCTCGCTTTACATGGGCCGAGGACCAGAGGCCATTCATTTACGCTGCCTGGGAGGCTATTTCCCGTGCGAGGTACAACGGGCAGCTGGGGCAGGCTCGGTCCCAGGCGATGGCCCGAGCTGGGACCACTAACATCGCGGAGACTCGGGGATACGGCCCCGATTGGATTACTCCGGATATATGGGACCAGCTCGTGGAAATATGGTCGACGGATCGATGGCAGGAGGTTTCTCGGAATGCGGCTAGAAATCGCATGTCGAGGGGAGCAGCGCGTCACACCGGCGGCTCTGTTGCATTTGTAGTGCACGCGAACCGTATGGTAAGTATATCTTTTAATTATATATTTTATTTGTTACTATGTGTACTAATTAATGTATTTGTTTTGTAAATGTAGACGACAGTGTCGGATGACGGGACTGTCCAACGACCCTCCCCGATGGTGGTGTTTGAGCGGACTCACCATCGAGCACATGGGACGGGGGAGTACATCGACAACCGCGCTGCATACATTATGGTAACTATATATTTGTTTAAATTATTCATTATATATTTATAATTTAAGTTTTATGATAAATATTAAACAAAAAATCAAACTCGAGTAGGAGACCTACAGCCAGACGGTGGTGCAGCGCAGGGGTACCCTCGAGGACTTTGACGCAGCAACGTGGGTCGAGGCCGCAGGTGGCTGGGACCATGGCCGCGTATATGGCTTCGCAGATAGTGGTCATGCGCGAGCCGTACTAGGGCCACTTGGGGCACCGACCCCTCCGGTCGCTGGTGAGCGGCCGTCCACCTCTAGATCCAGTTATGATCATAGTAGCAGAATAAGGACTCTAGAGGACACGGTCGCGCGTCAGACTGGGATAATGGAGCGCCAGAGTCAGATGATGGCGGATATACAAGCTATGCTACGCAACATGTCAGGTCATCCCGAAGCAGGCATCTCTTCGGCATCATCTAATCCATCATCCTCGAGTCAGTCCACGCCGGTGTACACTCAAGCACTCCAGACCCCGCCATATGATCCAGGCCATCCTCCATCGTCATCGTGAGATTTTGTTTATATTGACTTTGTTACTGAGATATTGAACTTGTTTAATTTATATTGACTTTGTTACTGAGATATTGATACTTCAATTTTGCATTTGAATTATTTTTATACTATCGTGGATAATTATCAATATAAATATAATTGTTTTGATGTATATCTTGGTGTGTTTGTGATGTGTGAATGAATGTGTGTATGAGTGTATGGGTGTGTGAGTTATGTATCAGATAATGTATCAATGTATTAATGGAAATTTGGAATTTTAAATTTTTTCGTTACCAGGCTCACATCATCAGCAACGGCTTTCCCACGGCCGTCCATGGGAAAGCCGTTGCTAAAAGTGTATCGAAAGCCGTTGCTGATGACCTACAGCAACGGCTTAGCGACGAGATTTTACTAACGGCGTTGCTACGGACTCAGCGGCCGTTGCTATTAATGTTATCAGCAACGGCTCCGGGTCCGTGGCAAAACCGTTGCTGATAATATTTTTAGCAACGGCCCGAGCAGCCGTTGCTAAGTTATCAGCAACGCGACTTTCTGCCACGGCTCCATTGCAACGGCTCAGCAACGGCATCAGCCGTTGCTGACGCCCATTTTTCTAGTAGTGAAAGTTTGTAGAATGAATAAGGAGCTGTCGGATTTGGATTCTCTAAAGCCGTTGGAGCATATGTATTGCTTGAACTCATTGAACCATGCTCCAGGGGCCTGTTTGAGGCCATAAATAGCCTTGTTCAGCTTACAAACATGTGTGGGGTGGTCTCTATTGATGAATCCGGGTGGTTGCATCATGTAAATGTCATCCTCTAGCTGTCCATGCAAAAACGCATTATTGACATCGAGCTATTTTATATACCATTTATTTAATGTTGCAAGTGTCAACAACACCTGAATTATTGTGGGTTTCACAACTGGACTAAATGTTTGCTTGAAGTCTATGCCCGGTCTTTGTTGAAACCCCTTGGCCACTAACCTTCCTTTGTATCTATCAATGGCACCGGATGGGTTATGTTTTAATTTAAAAACCCATTTACATCCGATTAGATTTTGCGAAGGACTGAATGGTACTAAAGTCCAAATGTTATTGTGTTCAAGAGCTTGAAGCTCTTCTATCATGGTCTGTCTCCAATTGGCATTCTTTAAGGCTTGCTTGACTGTTGTGGGAGTTTGTAATGAAGCTGATAATGCATTATAGTCTATCGGACGTCGAGGCTTTAAAATGTTGTGTTGAGACCTTGCAGTCATCCAATTAGGTTGTGCAAGTGGAGCTAGAGAATTGTTGTCAGTTTGAGTATTGTTCGGAACAAAGTTGGTGGCTATTGGATGTTGAACTGGTGGAGAGTAAGGATGATTTGGTTCAGAGATGAGTTGTTGGGGTGGTGGTGGTTGACTGATATCATGATGATGTTGGGGAACCTGGATATCTTCGGCTGGAAGAGGGGGTGGTGTGGGAGAAGGAATAACATGGAACCATGTATCAGAGTTGGTGAGAGCTCTGGGTAAATGTTGATGATTTGTACTAAAAGGGAAGATAGTTTCATGGAATTCTACATGTCTTGAAGTGAAGAGTTTGGAAGTGGATAAATCTAAGCAATGATAGGCATGATACTTGATGGAATATCCAAGGAAGACACAAGGTCTTGACTTCGGTTCAAGCTTATTTGTAGAATAAGGTTTGAGCTAGGAATAGCATAAGCAACCAAAAGTTTTAAGGGATAGGTAGTTTGGTGTTTGCTCAAACAGTTTGTGAAATGGAGAGTCACCTTGAAGTATTGATGTAGGGAGTCTGTTGATGAGAAAAACTACAGTACTACATGCGTATGTCCAGAATTTGAGAGGGACAGAGGCATGATGTAAGAGAGTGGTTGTTGTCTCTAAGATATGTCTATGACGTCTTTCAGCAGTGCTCACTCTCTGTGGGGTATAAGGAGGTGAAAAGAAATGTTGGATGCCATGATTTGTGAGAGTGTCGACTAAAGCAATGAACTCCCCACCTCCATCTGTATACAGAGTTACTATGGAGGAATTGAAAAACTTCTCGACAAGAGTTTTGAAAGAAACAAATAGAGTTGAAACTTTTGATTTAGCTTTCATAGGAAACAACCACATGTATTTAGTAAAACGATCTACAATTAACAAGTAGTATCTGAACCCATCATCAAATGTAATGGGAGATGGTCCCCATACATCTGAGTATAAAAGTTCAAGAGGCTTATTGCTGGATAATGTAGATTCAAAGAAGGGAAGTTTATGGCTCTTGTTGCAAGAGCATGCATTACAAGGCTGTTTCATTTTACCGGAGATAGGAATGTTGAATGTGGAAGCAATGGATTGAAGAGTTCTGTGATTAGGATGGCCAAGTCGTTGATGCCAAAGAGAGGATGAGGCTTTGACTGTTGTTGAAGCGAAGTGAACAGATGGAGAGGCAAAACCTGTCCACTCGTAAGTATTGTCTCTATTCCGGCCTCGAGCAAGAATCTAACCTGATTGGAGATCCTTCACAAGAAAATGTGTTGGGAAAAATTCAGTTGATACCGCATTTTGAGTGCAAAACTGAGCAACAGAGAGTAAATTGCGTTGTATGGCTAGCTGGTGCACAGATAGTATCATGCAGAACAAATGTGTGTCCGGAATTGGAGATATAGGAAGTGCCAACATAAGTAATTGGAATTTTCTTACCATCGGCCAGTGTAATACCGTTGTCACTTGAGTAATCTGATGCTGGATGAAGAACTTGACTGTCACTGGTTATATGGTGGGAAGCTCCGGAATCTATTACCCAAGTGTTAGGATTGGATTGTCGGCTGGTGTAATATGCTCTTGCTTCTTCATGGTTGTGAGACCTGGATCTGCAATTTTTTTTGCAAAGTGTTCGAAACGATCACATAGCTGGCACTGGAGCTTGGTTTTCTGAACTTGAGGACGTGCAGGAGATCTCCATGGCAACTGTCGAGTGTTGGGTGCTTGTGGTGGTGACTTCTTGGATTGATTCCAATATTGCCGTTGATTGAATAGCTTTGCTCTCCAACCGGATTGATTCTGATGAGTATCATGCCGTTGAGAAAACTATCAGAATCAATAGCAGACTTATTGGACCTGTGTAAGATGAAGGATTCATGGCCACATAGTTTATCATATAGTTCTTCAAGGGAGATGGAGGTGTCGCGCGATCTGATCGCGACGCTAATGTCATTGTAGTCAGCACCTAAACCTCCTAATATCTTAATGACAAGAGCAGATTCATTAATCGGAGAGTCTGCCATGGCTAGCTCATCAGAAATTGTCCTTATTTCATTAAAGTATTTAGAAATGGTTCTACTACCTTTGGTGATATGTGCTAAGTTATCTTGCAAGGCATAAATGCGAGATTGATTCTTGTTTGCATACTAGGATGCTAATTTCTTCCATGCATCAAATGCGGTGGTAGCAATTGCTACCACTGTGATTATGGTTGGATCGACGAAAGCCATAATCGCATGTCTGATCAGGCTGTCTTGACGGAGCCAGTTTCGTCGATCGGCACTGCCGACAGGAGGACAAGGGAAAGATCCATCGATATAAGAGGTTAGATCATACCCGAGTAGGAGAAACTCATGTTGAGTCTTCCGGTTTAAGTAATTGCCGGCACCAGATAGTTTCACCGGCAGTTGTGCAATAGGATTGATGGTAATGATCGATCCGATTTGTGACATCGAATTGACGACTTCATGGCTTGACGTCCCTTTGTTCGGATCCATGGGTGTGGAAGAAGAAGAGGAGAAGAGAAGAAAAAAAAGGAAGAGGTGGATCGAATGCTCGGTGGAGCAGATTACAGCTCTAATACCATATAGAAAGTATTCAGATGTTCTACAATGTGGAACAACGGCAAGTTGCAAAAGGCGTGATAAATATTTTATTGCTGTGAAGGCTTTATATAGGAGAGAACAAGTAACTGACGTGTGGCGTTATGCAAGCGTTATGCAAGCGTTATGCAAGCGTTATGCAAGCGTTATGCATGCATTAGTGTAGAGAAAGATGAGACGACGTGCATACTACAGTGCACGAGTACAGAAACATAGCAACTTTTCATTTACGTGTTTAATGGATGATTAAGCTTTTAATTATTCTCTTTAACAAATAGAATATGCAAGTCTACTTGTGGGCAATTAAATAGTAAATTTTTATTGGTGTGCATGCAAATGCGAGGAACCGAACACGTACCCCCATAGTGAAAAAGAAACTCTCATTGGAGCTTGAATAAGAATAGGTTGAAATTCATTTACCAAACTAACCAAAAATATATTTAAAACATTCTTGTCAATTTCTATTCATTCATCTCTATTATCTTCTTGTGAAAAAAAAATCTTTGTTATATTCAGTAACTACCAACCTAAATTAAAGCAGTTAACTAGTTGCAGAAACTGAGTGCAAGCTAGTTTAAATTAATTATTTGCATTTAAACCGAAATACTCCTCATATCTCCTTGATGATGTCTCGTTGTAGGTCCTCATTATTATTTCTCCTCGTTGTCTTCCTCCCATATCTGATATCTCTCTCCTTAGGAAATGCTTTTTGACAGAATTCATACCGCAGGAAACCACACATCGGTGGTCCGTTCATTTCAGAGATTTGCCGGGAGGCATCAAGGTGTCCGATCAGGCATGTGTTTTTCAGAATTCTTGCCGGCCAGTATCAACATCTGCAATGAATGTGTCTCGATCGAGTGTGAGGACAATCTATGTGATGCTCAACGGACGGAGATGGCTTTCCTATAGATCATTGTGTTCAAAATGTAGGTCTTCTCGCAACCTTCATAAGGACATACAAAATTCTTTTCACCGGTATGAATCAAGTTATATATGTCTCTTCAACTTTGAATTGTCTACAAATTTCTGCAAAATTTAGGATTAATTTAATTTTAGAGTTTTGATACAAATACTTACAATTTCATAAATAAACATAACAAATGAAAACTAACACAGAATTTGAGGAGACAAAGATTACTCAAAGCTGGTAGTCCAACTTCGCTCATTGAGTTGAACAAAAAAAAAAAGATGTTCTTTGCATGACTAAGTTACTCGTGCACATGATCTATAGAAAAATTTCTATTGCTCATTACATCAAATAGGATTTATTTCCGGAGCAGTTGAAGACTTGAAGTAGAGTGTGAAGTCTTGCATTAGTAACAAGATCGAGAAAGTGTATGTGTCTTACTTCTAATATTGAATTGGTTCACATAGCAAAATGTAAATTTGGATGCAATAAACCCAAAGGATTAAAAAAAAGACCATTTACATTTCCGCATCCCTCGTATTGGCAAACATATTTCTTTTGTCCATGAACCTTCATGTGTTTCTTTAGGCCTTATTTGAATGATGTGAAGCATGATATAGTAATGTATGATATAGTAATGTATGATATGATATGATATTGTATAGTATGATACTGTAAAAATTATTATCTTGTTTGGGAGGATGGTATGGTATGGTATGATTAAATAACAGTAGTTATGGAGGAGAACAGAGTCTTAGCTAAGCCGATCAAGAATGATAAATAAAAGTTTAATCTGGTATGGGTATATAAAGGGCATAAGAGGAATTATAAATTTTGATTGATGATATTTTAGAAATAAAATTTCATGAAACCATGAGAAACCACCAAATCCATGGTTTAAAAACTTGGCCAAAATTTATGATTTTCAAACCATGAGATTACCATACCATATCATGATCATTTATTAGAAGTCTTCCCAAACATAAAATTAAACCATACCATACCATGATAAATCATACTCTACCATGAAACAAACAAGGCGTTAAAGTTGCAAACTCAACAAAAACTTTTCCACAACCCTAGTATGTACATAGAAAGAGAGTTTTTGTTCTAAATTTTGGGTTTTTCTCCTCAACAACTTGTTCTTTAGACTTCTCTTCTAGAGCATTTGACGTATCCTTTGGTGGCCAAAGAATAGAAGAGTATTTTATCAAAATTTAGATGGCAGCAATGAAATGGGCAAGCTAAATTTAACTATTTTCTGATCATTCATTAGCATGTAAGTGAACCAATCAAACAAATTCTACAAGCATGCACACCCACAAAAAATTATAAAAAAATAAATATAAAAAGGTTCTTCAACCATCCATATAGTCAACATATTATATAGAATCCGAATTCCTACATCGCTGATAATTATGATTGTGTGGTAGATATACCCGCCAATTAAGTACTTATCAAGAACGTACTAAAGACGTACAACTTCTACTGTATGATAGAACAATAACTATATCCTCGAAAGAATTATCAAAAGAACTTATCATGAACATTCACAAAATTTACTCATAATGTATCACTGTCATTAATAGAGGAAATATATTAGAATTTCATCTAAGAGACGCACTATACAAAAGCAAAGCCTAACGAAGACTTAACAAATGCCGAAAGAATCATACCCCTAACCCACTTGAACAATTGACACCTTCTCCCCATCATAGCCAAATCCTGCGGAACCCTTGGATAGAAATAATAATAATTTTTTAACAAAGCATCCAACAAATCGCATAAAATTAACACAAACAATAATAAAAGAATAAATCCACCAAGATGACCTAGTTAAGGCTTCTTTTTGTGTTCTGGTGAGGAACGACTCTGAAACTCGATTTTGGCAGGATTCTTGGCTTCATGGTCATAAACTATGTGACCTCTACCCTAATCTATTCGCTATGACGGCCTTGCCAAATAGCACTATACGAGATTCCAAGAAGCTTAATGACAGTGGGCCGGAGTTTGTTAGAATATCAACTTTACCAACCTCATCCCAATGGATTCAATTTTCAGCCTAGTCAACGAGATCAACTCGTTTCTCCATCCTGATGGGGAGGACAAGGTTCTCTGGAAATGGACGTGTGATGGTATGTTCTCTACCAATTCCATCTACAAGATTCTGAATCTCCACGACATTTTCGACCTAGCAGCTGAGTTCATATGGCACAGATCATGTTCGGAAGCTATTTCTGTCATGAATTGGTTAGCGGTGAATCGGAGGCTACCAACCAAAGATCGCCTTATTGCTTAAGGAATTCAACTAACCCCAGTTGTTCTCTTTGCGATGCGAAAGATGAAATGCTCAAACGCATCCTCTTCGATTGCCAATTCACAATCGACAGTTGGAAAACACTATTGAACCCGTGTAATATCACCTTTTTCCACCTAAACTTCCTTCCTTGGATTCACCCAATTAATGAAGGGTCACGTAAAATGTTGTTGCTCAAGTATCGGCTCACCATGATTTGGCATTGGAAGATTAGGCATGAACGTAATCTCCGTTGCTTCGAAGGATTAAAAAAAACCATTCTCGAGTTGGCTATTAATGAAGGAGCTAATTTATCTAAACTTTCTCGTGGTTAATTTTTTCCTTTGTTCATTGTAATTATCCCTTTTTGCCTTTTTGTCGATCACTTTTTTCTCCCCACTTGTAAAATTCAAGTCTCTTAATTAATACAAGTATTCTTTTCTAAAAAAAAAAAGATTTGTGCCCCTATATTATGCAGGTTGTCATATTCCTACATAGAAGTGTCCATGTCTTTAGAATCAGGAGCGACTAATCAACACATTACCCTTCTCGTTTCATACAAGTGCTCCTTTTTTAAAAAAAACAACAATAAAAGAAAAAACTTATGAAGAAAGGGGCATCACCAAACACAAAAACCATGAATTGTGAGATTAGAAAAGAGAGGGGAAAAGTATAAGAACATGCAGATGCACCATTTTTTGACCCACCAAACGGTAGTAGAACGGTCTCTAGCGGCGACGAGGGAGCGGTTCTCCATTCGACAGCGTTCTCCTCGTGGTAAGGGCTTGGTAGAAGGAGGGAAGGTTGAAGAACAATACCGAGGGAGGGATGAGTTGACTGAAGGAGATGGGGAACAAGGTCTAAAAGGAGCAATGGGGAAGGAAGGATGCCGAAAATCACGAGGACGTGCTGAAGATGGGAAAGGAAAGGTCGCCATGGTTTCCTAATCCCGCCTCGTCTCGACGTGGAGTCCTCTAAGTCCTAGTACGGAAGGAGTACTAAGTCTTGCCAATAAAGGAGTTCGTGTTCTCCTGCCGCAACAAGAATTGTCCTGGAACTTATATAAAGTACGGCAACACCATTTCCTGTACGTCCCAAATTTCCCCCGCAATGTTCCCGCCTCCAATAATTGGCCACGTGGATAATAGTTTCTTAAAAGATGCTATTTGCTTCAAAATTAATTGAGTTTATATTGCCGCATGATCGTTTCAATGCGATAAACATGTCCATTAATGGCATTATAATTGAAACACATGAATAAATATTTAAACACATGAATAATTTAACATTTAATATCGTGTTGCATTATATTTGAATATTATTTTTAATATTTAATTTGATATAATTGAAAATACAAAAATGATAGTCAAAAATGGCCTACATGAGATGGTAAAAAAATTGTCCCGAAGACCAGAATTAAGTAAAATAAAAGTAATAGATATGATTTTGCTTCAAAATAATTCAAAGAATGAGGAGTATAAATGAACGGACACACTTGATAAACAACTTTATATATATATAATTTATGTTCATTTATATTTGTTTTATTTATTATAACAAAATATTTAGCTTATTTATTAAAGGAAAAATTAATAAAAATGTCTCGAACTTTGACGTTTTTAACAAATATGTCTCATTCTTTTATTTGAAATAATTGTGTATTCCAACTTTTGAATTTGTAACAATTATGGTCTCCCGTTAAATATCTGTGCGGCATGGCTGGGAGGCCGCGACAGCATTGGCGGCATCGATGACGCTGTCGCGGCCTCTGGATGTCGCGGCTTCGCATAGGGCCACGTCATTGATCGCGACAACACCATCGAAGCTTGGTTTTGCTTTAGATCATGGAGGTAGTAACGTCGTGTATGGAAGCTTTGCGGTTGCTAATATTCCTTTTGAGGATATGAAACTAGTTGTACTTCATTCGAGTGAGGATCTTGGAGACTGCCAATTCGAGCAAAACAAGGGGCAAGGCGGTGATCCTCTTGGGTTTTGGAATGACATCATTAACGGAGGAGGCTCGTGGTAATTAATCAAACAAAGAAATAATACAGAGAGATGAGAATGAGAGTACTTCATCCGATTCTAACAAGTGGATGTGTTTGTTGATTTGCTTTTCTTTATTTTAATTATTGATGGTGCATGCATGTTGTACATATTTTGAATCATATGATTGAAATGTTTTAGATAGTTGTATGATATAATAATATGTTTTATCATATTTATCTATTTATTAATTGGATTCATATTTTTTGTGTTAATTAAAATAAATATTTTGTTATAATAATAATATATGATCTTATCTAGTATATTTTATATGATGAAATGAACAAGAAATAGTACAAAAAATATTTTCGTCAAATTATCTTATCCTATGTTGTGATAATACGAAACAAATGCAGGACAGTACTGGATTTGATGTTCAGTACCATGCGAAATAAACATGAGATTATTTATTATGCTGTCATTTATAACATTATACTATACTAGCTAGTCTATTCTGTACTAAACAATTTGCGAAACGAACGAATCCTTAAAGTACTTGTTAATATTTGTTTAAGTATTTGTTAACATGCTCATTTTTTAGTTATATATTTATAATTAACTATCTTTTACTTTTTCATGGGCTTGGTGAATGCTCGTACGTACAAAGCTCGTTTAAAAGCTTGATTAAGCTAACTTAAAAGTTAAATGATCGAGTCAAGCTTGAACATAAAATTTAAGTTTGAATCAAAATAGAGTCGAGCACGTACAAACAACCAAAAACTAAGCTCAATTTGGTCATTATAGGATGCTGGGTTGCACTATCAAGATGGGTCAAAAATCTAGTGAACAATCCCTAGATATATTTAAAAATAATAAAAATGTAATTTCATCGAATCTTTTAAAAATATATATCTTTTTATTCTATTTTAAAATCGTGTCCTCTTAAATTCTCAACACTCGCTCTCACCTCTCTATGTCGCTATCGGTTGAAGCCACATCGACTGTTCTCATTTGCATCGTTCCTTTGATCTCGGGATTGCATAATTCTTACCGCCCAATAATTTAGATATTGATGTTAACTAGACTTTTGACCCGACCTTGGCAGTGCAACCCAACGTCCAAATGGTCAAAATGATGATAACTTGATGGTAGGCTATAATTGAAACAAATCAAAAGTACGAGACTAATATTGGTTGGAAATAAAAAATAAAATATATTTGAAAAAATTCTTAAAAATTGAGATATATTAGGTAGTTGATAATTTAAATCTTATTTTAAAAGGTCTATTGACATGGTATTCTTTGATTTTTGTATTCATTTATGAACGTTAACGTGACATTGCTAATCCAAGTCATCAGTGTCACGTCAGATTAAAATCTTCTTAATGGTGGGATATAATTGAAACAAATAGAAAATTTGAGTATTCTATTGGTACAAATAAAAAATTGGGTGTTCATGCTTGAGGATCAGAGTAGTCCAATCCGGTTCGATGTCTCTCCTGGTCAGATGCAACTCCGACGGAGAATGGCCGGGGGACCTACAAAAGATACTACAACGCTCAAGTTAGTAGCCGAGATTGGAACTTAGGATACCTGAGTCGTGTCGTGTCTGTATTTATTGCAGGTGGAGGTGATTGATGACGTTGCTCGATAATTTCGCGGGGATATTGCTCAGAATGGATCGAGACTGATCCCGGAGATAACGAACTTGTAATGACGTATCCCTCATGATTAAGGAGGAAGTGAGTGTCATTGTTTGATTGGGTGGAGCCCCCGGGCGAAGCCAGTTGGTCTGGCTCAAGTAGGGTTCAGGAGTGTCGAGGCGTTGCTAGGCTTCATTCGACCAAATCCGAAAGTACTAGTCTAGTCCATTTTGATATGTTTGGGAAAGCTCCTAAAGGTTGGATATATTTAGTAATTAATCCTAAATTATAATTCCACCTCCAATATTTTTAGAATTAATAAAGTTGTTTTTTAACTTTTTAAATTATTTTAAGAATAAACATTATAAACGTAAATTGATGACATTTATTATTTTATATTTTTATAATAAAATTTATAAACTATAAAATATTTGATTAAAAGATATAATAAAAATTACATCATTTTTCTATAAAAAAAATACATCATCAAATTATTATCATCTAAAAATATTTTATTAAAAATATAATATTATTCATGTTAACTGATGACAAGGCAAATTTTATTAATTAGAATGACTTAAATGAAAAGTATACTATTTTATTAATTTATATAGTATATTACTTATTTATGAAGGATTAAATTATAAATTAATAAAAAAAATAAAAATGATATATATATATGTATATAATTTTCTTTGCTTTATATTTATTTTAATTCTAATTAATTGTTTTAAATTTTTTATTGATAAAAAATAAGTTATAAAACTTATATAAATATTAATCTGAAATAATAAATTGTGGTTAAATTATTCATTTAGTTTAAGATAAATACATAAGAGTTTATCACCAAAATCAAGTATGATTATCGATTATTTTTCTTTATATACATCATCATTTATTAATCAGCTTAAAAATTTAATGCATCAATTAACTAAATTTCAGCTAATCAATTGATGAAATGTTGCAAATGTAAATGCTCAAAGTCTATTTACAATCAAACAGTCTTAAACCTCATTGCAAATTAAATCGTGACGAGATGGAAAATGCCTAACCTAATACTGTAAACATCAAATTAATATCAATGAAGAACGAGATTAATTAGGTTAAGATCAATGCATGCAATTTAGATTTATTGACTCGATTTTTTTTGCTTATGTAATTTTATATTGATAGGTTGAATCAGTCGTTCATTTTTTAACTTTACATCCTAAAGCCTAATGCAAATTATCAGTTGCATACTGAAATAATCCCATGTTACTACAAAAGAAAGAAAAAAGGTCAACTTATGAAGCTACAACAAGTAAATTAAACAGATCATCTGCAATGGCAAGTAATTTAACCAAAACAATTAATTGCAACATGTTATATATATTAATTATATCGTCGTCCTCAAGGAATCCACAACCCGATTAATGTAGAGTATCATTAAACTCAAGGTTGATTTGATCCGAAGAAACTCCAATCAAGACTGCAACACCAACAATTATATTTTTGCAGGCTTATCTAGTTGTCATTCTCACTACTGTACGCTACTCCCTATTTATATTTTACCAAATTAAAGTAAATACTGAGTGAGATCAGGATCCCTTGTTATTAATTATTAATTATCAGCATCGGATTAAATCGTTAATTATTTCCAAAAACTACGTGCATCATTATTGGGCTGGACCACGAAACGACGCGGTCAAAATGTCAAATTGATCCAGTTCTGTATTTTATTCGCAATTTTTAGTTTACTCCTGAATTTTAGCCTTAATTGTAGTTTGGACTTTGTAATTTTTAAATATCTTAATTTTATCTCCTGTTTTTTAAAATATATATATATATATATTTCGACTTGACTCAACTTCTGTAATTGGGTTCACACAGTCTATGCTAATTTCAACCATTTTTTGATATTTATTTTTTAATTAATGGACTAAATTCAATTAATTTATTTTAATTAATGGAATAAATTTATATAGTATAATTTGTTTTCATTTATATGGGTATGTTTGATTATTTGCCTGTCTTGTAAGAATAAATAATGAATGAAATAATTGTTCCCTTCCTCGCATTAGCATCAAAGATAGAAAACGAATTATTTAATTAGTATAAGAAATAGATAAGAAATATAGATCAAGGGACAAAATTATCATTCTTAATAGTATTAAATATTTATACTAATTTATAATATATTCAAGTATTTATATTTTATTTTAATAATATTATAATATTTCACTTGTCTTTCTAATTTTAATGATATTATAATTTATTCTAATCCATAATAATATAAAATAATATTTTAGTTGAATTTTTTAAAATAAAATATTAAATCAAAACATAGTAAATATAATATTTTTTAACTAATTAAATAGTTTTCAAATAAATATGATATTATTATAACAAAATATACTCAATATTAGTTGAAATTATTTATATAATTTGTATTTGTTAAAAATATTATCTAAACATTTATAGACTACGTGTTGTGTTCAAAGTATTTTTAAGTATTCTATAAAACTACAAATTAAAAAATATAATATATTATGTAATTAAGATTAATTACTAGGGTAAAATTATAAAATACTACCATTACTAGCAACATAATTTGATATCAATGAAAAACGATCCACCTACACGTATGAATTGCACAAGATCATTTGCGTGTGTTCACCGTTCGACCTCCACACCAACAAATTCGAAGCTACAAAATTTAGGAGTGTGCATAGTTATCGCGTAGACCTTGAATCGATTGGAACTTTTTTGATCAAGTAGATTTCAGATAGATCTGAATTAAATTCGGGTAAGATTCAAGATAAAACTTAAAGAACTGATTAAAATTGGTTTCGATTTTGGGTTCAATACAAATGGTACCCAGAATCGAAACCGGAACCAAAACCAATACTCAAAATCTATATCCACGAACCTATAAATGAACATATTCCAATAAGATATCTGAAATCTATCTTTAAATATTTTAATATGGTATCCAAAATCATATATTTTGGGTAAAATCTAATTTCAAGTCCTAATATGATAGGATCAGGAGTTAAAACTTAAAAACTGATCATATACCTGATAAAATTTGAATATCATATAAAATATAAGGTACCCTGTTCACTCCTAACAAAATCTATCACAAGCATGCTATCATTGGATATTGATTATTGCTGATTCTTAAATCGTTATACCAACCCACCAAATTCCAATCCGTTATTTTGATTTATTATTTATGTTAAAAAAACCTACACCATCCTACCCAAAAAATAATAGAAAATAATAGAAGATTCACTATGACACCAGACGGGAATAAGGCCGAGTTCGTAAGATAATAAAAAGAAATAAAATTACAATTTAATGGACGACATTATCTTTTGATTGAATCCCCCCACAAAGTTACACCACTTTACAAGCATGACACCAAGTTCAAGAATGAAATAAAATATGTGGAGCCCACCAACTCCTAGTGTCACTTGTCTATCCAACAGAATTGTTTACAATGTAAATTATCTAAAAATTTAAGATTCGATGGTAATATGATTATTTATTATAATTTTTTATTTTAAATAATTTTGAGTTAATTATGAATAACATAATTGATGGTAATATATTAAAAATTACCTATAAATCTAAAATTCTATTTTTAATATAATCACCTATGACTTTCTCTCTTTGTTATATTAAATATAAAAAAAATCTCAACATTGCTCCCCTCTCGATCACGGTGGCAGTCTCTCCGCTCACACCTTTAAGATTCGATCGTAATTCGACGGCTCAGATTCATCTTCCACGAGCCAATAGATTCGACTCCACCGGTCCACCTTGACTTTTTAAATACCCTCTTCATTCTTCCCCCACTTCATCACACGAACTCGAGAGAGCAATAAAATACCACCTCGCACTCGCACTCGCATCGCTCGCTTTCTCTTCCCCGCACTGAGGGTCCATGACCATGGAGGAGTCGCCGCCGATGACCCCCACGGACTCCTCCGCCGGATCCCCCGCGGAGTCCCGCGCCGCACGCCGCCGCGCCCGTGGCCGCTCCCTCTCCAGCTCCACCTCCTCCTCCTCCCCCTTCACCTCCCCCTCCCCCTCCGCCTCCCCTTCCCCCCGCTCCTGGTCCGTCCCATTCTCCTGGGAGCAGCGCCCCGGCATCCCCAAAGCCAAACCCCTCCCGTCCCCCGCGGCCGACGCCTACTCCATTACTCAGCCCCTGCTCCCCCTCCCCCCGCCGGCCCGCTCCCACTCGCGCAAGAAGCGCTTCACCGCGCGGTTCGCCCCCTCCCCGGACCCCTTCGCCGCCGCTCTCGCCCTGTGCGCAAAGAGACTCCCCGACGTCGTCGACGACGACATAGAGATGGAGGACGTCTGGGGGCGGCTCCCGAGCGCCGCGCCGCGGAGGGTGGCGGCCATTGCCGACCGGTTCCGGCTCTTCGGCATCTACGGCTCGTGCAAGGCGACCTGCACCGTGGTGGACGCAACGGTCCGCCTCCCGCGGACCCGCTCCTTCGGTTCGGTCGACGGCCGGCCCGGCTCAAGTGGCCCGGTTAGCGATTAGTGAATAAATAGTCAAATTTCCAAACTAGTTCGATCGATGTGAAATAAATAATTACCTAAAAATATCTCCGCTTGTATTATTCGAAGTCTTGACATCTGAATAAATATTGAGAAAGCATTTTAAATATCCATGTAAATTCTCGGATTTGTGAGTGCTTATGTATAATTTAATTAGGGTGGAATATATGACAAAATGAGTGACGAGTAGTCGTTTAATGTGGGCATTAATGTCGATAGAGTGAGGGGTAAGGCACGAAATCTTGGTATTAATTTCAATTTATTTTCGTTACGCAAAAAGCAACAGTAACTCATGTTTAAAAATTGATTGGGTTATCGGTTTACCAACTTTTGATAAGAAAAAATAAAAGTCAACTTGGAGTAATCCAAGAACCGATTTTTTGTTGAAAGGACGAGAAGGGAGATACACGTGTGAGGGAAAATAAAAGAAACAAACAACTCTCAACGAACACGACCACGAGTAGTTACCAACCATCCGAAAAGCTTGCGAATTTCTTTCAAATCAGGTAAACCAACACCACACGAGACCAAGACAACCTCCCTCAAGAGGAAAGAAACTCTGGTTTAAGGTTGTGAGAAATAGCCTCCAACCATCCAAGCTGAAAGCACAATTAAGTCATCTCTATCTGCCTCTTGTATCCCCTGCAGGTCATCCGCTAATCTATCCAGGATATCCTGATCAAAAGAAGGCGGATAAACTGATGTTCCACCCTTGAAACCTGCCATCATCATCATTCATCAAGTACCAATTAGCTTCATAAATCGATTGAATGGCCGAATCCAATTTAATTTAAACAAGTTGCTAATAGTAGGATTATACAACGTGTACAGATAAGCACTCAAATACACTGTATTGGCACTGCATCGATGCTTATTAATTTGATGTCTCACGTGGCATCCATGTGAACTATAGCTTATCTGTCACTAGTTTAATGGATGGTGTGTATAAATATATCCTCACTGTTTTTAGAATCAGAGGTTCCAAATTTGGGGTTTGGAAATTGGAAACTCTTTCTGGAGTCTCCCTATTATTCCTAGACTGCTATATATATAAAATCAACCAAGTTCCTGATGCTTCCTGTTAGGTTTGCAATAAATTTAAAGATCACCAATCTCATATATTTTTCAGCTAATTCATTCTGGAAGGCAGCTGAAAAAAGCTACTATTAATTAAATGCAAGAATGATTGGGACATGGGAGAACTGCTAAATAAAGGGGAAGATACTTACGATGACGCGTGGTGGAAGATGGAGTGTTGACTTCATCGCTATTTCTTGATGGAAAAAAATTAAACCATCTTGGCATCTTGGGGCAATGGTGATATTTGAAGGATTGCGGAAGATATTGAAGTCACGCTGACATTGATTATTAATGTTGATGATAGGAGAAATTTGGTCTATACGAGCGGTTGGTTTAAGGGTCTTTCTTAAATCTTGATCTTTATTTTGATGATAATAAATATGTATATAATCTTAGTATGAAATTTTGAGTTCAGGTTGATGTTGCGATACTCATGTCAAATCCGTTCAATCAAGACGACAGAAAAGATCGTCGAAGAAACGAAAGAAGAAGACGATGAAGAAAGGCTCGGGGATTAAGTCAAGTAGATTCAATGTAGTATATCCTTAGGATAGTTTATCCCAAGCCTAAAATGTAAGATTATCCAAGTTGAAACTTGGTAATCAAACTCTTAAAAATGGCATGTAAAAATGTAAGGAACTAAATATCCTCAGCCTGGGTTCGGTCGACCGAACGAGGCATTAGAATGGCGCAGCAGCCTATTCGGTCGATTGAAGATCGCTAGAACTTGGCCGAGGCATTCGGTCGACCAGCCGATCGACCGAAGGTGGCAACGGCAGAATAAATAGGCTGCGTCGGTCAACCGACAGAGACGAAAAAATGCCCGAGAGTAGTGGTCGACCAATCGATCGACCGATCATGTGTTAGCGCGACTCGCTGCAGCCCATCGGTCGACCGACGGGTCGATCGGGTGACGGAAGAATTGTTGGCAGTGGACCCGTCGGTCAACCGACCTCTCTTAGCTGCGAGCGATCGCACTGGCGGTCGATCCGTCGGTCGACCGACCTTGCGACCGAACGGCTTCAACGATCGATTTTTTATCTGTTGAACGGTCGTTCGTCTGAGGGGTTATAAATACCCCTCACCTACCTTCTTTAAAGTTTCTTAGAAATTTTATTAAACATTTAAAGAAGTTCTCCAAGCCTTCATACGATCAAAGCACTCGCGCGCTCTCTGCTCCCAATCTCAACATCTTTCAGGGGCTTCTCTCTGCTTCAACTGTGCCGCATTCATTGAAGTCATCATCCATTTGCAAGTTGAAGAAAAGAAGGCGGTGGAAAGAAACTTGGTTCAATTTTTCTTTCATTAGCTCTTTCCTTGTATTTAATCTTTATTGAAACTTGTTTTCTCGTTAAGATAGCTGGCTAGGTGTGCTAGGAAACACTTAGGGTCAACTTTGTAGATTTGTGTTTTGCCTAGGTGAATAGGATTGAGGTGTTCTCCAAGTGAGGGAGAAGGGTGGCCTCAAGTGTATTCAAAGGGAAACATAAAATCTATAAAGTAGTGTTTAGAAATTCTTGGTAAGGAGCCAAGGTAGTGGAGTAGGTGGTTGGCCGAACCACTATAAATTGATTTGTTTGCATTGCTTTTTACTCGCTTTCATTATTGAGATTGAATTGTGATCATATCATTCATTAAAGAACAATTCCATTAAGCTAAGACAAAATTAAATTAAAAGAAATTTAAAAAGGGGATTGACACAATTCAACCCCCCTTCTAGTGTCAAGGTCCACCCAACAATTGGTATCAGAGCAAGGTTGTAGGCTAAGATCTAACCATCTTCCCTACAAACAATCATGTCTAATGAAATTCAATTAGCTCAAGGGTCCTCTACCTATACTCCACCTTTATTTGATGGAAGCAACTATGCTTATTGAAAAATTCGCATGAATGACTTTCTTCAATCATTAGACATGGGTGTATGGAGAATGATCTCAGCGGAGTATAAACAACCCACTAAGGATATGGACCAATGGGACCAAGAGAAAATTAGGCTATTTTATGCTAATGCCAAGGTTGTCAATGCTCTATATTGCGGCCTATCGATTAATGAATTTAATAGGATCTACACATGCAAGTCCGCATATGAAATATGAAAGGTCCTAGAGACCACCCATGAAGGGACTTCCCAAGTAAAGGAATCTAAAATTAATTTACTCATGCATGACTATGAAATATTTAAAATGCTTTCACATGAGTCTATTGATACCATGTATGCTAGGTTTCAAAATACTACGAATGACTTAACTAACATTGGCAGGGAAATAAAGGAAGAGGAGAAGGTAAGGAAACTCCTTCAATCCCTTCCAAAATCTTGGGAGCCCAAAGTAATCGCCATCATGAAAGCCAAGGAGTTGAGTCAATTGAAGATCACCGAGCTCATTGGGTCTCTCATGACACATGAGACCCACATGAAACAATATCAAGAAGAAGAGGCTCCGAAAGGCAAGGTCATTGCCTTAAAAGCATCCCATCGAGCTGAAGAGACATCGTCATCCGAGGAAGAGATGGATGATCTTGAAGAAGTGACGATGCTTGCAAGAAGGTTCATGAACTTCATGAAGGGAGGCATGAGAAAAGGAAAAAGTGGCTACACGTGCTACAATTGCAACAAGACGGGGCACCTAAGGAAAGATTGCACGCTTCTAAAGATGGCCGCTACCTCCAACCCTCACAAGAAAGAAAAGTACAAAAAGAAGAAGAAGACAATGATGGCTACTTGGGACGAAAGCGAAGCCTCATCAAGTGAAGAAGAGGCAAGGAGTGAAAAAGCAAACATTTGTCTGATGGCAAAGAAGGATGAGGTAAAATTTACTTTTGGTGAAGTTTCTTTTACTCAAAAAGAATTACAAAATAAATTTGAGCAAATGCATGAGGAATTCATTGCAAGTAGAAGAAAATTTAGGGATCTCAAAAAGGACAATAGATCCTTAGAAATTGAAAATGATAGCTTAATACTTTCATGCAATAACCTTAGGACACAAATAGAAAATCTTAAGGAAGAAAAGTGCACCCTAGAAAAGACTAATAAGGACCTAGAAATAGACAATAAAAAATTAGAAAAAGAAAATAAGTATTTATGTGATACAGTAGAATATTTAAATGATAGTATGCTAACATTAAAGAAAGAACTTTGCATGCTCAATGAGAAAATGATAACGATTCAAAATGTCATGCCAAAAGTTGTCAACAAAAAGAAATCATTACACTCACATGCTCTCACACACACACACACAAAAAGAAAATTTCATGGTAATTTTTTTTCGTGTGGTATTTTTGGCCATATGGCCAAAGATTGTGCATTAAGGAGGAACTTAAATGCAAGATTCACGTGAATTCCAAAAGTGACTAACACCCAAGGACCCAAGAAAATTTGGGTACCTAAGATAGTGTCTTCTCCTTTTGTAGGTGGAGAAGCATCCTCAACCAAGTAGGAGTACTTGGATCCTGGATAGCGGTTGCTCGAAACACATGACCGGAGATATCAACTTGTTCGCAACCCTATCAAGCAAAGATGGTAGACATGTCACATTTGGAGATAATGCCAAAGGTAAGATTGTTGGCATTTGTGACATAGGTATACTCCCTTACACTACTAGAAATTTGGTCTTCAGCAACGGCTATCAGCAACGACCGCTCAAGCCGTTGCTATTTGCAACGACATTGTTACGGCCGCTCGAGCTGTTACAGATATGTTGTATCTGCAACGGCTTTCTAACGGACATGCGAGCCGTTACTGATGATGTTAATTATCAGCAACGGCTTTCTAACGGACAAGTGAGCCGTTGCTGATGATAACTTATTAGCAACGGCATTCTAACGGGCGAGTGAGCCGTTGCTGATAAGTTTATATAGGTCACAGATCACGCTCGCCCCTTCTTCCTCCCGCTGTTGTCGCCGCCACCTCCACCTCCCGCCTCTCGCCGCCGCCGACAACGCCTCTTCCTCCTCCCGCTGCTGCCGACACTGTCAGGTATACATCGCCGGTCGGTCGTTTCTTTCCGTTGCGGCTGGCGGGAAATCCGATCGAAACCCTAAAAATAGTGTTTCGGCCGACGGCGGTTGGCCGATGGCCACCGCCGGACCTTGTACAGTGGTCGGACAGTGTGCTCGGCCACTGTACGCCAGCGCCGGAGTCCACCTGACTCCGGCATCGGAATTTGTAGATTAATATATATTTTTTAATTGTTAATTAATTATTTAGATTAATTGTTTAATTTGTTAGATTAATTATTAGGGTTTAGATTAATTTTGGAATTGTCCACTTCGGACGCGCGCCGGAATCGTCCACTTCGGACTCTTGCCGAAATCGTCGAATTTGGACTCGTGTTGGAATTATCCAATATGGACTCGAACTGTCTCGAAACATTTAGAAAATAATCATCCATCCGACGAGTTGATATGTTTCACGTACGCATCGACGAGTCGGATATGATTTAGCAAAACCTTAGATCCGTTCGGGGATTGTATGTTCGTGTAAAAGAAGTAGATGATCTTTTATACGACGTACAATTCTTGAATTGTCCCTGATTGGACAATTTAGGAATATAATTATTTGTACTGCACTTACGTTTTTATTTTAACTGTTAACTAATTATTCTAAATTTCGGCAACATCTCTCTTGTTCTTCGATACGCACCCAGATGATATGCGTATTCTAAAGTATATATTTTATTAAATATATCTCTACTATTTATACAATAATCTGATTATATATCTATTCGACAGATATGTTTGGTCGTGGTTATCGTCGCAGGAGAGCTTCGGAGTCTCCGATCGGTGAGACTCCAGCACTTACTCATGCTGCTGATCCTCTTGTTGCTGATCCTCATGCCGATGATACTGCCGAGGCTAGTACATCCAGACGCAGGCGGCCACGCGGGCCGAACAGGTGGCAGCCTCCACCAGCCACAGAGTCACGTAGATTTATTAGCGTGATTGGGGAGCGATAATATATCATGAATTATGAATCATTACAAATTCATTATATCATAATATAATATTAAAATTTATTTTTGTTGTGCAGGTTCGAGCAAGAAGAAGTGCCGAGGAGCATTTCTTCTACTATTCGACGATACATGCACGGGGCATGGCCTACGTGGTCTCACGTGCCTAGCGAGCACGTCGATATGTTATGGCGCGAGTTTGAGGCACGTATTATTATTATTTTTACATGCATGATGATTAATATTGGTACTGATATTATTATTTTGTAGGCTCGCTATACATGGGCCGAGGACCAAAGGTCCTTCATTTACGCTGCCTAGGAGGCTATTTCCCGGGCAAGGTACAACGGGCAGCTGGGGCAGGCTCGGTCCCAGGCGATGGCCCGAGCTGGGATCACTAACATTGCGGAGACTCGAGGATACGGCCCCGATTGGATTACTCCGGATATATGGGACCAGCTCGTGGGAATATGGTCGGTGGATCGATGGCAGGAGGTTTCTCGGAATGCGGCTAGAAATCGCATGTTGGGGGGAGCAGCGCGTCACACCGGCGGCTCTGTTGCATTTGCAGTGCACGTGAACCGTATGGTAAGTATACATTTTAATTATATATTTTATTTGTTACTATGTGTACTAATTAATGTATTTGTTTTGTAAATGTAGACGACGGTGTCGGATGACGGTGTCGGATGACGGGACTGTCCAGCGACCCTCCCCGATGGCGGTGTTTGAGCGAACTCACCGTCGAGCACATAGGACGGGGGAGTACATCGACAACCGCGCTGCATACATTATGGTAACTATATATTTGTTTAAATTATTCATTATATATTTATAATTTAAGTTTTATGATAAATATTAAACGAAAAATCAAACTCGAGTAGGAGACGTACAACCAGACGGTGGTGCAGCGCGGGGGCACCCTCGAGGACTTTGACGCAGCAACATGGGTCGAGGCCGCAGGTGGCTGGGACCATGGCCGCGTATATGGCTTTGTAGATAGTGGTCATGCGCGAGCCGTACTAGGGCCATTTGGGGCACCGACCCCTCCGGTCGCTGGTGAGCGGCCGTCCACCTCTAGATCCAGTTATGATCATAGTAGCAGAATAAGGACTCTAGAGGAGACGGTCGCGCGTCAGAGTCAGATGATGGCGGAGATGCATGCTATGCTACGCAACATGTCAGGTCATCCCGAAGCAGGCATCTCTTCGGCATCATCTAATCCATCGTCCTCGAGTCAGTCCACGCCGGTGTACACTCAAGCACTCCAGACCCCGCCATATGATCCAGACCATCCTTCATCGTCATCGTGAGATTTTTTTATATTGACTTTGTTACTAAGATATTGGATTTGTTTAATTTATTTTGTTTGGATATTGATACTTCAATTTTGCATTTGAATAGTTTTTATACTATTGTGGATAATTATCAATATAAATATAATTGTTTTGATGTATATCTTGGTGTATTTGTGATGTGTGAATGAATGTGTGGATGAGTGTATGAGTGTGTGAGTTATGTATTAGAATGTATCAATGGAAATTTGAAATTTGAAAATTTTTCGTTACCCAATTCACATCATCAGCAACGGCTTTCCCACGGCCGTCCGTGGGAAAGCCGTTGCTAAAAGTGTATCGAAAGCCGTTGCTGATGACCTACAGCAATGGCTTAGCGACGAGATTTTACTAACGGCGTTGCTACGGACTCAGCGGCCGTTGCTATTAATGTTATCCGTAATGGCTCCGGGTTCGTGGCAAAACCGTTGTTGATAATATTTTTAGCAACGGCCCGAGCGGCCGTTGCTGATCCGTTGCTAAGTTATCAGCAACGCGACTTTTTGCCATGGCTCCATTGCAACGGCTCCGGCCGTTGCTGATGATCTTCAGCAACGGCATCAGCTGTTGCTGATGCCCATTTTTCTAGTAGTGTTACCCATGTATCAAGGATGTTTTATTAGTTGATGGTTTAAAGCATAACTTGATTAGCATATCTCAATTATGTGATAATGGGTACATAATAATCTTTGAAGCATCTAAATGCATTATTAGAAGCACACCCTCAAATGATATCATGTTCATAAGAAATAGGCAAGAAAATGTATACACTTTAGAATTAAATGTCTTGCCTAATTCTCATGTTAGATACTTAGTTGTCATGGAAAATGACTCTTGGTTGTGGCATAGAAGGTTAGGACATGCTAGCATGAGCCTCATCCCAGAGATATCACGGAAAGGCTTAGTAAAAGGCTTATCAAAGATAAAATTTGAAAAAGATAAACTTTGTGATGCATGTCAACTAGGTAAGCAAGTAAAATATTCTTTCCATAGTATTAATCAAGTTAGTACATCTAGAATTCTTGAGCTTATACACATGGATCTCTTTGGTCCATGTGATGTAGCTAGTCTAGGTGAAAAGCTTTATTGCTATATTTTGGTTGATGATTTTTCTAGATTTACATGAGTTTTCTTTGTTGCTAAGAAAAATGAAACATTTGAGTTTTTCAAAAAAATTGCAAAAAAATTTCAAATGAAAAGAGAGTTTCTATTTTGAAAATTAGGAGTGACAATGGAGGGGAGTTTAAGAATGAATTTTTTTTTGAGTTTTGTGATGATTTAGGTATTCAACGTACCTTTTCTTCCCCTAGGACCCCTCAATAAAATGGGGTGGTTGAGAGAAAAAATAGAACCCTCCAAGAAATGGCTAGGACCATGTTGTGTGAGATTAATTGCCTAAATATTTTTGGGCCGAAGCTATAAATACTTCTTGTTATGTTCTTAATCGTGTTTTATTAAGACCAAAAATCAAGAAAACCCCTTTTGAGCTTTGGAATGGTAAAATCTTAAATGTGTGATATTTTCATATTTTTGGATGTAAATGCTTTATTTTAAATACTAATGAGAATTTAAGAAAATTTGATGCTAAATCCGATGAAGGAATTTTCCTAGGTTACTCTACTAGTTCTAAGGCTTATAGAGTTTATAACTGTAGAACTATGATAGTTGAAGAATCCATGCATGTTACTTTCAATGAAACTAATGATTTTTCAAGAAATATCAAGATTGTGAATGTAGGTGAGGAGCTTGAGGATCTCACACTTCATGATAAGGAAGTGGAGAATGAAGATAATGAGGAGACCCAACATGAAGAACCTCCATCCTCAAGTCAACCTCAAGTTGAAGATGATGATGAAGAAGCTCTACCACCTCTCCCTAAAGAATACCGATTGGTAAGAGATCATCCAATAGATCAAGTCATTGGAGAGCCTTCAACGGGAGTGGTAACACGTTCTAAGCTTAAAATTTATGCCAATATGTTGCTTTTGTTTCTCAAGTAGAGCCTAAAAATGTTAAGGAAGCTATAGAAGATAAATTTTGGGTATTAGCCATGCAAGAAGAACTCAACCAATTTGATAGAAATGATGTATGAGACTTAGTGCCTAGACCTAGTGATCAAACTATAATTGGAACCAAGTAGGTATTTAGGAATAAGCTAGATGAAGAAGGACTAGTCCTTAGAAACAAAGCTAGGCTAGTGACACAAGGGTACAACCAACAAGAATGAATAGACTATAATGAAACATATGCTCCCGTAGCTAGATTAGAAGCAATTAGGATGCTTTTAGCATTTGCTAGTTTTAAAGGTTTTAAACTTTTTCAAATGTATGTGAAAAGTGCTTTTTTAAATGATTTTATAAATGAAGAAGTTTATGCCGAACAACCCCCGATTTTGAAAGTTTTGAGTTTTCAAACTTAAAAAGGCTTTATATGGTTTAAAACAAGCCCCTAGGGCTTGGTATGAAAGACTCTCTATTTTCTTAATCTAACAAGGTTTTGACATAGGAAAAGCGGATGTTTCACTTTTCATTAAGCACCAAGAAAATGACATATTATTAGTTCAAATATATGTTGATGATATAATTTTTGGTGTCACTAATGAAATGCTTTGTGAGTGGTTTGCTAAGTGTATGCAGAATGAATTTGAGATGAGCATGATGGGAGAGCTCTCCTTCATGCTTGGTCTCCAAATCAAGTAAACCAACAAAGAGATTTTCATCAATCAAACTAAGTACACAAAGGAGCTCATCAAAAGATTTGGAATGAATGAAGCCAAGATAGCTTCTACACCTATGAGCGCATCAATCAATCTTGACAAAGATGAAGAGGGCATTAAAGTGGACGAAAAACGATATCGAGGTATGATCGGTAGTCTCCTTTATTTAACCGCAAGTAGACCCGATATCATGTTTAGTGTGTGTCTATGTGCTAGGTTTCAATCTTGCCCTAAGATATCTCATATAAGTGCGGTAAAACATATATTGAGATATCTAAAGGGTACGATTGACTTAGGATTATGGTATCCATGTCATGCATCATTTGATTTAATTGGTTTTTTGGACGCTGATTTTGCCGGATGTAAGATAGATAGGAAAAGCACTAGTGAGTGTTGTCAATTCCTAGGAGCGGGTCTTGTTTTCTGGTTCTTAAAGAAACAAAACTCGGTTGCGCTTTCAACTACCGAAGCAGAATACATCGCCGCGGCTAGTTGTTGTGCGCAAGTCCTTTGGATGAAATAAACTCTTTTAGACTATGAACTTAGATATTCATGCATATCTATACATTGTGACAATACTAGTGTAATTAATTTAACCAAAAATCCTATCCTTCACTCTAGAACTAAGCATATTGATTTGAGATATCATTTTCTTAGGGATAATGTAGCTAAGAGAAATATATCGGTAGAATTTGTATCCACCGATAAACAACTTGCCGATAAATTTACTAAACCCTTAGTTGAAGAAAGTTTCACAACCTTAAGGATGCAACTAGGAATTTGTGCTTTACCTTGTGTTTAAAAAGAATTTTCTTCAAAATTTACATGATTTCAAAACTTGCATTTTATAAAAGTGTCATCACACTTATGTATTGTTCTGTAGTGGGGCTTTGCGACCTATTGATGTTTGCTTTCTATAGGCTCACATTGATGGGAAGGACTATAGTGGTAGATGATACTTGGTTTTTGTGGCTTTCTCGATTTTTTTTGGTTTTATAATGAAATATCATTAATTGTACCTTGATTCTTAACCTTTTTGATTGATGTTAAAAGGGGGAGAAAAAGAAAGGCCACACTTGGTTTTCACGATACATATATGTAGTGTGAGTTTTATAGTTAAGGGAAAGAAATATAGTTAGGGGGAGTTAAGAAGAACATGCAAAATGGTAGGGGGAGCATAAGTTAAGTTATAGAAAAGTTAATATGCACAATGATAGGGGGATCATAGGTTGAGTTATAAGTAATGGAATGCAAATGTTATATTTTCTTGCATACCCTAACTCTTGAATGCCTTAACTCAAACTCACAAATGCTTATATATTCTTAAATTTTAATGTTATGTTTATCATCATCAAAAAGGGGGAGATTGTTGGCTTAAGGGTCTCTCTTTAGCCTCGATCTCTATTTTGATGATAACAAACATGTATTTAATCCTAGTATGAAGTTTTGAGTTCAGGTTGAGGTTGCGATACTCATGTCAAATCCGTTCAATCAAGACGACGGAAAACAATCAAGATGACGAAAAAGATCGTCGAAGAAATAGAAGAAGAAGACGATGAAGAAAGGCTCGGGGATTAAGTCAAGTAGATTCAATGTAATATATCCTTAGGATAGTTTATCCCAAGCCTAAAATGTAAGGTTATCCAAGTTGAAATTTGGTAACCAAACCCTTAGAAATGACATGTAAAAATGTAAGGAACTAAACATCCTCAGCCTGGGTTCGGTCGACCGATAGGTCGACTGAACAAGGCATTAGAATGGCGCAGCAGCCTATTCGGTCGACCAGTCGGTCGACCGAAGGTGGCAACGACAGAATAAATAGGCTGCGTCGGTCGACCGACAGAGGCGAAAAAATGCCCGAGAGTAGCGGTCGACCGATCATGTGTTAGCGCGACTCGTTGCAGCCAATCGGTTGACCGACAGGTCGATCGGGTGACAAAAGAATTGTTGGCGATCGACCGGCCTCTGTTAGCTGCGAGCGATCGCACTGGCGGTCGATCCATCGGTCGACCGACTGATCGACCGCCCTTGCGATCGAACGGCTTCAACGGTTGATTTTTTATCCGTTGAACGGTCGTTCGTCTGAGGGGTTATAAATACCCCTCACCTACCTTCTTTAAAGTTTCTTAGAAATTTTATTAAACATTTAAAGAAGTTCTCCAAGCCTTCATACGATCAAAGCACTCGCGCGCTCTCTGCTCCCAATCTCAGCATCTTCCAGGCGCTTCTCTCTGCTTCAACTGTGCCGCATTCATTGAAGTCATCATCCATTTGCAAGTTGAAGAAAAGAAGGCGGTGAAAAGAAGCTTAGTTCAATTTTTCTTTCATTAGCTCTTTCCTTGTATTTAATCTTTATTGAAACTTGTTTTCTTGTTAAGATAGCTTGCTAGGTGTGCTAGGAAACACTTATGGTTAACTTTGTAGATTTGTGTTTTGCCTAGGTGAATAGGATTGAGGTGTTCTCCAAGTGAAGGAGAATGGTGTCCTCAAGTGTATTCAAAGGAAAACATAAAATCTATAAAGTAGTGTTTAGAAATCCTTGGTAAGGAGCCAAGGTAGTGGAGTAGGTGGTTGGCCGAACCACTATAAATTACTTTGTTTGCATTGCTTTTTACTCGCTTTCATTATTGAGATTGAATTGTGATCATATCATTCATTAAAGAATAATTCCATTAAGCTAAGATAAAATTAAATTAAAAAAAATTTAAAAAGGGGATTGACACTATTCAACCTCCCCTTCTAGTGTCAAGGTCCACCCAACACCCTCCACAGTTGGGCCGTCAATTCGGTTCAATCCGAACCGAACCAAATCGAAATATATAAAATTAATTTTTTTTTTCTTTGGAATTTCAACCCGAATTTGAACTGAATTAAAAAAAAATCAAATAGACTCAAATCAAATTATTTCGGTTCGGTTCGATTTCCTAACCAAAAATCAAAATTCTAATAACAATGCTAAAATTTGACGAGATAAAACACATTGACACTATTGAGAAATAAACCCTAACTTATCCGAACACACACAGTAATACAAAAAATAAAATAAAAATTTATTATTTGGTTTTCGTTTTGGGTCGGTTCTCGAATTCCAAAAACCGAATCCGAATCAAATATATACCATGTTTGAGTTTGGTTCGGGTCAAGAACTGAACCGAATAATTTGGTTCAATTTTTCGATTCGATTCAATGTAACCAGAATAGTGGAAAACCCTCCTCCACACTCGACAAACCCTAAACATTCGGAGCTTTATCACCAAATTGAGCGTAGGAACCGCCAGCAGTGGCATGCGGCCACGTACTCTTAAGCTTTGACGAGCCTTGAAATGCCCAATATCTCCGGCTCGACCCCACCCGAGCAATATCAAAGAAAATAGAGGATTATGGATGACAACGGTTCGGTTAATTGTATTTTGGGTGGTTAATCAAAATCAAAAATGATTTCTAAATCCGCTAATCGAAATCGAAACCGAAATCAAAATCGTTCGATTTCAAAAACTAGTATCCGAAATCGAAGCTGGTTCATTATCAATTACCTGTCGGATAATCAAAACCACTAAATTTGGTTCGAATACTAACCGACTAATAAATTTCAAATATATATAATTACTTAACATATATAATTATTAATATATATAATAATTATCTATTATCGATTTCGAATACCGATTATTTGTGACCCAATAACCGAAATCAAATCGATTTTAATCAATTTTTGAAATTTATTGATCAAAACCAAAACAAAATCACAAATCTACTCTCCAAAATCAGATTATGCGGTTTGGTTAACTAATTTCAATTGCCACCCTAGGGGGGATGGATCACTCTCTCCACCGCAAAACACCTCACCTTTACTCATTGGGTTTGATTTTTTTCTTCTTTTTTCTTAGTATTTTGAATGTGTTTATTGTTTTTTTTCCTTAAAGCTTATAAATGCGGGAATTATACACACAAAATATATTACACAATACATATAAAGATGTGATGAAAAGATGCATAATGCACAACAACTGAGGATCGAACCTTAGACTACGAGTTTATTTAGATCAACCCATTAAGGAGAACAAGGATGGATCACTCTCCTCAAAGCAAAACACCTCACCTTTACTCATTGGGTTTGATTTTATTTATTTATTTATTCTTAGTATTTTGAATGTGTTTATTATTATTTTCCTTAAAGCTTATAAATGCGAGAATTATACGCACAAAACGTATTACACAATACATACAAAGATGTGATGAAAAAGTGCATAACGCACAACAACTGAGGATCGAATCTTAGACTACGAGTTTATTTAGATCGATCCATTAAGGGGATAAAATTCTCCCAACGATAATTTTCTTCTTTCGCAAGATTCAAACATGATGAATGTGTTTATTGTTGAATGTCCTTGCAAAGTAGGGAGCGGTTTCAAATCCCTACAAAAATTTAGCGGTCAATCAATTGCTAGGTCAATTCTTCTTTCGTAGCCCTAACACTATGTTTGGATTGAGGGTTTCGGAAGGTTTCGGAGGGGTTTGGAGGGGGAGGGTTTTGGAGGGGTTTAAAACACCCTGTTTGAATAATTTTTTTAAGGGGTTTGGAGGGGTTTCAAACCCCTCCAAACCCCTCCTAGAACTCATTTTCAAAACCCCCCAAAATGGAGGGTTTTGGAGGGGTTTGAAGAGTTAATGAATTAAAAATAGTTAAATTACAAAAGTATCCTTAGAACAAAAATATATATTATTATAAACGAGGGCATAGCGGTCTATCAAATCCCTCCAAACCCCTCCAAACCCCTCCAAACCCTTTATGAAGTTTAACCAAACAAGGTTTTTAAAACCCTTTTAAAAACCTCCAAACCCCTCCCCTTCCAAAACCCTTCAAACTCCTTCAAATCCCTCCCCCTCCAAATCCCTTACTCAAAGTTATCCAAACATAATGTAAAAGTCAATGGGGTTTGCGGTGTACAGTAAGTTTTATATAAAGAGCCGGGTCAAATCGCTTCTTACCGAACCGGACGATCAAACCGGCCGACCAAACCGGCCGACCAAACCGAACAAAGACGAGTCAAAATCTATACTAAATTAAACCCAGTGTCGATCCACTCCTCGCTCTCACGCCGAGGCGTTGAACGAGCGATGGCGACGACGCAGCGCCTCCTCCTGCTCCTGCTGCTACTCTCGCTTTGCGCTTCCCATTCGTGCGTCCCCGTTGCGGCGGCATCCGCCGACGAGTTCCCAAGGGACGGCACCGTCATCGAGCTCGATGACACGACCTTCGACTGGGGGATCTCCGCCTTCGACCTCATCCTCGTCGATTTCTACGCCCCTTGGTGTGGACACTGCCAGCGGCTCGCCCCCGAGGTCTGCACCCCTGCAAGATCCTTATTTTTCTTCTTGTCCTCTTTACCCCGTTTAACTCTGTTTCTAGTTGGTTAGTGGATCCGTGATCCCAAAAATTATTTCCTATACATCATTTAGTGAGTACACTTTGATTATGTTGCTATTTTATATTCGCTCTCGCATACGTTCGTCTTGCTCGGATTCATTCGATAATCTGATATTTACTTTGGAAGTATCTTCGAAATTTATAATCCACCGCGCAGACTTCCAGTTGTTGAACATTGCGGCCAAAAAAGTGAAAAACGAGGTTTTGGCCTTCGGTTCTATCATGTAGCTTCATCATGGTTTAGAACGTTGTGCGTGAATAATTTAAAGGGATGTTTGGTGTATAATCTTGCCATAACTTCATGGATTATGAACTTTAAAGGAAAATCAGTTTTGTTGGATGTTAATAAGTTTATTCAATAACATAGAGAATTGAAAAATACTAGTCATCACCCTGTATCTCATTGTCTAAAAAAGGCCGATGCGGATTTTCCCCCCCTCCAAAAATGTGATTCCGTATCTTTCTACTATATCAAATGCAATAATATTTGATTTTTTCTTCTTCTTTATTGTTGGGATATATGTGACTTTATCTGGATTACATGTGAACTTTTATGCCGGAATGTTTTGTGTATTGATCTCTCCGCTATATTATGCTAATATCTTAGTCTATGTTTGTAGGTATAGATAGTTTAAAGTACATGATAATAGATATCGACTTTTCATATTCTACACAAATACTATACAGTTACTTGTTCTACATGATTCTGAGTATGATATCAGTATTTTAACTAGCAAATTCCAAAAACTACTGATTTGAGTTTGCAAAAGACATAATATTTTGTTACAAGTATTTATGTTCTTAGTCTGATTCTAGCAAACTATGTGTTGGACCATCTGATGTGGAGTTAATGATGTTGTTGCTGTGTTTTTGCAGTTGGATGCTGCTGCTCCAATGCTGGCTCAGTTGCAAAAGCCTATCATGATTGCTAAGATAAATGCTGACAAATATAGAAAGTTAGCTGAAAAATATGAAATAGAGTATGTTTTCTTGTGTCTCAGTACTTGAACATTTTCTGAAGAACAATTCTATCAACTCCTCAACAACCTTATACTATTTCTAAATTTGTAAGTTTGGAGTATTAGTATCTTTATTAATTATCATCAAGATAGCTTGAGATAGTGTGATGCCAATAATCCCTTTGGATCCTTACTGAAACTCAACTTGTTTACCCAGCATATGATGGAAAATACAAGGCACTTGGTTTTGACACTGAACCTAGATTTTCCTATCTTGTTAAATGCAGTGGATTCCCTACAATGAAGCTGTTTATGCATGGAGTCCCAGTCGATTACACTGGTCCTAGGAAAGCTGAATTGCTTGTGCGCTTTCTGAAGAAATTTGTTGCTCCTGATGTCTCTATTCTTGAGACTGATTCTGCAATCCATAACTTTGTTGAAATGGCTGGCAATGACTTTCCCATATTCATTGGATTTGGCTTGAATGAATCCATTATTCTGGATATTGCCCGTGAATTCAGGAAAAAAGCCTGGTTTTCTGTAGCAAAAAATTTTTCTGAGCAAATGAAGGCAGTATATGATTTTGACAAAATTCCAGCATTGGTGTCCCTTCATCCCACGTACAATGAACGAAGTGTCTTGTATGACCCATTTGAAGGTAAGTGTTGACATATAGTTTATTGTATTGCCTTATTTAGTTACAGACATTAAGACAAACAACTAAATATAGCACTACAACACAACAACGATGACAACAGTTGGAATGCCTCAAGTATCAAGGCCAACTATGTAAACCTAGTTTTACGAAATATAAATTAATAGAGGAGGATCTTTGTATGACTACTTAGCTTCATTTTCTTGTTTGTTGTTTGTTTGCTAAAATTGTTTACTGGTTGGGGATAAGGAGTGCCCTAGTAATCTTGCAAGTATTAGGTACTCATTTTATTTTGTTTTTAATCTTTTAAAATAAGTTAAAGACTCTTGATTTTTATATTCTTATGCAAAATACAAAATTTGTTTCAATTTTATCTCAATCTGCCATCGGTTTTTGGCTCTTCTTTGTTGATTCTTAATTCATGGGCACTGAAGTTAATGAAACTAATATGACTTTTTTTCTGCCTTTTGGCTGTTGTTTCTCATCAATGCATACGTGATAAGTCATCCTTAGAAGATTTTTGAGGTTCTTTGTTTGAATTTACAGGGCAATTATTGGAAAATTTTGTGAGGCAAAACCAGTTGCCTCTTGTTGTACCCATCAAGTTTGAAACTCTCAAGATGGTGAATGGCGACCAGAGGAAAGTTTTTCTAACAATTGTGGAGGATGAGCTAAATGAGAGAACACTAAAATTGATTAAAATTTTGAGGTCAGCTGCAACTGCAAATCGTCACTTAATTTTTGGGTATGTTGGACGCAAGCAATGGGGAGATTTCGTGGATGCATTTAATGTCACTAAGCGCTCAAAATTGCCAAAACTTCTTGTTTGGGATGGAAATGAGGAATACCATGTGGTAAGTCCATATTTACCTTCACCAAAATTGGACATCATTTTCTGATAAGCCATTCCATAATATTTTCGCTATATATTGTTTAAATAAATATTAAATGAAACCAAGATAAAGGAGAGGAGAAGAAAAGCTTAGAGGAAACTTTATTATCAATTCATAAGATGCCCTCTTAAGCCCCTAGGGCTACATATTTATAGTTGGCATGACCAACTAAGAAACAAAATCATGCTGTAAATGAAATTAGGAAATAAAAGATAATCAACTAAAGTTAAGCCTTAAATGAAGGCATAAAATAAACAAGGAAATAAATCAAAATTGACCTAATAAGTAGGCCCTAAATATTAGGAAATAAATCAAAATTGGCATAATAATTAGGCCCTGGAAATTAGCAAATAAATCAAAATTGGCCTAATAATTAGGCCCTAAAAATTAGGATGTTGATTGCATCAATAGGGTAATGAATGGATTTTAATCCCTTATTTGTTTGATGCTTGGATTAGAAGAATATATAATTGATGTTATATCCAACACTCTCTTTCATTTGTTATACTATTCTATCCTATCCAAACAAACCCTTAATGATATTTAGGATAAGCTAAATTTTGAATTATATAATGGACATGAATACAATCTTTTTCGAAGCTTATTATCTATTGAAGGCTAAACTACAACATATTAGAGCCTTTTACATTGTAAATAGAAGCTAACCTGAAGCTATGCAAAAAAATATTTAGAATGTTTTCCAAAATATGCATGCTATATGTTGAAATTTGCACTTTATAAATGATGATCTTTCATATGTTGGGAAATTAAGTGTTTATGGGAAGACATTGTTGTTTTATGGAATGGGCTTTGTTGACACTTCTTTAGCATGATGCATCTTTGTGCTAATCATAGTCTACATGGCATATGTTGATTAAAGCAGATTTTTTTAGCATGGCCAACTTGTGTTGACAATTGGAAATTCACACAATTTTCTGCCACAAAGTTCAATCTTCAGTCTTCAAATAGACGAAGTTGACTTTCTGTGTTGCAGTCCTATATCAAGCCCAAAAAGATAGCTTATTTGAGAAATTACTGGCATATCAAAGTATCACTAATAAGATGTCAAATCAACTGCAGAAAACTGCTCTAGTTTCAGTCTGTAACATGCAATTTGATCTATCAAAACCTAGTTCAAGCTACATTTTTCCTCTCAGATGCAACTGAAACCAAGTCCTCAGTGGAGCCAATGCCTTGGAGTCAATCCCATGGACTGCCTTCATAGTGCCTGGAGGGCTATATGAATGGCTAGTCATGCCATTCGGGCTGAAGAACGCCCCCTCAATTTTTCAACGAAAAATGGATCAGTGTTTTGAAGGCACAGAGGGATTTATTGCTGTGTACATAGATGACATTCTAGTGTTCTCGGAAAATGAAGAGGAGCATGCTAAACATTTGAAGAAAATGTTAGAAATCTGCGAACAATGGGGACTTATTTTGTCGCCCACAAAGATGAAGATTGCAACGGAAGAAATTGAGTTTCTGGGAGCTGTTATTGGAAAGAACAAAATAAGGCTCCAACCGCACATAATTAAGAAGATAGTTTCCTTCGAAGAAGAAAGCTTAATGACCAAAACTGGACTAAGAGCTTGGCTGGGTATTTCCATTTCCCTTTAGTGCGTTTGTTGATTCTTCTCTTGTTAGAAGGTCGCTGATTGAGTTTATAGTTGCACTCAATGCTTTAGTTACTTCTGTTGGTGCTTCTTGTGTTTCTTCCAAAGCTTCTTCTAGGGTGTTGATATATTCTGCCAGATACGTTGGTATTTCCTCTAGAGTGACCAGTTTGGTTGTAAGTCTGGATAAATCATCTGCCAGAACATTGAGCTTCCCATCTATATGCTCAAAGTAGATTTGGATCCCTGTTCCAGTAATGAAATCCACAAAGTTTAACCATCTTACCCTCGATGGTTTGTTCTGGTTTGATTTGTTGTGAAAACTGATGATGGCCTAACAGTCAGTCCGTAGTGTTAATTCCTTCTTGTCAAGGTAATGGATTTTTAATGCACTCAGAGTTTCCATGCAAGCATGGATTTCTGCATCAATGGTTGCCTTTATAACCGGGAATTTCCCACTTGCGTATGCGCAAATACGCTCCATCTGTCTTTTGTCATTTTTCATAGGTTTCCACTTGCAAATTCCGCCCCATCCCTCCATACAGCCATCAGTCTCTAAAATTATGTATGCATTTGGGGGGGGTAGCTCTAAATCAGGTAGATTCTGTACTAGCTGCTTAACCTTCGAAATTAGTTCTCTATCAGACGGTTTCAACCTTTTGTCACCGTGAGGTCCTGTCTTGGAATATAAAGGACCCAATAGAGTTCCCATGTTGGGAATATAACTTCTAGCATAGTTCAGAATACCCAGCCAAGCTCTTAGTCCAGTTTTGGTCATTAAGCTTTCTTCTTCGAAGGAAACTATCTTCTTAATTATGTGCGGTTGGAGCCTTATTTTGTTCTTTCCAATAACAGCTCCCAGAAACTCAATTTCTTCCGTTGCAATCTTCATCTTTGTGGGCGACAAAATAAGTCCCCATCGTTCGCAGATTTCTAACATTTTCTTCAAATGTTTAGCATGCTCCTCTTCATTTTCCGAGAACACTAGAATGTCAACTATGTACACAGCAATAAATCCCTCTGTGCCTTCAAAACACTGATCCATTTTTCGTTGAAAAATTGAGGGGGCGTTCTTCAGCCCGAATGGCATGACTAGCCATTCATATAGCCCTCCAGGCACTATGAAGGCAGTCCATGGGATTGACTCCGGATCCATCGCCACTTGATGGAATCCACTTTTGAGATCAAACTTTGAGAAGATCTTGCTATTCCCAATTCTTTTCAGTATAGTGTTTATTCCAGGTAGACTATACTGATCTTTGTATGTATTATCATTGAGAGTTCTATAGTTAAATACTAACCTCTCTTTGCCTTTGACTTCTTTCTTTGTGATTGGGTCCACACTTGTTCCTGAGTGGACTATCATGGCCATTGTTCTGTGTCTACTAGAACTGGGTCGGATTGCACCAATTTGTAGAAGGCTCTTGATATGCTTATTGAATTGGTCCTTCATCATTGGGGTTACGTGCTTTAATGGTTTATCCTGAATTGTTAGATCAGGATTGATAATATCTATCTTACACGTAACTTGTTTTTTACTCCAGTGGGCTATAGGGTTTTCTCCTATATACCCTTGATCTCTCAATCTCTGCAGTAGTGGCTTAAACCGCTTCTGGAACCTCTCTGATTCTTTGAACTCATCATAAGCAGTGGCACTTAATACTTCAATGTATTCTTCTTCAGAAAGATTATATTCTTCTAGTGATGCTACTGCTGATACTTCTGCTTCAGCTCTGGTGGTGATTGTAGTCAACTTCTTGTAAAAAGTGATTGACTGATCTTCTATCCTCAGACCTCCTTTCATTGATCTGATAAAATTACATCCACGAGCATCTGAATTCCATCCTTCTTGCTCATGGGGAAAGAGTAAGTAAAGGGAATAGGGAATTTATTTTCCTCAATTATCATGTATCCTCCCTTTAATTTCTTGCTAGCCAGCTGTTGAGAGTTTACCCCATTGATTAAAATAGGGTATGCGCTAGGTTCTAGCGCTTCTTCAGGTATAGAATCCTGGTCTACGCAGCAGACTGTAGCACCAGTATCTAATATAGCTTGTACTCTGAAAGGCTTGACTTGTGGTATTTCCATAATGATAGTCATATTGTAAAGCCTATTTAGTACTCTCTTACCTTTGGGCTGGTTGACCTTGTCAGCAATTGACGCATACTCTTGTGGTATATCTGCATCTTGCATTGAGAGCTTGTTCATGGATTCTGGTTCCTGAATTACTAACTTCCTCTGGGCCATTTTGGGCTTTTCTTTAATAATAGGGGCCTTGCCTGTTCTTTCTCTTCTTTCTTCTTCAAGACTCAGATTATTAAACTCTTCTTCTAGGTCTTCAACATCAAGTTGATTTTTCAACTTCTCAATCTCCTCCTTGAGATTTTTATTTTCTGTCTTGATGAATTCATTCTCAGCAATCAAGTATTTGGAATAATCTAATAATTCCTTAATCAGGATGTCTTTGTCTTGATAAGGCGGAAAGTTTGACCTGATTATGGTTAGTTTTCTTCCAATGTTGAAACGAGAGCACATGGGGCATACCGTTAGAAGGCAGTTTCTGCAGTGCGCTCTCATCATCGGATTTGTGAACTCCTTGCAGCAGGTGTATCGTTCACATCCTGGGGTAATTTCTGGAGAATTATCTTCCCAGCGGTGTACGCAATTGTTCATGATTTCTGGGAGAGTTACGTTCGTTCTCCAATTATTCTCTGTTGATCCCCAAGTTTGCTCTGTAATGTTGGTGGTGTTGGTAGTAATCACCAAAACTATCTCTTCATCCTGTTGATCGTCAAGTATCATTATGAAGGCTGTCTCATATGGAAGGTCAGATTTGTCTAGAGACAAAGTGTGAGCTGTTCCACACTCTCCTTCAGAGAAAGAGCAGATAGCGTCGCTATCCGGCTCATCCAAGTCTACCGATAGGACATCCCAGTCCTCTGGTAATTCCAAGTTGTCAATAATAGCCGCTCGGGCTATGTTCCCTTGCTTCTTTTTACAGTCACGCGCAAAGTGACCTTCCTCACCGCAAATAAAACACTTACACTTCTTCATCCTGTCAGAGCGTCTCTTCTTGAAAATTCTTACATGGGTGTCATGCGGCTTTCCCTTGTAATTCTTTGCTTTTCTCAGGCTATACTTCTTGCTCTTATTATAATAGCCTGGAATCGGAATCTTGTTGCATATTGATAAATTTTTTATGCTTCTTTGGAACGCAGCTCTTTTGCACTGGTCCTCCAGGTATTGATAAGTGAAGTGAATGCGGGGTATCACCCCTATTGTATTGCCTGGATGTTTTAACTTAAAGGCTGCTTCTAACTCTTTGCCAATTATTGGTGGCATTTTCCTGAAAATCTTTTCAGAGAGCTCAGATGATATGTACATTCTTCCTGACCGAGAAGCTAGCACCCTATAATCATTCAGGTAGTCGAACAGATCTTTGATGTTGGTGCAGGAAAGTCTCTCTAGGTCATCATAGGCTCGGTTTTGCTCATCAGTAGAGCCTGTTGTGGGATCTTCTAATAAAATCATCCTTCTGACTTGTGAAAGAATGTTTTTATTAGAAGATCCCACAAATTATGGAAATACCACAAGTCAAGCCTTTCAGAGTACAAGCACCAGCACTCCTTCTGTGCAAGGTATGGAGTCTGACCATGATCATACCCATATGCAGGTGTTGTAACTCTTCCTGTACTAACACAGAATAGCTTTGGTCAGTAATAAAGGGGAGTTCCAGTTGAGAACCTTCAGTTACTAGGATTCTTTCATCGGAATAGTGTTGATACACCCGATGATTCCGCTCTGCCCATCCCGCTTGGTATAAGGTCTCCGCAGGGACTTGTTGGGCTCGTTGGTACTGTGATATCGTGAGCTCAGCATTAGGATCTATCTGAGACTCAAGGCTCCTTCTGAAGCCGTTTCTTCTGTTGTTGGAGGCTACCCTCCTTTGAACTTCATGCCTCAGGCGGTTGCTTAGACGATAATTTCTTATCTGATCGTCTATTGTTGGTTGCCTGTTATCATTGCCAGAGATGGAAGGTCGGGGTGCAAGAACCTCCGTTCTTGTGGTAGTTCTGTTTGTTGAAGTCATCTTCCTGCCTTTTCTTTTTCTTGATCAAAGATTACCTTCGGGTCTTTAAAGACGTATAGCTTTCCTGGAGGTTTTGGGGCTGTCCTCCTTTCCGATGTATCTCCGATCTTTAACTTCTGAAGATCTTTAGCCAACGAATCAATAGAGTCTGAAATTGATTTAGGGGTGGCTTTGTCTTTCTTAAGGAGTCTTACTTCTTCAGCTACTTCTTCCAACTGTTCTTTAATTTTGCAAGTAAGTTGGATTAATGTATTTAGCTGCTTAAAGATGCTTTCAGATTGTTTAGAAGTGATTAGTGCAGGTTTAATAAATCCCTCAGCTGGGTTGCCAAGAGAATCAGTAGCTTTAAGAGCCTGTTGATATATGGAACTTGCAGCAGTTAAGTTCCAGTCACTCATGTAGTGATCATAAATCAGAATACAAATACCTTTAGGCTAATTGTAACTAGGATTACGAACGTTTGGGAAATCTTCTCCTTATATGGGTACTGTTATCCCCTTTATCGCCTATCCTAGATGTTCTTAGCCTTAGAGTATGAGTATTAAGGTTTAATAACACAAATAGAGTGCAGGAATTAACTAACAGAAAGTACCTTGAATGGAAATAGAGCTCTGATACCAAATGGAAATGGCAGTTGTGCGGAAGAGGTCGAGAGTGGATCTCAACTTACAAAAATTCACAGGTCGTGAAAGACGCGGGAATGGTGTTTATCTTGAATTGTTAGATCAGGATTGATAATATCTATCTTACACGTAACTTGGTTTTTACTCCAGTGGGCTATAGGGTTTTCTCCTATATACCCTTGATCTCTCAATCTCTGCAGTAGTGGCTTAAACCGCTTCTGGAACCTCTCTGATTCTTTGAACTCATCATAAGCAGTGGCACTTAATACTTCAATGTATTCTTCTTCAGAAAGATTATATTCTTCTAGTGATGCTACTGCTGATACTTCTGCTTCAGCTCTGGTGGTGATTGTAGTCAACTTCTTGTAAAAAGTGATTGACTGATCTTCTATCCTCAGACCAAAACTATCTCTTCATCCTGTTGATCGTCAAGTATCATTATGAAGGCTGTCTCATATGGAATGTCAGATTTGTCTAGAGACAAAGTGTGAGCTGTTCCACACTCTCCTTCAGAGAAAGAGCAGATAGCGTCGCTATCCGGCTCATCCAAGTCTACCGATAGGACATCCCAGTCCTCTGGTAATTCCAAGTTGTCAATAATAGCCGCTCGGGCTATGTTCCCTTGCTTCTTTTTACAGTCACGCGCAAAGTGACCTTCCTCACCGCAAATAAAACACTTACACTTCTTCATCCTGTCAGAGCGTCTCTTCTTGAAAATTCTTACATGGGTGTCATGCGGCTTTCCCTTGTAATTCTTTGCTTTTCTCAGGCTATACTTCTTGCTCTTATTATAATAGCCTGGAATCGGAATCTTGTTGCATATTGATAAATTTTTTATGCTTCTTTGGAACGCAGCTCTTTTGCACTGGTCCTCCAGGTATTGATAAGTGAAGTGAATGCGGGGTATCACCCCTATTGTATTGCCTGGATGTTTTAACTTAAAGGCTGCTTCTAACTCTTTGCCAATTATTGGTGGCATTTTCCTGAAAATCTTTTCAGAGAGCTCAGATGATATGTACATTCTTCCTGACCGAGAAGCTAGCACCCTATAATCATTCAGGTAGTCGAACAGATCTTTGATGTTGGTGCAGGAAAGTCTCTCTAGGTCATCATAGGCTCGGTTTTGCTCATCAGTAGAGCCTGTTGTGGGATCTTCTAATAAAATCATCCTTCTGACTTGTGAAAGAATGTTTTTATTAGAAGATCCCACAAATTATGGAAATACCACAAGTCAAGCCTTTCAGAGTACAAGCACCAGCACTCCTTCTGTGCAAGGTATGGAGTCTGACCATGATCATACCCATATGCAGGTGTTGTAACTCTTCCTGTACTAACACAGAATAGCTTTGGTCAGTAATAAAGGGGAGTTCCAGTTGAGAACCTTCAGTTACTAGGATTCTTTCATCGGAATAGTGTTGATACACCCGATGATTCCGCTCTGCCCATCCCGCTTGGTATAAGGTCTCCGCAGGGACTTGTTGGGCTCGTTGGTACTGTGATATCGTGAGCTCAGCATTAGGATCTATCTGAGACTCAAGGCTCCTTCTGAAGCCGTTTCTTCTGTTGTTGGAGGCTACCCTCCTTTGAACTTCATGCCTCAGGCGGTTGCTTAGACGATAATTTCTTATCTGATCGTCTATTGTTGGTTGCCTGTTATCATTGCCAGAGATGGAAGGTCGGGGTGCAAGAACCTCCGTTCTTGTGGTAGTTCTGTTTGTTGAAGTCATCTTCCTGCCTTTTCTTTTTCTTGATCAAAGATTACCTTCGGGTCTTTAAAGACGTATAGCTTTCCTGGAGGTTTTGGGGCTGTCCTCCTTTCCGATGTATCTCCGATCTTTAACTTCTGAAGATCTTTAGCCAACGAATCAATAGAGTCTGAAATTGATTTAGGGGTGGCTTTGTCTTTCTTAAGGAGTCTTACTTCTTCAGCTACTTCTTCCAACTGTTCTTTAATTTTGCAAGTAAGTTGGATTAATGTATTTAGCTGCTTAAAGATGCTTTCAGATTGTTTAGAAGTGATTAGTGCAGGTTTAATAAATCCCTCAGCTGGGTTGCCAAGAGAATCAGTAGCTTTAAGAGCCTGTTGATATATGGAACTTGCAGCAGTTAAGTTCCAGTCACTCATGTAGTGATCATAAATCAGAATACAAATACCTTTAGGCTAATTGTAACTAGGATTACGAACGTTTGGGAAATCTTCTCCTTATATGGGTACTGTTATCCCCTTTATCGCCTATCCTAGATGTTCTTAGCCTTAGAGTATGAGTATTAAGGTTTAATAACACAAATAGAGTGCAGGAATTAACTAACAGAAAGTACCTTGAATGGAAATAGAGCTCTGATACCAAATGGAAATGGCAGTTGTGCGGAAGAGGTCGAGAGTGGATCTCAACTTACAAAAATTCACGGTCTGATTCCAGGGATGAGTTTGCTCCATAACAATTCCTCCAGAAATGGAGGTTTGTATAGGTTGCATCCTGTTCGTCTGATAATAACCTGGAGGCTCACTCAATGCCTTCACCAAGCACTAACTTGGAAATTTAGCGGGTGGGACAATACATTTGTGCACAATTGTTAATTAAGCATCCATTTGACTTGCCTTCATGTGTATTGTTAAGTGGTTATTTTTTGAAGATAATAGAGGGTGTTGCTCACTAATTTATTAAATAATTGTATAGGTGAGATACCACACATTTGGAAGATATGGTTGTTCCATTCCTATATAGTTAGGTGGTTGTAACATGTATGTTTTTAATGTTGTGCAAACTTCTAGACAATTTAGGCATTTTTTACATAATGTTATATGTGGCTTAGCATGGTTGATTGAAGCATACAACTTCCCAGTAGTTCATGCCTTTAGCATGATGATTGAAGCATACAACTTCCCAATAACTCTTGCCTTGCATTTTTTAACTTATACTTCTTGGTTAATATATCACTAATGGTATACATGTTTCACGGGATAAAAGAGAATAGGATAAGAGATAGATTTTAATCTTTTGTTTATGTGGTGTCTGCATTAGAAGAAAACAAATTTGATGTTCCAACGATGTGTACCAAATAGAAAATTCTTATCCAACTTTCTCTGATTTTTATACTATTCGGTGAAACAAACGTACCATAAATGCAGTTAAAGCTTCAAAATCTCCTGTTGCTTATGATAGTACTTCACTTCTTTTGTGCTGAAGGTTGTAGGTTCAGAGAGCTTAGATGATGATGACCAAGAATCTCAAATTAGTCGCTTTCTTGAAGGATATAAAGAAGGAAGAACAATGAAATTGAAAATGACTTCCTTTTCAGTGTTTGGCTACATCAGCTCAGTAACTGGCATAAGAACAATATACTTGGTTGTCATTCTGGTTGCTATTGTCATAGCTATTATAGTCATAAGTATTCGAAGTGCTGATGCCACTCCAGTTAGACGAACTCAAGGCGAATCTGAAGGCGGAGATGCAGGAGTTTCACAGCCTAAAAGCAGTGAAAACTATCAACCAAGGGACAAGGAAGACTAGGTTGGTTCCCGAAGCCCTAATGTAACGTCCTCGCACCATTTAAATGAATGGATTGCCGCAGTCAGCAATTATTATTTTAATTTTTCCCTACTATATATGTTAGTTATACTTTACTACAGGTAATAATTTTTTTTTTTCCATCAAATTCATGCATGCCACTGTAAGTAATATTCAGGATTGTAACAATTTTGTTTAAAGTATCATGATTTTATATATGCTGAGCAAGCTTCAGTTTTCTTTTCTTCTTTCCCTTTTATTTCGCAAGCTTGTTTAGCGGCAATATGTTTTCTCTTACTAATACAATGAAGCGGAAGTCGAACGGTCAATAGCTGGTTCGGCTCTTGAAAGATTAATTTGCCGCTTGAAAGAATTGGAAAAGGCGTAGTGTGCATGCGCGGTTTGACTGCCACGCTTAATTACGACGACTTAATTAAACAATATGAATTTTGAAGCAATTAAAGGTTGAGCAATAAATTTAGTGGAAAAAGTTTAGGAATTCATAAAAGCAATAAATTCAAAGTTAATAACTGTAAAACAAAAGTTCAGGAATTATGATATATTTACTAGTCAATCCATAATTTGTCGAGATTATGAGTTTATTTGAGAGAGTGTGTGGAGTAGTTATATTATAAACTATATATATATATATATATATATATATATATATTAGTCTACAAGTCAACGCACGAACTCTCAACACTGAAGACTGAAGACTGAAGTCAACCATTCATCGATGTTGTGAAGGCTTTTGCGTGACACAAGACGGAACACCAATTTTAAAATATTACTTTTTTATAACTCATTAGTTTCACAAAAATAATAGATTAAGTGAATCTGACGCCGAACTGAATTAGTGTTATTTTTTGAAAAAAAAAACTTAAAAATTGGTATAAGTGCCGTGTTCTGCTGTCGAGTAGACCTTCACAAGTTCTTAACACTGTTTGGTTGAAATTTTTGAAGAAAAGAAAAGGAAATGAAATGACAGTATGATCGTATCGTGGGAGGACAGAGGAGAGAGAATTGAAGTGATAAAATAGTGAAAACTGGTTACCTTCGAAATAATAAATTAATTTATTAAACATTTTGTAATATTAAAACAATTTTATTGGTTGTTATTATTGAACAAAACATAGATAGCCGAGTGCAATTTTGATGACGTCCCTGCTGAACAAAACATAGATAGCCGAGTGCTAATTCCTAAGAAGTCCTCACAGAAATGAATTTAATTTTATTAAAAGTGAATTTAATATGAACGGTGTGTTAAAGGGTGAAACTATCTTTTAGTTTAGGCCTAGTTTAATTGACACAATTTGTTATAGAAAATTATATTATTTAAGAAGTAGCTAACACATTTCCTATATAAAAATATAATTTTTTTTAGCAAATATATATTTTTTACAAAACACACGAAGTAACTTACCTAGATAAATTGCACTTACTGTATTGTAATAGAAAGAAAAAATTAATATTGATCTCACATTTATATTTAATATAAAATTTATAATTTATATTATCAATATATACAAAATTAAATAATTTTTAAATTCTTCCGTATTTGTTTTATTTTAATTTATTTTTTTAGTAAAATATATAAATTTTTATATTAATTATAAAAAAATTATTTTTTCTATATAATATATATATATATATATATATATATATATATATATATATATATATATATTATATTAATTATATATTACAATATTTATTTATAAATAAAATTTACTTTTATATACCTATTAACTCATATAAATTAAAATATTAATTTATAAAAGAATAATATAAAAAGTACTCGTGTCAACCCAATCTAAAAATTTAGATCTCGTATCAACCAATCTAAAATTTTTTGCCCTAACACCAACCTCCTCCGTGCTCAGAGGGATTAGTCGAAAGGAACTCCAGTGGCCGGCAACCAGCTACCTCCATCAATCAAACTCTTGACCGTAAACATCGAAGCATCGTGTTCAGTTAAATTCTTGTAGCCCGGCCACTTCACTCTGCCCGAAGTATTCGACCCTGGCCCGGTGTTCTTGTACTCCCCGTAGAACAACGTATTCACAGCATCTCCATTTTCATTCCACTCCAGCCATCCCTCCGGCGCAATCAAGCTATCCAAACACGACTCCATGACCACCGTCCGCGAGTATTTCTTCCATGGCCTCCCCAGGTACGTCTTCACCATCCGCTGCACCGGCGCCAGGTCCGGCGCCGCCGTCACCTTGCAGTTCTGGAACGCGAAGGCCGTGTTCTCGGACAAGTCCTCCCGCCCCTGCGCCGTCACCGTGTTCCTCTGATCGCCCATCGGCCGCCTCGGGTATATGTTGCACTTCTGTAAGACGGCGGCCGCGTTGCCGAAGATGAAGTCGATGGTCCCGTAGACGTCGCATTCGCGGAAGAATTGCCGGTTCGAGTGCACGTAGAGAGTGTCCTGGTACCCCTCGAAGCTGCACTGGTAGAACACGGCGAAGTCGGCTTGGCAGCGCAGCGCCACTGCCTGGTGATTTTCCGGCCCGGCGGTGTTGCGGAAGGTTATCCCTCTTGCGATGATGAATTCCCCTTGAATCGCTGCATTAAATTATAATTTCATCCATATATTAATTAACTGCGCACGGAGAAGACGAAGAGTTGACATATACTCACCGACGGTGGCCGTATTGAAGGTAGTGAGATCTCCCGGCCCTCCAACGACGCTCCGATTACCGGTGATGACAGTCTTCCCAATTCCGTCGCCGATCAACGTGAGGTTCGCCGCGTTGATCGATACATACTCCTCGTAAACGCCCTCCTTCACGTAGATCAGTAACCTTCTGCTGGTATTCTGCCGGTTGGAGACTGCCGCGTCAACGGCTCCGCTAATGTTCGAGAAATCCCCTGTGCCATCCTTCGCCACCACGTAGTCTTCCGCCACGTCACGCTGGAGAGCCCGAATCAGCGCGCGGCCGTCGGTGCACGTCCACTCCGGGAACTCCCCGCTGCTCTTCTTCTCCCCTAACTCTCCTCTCGCCGCTACGGCCGCGAGTGAGTTTCTGATGAGCTCCGACACATTGGTCAACGAATGCAGAAACGGAGGGATCGACACGTTGAGCTCGGCATAGCCGGTCCGGCACGTCTGCAGGTTCGTGAGCGCGGCGCTGAGCCAGGTTTGCAAATCGGATCTCGTGCTCGACGGGTGGAGGCAGCGGTCGAGCTGCTGCACCGTCGACTCGGAGAGCTCGGCGCAGTCCGACCCTGCGGAGGCGGCGGCGGCGGCAGCTGCGTCTTGGGCGTGAAGGAAGTGGTCACGAAAGCGCACGGCGGCGTCCAGGGCCAGTTGAATGGCCGTCCGCTGTGTTCTCTGTTCTCGTGAGAGATGAGCGGTGGTATTGCGGCATTGGAGGCCGTTCTCGTCCTCGGCAATGACTGAAGGAGAAAGGAGGAGAAACAAGAGAAGCAGCATCGATGGTGACGAGGTTTACAGGCGAAGCAATTGGTTCCGGTCAAGTGTCATTATACGGGAAGAGATGGTAGCAAACTTAATTACGTTCTAAATTACGATACTGACATTAAGGCATTTATTCTAGTTATGCTAATTAATTGATTGATCGATTCGATGCGGTCATTTAATTAGATTTATATTAAATTTTTTTTATATTAATGAACATAATACATACGGCTGAAGTAGAAGGAATTAAACTCTCATTCATGGTTTGATAATTTGAATCGCCGCTCCATATCCCATTATTAATTTTATGTCCTGCTGCTCCATTTGACATATTTTTCTAACTGTGATGATATATATTTCTACCTTTAGTTTATATAACTAGTATAGAGCCGCCAGTTGCGCAAATATATACAACACATAATTTTGTTTTAATAATTATAAATAATTAAATAAATTTATTAATTTTATAATATTATATATAATAATTTATTCGAATATATCTATTCGTGGGTCGCAAAATTATGTATATAATTAAATTATCAAATTATTATCAAATATTTTAAATTAAATTATATTTTATAATAATAATATTCATACATAAATAATTAAGATTAATAATAAATCTCACGTATATGAAAATTTATAAGTGTAGACAAAATAGTAAATATTAGTTTTATATAATTATAATTTATATAATTATAAAAGTAAAAAAATATATACAAATGTATTTTTAAATATGATTTTTTGTTTATTGCTTAAATTCACAAAACACATTAATATAATCATAAAAGGTAAAAAATAAATTAAAACTCATTGTAATTAACTTTTTATATTTAAATATCATTATTCTAGTTGACAACCCGCGCGTTGCACAAATATATATATAAATATAATTTTATTTCAATAATTATGAATAATCAAATAAATCCAAACACTATAAATTTATTAATTTTGTAATATTATATATAATATTTCATTCGAATATATATACTCGTGTGTCACATAATTATATATGTATATAATTAATTTATAAAACTATTATTAAAATTATTTTCAATTAAATTAAACTTTTTAATAATAATATTCATACTTAAATAATTAAGAGTAATAATAAATCTTACGTATATGAAAATTTATAAGTGTACATGGACAAAAAAAGAAGTAAATATTAATTAGTTTAATTTAATCTATATAATTGTCAAAGTAAAAAATATACGAATATTTTTTAATTATGATTTTTTTTGTTTATTGCTTAAATTCACCGAATGTAAAAAAATAAACTAAAACTCATTTTAATCAACTTTTTGTATTTAAATAAAAATAATAAATAATAAATATATAAATATAATAAATATAATAAATTAGAAATAAAAATACAAAATAATAAATATATAAATATAATAAATCCAAAATATATAAATAAATTATATGAATACATTAAAAATATATATTATCAAATATTGAAATAATAATAAATCCAAGATAAGAAATATAAAAAATATGCCTAATATAGAAAAACACCCAAAATTTACACCAAGAGCAATGATAATAATTTATATATATTTCGACAACTAAAATATATAATAAATAAAAATACAAAAGATAGTAATGGTTAAAAATCAAATCTGATATAGATTATAATAAAATAAATTAGATCCCAAACCATCCATTTTTTCGAAGAATCCTCTTTAATCTTGTAGAAAAGATGGTAGAATGGAGGAAAAGGAAGTGGTTAAGGGCACATTTGTTTGCGAAAATATTTTTTGACTTTTCGTTTCGTGAAAATCAAAATGGATTTTCAAATTTTGAAATTTTGGTTTCGATTTTTCTGTTTGGTGAAAACGTGTTTGTTTGACATGTTCAAATTTCATGTTTCGCGAAATGAAACCAGCGAAAACTTGTTTCTTTTGTGTTGATTTCGTTGACAATTTTGGAGATGAAAACTGAAACTGTGTTTGTTTATCAAACATAGTTTTAATTTCAGTTTATTAAGTTATACTATTTTATTAATTATAAAATTTAATTTGAAATCATTAACTTAAATTTAAAATATATATGGATAATATTAATTAGTTGATAAATATATTGTGAATATTATTTATTTAAGATATAAAAATTATTAAAATATATTTTATTATATTTTTTTAATTTATAAATAATTTAAAATAATATTTGTAAATAATATTAATTAATTAAGTTACGTATCAACTAAATGTTAATAATATTTGTAATTAATTATCATGCATTAATTATCAATTAAATATCAACTAAATATGAGCTACGTATCAACTAAATATAAACTCATATTTTTTTACTTCTTTAACTAACCCAACTTAATAATGGTTGAAATTATTGATGTAGTAGTTTTCACGAAGTTATAAAGTTATAAAGTTACATTTAATTAATACATTGATAGAGTTACATAGAATTACATAAGTTGAATATAAAGTTATTATATACACGTGATAATATTAATACAAGATTGATCTATTGATCTAGTGGCTGACATTTTGATAAAATGATGCTCAACCTTCCATTAACATTCTTGTGCTTATAATTTAAATTCATAAGTGTAACAAGTTGAGAGTTGAGATGAGGTACATAACTAGAATGGATAAAGTTATTGTTTTGAGATCAGGGGATAAGCTATAAGCTATACATATAGTGTAAAATTGAATAAGTATATATTAATTAGTCCATATTCTTTCTTATTATTTTACACTAAAGAAAGTTGAAATTGATGCTATTGTTGTCGAGATAGAGATAGAGAAAACGACAGCTAAAGCAGCAAAGATATTTTTATTAACTATCGATGATATTTTTTAAGTATCAAATACAATGACATATTTTTGTTAACTTAGATTGTAACCCGGTAATAATGATCAATGACATACAAAAATTTTTAAGTATCAAATACAATAACATATTTTTATTAACTTAGATAGTAATTTGGTAACACTGATCAATAGCATACAAGACTTTTTAAGTATCAAATACAATAATATATTTTTATTAACATAGATTGTAACTTGATAACGCTGATCAATGACATACAAGATTTTTTAAGTATCAAATACAATAACATATTTTTTCATACACTGAGCAAGTTACTGCATCCGCCTGAGGTTGATGAGTTGGAAGTTGGCAATCGAAAAACATCGGCCGGGATCAAGCATTGTTACATTTCTTTTTTTTTCATACACTCACCGATAAGCATTGCATAATAGATAAAACCCAATAGCCAAGCACCATCAACAATATTGTTGTCAATTTTGACGGTAAAAATATAGGACAATGAAGAAAAATGTGTATCACCATTAATTGGTGATCGCCTCCAATTCATAGTCTACCAAAATAAAGTTTGTCCATTATCTTAAAATAACCAAAGTATAAAGCACAACCACGCATTTATATAAGCACAACCAAACAATGAAACAACCACACATTTATATAAGCACAACCAAATAATGAAACAACCACGCATTTATATAAGTACAATCAAACAATGAAATATAAGCACAACAACACATTTATATAAGCGCAACAAAATAATGAAATATAAGCACAACCACGCATTTATATAAAACCATAACTGATAATGGGCAACATTATTTTACGACCTTAGGAGGAAAATTCGCATAACCATTATTTGGTTATCGCCTCCAATTCCTCGTCGATATAAAACTAAAGTTAATCAAATAATAAAATAAAATAGTCAAATTACATTAGTAGTCCAATAAAGTATTTATATTTACATCATTATTGTTATCTAACCTATTTAAAGAAAAAAATAATTGCAATTCATCCAACTTATCCAATATATCCAACATGAGTAATAATACCAAGTCATCGAAAATTTCTTCATCGCTATAAAATGTATGTGGAGGTTGATGACTCATTCTACGATAATTAAAAACTAAGTAAAAAATAATGCATGAAAACATAAAGTAAACAAACTAGAAATAAATTATTCAGTTCAGTTCAGTTCATAACCAAAGCATGAAAAAAATAAAATAAAATATTCTTACACACATTGTTCAATCCGACATCATAAAAAATAAAATAAAGTGTCATCCATGAAAACTTTGCATCCATTTCTTGAGTTGTTCGTCATTCAATGACATAACAAGTGGTCGAGCATCTGGGTGCTCAACCAAGTAAGTCATTGTCTTAAATAAGTGGACTTCAGGTAGCCCTTCCACACTAGTAATGCGTCTAACACAAATTGGGACGCTATATGGATCCGGGGGTGATGTGCACACTGAAGCTGCATCACTTCGACGGGCTGCATAGTGATTTGAAATAAGTTCATACAACTTTTTCTTCTCCTGTTCTAGAGTTGATCTCACCGATGATTTACCTCTTTTATTGCCGCGTGAGGAAATAGATGGATGTCTATCTACCTCCTCAACACTATCATCATCTTCCTCCACTAAGGGCTCATTCCCACGTACATCCGGATTCAAATATTCTTTCTCTAACATACGCTCTTCATCCGAATTCATTGGGGGTTGTGTTGATGATCGGGTCATTCCACCTGTTGCGGATTGATTTTGAAATATCAATTTCATCAAATTATAATGTGGTAGTGACCCGTTCTTAAAGGATTTGAAATAGCTTTTTGTCGTTTCTTTCTGCGCACGAAAATTTTTTTTCTCAAACCAACTAACTTAACCCCATTGATTAAATACAAAACAACATACCGATGAGTTCCACACCGTTTCATCGGCATCAATCTTCCCCGTGTCAGGATTCCATGTGACCCAGTGTGGTTAATCAACTCTTGGAAATGCTTATATAAACGAAGAAGTCGTGTTTTTTTGGACTTACATTTCTCCACCCCGTAATTAGTCCCACACTTCTCCAATTTTTTACTAATATCTTCTCATACAGTCTTATCAAAATTGAGATTGCCTAATTCAGCTTGTCTATTATGCAAGAGGTACAAAAATTCTTCTGTGGCATTCTTTGGCCAGAACTCTGACTTTTCCCTCGAATTCCGATGGCCACCCATATGTTCAACTTATTATATCTACTTGAAAATATATTTGTAAGCTAACCATAAGCAACATAAATGAAATATACTAACATCATATACTAATAGTAAATAATATTGAACAGATATTGACAGTGAAATAGTAATAGAGCATAATGTAGCATAATGAACATAATAACTCATGTATAATGTAGCATATACTGACAGTGAAATAGTAAAGCATAGAGCATAAATATACTAACCATGTAGCAGAACATATATATATTAACAAACAAATAGCATAAGAACATCAGTAAACAAATAGCAGAACATATGAATTAACAAACAAATTTAATTAGCAGAAGAACATCAAAGCAACATGGAAAAACAAAAACCCTATATAGGGCAAAAATAACCCTAGAAACATAGCTAATGAAACCATATACATTTAATAAAAAATTTAGTTTTCACTAACAGTGAACAACATAGCTAATGAAATATAAATGAAAAACAGAATATATCTGAAATCGTAGATCAGACAACATATATCAACAGTATATAAATACAAACTACAACATCAATGAATCTCTTGATAAATGCAACATAATTAAATGGAAAACAAAAAATATATAAAACCCTAGATCGAGCAATAAACAAAGCTACATCAGTAAACAAATCAACTAGCAGAAGAACATCAAAGCAACATGGAAAAATAGAAACCCTAGATATGGCAAAATAACCCTAGATTGAGCATAAAAAATTCAGTTTTCATTAACAGTGAGCAACATAGCTAATGAAACATAAATGAAAAATAAAATATATCTGAAATCCTAGACCGGGCAACATATATCAACAGTAGATAAATACAAATTACAACATTATTAATAAAAAAATATATGAAACCCTAGATCGAGCAATAAACAAAGCTACATCAGTAATCAAAACAACTAGCAGAAGAACATCAAAGCAACATGGAAATATAGAAACTCTAGATAGGGCAAAATAACCCTAGATCGAGCAAAAAACCTTATATCGAGTAATAACAGAGCAACATCAGAGAAGAATGTTCACACAACTTTGAACCATAGATCAAGAAGTTTAAAAATGGAAGCACATGAAATTGAAGAGAAAGGAAACCGTAGATCTAGATCTGAGAAAGAGCGGCGACGAAAATGGAAGCACATGGAATCGAAAGCAACAAACCATCGAAAAGAAAAAGAAAACCCTAACGTCAGACGAACAGTGAACAAATGATGAATCAAAGAAGGAAAATATACCTTCAAGGTATTGTGTTCAGTAGACTAGACAATACAACTAAATAATCAAAGAACATCAAAGCGACATGAAAACCCTAGATCGGACAATACATATCAACATCAGAGAAGAATGTTCACACCTAGATCAAGAAGTTAGAAAATAAAAGCACATGGAACCGAAAGAAAAAGAAAAAACCTAGATATAGATTTGAGAAAGAGTGGTGAACAGACCGTGGAAAAGAAAAAGGAAACCCTTGGTCGGACGAACAGTGAACATATGATGAATCAAAGAAGGAAAACGTACCTTGTGTTCAGTAGACACTACTAGAAACTTGGTCTTCAGCAACGGCTATCAGCAACGGCCGCTCAAGCCGTTGCTATTTGCAACGGCATTCTTACGGCCGCCCGAGCCGTTGCAGATATCTGTATCTGCAATGGCGTTCTAACGGAAAACCGAGCCGTTGCTGATTATTTTAATTATCAGCAACGGCTTTCGGACGGAAAGGCGAGCCGTTGCTGATTTTTTAATTTTCAGCAACGGCTTGCTAACGGATAAGTGAGCCGTTGCTGATGATAACTTATCAGCAACGGCTTTCTAACGGGCGAGTGAGCCGTTGCTGATAAGTTTATATAGGGCACGCTCTCGCGCCCGACCCTTCTTCCTCCCGCTGCTGCCGCCGCCGCCTCCTGCCGAGAACTTCGCCGCTGCTGCCGTTGCTGCCGACGCCGACGCCTCTCGCCGACGCCTCTCGCCGCCGCGCCGCTGCCGCTGCTGCCGGTATGTTGATCGGCCGGCCTATACGGTTTCGGCCGGAGATGTTAAAATCCGACCGAAACCCTATTTCTAGGGTTTCGGCCGGCGGCGGTCGGCCTATGGCCGCCGCCGGACCTTCTACAGTGGCCGGACAGTGTGTCCGGCCACTGTACGCCGGCGCCGGAGGGTGGACTCCGGCGCCGGAATATATATATATATATATATATATATATATATATATATATTGTTTTTGAAATTGTTAATTAATTATTTTATAAATGTTAATTAATTGTTTAGATTAATTGTTTAATTTGTTAGATTAATTATTAGGGTTTAGATTAATTTCGGACGCGCGCCGGAATCGTCCACTTCGGACGCGCGCCGGAATCGTCCAATTCGTACTCGCGCCGGAATCGTCCAATTCGGACTCGCGCCGGAATCGTCCACTTCGGACGCGCGCCGGAATCGTCCAATTCGGACTCGCGCCGGAATCGTCAACTTCGGACGCGCGCCGGAATCGTCCAATTCAGACTCGCGCCGGAATCGTCCACTTCGGACGCGCGCCGAAATCGTCCAATATGGACTCGAACTGTCTCAAAACATTTAGAAAATAATCATCCATCCGACGAGTTGATATGTTTCACGTACGCATCGATCAGTCGGATATGATTTAGCAAAACCTTAGATCCGTTCGGGGATTGTATGTTCGTGTAAAAGAAGTAGATGATCTTTTATACGACGTACAATTCTTGAATTGTCCCTGATTGGACAATTTGGGAATATAGTTATTTGTACTGCACTTACGTTTTTATTTTAACTGTTAACTAATTATTCTAAATTTCGGCAACATCTCTCTTGTTCTCCGATACGCGCCCAGATGATATGCGTATTCGGAGAACTGTAGGGAGATGCTGTCGAAATTTAGAATAATTAGTTAACAGTTAAAATAAAAACGTAAGTGCGGTACGAATAACATAAATCCCGAATGGAATATGACCATCTCACCTAAAGACATTAACCAAAGAAATTGTCATTGATTGACAGAATCATGTCGGCTGATCGAAGTTGGATGTACCGACGTTTTGATCATGGAGCTTTAACGAATGAGTTTCGATTAGGCGTAACGTACTTCCTAAATTTCGCCTATTCGAATCGGAATTTCGTTAGCATGGGTGATCAAATCCGATGTCCGTGCCGCATTTGTTCGAATGGCCGATTTTTGGATCGGGAGACTGTCACTCTGCATCTATATACCAAAGGATTTACACCAAGATATTTTCTATGGACTTGTCACGGGGAGTCACGCGAAGTCGGGACGTCGAGCAATCTTGTCGTTCAGACATATGGTGAATCTTCCTCTGCTGGTGCTTCTTCATCCGGTCAATGTAATCCCTATAGAACTATGATACTTGATAGTCTTGGGGGTCAATTCCACCTGAATGATAATGTTGATCGGCCAGTTCTTCAGACATCAGTCCCACCAGATACTACAGCGGTTGATATCACAGAAGTAGGGGCTGCGGTAGAGATTGAATTACCGAATAAAGAAGCTGCAGAATTTTACGAGATGTTGAAAGCTGCCGATGAACCTTTGTATGAGAATTGTCCTAAATACACTAGGTTTTCAGCAATGACACAGCTCTTAAACATCAAGGCCGATTGTAATATCAGCGGAGTTGCGTATGATCGGATTGCTGGATTGATTAATGGAATGCTGCCTACTGATAACAAGTTTGAGCCTACTTTTTATAAGACTAAAAAGCTAATGAGAAAATTGGGGCTTGGGTACGAAAAAATACACGCGTGCCAAAATAACTGCATTTTATATTATAAAGAAAATGTGCAGTTGGATAAATGCCCTGTATGTCAACACCCTCGTTACAAGGAGAAGAAATCGGTCCGACAGAAAAATATCCCGTTTAAGGTGCTTCGGTATTTTCCACTAACACCGAGGCTTCAAAGATTATTCATGTCGGAAAAGACAGCCCCCTACATGAGTTGGCATGCAAGAAGTCGTGATGATACAGTAATGACTCATCCATCTGACAGTGAAGCATGGAAACATTTGGATACATGTTATCCTTCATTTGCTATGGATACTAGAAATATCAGATTGGGATTGTGCACAGATGGTTTTAATCCGTTTGGGCATTCTGCAACTCCTTATTCAGTTTGGCCAGTGCTGCTGACAGTTTATAATTTGCCACCGTCAATGTGCATGAAAGATGAATTTATTTATCTTTCGATGATTATTCCGGGTCCTAAGGGTCCGCGAAAAGAAATTGACATATTTCTCAGACCCTTGATAGATGAATTGAAAACATTGTGGACTGAGGGAGCTGTCACTTATGATTGTCATCGGAAGCAAAACTTCAATTTAAAGGCCGCGGTCTTGTGGACAATCAATGATTTCCCCGCGTACGGCATGTTGTCGGGTTGGAGCACTCACGGCCGACTCTCTTGCCCGTATTGTATGGAACACTCTAAATCAATCAGTCTTCAGAACGGACGAAAAATATCATTCTTTGATTGTCATCGTCGATTCCTACCGGTTCATCACCAGTATCGAAGGAATCGTAATAAATTTACTAAGGGCAGAGTCGAAAGAGATGGGCCACCACCGATGTTGTCTGGTGAACAAATGTTAGCACGTGTTTCAGCACTTCCAGATATAGTATTTGGTCGCAATGAAAGAGTGTCAGGTTTTGGCCAAACACACAACTGGGTGAAAAAAAGTATCTTTTGGGAATTGCCCTATTGGAGTTCATTATTGATTCGACATAATTTAGATGTCATGCACATTGAAAAAAATGTGTTTGATAATATTTTCAACACTGTGATGGATATTTCTGGAAAAACTAAAGATAATGTCAAAGCCCGACATGATCTAAAAATACTTTGTAAAAGACCAGAGTTGGAGTTACAAGAGGTCAACGGACGATATCTGAAACCGAAGGCCCTATATGTGTTAAATAAACAACAGATCAAAGATGTTTGTCAATGGGTAAAAGAACTCAGATTACCCGATGGATATGCTTCAAACTTATCTCGATGTGTGAACGTCGATGATTGCAAAATATCAGGGATGAAGAGCCATGATTGTCATGTATTCATGCAGAGATTACTTCCGATCGCATTTCGAGATCTTCTACCTGATAATATTTGGGGTCCGTTGACTGAATTAAGTGTGTTTTTTAGAAGCATCTGTGCAAATGTCCTTCGAGTCGAAGATATGTCAACACTTGAAAATAATATTGTTGAAATCATATGCAAGCTGGAGCAGTTTTTCCCTCCTGCATTTTTTGACTCGATGGAGCATCTACCGATACACTTGGCATACGAGGCACGAGTTGGTGGCCCCGTTCAATATCGTTGGATGTACTTATTTGAAAGATACATGAATCGTCTAAAGAAAAAAGTAAAGAACACCGCAGCTGTTGAAGGATCAATATCTGAATCGTATATCATCCAAGAAATTTCAACATTCTGCTCATTTTACTTTGAATCGACAGTACAGACAAGATTTGATCGTCTTCCACGTAACGACGACGGGGGTGTTCGACATTCAGATGGACGTTTAAATATATTTTGTCACTCTGGTCGTGCTTTTGGTTCTCGTCCATCTCGACACTTAAGCGATGAAGAGTATCATTTGGCACACTTGTATGTATTACTCAATTGCCCAGAGATTGAACAATTCATTGAAATATTTGACATTGAGATGGTGCAAAAATACTCTATTCACAACGATCAAGAATTGGAGACATTACGGAATCGTGATTTCCCTTCTTGGATTCAGACTTACAGCAAAGATCACAGAGCTGAAATAGATGAAAAAATATTTGAGTTTGTTAGTGGACCGTCGCGACTTGTGTCGTGCTATAGCGGATATTTTGTTAACGGGTATAAATTTCACACGGTTGAATATTCATCTACAAAAAAGACGATGAATGCTGGGGTCTGCGTGAAAGGGACAACCTATGTTGAATGTGATATGGATTTCTATGGACTAGTGGAAGAAGTGATAGAGTTGCACTACTTCGGCTTGAAATCAGTGTTCCTATTTAGATGTCATTGGTTCGATACAACAGAAAGGGGCATGAAAGTTCATCAAAAATACAAACTTGTTGAGGTTAATTACAAATCGAAATTGGCAGCAAATGAGCCATTTATATTGGCATCACAAGCCGAACAAGTATATTACGCGAAGTATCCGGCTCGAAATAAAGATAGAGCAGATTGGCGTGTAGTCTGTAAGACAAAAGGTAGAGGAAAAATTGATCCGATAGTAGGAGAAAATGATCCTCCTGGTTTCTATCAAGAAGATGATCTTCCTGCTGTGGATCGTATTATTCCAATACTCGAGGATGCAGACACAACGTCAATTCAATTAGAAGTTGAATATGCTGATGATGACGATCATGAAATTGAGGAAGCTGGAGATGAAGAAGATGACGAAGAGGAAGAAGAGGAAGAAGAGGAAGAAGAAGAAGAATTCGAAGACTATTATTCAGATGATGAAGAATAATTGTAAAGTATATATTTTATTAAATATATCTCTACTATTTATACAATAATCTGATTATATGTCTGTTCGACAGATATGTCTGGTCGTGGTTATCGACGCAGGAGAGTTTCGGAGTCTCCGATCGGTGAGACTCCAGCACTTACTCATGCTGCTGATCCTCCTGTTGCTGATCCTCATTCTGATGATACTGCCGAGGCTAGTACATCCAGACGTAGGCGGCCACGCGGGCCGAACAGGTGGCAGCCTCCACCAGCCACAGAGTCACGTAGATTGATTAGCGTGATTGGGGAGCGGTACGTAATATATCATGAATTATGAATCATTACAAATTCATTATATCATAATATAATATTAAAATTTATTTTTGTTGTGCAGGTTCCAGCAAGAAGAAGTGCCGAGGAGCATTTCTTCTACTATTCGACGATACATGCACGGGGCATGGCCTACGTGGTCTCACGTGCCTAGCGAGCACGTCGACATGTTATGGCGCGAGTTTGAGGCACGTATTATTATTATTTTTACATGCATGATGATATATTAATATTGGTACTGATATTATTATTTTGCAGGCTCGCTATACATGGGCCGAGGACCAGAGGCCCTTCATTTACGCTGCCTGGGAGGCTATTTCCCGGGCAAGGTACAACGGGCAGCTGGGGCAAGCTCGGTCCCAGGCGATGGCCCGAGCTGGGACCACTAACATCGCGGAGACTCGGGGATACGGCCCCGGTTGGATTACTCCGGATATATGGGACCAGCTCGTGGGGATATGGTCGACGGATCGATGGCAGGAGGTTTCTCGGAATGCGGCTAGAAATCGCATGTCGGGAGGAGCAGCGCGTCACACCGGCGGCTCTGTTGCATTTGCAGTGCACGCAAACCGTATGGTAAGTATATCTTTTAATTATATATTTTATTTGTTATTATGTGTACTAATTAATGTATTTGTTTTGTAAATGTAGACGACGGTGTCGGATGACGGGACTGTCCAGCGACCCTCCCCGATGGCAGTGTTTGAGCGGACTCACCGTCGAGCACATGGGACTGGGGAGTACATCCACAACCGCGCTGCATACATTATGGTAATTATATATTTGTTTAAATTATTCATTATATATTTATAATTTAAGTTTTATGATAAATATTAAACAAAAAATCAAACTCGAGTAGGAGACCTACAGCCAGACGGTGGTGCAGCGTGGGGGTACCCCCGAGGACTTTGACGCAGCATCGTGGGTCGAGGCCGCAGGTGGCTGGGACCATGGCCGCGTATATGGCTTCGCAGATAGTGGTCATGCGCGAGCCGTACTAGGGCCACTTGGGGCACCGACCCCTCCGGTCGCTGGTGAGCGGCCGTCCACCTCCAGATCTAGTTATGATCATAGTAATAGGATAAGGACACTAGAGGAGACGGTCGCGCGTCAGACTGAGTTGATGGAGCGCCAGAGTCAGACGATGGCGAATATAGAAGTTATGCTACGCAACTTGTCGGGTCATCCCGAAGCAGGCATCTCTTCGGCATCATCTAATCCATCATCCTCGAGTCAGTCCACGCCGGTGTACACTCAAGCACTCCAGACCCCGCCATATGATCCAGGCCATCCTCCATCGTCATCGTGAGATTTTGTTTATATTGACTTTGTTACTCAGATATTGAACTTGTTTAATTTATATTGACTATGTTACTCAGATGTTGATACTTCAATTTTACATTTGAATTGTGTTTATACTATCGTGGATAATTATGAATATAAATATAATTGTTTTGATGTATATCTTGGTGTGTTTGTGATGTGTGAATGAATGTGTATGAGATGTTTGTGATGTGTGTATGAGGGTATGGGTGTGTGAGTTATGTATCAGATAAATGTATCAATGTATCAACGGAAATTAGAAATTTGAAATATTTTTGTTTGCAGGTATGGGTCATCAGCAACGGCTTTCCCACGGCCGTCCGTGGGAAAGCCGTTGCTAAAAGTGTATCGACAACCGTTGCTGATGACCTACAGCAACGGCTTAGCGACGGGTTTTTACTAACGGCTTTGCTACGGACTCGAGGCCGTTGCTATTAATGTTATCAGCAACGGCTCCGGTTCCGTGGTAAAACCGTTGCTGAAAATATTTTTAGCGACGGCCCAGCGGCCGTTGCTGATAATGTTTAGAGCGACGGCCCGAGCGGCCATTGCTGATCCGTTGCTAAGTCATCAGCAACGCGACTTTCTGTCACGGCTTTATTGCAACGGCTCAGCCGTTGCTGATTCCCTTCAGCAACGGCAACGAAGTGGAAAGAAAGAGATTCGTCAGCGAAGGAGAAGAAGGAATGAAGTCGGCGATAACTTGTCGCCTGTTATTGCCAAAGAGAGGGGCTCACGCGATCAGTCGGGGGTGGGATGCCCTAACCCGAGTGATCGGGTTTTGTTTGTTTTCACGAGATGGGCGGAAGACTTGCAATTATTTACAAGTCTGCCACCGCCCGTTTCGGGCTATTTTCGTGAAAACCAAAATTCTACTCTGAGTAGAATTCTGGTTCATGTACAAATGTGGGTTTCGCGAAAACTCGATTTCACGAAAATCCGAACTCGTTTTAGTCAACAAATGAGTTTTCAGGCTGGGTTTTGATTTCAAACGAAATCAAAACGCGAAAACGTATGAAACAAACAGGCCTAAAGTATGTGTGTGGGCATGGTCCTTCCTTTTATATGACTTTAGAGAGAGAATGGGTGAGATTTAATAAAAAACTGAAAAGTAACCTAAGGAAATGGAGAGAATTAATAAAAAAAGAGTTAAATATTTTATGACATTTCCAATTAGGGAGAGAGACAGAGAGAGAATGGTGAAAGTAATTTTAGCGTTAGAATTAGTGAATTAAATTAGTAGCAATGCAGTGAATTAATGCTACAGTGATTTAATAGTAATTATTAAATTGGAATAGTGTATACTATTGTAGGGAATTAATGCCGCAATTAGCGAATTAATACTATAATAATTACTGCCAAAAAGAGCAGCAATTGAGAGAAATGGAGAGAAATGTGATGTGCGAGAGAGTAAATATGAGTAAAGGAGCGGTAGTTAAGAGAAAGTAATTGAGAGAGAGAAGGAGGGAGATGAGACGTGTGAGAGTAAATGTGGATTATTATAAATGATGAAGGGAGAGAAGCGGATGAAATGGGTTGCATTTGAGTGAGTAATTGAAGTTTAAATATAAATTAAACAGGTAGTAATTGAACTTGAGAGAAAAAATAATTAAATGTGATATATATAAATGTCTTGAGAGGAGATTAAATGTTAAAAAATCAAGAAGAAGAATTTTTTTAAAAAAACATTATAGGATGTGAAGAGAATATTAAATCACATTTAATATAGGATGAAGAGAGAGGAAGAGAAAAAATGTGAGGAGAGAGAAAAAAAATATTTGATTAAAATGAAGAAAGAGAATTCAATTAATTCAAATTTAACTAAATCATAGATTTCAACATTAAATTAAATTTTGGTAGGAGTAATTAAAAATTTAAAAAATTTAAAAAAAATTAAAGAATCTCACGTCAACAAATTTTCGTTGTGAAAATGTTACGTGGCATATGTGAATGTTGTTATATATATATAGATTGTCTTTCCATAAGTACCATGGAATGAAATGATAGAAAATAGGAATAAATGAAAAATAAAATAGATAAAAAAATTATTTTACTATATATATATTATGATTCCACAAAAGAAGAATACAATTATTTTGAAGAAACTAGTGGCATCCAAGTAACATCAGGATATCCCAAAAAAAAATAACAAACAATAAAAAAAAAAACTCAAAGAAGAGATCGAGGAGATGTTTGTCTAAAGCCTGCTAAATTCTTCAGCAATAACCCAAATCTCATGAGGAGACGTGTCTGTAGCTTCAAAAACTGACATTTTGGACTATCCATATTCTCTAGATTAATAATGCAATCATTGTTAATTTATCTATCCCATCAAGCTCAAGGTTCATCTTTCTATACATCTCTAGCCACCATTTCCAAAAGAAATCTGTAGACAAGCACCAATCCTAATTAATAATCTCAGCTCGATGCCTAAGAGGACTGACGTGAGGACAAAGCAAAAAATAGTGAGGAACTCATTCCACCGCCGCATTACATCTTGGGCAAAGGTTCATAACCTTTGGAAACCTCACTCTCAACCTGTGGCGCACAGGGACGCCATTATGCATAAGCTTCCAGATAATTAAGAACTTTAACCGTAGAAGGAGCCTTAATACCCTAGATGGATTTTCAAAGTTCATTATTTATTCAGAATTGAATGTCTATCAGTAGCAGGAGGATGGAGAGACTGAAAAATAATCTTATAGTCATAAGCCACTGAATATGTACCATTTCGCTCCAATGTCCACATCGGCTTATCCTCATGCACCGTTGGCACAATTTGAATAATAGCATCAGAGACCGGAGGGAAAATGGATCTTCTAATTAAATCTTCCGTCCAAGTTCTATCACCGTTTAGAAGCTGCCTCATCAATAGAAGACCCTAGTCCTGACTTAATTAATATAATATATATATATATATTTAAAATTATTATATTATATAAAATACTTTATATATTATTATAAATAAATTTTATTATTAAATAATTTTTGTTTTATTATAAAATATAAATTGATGCATATTTTGTGTGCATCGTATAGCATGATGTTTGGAGATTTATTTTTTTTTTGCATCTACGATTTAATTTGATAAAAATGTTTTTCGAGTTATAATCATTCACTCGCGAGACGTAACTTTTTTAAAGTTTGATGGACATAAAAAGATATCATGAATAGATTTGTAATATAATTCTCATATATTTTATAGTCGTCTATTCGTTGCAAATTTTTTTTGCAACTAAACAAAATAATAAATGGGATTGCGAATGCTACTATATTCCACATTTGTTCCCTACAACCCAACATGCCATGATATGGAACGAGGAATCTAATGTTAATCATACACCATCCGTAATTGCCATAAATTACTATTAATATATCCAATAAATAATTGACATTTTTAATTGAGAGTTTAGGAAAAATCATAAACACTTTTTGATTTATTAGTAAAATTATAAATATTTTATGATATTTGTCAAAACTATAACTTTTTTTTTTATGATATACCCAAAGTATCTTTTAATTATATTCACTAACTTAATTATAAACATCGAACATGTTTATGAAGTTAATAAATCTGAAAGGGAAAATGCCTAAATATGTCGTATACTTTCAAGTTTTTTTCAATTGTGGCACGTACTTTTATTTTTCTCAATTAGGATATATACTACGACATTTATTTCAATTGTGGTATGTCATCTAATTTTCATCAGCAGTTCGTTAAATTAGTGACATGACACGTTGGCGTGCAAATAGAAACTTTGAATTGTATTGTGCGCATTTGATACATTGAATCATACTCTTTCTACTTCTTCGGATCGTCTCTTTGTTCGTCGGATTACGACGGTGGAGGCATGAGCTTTCGGCGGCAGGGCGAGAGAGGAAGAAGGGATGCAGCAGTGGTGGTCGGAAAACACGACAATGACTTTCAATAAGGTCTCCCTTCAGCAGAGCAAGGGCTTCGTCCACGCTTTGCATGTTTGTGCGGCTGCTCCTGCTAATCTGGGAACCTTCTTCCTTCTGCTGCTTTGATGAGTCTATAGATCTGATGGGTTAGAAGTGCAACCAAAGTTCTATAAGTTTTAAATTTTTTGGACTTAAGTCCTATAAATTTTATTTCGGTATTTTCAGTCCTATATGTTTGCTTCGTAGCACAGATTTGATCATATCCGTGACAACCCGTTAACTATGTCAACATGGACATAACGTCGTTTATTTTTCGTGGACTGAAAATTTCGAAATGAAACTTATAGGACTAAATCTTTCCACGTGTATGAACGATATTATGTCCACGTTGACGGAGAGTTAACAGACCGTCACATATAAGATCAAATTTGTGCTACGGAGCAAATATACAAGACTGAAAATATCAAAATTAAACTTATAGGACTTCTATTGCACTTCTCCCATTTTTCTTTATGTGATTGCGATCTCTTCTTTGCTTATTTCTTTATTTTCTTCTTGATTTGGTAATGGTTTGATTTGTCATTAGGTTTCTTATTCTCCAACTTGCAATATTGGATTATTGCTTGTTCTTCTCCTTCTTCTTGTGCATGATTATTTTATAAATTTCTTGGGCTCAACATGTTTTTTCTCAGGTTATTGATATCAGTTGGGATCGTAAGTTTCCTCTCTTTATTTCTTCTTCTTGTTTCATATTCTATTGTTGGTTATATAGCTGGATTTTGCTCCATTCCACGTTCATTTCTTATATTAGCAGTAGAAAGCATAAATGAAATCGTTTTGGTTTGTACTCTTATTTTGGAAGCATCTTAATGTTCATTGATATGCTGGTATTAGGGGTGGCAAAACGGCCCGGCCCGCTAACTCTATGAGTCGGAAATTGGCAGCCCAGCCCGAGAGCCCACAAAAATTAATAATTTTTTTTTCTCAAAATTATATTTAAATTTAATGTGTATCCAACATTCCAACCATGCTGCCTCCCATGGACTTCACTTCAAGACTCGGTTGGCAATTAAATTTTGAAATCAAGATTTCAAAGCTTCAAGCCTAAATAACAATTAAAATCAAAGCTTCTAAAGTTCTAATGGAGTATGGACAGTGGACACAAACTCAGTCACACAGACGACATCAGGACAGTGAGCTAAAGCCTAGAGAACAATTAAAATGCTAAATAACAATTTAAAAAGCTTCTATGGACATCCAATTTAAATGTTCAACGAGCACATGGACAGTCACACAGAGAGCTATTCGCCTATTCCGGACCTAGAGCATGAACAAATGAACAATTTAAAATTTTAAATGCTCAATGAGCACATGGACACACAGCTACTCCTGAGCAATGAGCATATGACTGTAGGAAGTCTACTCTCCTCACACTGCAATAATAGCAATAATAGAGTGCTGACCTCGAGTCGAAGGCAGAGTTGGAGGCAGAGCCAAAGGTCGGAGCCGACGGTGGAGGCACGAGGCAGAGCCGCAGTCCGCAGAGGAGAGCTTCTCCTAGGGCTCAAAGGCAGGGCGGATTGCAGAGGAGAGGACGGACTACTGAGGAGATGGCGGACTGCGGAGGAGAGTCGAAGGTCGGAGCTGACAGACGAAGATGAGGCTATGACAGAACTGCAGAGTCTTGGAGATTGCGGAACGATGGTCGGTGGAACGAGGCTACGAATCTGTGAAGATTGCGATGGAGTCTTGGTCTCTTAGAGAGTTGGAGATTGCGGAACGGCGAACGACGAAACGGCAGAACAGCGAAATGGTGAACGACGGGACTGCAGAGTGCAGAGAGAGTGCGAGTCGGGCGTGAGTGAGGCGCGGCGGGCGGGCGGGTCCCACACTTAGGGTAATAGGGTTTTAATTCCAAAAAGTAAAATTAAATTAAATTAATTTTTAATATCTAGCGGGCCAAACGGGCCGGCCCGATACGATAAGAGCCGGCCCGCAGTTATCGTGTCGTGCCCATTTTTGCCGCCCCTACTGGTACATAATCATCGTTTGAAAAACTTCTCATAAACTTCATGATGATTTTGAGTGACACTGACCATGTGACACACACAACACACAAAAAGAAAGAAAGGGAGAGAGAGAAGATCCACTTTTTAATTTATAAAATTACAATATAAAAGTATTATTTTTATTACATGTCATCAATTTAACAAGCTACCGACGAAAGTTAAATAACATGCCACAATTGAAACAAATATCGTAGTATATATCCTATTTAAGAAAAATAAAGTACATGCCAAAATTAAAGAAAATCCGAAAGTACATGCTATATTTAGGTATTATAATTATACTAGTCGAAAATTCACACTTTGCGTAATTATATATACATATAATTTAAATTTGACGATAAATTATTATGTTTAGTTTAGGTTGACTCATACTTTAAATTAATTAAGGATAATAATAAAAATCATATATGTAAAAAATTTATAAGTGCAGAGAAAAATAATAAATATTAACTTAATTTAATTTATATAATTGTAAAATCAATATATATATATAATGTCATAGAGGTCTTAGTGATTGATCTAATTAATTACATAAAAATCACCAATAAACTCTTGCATTTCTATGGATTGTTCTTACCCCCTCTCTCTCTATATATATAATGTCATAGTGGTCTTAGTGATTGATCTAATTAATTACATAAAAATCACCAACAAACTCTTGCATTTCTATGGATTGTGCTTACCCTCTAAGCATCTTCTTGGGAACATTTGTTTATCTGATGTCTTATTTTCACATTTCTATGGATTGTTCTTACCCTCTAAGAATCTTCTTGGAACATTTGTTTATCAATGTCTTATTTTCAGAGACACATCAAAGCCTTGTAGCATTCAACTGCGTTGTCATCATGATTCAAAAGCAACCGAACATATAAGTCTCTTGAAATGATACAACACACATATATTGAGGTTGCAATATTTTCACCCGAAGAGTTGGTTACTTACACAAATCGACACAATTGCATGTAATCTCGTACTCGTCCTAAAAGACACAAATTGGAGAACTTAATATATCTAGGTATTAATGAAGATGTTAAGATATACATGCATCTTGATCAAAATTAATTATAATATTATTATCTTGAAAGGCATGACAAAAGGCTTGTCGAGGGATTTGAGTTCTATCTCCAACTCCATTTCTTCCTCTTCGTTGAGAAATGAGAACAAATGATTTTGTTGTTGTATGCCGCGGTAGGAGAAAGCAAAGAGTTAAGAGAAAAAGGAATCCTCAGAAATGATGAGGATGATATCTGACAAACCATGTATGTATGTGTCCATTGGCAAGGACTGGCTAGGATAAATCGCATAACTATTAAAAGAAATTAGGTAAACAGTCGGCAAATGCCGAAACGTGACTAGTTGTCCTATAGGAGGATAAAATTTTATCAACGAATTGATGGTCAAAACAACTACTGAACAAAAGAACCAGGTAATTTAGCCATACAAACTGCAGACAAAGAAATCCAAGATGGATAAAACAAGTCCAAGGCGTGAAAAGAAGCTGCTATGGTTAATAATACACATTTTGCTTGAAGCCTCATGTACAAACCTATACAAATAAGTAGCTTGGGTTATAAATAAAACAAAAAATAAAAACAACCATTAATTAATAATAGCTATTACTAGACTAAGAGAATAGTTCGCATTTTGATCAATATTCTGTAGCCATAGTAATCAAACAACTTTAGAGTGAGTCAGATCAAATATATCATATGTGAAATTCCAATATCATACAACTCTATTCTGAACTTCTCCCTGCTCGATTGTCTTGTTCTTTTCCACTATCATATAAATTAATATTTCTTATCCACTGTCCATATTTGAAAAACTTGGCTGATTGGAAATTTTCCACAAAACTCATTACACGAGACTACGAGAGGACAACTATTTTATGTTTGCATCAGCAGGCATCAAGGATACAACTATTGCTTCAGTGAATGAAGTTTGCATTATTGACTGATGAAACAAACTTCTCTAAGTTTGCATTATCATCATTTTCAAAAGATATGGCTTATATTAAATGTTTTATGTTATCAAAACTTAAAAAACGAAACATGTATTTATCAGAACAAATCATCTAAGACTAACCAGCCGGGCAACAAGAGGCTTACGCAGATATCATTTAATTCATAATTATTCAAAATTAAAATGGTGTTTTGGAGAGTTACAATACTAGTGAAGTTCTCCAAAGTTGACTAATCCAGAGTCCCTGCAATCTTTTTCTATTCGGACAGCAGAGCTGAAACAAGCTTCGAGAGCCCAGGAAATGAGATAGATTACTTTTTTGAAGAACAGACTTGAACAATTTGATGTTTATGAAAAAAATTTGATGCTGACCAGCATCATATAAAATGCACATTCAACAAAAACAATAACATCTTTAAAAAATAAGAATTAAAAGTTTTCTACTATTTTCATTGAATCTAATCAAATTAGATCTCGACTAAGTACAAAAGAAAGGCTAGGGTTTTCAAATATTAAGAGCATTAGACTTTCAAAAATGATCGACGACGAAATAGTCAAAATAAGGGGATCATTTCCCCCAAAACAGCTACAGTTTCCAAGCCACAATGACGTACCAATCTCGAAATCAATGATATAGACGGCATAGAGAGACTTCAGAGAAATCTTAATTTCGACGAGAAGAGACGATAAAGTAAAGTACTACAGACCTACAGTTTCGGAAAGCAATAAACAAGATACACTGATAGCTCAAAGCGAAGAGTTAAGGGACATTGAGAGGCCTTCAGGGACAAATTGTCAAACTCATCACGAGGCTGGAGAGAGGGGGAGGAGGAAGAGGAGGCATGGCTCGAGCAACAGATTGTAGATCTCAGATTGAAAACTACCGAAGGCATCATGGATGAATGCATTAGCATCAGAGATCGCTTGGAGTATGGCGTTTCTCTCTTCACTGATCCATCCGCCGCTTCGAGAGCCGCCGCTCGCTCCCACTCCCCCCCTCCCTTACATGTACTAGGGCTGCAAACGAGCAATATAAGTCACATCGTATTTAGATGGGCCAAGAAAAAAACTGTTATGGTCTTTAAAAAAAATAAATATAATTAATTATATTTATTTAAAATTAATTAATTTTAAAAAAAAATTATAGCGCGGAATTCAAAACTTGAATTATGCGTTGCAGAATTGGAACAGGCGTGAACTGCGCCTAATCAATTTCTGCCACATGGCGGAAATCGAGCAACGTAGGCCCCGATCATTCGATTTCCGACACTTTACCTGTATCTAGGCCGATATCAGCATCTCCTGGTCCTTCGTGAAGCTCGTGAAGTCTAAGCACAAAACTCCAATACGGCGGAAATCGAGCAGTGTAGGCCCCGATCGTTCGATTTTCGACACTTCAGTTGTATCCAGGCCGATATCAGCATCTCCTGGTCCTTCGTGAAGCTCGTGAAGTCTAAGTACAAAACTCCAATCCAACCACTTCACTTGTATCCGGGGCCATGCACTTTGATCGTCATTAATATATATCTTTCTGCAACACTTAAAAGGTGTTTGACAACGCCGCGTAGCCCAGTTCATATATACTCTGTAATGATATTAATTTATTAATAGACAGAAACAGAATTAAAGATTAATTAATAAATACCAAAAAAAATACGAACTTTGGATCTTTTCTCATTTTTAGCATAAACTTTTTTCGTTAGCAAGAAAATACACCAACTATCATTCTGTTACCCCGTTTAACACGTACCGTCATTTCTGACAGTTTTTGCTGACCTGGACGTTAACGGCGACGACGTGACAATTTTTGTCTTACGTGAAATATTGTTATATTTATTTTAATAATAATAATAATAATTATTATTATTATTATTATTATTATTATTATTTTCTTTGCTTCCTTCCGCCGCGATGGTCGTCCACTGCACCACCACATCGGTGAGCAGCTCGAGGAGGAGGACGCCGAAGCAGTAGGGCAGCCAGCGATGGTCTCCGGCGAGCGAAGGGCATGCATCACGGTCGCGGTTGACGAGCAGAGAAGACAATGACAGGGTAGCAACTGAAGAAGGCGTCAGCGATGATGGCGTCGTCCACCGACACAAGGCTGGTGCAACCACTGACGATGTTTCCGATCTGCGCTACGTCGATGCTCTTTAGATTGCACTCCTTTATCAAATACACTATTAGGTTGGCGCTCACGTGAGATGCTCCCTGCAACACTTTACCCGATCGGGTATCACTTTACTCGATCCGAAAGAGCTTCTTCCCGATCGGGTAAAAAGATATCCCGATCGGGATATCTTTTTACCCAATCGGGAAGAGCGTAAAGTGATACCCGATCGGGTATCACCACGCTGTCCCCCGCCTCCATGTCCTCCCTCTCCTGCCTCTGCACGTTCAGTGGCATGGGAACGAAGGGCGGCGCGAGTAGATTCAGAGGGTTGAGTGTTAGACTTGGAAAACTTGGTCGCGAAGTCGGCCTCGATGGCCGGATCGAGGCCTTCGAATGTATTGAGGATGACAATGACAAATTTGGGGAGGGTTTGGGCCATTCGGTGGAGGAGGCGCGAGACGAGAGCGTTGAGGTCACCGAAGACGATGCTCTCAGGGAAGTCGCATACGCGGTGGGCGCCGAGTACGGGTGCAGCGCGAGCAAGAGCAGGGTCCATGAGAGGGCGAGCGTGATGGTCTCGTGGCCGCCGAAGAAGAAGGTCTTGCACTCGTCGATGAGCTCCCAAATGGTGAGCTTCCGCTTGAGCTGGGCGTTGTCCTAGTTCCCGGCGACCATCACGATGACAGAGGGGGGAAGGAAGCAAAGAAATAATAATATTTTTTTAAATAATATAATAAAAATAAAAATAATAAAAATAATAAAAATAATATTCCACGTTGGACAAAAATTGACACGTCGTCGCCGTTAACGTCCATGTCAGCAAAAATCGTCAGAAATGACGTTACGTACTAAACGAGATAACAGAATGATAGTTTGTATATTTTTTTGTCAACGAAAAAAAATTATACTAAAAATTAAAAAATATTCAAAGTTCGTATTTTTTTAGTACTTACCCCATAATATATATAGTGATTCCTCTGTAATCATCCCACGTTATAAAAGACTTGACTTATCATCCCAAGTTACAAAGACTTGTGCTTCTCTCTCTACACTTGGAGGATCTGATGCTCCAGAGTCTAGCCAAGTTGGTAGTTGCAACCTTGCAATGCACTGCATCATATCATTATCGCAATCTTAATATATATTATAAAGATATTTGTCGATTTAATTAATGATATTTCGGCTTTATTTATTGTTATTAATTAAGAAACTTTAAATTGGAATCTTATCTCTTCTTCATGTGCTTAGGACTAGTACATATATAGGTAAAAAGTTACAGTATGCGTGATTGATTCAGTCTTGGTAGGAGCACAGAAGGAGCTGAACTAGGCTCGTCTGAATCGTAAGGAAGATTGCATAGTATTGCTGTTCTCCGTGCCATTGTCCAAATCTATCAGATCCTTTTCCATGGCCAGCCTTGCTATTCGCTTTGCAATCACATTCTCCAGCTGTCGGTTGTGTTCGAGTTTGGAATTGCCAAGGTCCATGAAAATTCTCTAGTTACGTGCTGTGTTTCATCATCAACATCATCATTATTGATGGAAAAAATCATTTGTATACATCAAAATTCACAAATCACAAAAAGCTGAGATCAACAAATATTCGTGAAAATATTTAAACAAGCAACCACACGATCAACACAAGAATTTTTACATGAAAAACTCGAATGAGGAGAAAATCACGTGACCGAAGTCCACTTCAAACTTTCACTATAATCAGAAAAATGAAACACAATATTTTTCTCTAGATCAACTAGAGGTACACATCAAATCATCATGATTATCATTTCAAAAGATGAAATCATTAACAACAGCAAAGAAAGAGGTCTAGATCTCACCAAAAGTGAAAGCTCCTCAACGATCTGGTCTATTCAAATTATAGAGCCCGATTTCAGAAACAACATATCAAAATTTTATCTTGATCGAACAACAAATCACCATCGATCAAGACAAGCAAAGATGAATAATAAGCTTTTCTCTCACATTCCTCTCTCTCTCTCTTTTGTCTGCTGCCGCACTCTTTCTCTTTTTTTTTCAAAGGCAACCACCTTTTTCCAAGTCACATACGTGACTTGATTTAGGGTTTTGTTTTGTTTTTGTTTTGTTTTTTTTTTCTTTTAATTACATGGGCTTTGATCCAAATGGGTTGGGACCAAATATTTGGATCAAACCCAACAATTCTCCCCCTCGCAACTCATTTGGAGTTATTCACCAAGCCTGCTTGTCTACAACATAACTTAATTTTTCTCTCGATAATTGCTGGTCATCATATCCGACCCATTCTCGTCGGTATGGATCTTTTCAACAACAAATGACTTCATCTCTATAGCATTTCGAATTTATTGGTATCTAACCTCAATGTGCTTCGATCGAGAATGAGAGGTAGGATGCTTACTGAGATGAATAGCGCTCTAACTGTCACAATGCAATACAAAGTTCTCTTGCGCTTGGCCAAATTCATTTAAGAACTTTTTCATCCATAACAACTCTTTGCCCCCTTCAGTAAGAGCAATGCATCCTACCTATGTGGAGGACAAAGCAACACACTTTTATAATCTAAACTGCCATGAAATAGCTCCCCCTGCAAAAGTCTTCAAGTACCTTGAAGTAGACTTCTTGGAATCAACATCACTAGCCATATCTGTATTTGTGTAGCCATCTAACACAGGTTTACCATTATCAAAACACAAGCTGGAACTAGAAGTGTCTCTCAGATACCTGAATATCAATTTCACTGATGACCAGTGTTCTTTACCAGGATTGGAGAGGAACCAACTGACCACACCAACTGCATGAGCTATATCCGACCTTGTGCAAACCATGACATACATCAAAAAACCAACTATGGATGCATATGGAACATTTTTCATCTCATCACTTGAAGGACACTATTTAGAGCTCGGCTTAAAGTGATTTGCAAGTGGAGTACAAACAGGTTTGGACTTACCCATGTTAAATCTCTCAAGTACCTTTTGAACATATCTCTCATGAGATAGCCAAAGTTTTCCATTCTTCCTGTCATGAGTAATCTTCATACTAAGAATTTGTTTTACTGATCCTAAGTCTTTCATTGCAAAAGACTTATTCAACTCTCTCTTTAAATTCTGGATTTCCTTAACATCATGGCTAACAATTAACATATCATCCACATAAAGTAAGAGAATAATGAAGTTACCATTAGAAAACTTCTTCATAAACACACAATGTCGGAAGTGGTCATATCATAACCGTGCTCCACTATGAAGGAATCAAACTTTTTGTACCATTGCCTTGGAGCTTGCTTCAACATATACAAACTCTTTTTTAGCTTACAAACTAGTTGCTCTTTGCCTTTTACTTCAAACCCTTCACGTTGCTCTATGTAGATATCCTCATCTAAGTCACCATGGAGGAAGACAGTTTTCACATTAAGTTGTTCAACTTCAAGATTTAAACTAGCAACTAAACCAAGCACAACTCGGATTGAAGACATCTTGACCACGAGTGAAAAAAATTCTTCAAAGTCAATATCTTTTTTCTGACCGAATCCTTTCGCAACCAATCTTGCCTTGTCACCTTGGTTATGAGCAATTTTCTTCAGTTTTCAACCTGAACACCCATTTAATTATATTTGAGTGCTCTCCTACCTTTAGGATGCTTCACCAAATCAAAAGTATGGTTCTCATGCAAGGATTTCATCTCATCTTGCATGGCATTCAACCATTCCTTTTTCTTCTCATGTGACATAGCTTCATCAAAATATTCTGGCTCTCCCCCATCAGTAACAAGCACAAACTCATTAGGCGGATATTTGGTGGAAGGTTGGCGAGGTCTAGAGGACCTCCTCAATTGTGGCTCATCTGGTGCTTCTTGAACTGCTTGTTCAGGAACAACAACATCATTAATATCATTAGCTGGCTCAGGATCATTAGCTAATGGCACAGAAGGTTGACCACCATCGTCATTATGTTGCAAATCTTCCTCATGATTAAGAGGCATCAAAGGTAACTGTGGAGTAGGTGCTGGATCTGAACTAAAAGAAGTAGAACTTGAGGATTCTAATTTTTCTTTCTGTTCAAAATCTTCAATAGATCTGATCTTCAAAGAAGACAACATCTCTATTTCTAACAACCTTCTTGCCTTTTGGATCCCATAACCTATAGCCAAACTCCATCTCCATAACCCAAAAAAATGCATTGCTTTGTACGTCTTGCTATCAAGCTTAGACCTTTCATCTCTAGAAACATGTACAAATGCCCTGCAGCCAAACACTCTCAAGTGTGCATAAGAAACATCTTTTACCCTTCCATACTCTCTCTAGCACATCAAAGTCAAGAGGAATTGATGGAGAAAGGTTGATCATTGTCATTGCAGCCTTCATTGCCTTATCCCAAAAAGGACTTAGACAACTTTGCATGAGAGAGCATACACCTGATTCTTTCAATAATGGTTCTGTACATTCTCGCAGCCACTCCATTATGTTGTGGAGTCTTTGGAACTGTCTTTTTCAATTTAATATCATATTCCCTACAGTACTTCTCAAATGGACCCCTGTATTCATCACCATTGTCAGCTCGAACACATTTGAGCTTTCGGCCAGTTTCTCTTTCAACAGTGGTATGAAAATCCTTGAAGACATCAAGCACATGGGCTTTGGATTTCAAACAAGTGGCCCATATTTTCTTGGAACAATCATCAATAAAAGTAACAAAGTACAAAGCTCTTCCAAGAGACTTATCAGTCATAGAACAAACGTCGGTATGAATTAAGTCAATAAGATCAGATCTTCTATGTGGAGGTGAACTATGAAAAGTAACTCTATGTTGTTTACTACACTACTAGAATTTTCGTCATCACCGACGACTCAAACCGTGGCTGAACCGTCAGTGATAGATATCACGGACGGCATCAACCGTGGAAAAAAGCCGTCACTGATGCGCGCGTCTCAAATAAGTTGTGACGGCTGCGATCAGCCGTCACACGTAATCATCAGCGACAGCCGCGTGCACTGTCGTTGAATAAAAACCATCAGTACGTGACGGTTGTAGGCTGCTGCCACTGATACCAACCATCAGCCACGGCCTAGTCCCGTCAGTGATACTATTAGCAACCGTGATATTTGGTGCTACCCAAATCATCCGCCATTTACGATAAGCTTTCAGCCACGGCTTAGTAACGGTGAACCGTGGGTAAGCCGTGGCTAAAAGTGTATCCCGTAACTGAAAAAACTGAAAATTTTGTAAATTCCTGTATACAATAATATATCGACTACAAACTATTTTCAATCACATATTACAATCAGAAAACATCATACACATGTATTTGAAATCAAACATACAAGTTTTATATAAATATCATCAATCTCAGCCTTAAACCAGGGGCAAACAATTATCAAAATATCGTCTATATACAACCAAGTATCAAAATATAAATAAAATATAATTAATCAAAATCTCACGGCTGCGGTGGAGGCGGTGGAGTCGACAACGACTGGGTCGGGAGCGTCGACTAGGTCGAGGAGGACGACGACTGCGACATCATCGGTAAAAGGCCAGAGTGAGACGCAATCTGAGTGAGGAGTGTCTGCATGTTCTAGATGTATGTCTCAACTCGTCATTTGCCCGTCTTTGAACCTGCATCTCCAACCTCTGCTCCTCCATCGCCAGCCTCTGTTCCTCCATCGCTTGTCTCTATTGGGTGAGCTCCGACTCCATGGTCGCTATCCATTGTGGACGGTGTGAGTCCATAGTGGACGATTCCGACACGAGTCCATCCATTGTGGACGATTCCGGCGCGAGTCCACCATGGACGATTTGATCGCGAGTCCAAAGTGGACGATTTGGCTGCAAGTCCACAGTGGACGATTCCGGCGCGAGTCCTTAGTGGATGATTCCGCGCGACTAATTAATTAATATTAAACTAATTTCATTAACCTAAAACTAATTAAATCCTAATCAACATTAACCATTAATTAATATTAACCAAACTAATTACCTAATTAACAATTAATTTCTAATAATTAACAATAAAAATAAAATAAAATAAAACCCTAATCAAACTATGATTACCCTAATCACAGTTTGATTGGGGGTTAATTACCCTAATCAAGTAATTGATTAGGGTAATTAACCCTAATCAAGCAATAGCCGACATCACTGTCGGCTACTGTTCGATGCATTGGGGCCGATGGTAATCGACCCCAATGCGGCGCCGGCCTGGTTGACGTCGGCGCGGAGAGGGCCGGCCGGGTCGACGTAGGGGCGAAGAGGGCGACACACAGTAACAGCGGAAATGAAACAGAGGAGAGGATCAATGCATACCAGAAGGGAGAGGTTCACCAGTGGCGATTGACGGCGGTGGCAACAGGCAGCGACTCCGCGGCAACTCGGCAGCGGCAACAGACGACAGCGGCGAGCAGAGAAGAAAGAGGAAGAAAGAGGAAGGATCGGGCGCGAACGCAAATAAAAAGGATTTTCACCGACGACTCTAGGGCCGTCGGTAAACCGTGGATGTGTAATTTTATTATCACCGACAGCTACACGAGCCGTAGGTTAAGAGTGTTTTAATATTCGCGTTGCGTTCGTGGCATTAAACAATAAGCGACGGTCACCTCCAGCCGTGGCTAATAAGTTATTCATATCACCGACGGCGGCATACAGCCGGCGTTAATAACTTATTTTATTTTGCGCCCCCGTGCGCACCATCAACTATGAGCGACGGCTATATGCGAGTCATAGCTGATTTGGTTACTCACATCACCAACGGCTCCAGTGCCCCGGCTAAGCCGTGACTAATAACTTATTTTATTTTGTGCGCCATGAACTATGAGCGACGACTCTGGCTGGCCGTATGCGAGCCATGGCTGATTTGGTTAGATCAGCCACGGCCGCTACGGCCGACGCAATGTCGTGAATGATTCTGACGGCCCTGGCGACCGTCGGTGATCCCCATGGGTGATGTGTGTTGGCTTTAGGTTTTCAACCTTAGCCTTAATCTCGTTTTGATGATAACAAACATGGGACTAATGATTTTATTGAGAATATGTTTCAGGTTCCATATCAGCAGCGTTCGATGCTCTCGATCGAAAAAATCAGAGAAATCGATAAATCGGAAGGACATTGATCGTCGCGCTCAGGTTCATCGCGAAAACTTCTCGAAGAGCGACGCGTGCACCAAAGACGTATTGGACGGGCTCAAAGATCACTTGAAAGCTCTTCAAGTTGATGGTCGTTGAAAGCCGGAACCCAGAAATGAAGCACGGAAGAAATAGGCTGAAGAAATAAACTTTAGCCAAGGTTCGATCGACCGAGTGGTCGACCGAATGAAGGTAAAAAGTAGCAGAGCTACTTCGGTCGACCGCCCGATCGACCGATGGAAGCCCAAAACGGGCAGTAGCTCAGGCGGTCGACCCACCGGTCGATCGACCTGCGGATACCCAAGATGCGAGATCGCGTCGGTCGACCGATGGGTCGACCGAAGGTCGGGATCGATAGTTTTCTTGGCAAGGATGCCCAAACCTCTCTCACTGAGGTGTCCAAGTCGCATATGTCATAAATCAATAGAGGCATCTTCAACTGCATTGACCTCCCCCTTAATCACCTTAACTTGTGACATGTAGAGACCCATCTTCTTGCCTTTAACAACAATCAGAGAACCTTTGGAGAGCTTCCATATACCATCTCCAAAGAAGCTATGATAGCCTTCTTCATCAAGTGTACCAATAGAGATCAAGTGTAGGTGCATATCAGGTACATGTCTAACATCATGAATTGCAACCTGCATTTGTTTCCACCCAAACATCTCCAATGCCCACAACAATAGTCTTCCCTTGATTTGAATTGAATGCTAAGACAACACATTTTCTTTATTGCTCATTCTCAAATGATATACTTGAAAAATGTATGCATTGTTCTTCTGCATTCGATATTTGGACTTGCTTAAATATGTTATATGATTATGCAAAAATCGAAGAGCTTAACACTTTTGTTGATGGTGGTGATGACAATGGTCATCCCCCTAGTACTAACATCGATTTTGATGATTTTAGTGCTTCTAGTCAAAGAAGCAAATCAAAAAGCAGAAAAAGAAAGGTGATATGCTACTTATGCAAGGAAAATGGGCACATTAAGAGGAATTGTCCTTTATCAAAGAAAAATACCAAAAGGAGGACAAGTGCTTCAACATCCACCTCTAAATCACAAGAAGCATCCTCTTGTTATGACTATGAAGGCACATCCAAGGTTTGCCTCATGGGTATCCATGATAAGGTACAATATTCCACTTTTAGTCATGATAAAAATATAGCATATGATAGTGATGCTAGTTCTTCACATTCAATCCAAATGTCATATGAAGAATTAGTACAAGAATGTCAAAGTATGTGTTATGCTTTTGAAAAAGAGTAAAGAAATAAAGAAAATTAAAAAGGATAAATCGTGGCTCACTAAGGATTTGCAAGCTCTAGAATTAGAAAATAAAAATTTAAAGGCAAATCTAAGTTCCTCAAGTGTTGATTGCCATGGTAGTATTGATGTTTTGAGAACTAGTAATTCTTGCCATGATAATTTTAAGATTAAAATTGAAGACCTAAAAAATGAGAATATTGACTTGAAAATTGAAAATGATGATTTGAAAATTGAATTGAAAAATATCTCGAAAGTTGAGATTGAGAATTTGAAAGTAGAAAATATGAAAATCAAAAATGAAAATAGTATGATGAAATCTCAAATGCAAGCCTTACATAAATCAATAAATGATTTGAAAAATGAAGTCATTTTCTTGAATAGGAAAACTAATAGTTTATCACATATCTCATCTTTTAGAAATCCTAAAAAGAAAAATATTCCATCTAAGAATGCAAATGTTCATCATGTCTCTCATGCCATGTATTCTACCACTAGACCTCATAATTATAAGAAGATGAATGAGACTTCTAAGAATGCTCATACTCATCATGTTTCACATAACAAACATTCTAAAAATAAATCTCATGTCCATGTTAAAAATGAAAAGAAAAAATTTCATGGACATTACTTTTGTTGTGGTACATATGGGCATGCATCTTTGATTGTGCCTTTAAAATGAACCCAAATATTATGAAAACACTCTGGGTACCTAAGCCCACTAACCCCCTAGGACCCAAAGCCATTTGGGTACCAAAAATCTCATCTTCTCTTGTAGGGAGAGCTACCACACAAGGGTGAGATGAAGGTGGTTGATTGAAGTTGCTTGAGGATTCAAAGAGTGAACCATTTTAAAATTGCAACTTCGAGTCATCTAGATGTCTATGGTAAAATTGGCATCAAAACTATTTCGGTATCATCTTCTAACTTGCATTGTTTTATCTTAGTTGAAGTTTATGATACCATGTTTAATTGAGTTGTTTTCCTCGCTCTTGTAAAAGAGTTCTTTGAAAATGTTTTTGATTTTGATTGTTTGGACTCCTCGGAGACCCAAGTGGCCTGTAATGGGCCTAAGTGACCTTGCGGTTCTAAATCATAGGTCAATTGTGGCTTTCGGTTTTCAACCAATAGGAAGGGTTGGAGATCTTATTTTTTTAAATTTCATATTTTGAGATTTCTTGATTCATTTTGTTATCATGAAGATTTATTTGAAAATGAATCCATGCTATTTAGTGAAGTTAAATTTGATAAATGATACTTGATTTCTCTCTTCACTATTTAGTTTGATAGCTTGCATGTAGATTTAGTTTCATTTTTTATTTATAAAGTATACTTGCAAGTTATAAGTTTTTAGGAAGGCTAATTAGAATGAAAATTTTGGCTAAATTCATGGATGATGTATATTTTTGGTTATTGCATATTTCTAGTCTAATACCTCAATTTTCATGGTTGATTGGTGTCTCTATACTCATGATGATAATTACATGTAAAATTCTTGATTTCTCATGAGTAGGTAGAATTTTAGTACTTAGGCAAATTTCATCAAATGAAACTTGCTCTAGGTTGATATTCATTATTAGAGACATTCCTTTAAGTCCAAACTAGTTAAACATATTTAAGAACCTTATTACTTAAATGTTTCACGTCCTAAGATCTCCTTAGATTCATTTTGATATCATGGTATCCGCTTTAAAATGAATTTTTACTATCTAGCATAGGTTAAGGTTTTAAAATAAAATTTTGCATTGAACCTTGCTATGTAGTATGTTAGCTTGCTAGTAGTCACATTATTTCATTATGATACTAATGAAATCTACTTGCAAGTTAAGAATTAGAAAGTTATGCTATCTAAAAGAATTTAAAAGTAAATGAAATAGTTGGGCAAATTTTCTAAAAGATAAGGTATGAATTTTATTTTGCAAAAATCTTTGAAAAATAATTGAATTTTCATGTTTAATGATGTCTCTATACTCATGAGTGATGTTGCATGATAAACATTTGAATGTTCATGAGTAGGAAATTTTTTGATAACTTAGCTCATTTAATGATATCATGATAATTATGAAATTAAACTATGTTAAAATTCTTCTTTAGAGACTTCATTTTAAGTTAAAAATGAAATGAACATGTTTAGATACACATATCACATGAGTCTAGATATTTAAAACTTAAAAATTCATATCTAGATGATCAAATACAATTGGTATCTCAATATCTTAATTTAGAGGACTTAAGTTTGAGAAGTTTGACCCAAGTCAACAAATTGACTTGAAAAATTCATTTTAAGTCCAAAACTTCATAAACATGTTTAGGAATAGGTATAACATATTTTCAAGCACTTAGAATGGAAAATTCATATGGATATGGATAAAATGACAATAGAGGTTAATTCATGATTACCTCTTTTGAACCTAGTTGACTTAAAGGTCTCATTTTCAGTCCATATTTGAGAAACATGTTTAGATTTACTCATGTTAAGTATTCATAGTTTTAACTTTGAAAAATCATAAGTAAATGTTAAGATTAAAATTTAGCAAGTTTCATAAAAACTAGTTAGTTTTGAATGAAACCATGCTATGTTGATATCTTGACTTAAGGACATAATTTTCATCTCAAACTTGACATATACTCTTTACGTGACCATTATGTGGTGTCATGAAAGTTTGAATAAAAATTGAATAAGTTTTAAGAATAACTGAAAATTACATAAATGCCATTTTAATCTACAATTGACATAATTTCAGTTATTTCTAGAAAAATATAGAAAATCAATTTTGAGATGATTCTTGAAGCTGCACACTCTCTGAAAAATATAGTTTTATCATTAAAAATTTCAAAAAGTTTCATCAAGAATCTAATTTATAATGAAATTTTGAAGTTGAATTTCAAAACACAAAGTATCATCATTCTTGAAACACTAATCTTTTTGATACTTTGATCTTTCTTCAAAAACTTCAAATGAAAACTCATATATATCATTTGGATTTCATTTCTAATATCATTCATACAATTTCTTGAGTAAAATTATTTCTAGAAATAATTTTGATATTTTGGATGATAGATAAGATCCATTTGTTTAGTTGAAAATAATATAGGATGAAAAATGAACTTAGAACATTCATTTTGAGTTCAAACTTGATACATGCATCTCAAATGACCATTCAATAATTAGTATCAAAAATTTTCGTCCAAACAAATTGGTTTCAAAATCTTGTCAAAAATATCACTTTGTATAAACTCAAAAGTTTGATTTTTGAAAACTTTAAGTATAGGTTGACCTAAGTTAACAAAGTGAATTAAAAATTTTATCTTAAGCCCAAACTTGATTCATAGACTTACATTATCTCATGTTTAATGTCTAGATGCCTAAGTTTGAGAAAACATGAGTAGATAGCAAAACTTGAGACTTAACATTTTCATGTCTTTCATGTTTATTTCAAATGAAAACATGCTAAGTTGATATTTGATTAAATCACTACTAGAAACATGATCTTCAGCAACGGCCGCTCAAGCCGTTGCTATTTGCAACGGCGTTCTTACGGCCGCCCGAGCCGTTGCAGATATCTGTATCTGCAACGGCGTTCTAACGGAAAACCGAGCCGTTGCGGATTATTTTAATTATCAGCAACGGCTTTCTGACGGAAAGGCGAGCCGTTGCTGATTTTTTAATCTTCAGCAACGGCTTGCTAACGGATAAGTGAGCCGTTGCTGATGATAACTTATCAGCAACGGCTTTCTAACGGGCGAGTGAGCCGTTGCTGATAAGTTTATATAGGGCACCAGTCGCGCCCGACCCTTCTTCCTCCCGCTGCTGCCGCCGCCGCTCCCGCCGACGCCTCTCGCTGCCGCTGTTGCCGGTATGTTGATCGGCCGGAGTATTGGTTAAAATCCGGCCGAAACCCTATTTCTAGGGTTTCGGCCGGCGGCCGGCGGCCTATGGCCGCCGCCGGACCTTCTACAGTGGCCGGATAGTGTGTCCGGCTACTGTACGCCGGCGCCGGAGGGTGGACTCCGGCGCCGGAATTTTTTATTGTTAATTATTGTTTATTGTTTTTATTGTTTTGAAATTGTTAATTAATTATTTTATAATTGTTAATTAATTGTTTAATTTGTTAGATTAATTATTAGTGTTTAGATTAATTTCGGACGCGCGCCGGAATCGTCCACTTCGGACGCGCGCCGGAATCGTCCAATTCGGACTCGCGCCGGAATCATCCACTTCGGACTCGCGCCGGAATCGTCCACTTCGGACGCGCGCCGAAATCGTCCAATATGGACTCGAACTATCTCGAAACATTTAGAAAATAATCATCCATCCGACGAGTTGATATGTTTCACGTACGCATCGACGAATCGGATATGATTTAGCAAAACCTTAGATCCGTTCGGGAATTGTATGTTCGTATAAAAGAAGTAGATGATCTTTTATACGACGTACAATTCTTGAATTGTCCCTGATTGGATAATTTGGGAATATAGTTATTTGTACTGCACTTACGTTTTTATTTTAACTGTTAACTAATTATTCTAAAATTCGGCAACATCTCTCTTGTTCTCCGATACGCGCCCAGATGATATGCGTATTCGGAGAACTGTAGGGAGATGCTGTCAAAATTTAGAATAATTAGTTAACAGTTAAAATAAAAACGTAAGTGCAGTACAAATAACATAAATCCCGAATGGAATTGGATAATCTCACCTAAAGACATTAACCAAAGAAATTGTCATTGATTGACAGAATCATGTCGGCTGATCGAAGTTGAATGTACCGACGTCTTGATCGTGGAGCTTTAACGAATGAGTTTCGATTAGGCGTAACGTACTTCCTAAATTTCGCCTATTCGAATCGGAATTTCGTTAGCATGAGTGATCAAATCCGATGTCTGTGCCGCATTTGTTCAAATGGATGATTTTTGGATCAGGAGACTGTCACTCTGCATCTATATAGCAAAGGATTTGCACCAAGATATTTTCTATGGACTTGTCATGGGGAGTCACGCGAAGTCGGGACGTCGAGCAATCCTGTCGTTCAGACATATGGTGAATCTTCCTCTGCTGGTGCTTCTTCATCCGGTCAATGTAATCCCTATAGAACTATGATACTTGATAGTCTTGGGGGTCAATTCCGCCTGAATGATAATGTTGATCGGCCAGATCTTCAGACATCAGTCCCACCAGATACTACAGCGGTTGATATCACAGAAGTAGGGGCTGCGGTAGAGATTGAATTACCGAATAAAGAAGCTGCAGAATTTTACGAGATGTTGAAAGCTGCCGATGAACCTTTGTATGAGAATTATCCTAAATACACTAGGTTTTCAGCAATGACACAGCTCTTAAACATCAAGGCCGATTGTAATATCAGCGGAGTTGCGTATGATCGGATTGCTGGATTGATTAATAGAATGCTGCCTACTGATAACAAGTTTGAGCCTACTTTTTATAAAACTAAAAAGCTGATGAGAAAATTGGGGCTTGGGTACGAAAAAATACACGCGTGCCAAAATAACTGCATTTTATATTATAAAGAAAATGTGCAGTTGGATAAATGCCCTGTATGTCAACACCCTCGTTACAAGGAGAAGAAATCGGTCCGACAGAAAAATATCCCGTTTAAGGTGCTTCGGTATTTTCCACTAACACCGAGGCTTCAAAGATTATTCATGTCGGAAAAGATAGCCCCCTACATGAGTTGGCATGCAAGAAGTCGTGATGATACAGTAATGACTCATCCATCTGACAGTGAAGCATGGAAACATTTGGATACATGTTATCCTTCATTTGCTATGGATACTAGAAATATCAGATTGGGATTGTGCACAGATGGTTTTAATCCGTTTGGACATTCTGCAACTCCTTATTCAGTTTGGCCAGTGCTGCTGACAGTTTATAATTTGCCACCGTCAATGTGCATGAAAGATGAATTTATTTATCTTTCGATGATTATTCCGGGTCCTAAGGGTCCGCGAAAAGAAATTGGCATATTTCTCAGACCCTTGATAGATGAATTGAAAACATTGTGGACTGAGGGAGCTATCACTTATGATTGTCATCGGAAGCAAAACTTCAATTTAAAGGCCGCGGTCTTGTGGACAATCAATGATTTCCCCGCGTACGGCATGTTGTCGGGTTGGAGCACTCACGACCGACTCTCTTTCCCGTATTGTATGGAACACTCTAAATCAATCAGTCTTCAGAACGGACGAAAAATCTCATTCTTTGATTGTCATCGTCGATTCCTACCGGTTAATCACCAGTATCGAAGGAATCGTAATAAATTTACTAAGGACAGAGTCGAAAGAGATGGGCCACCACCGATGTTGTCTGGTGAACAAATGTTAGCACGTGTTTCAGCACTTCCAGATATAGTATTTGGTCGCAATGAAAGAGTGTCAGGTTTTGGCCAAACACACAACTGGATGAAAAAAGGTATCTTTTGGGAATTGCCCTATTGGAGTTCATTATTGATTCGACATAATTTAGATGTCATGCACATTGAAAAAAATGTGTTTGATAATATTTTCAACACTGTGATGGATATTTCTGGAAAAACTAAAGATAATGTCAAAGCCCGACATGATCTGAAAATACTTTGTAAAAGACCAGAGTTGGAGTTACAAGAGGTCAACGGACGATATCTGAAACCGAAGGCCCTATATGTGTTAAATAAACAACAGATCAAAGATGTTTGTCAATGGGTAAAAGAACTCAGATTACCCGATGGATATGCTTCAAACTTATCTCGATGTGTGAACGTCGATGATTGCAAAATATCAGGGATGAAGAGCCATGATTGTCATGTATTCATGCAGAGATTACTTCCGATCGCATTTCGAGATCTTCTACCTGATAATATTTGGGGTCCGTTGACTGAATTAAGTATGCTTTTTAGAAACATCTGTGCAAATGTCCTTCGAGTCGAAGATATGTCAACACTTGAAAATAATATTGTTGAAATCATATGCAAGCTGGAGCAGTTTTTCCCTCCTGCATTTTTTGACTCGATGGAGCATCTACCGATACACTTGGCATATGAGGCACGAGTTGGTGGCCCCGTTCAATATCGTTGGATGTACTTATTTGAAAGATACATGAATCGTCTGAAGAAAAAAGTAAAGAACACCGCAGCTGTTGAAGGATCAATATCTGAATCGTATATCATTCAAGAAATTTCAACATTCTGCTCATTTTACTTTGAATCGACAGTACAGACAAGATTTGATCGTCTTCCACATAACGACGACGGGGGTGTTCGACATTCAGATGGACGTTTAAATATATTTTGTCACTCTGGTCGTGCTTTTGGTTCTCGTCCATCTCGACACTTAAGCGATGAAGAGTATCATTTGGCACACTTGTATGTATTACTCAATTGTCCAGAGATTGAACAATTCATTGAAATATTTGACATTGAGATGGTGCAAAAATACTCTATTCACAACGATCAAGAATTGGAGAGATTACGGAATCGTGATTTCCCTACTTGGATTCAGACTTACAGCAAAGATCACAGAGCTGAAATAGATGAAAAAATATTTGAGTTTGTTAGTGGACCGTCGCGACTTGTGTCGTGCTATAGCGGATATTTTGTTAACGGGTATAAATTTCACACGGTTGAATATTCATTTGCAAAGAAGACGATGAATGCTGGGGTCTGCGTGAAAGGAACAACCTATGTTGAATGTGATATGGATTTTTATGGACTGGTGGAAGAAGTGATAGAGTTGCACTACTTCGGCTTGAAATCAGTGATCCTATTTAGATGTCATTGGTTCGATACAACAGAAAGGGGCATGAAAGTTCATCCAAAATACAAACTTGTTGAGGTTAATTACAAATCGAAATTGACAGCAAATGAGCCTTTTATATTGGCATCACAAGCCGAACAAGTATATTACACGAAGTATCCGGCTCGAAATAAAGATAGAGCAGATTGGCGTGTAGTCTGTAAGACAAAAGGTAGAGGAAAAATTGATCCGATAGTAGGAGAAAATGATCCTCCTGGTTTCTATCAAGAAGATGATCTTCCTGCTGTGGATCGTATTATTCCAATACTCGAGGATGCAGACACAACGTCAATTCAATTAGAAGTTGAATATGCTGATGATGACGATCATGAAATTGAGGAAGCTGGAGATGAAGAAGATGAAGAAGAGGAAGAAGAAGAAGAATTCGAAGACTATTATTCAGATGATGAAGAATAATTGTAAAGTATATATTTTATTAAATATATCTCTACTATTTATACAATAATCTAATTATATGTCTGTTCAACAGATATGTCTGGTCGTGGTTATCGACGCAGGAGAGTTTCGGAGTCTCCGATCGGTGAGACTCCAACACTTACTCATGCTGCTGATCCTCCTGTTGCTGATCCTCATTCCGATGATACTGCCGAGGCTAGTACATCCAGACGTAGGTGGCCACGCGGGCCGAACAGGTGGCAGCCTCCACCAGCCACAGAGTCACGTAGATTGATTAGCGTGATTGGGGAGCGGTAATATATCATGAATTATGAATCATTACAAATTCATTATATCATAATATAATATTAAAATTTATTTTTGTTGTGCAGGTTCGAGCAAGAAGAAGTGTCGAGGAGCATTTCTTCTACTATTCGACGATACATGCACGGGGCATGGCCTACGTGGTCTCACGTGCCTAGCGAGCACGTCGACATGTTATGGCGCGAGTTTGAGGCACGTATTATTATTATTTTTTACATGCATGATGATATATTAATATTGGTACTGATATTATTATTTTGCAGGCTCGCTATACATGGGCCGAGGACCAGAGGCCCTTCATTTACGCTGCCTGGGAGGCTATTTCCCGGGCAAGGTACAACGGGCAGCTGGGGCAGGCTCGGTCCCAAGCGATGGCCCGAGCTGGGACCACTAACATCGCGGAGAATCGGGGATACGGCCCCGGTTGGATTACTCCGGATATATGGGACCAGCTCGTGGGGATATGGTCGACGGATCGATGGCAGGAGGTTTCTCGGAATGCGGCTAAAAATCGCATGTCGGGAGGAGCAGCGCGTCACACCGGCGGCTCTGTTGCATTTGCAGTGCACGCAAACCGTATGGTAAGTATATCTTTTAATTATATATTTTATTTGTTATTATGTGTACTAATTAATGTATTTGTTTTGTAAATGTAGACGACGGTGTCGGATGACGGGACTGTCCAGCGACCCTCCCCGATGGCGGTGTTTGAGCGGACTCACCGTCGAGCACATGGGACGGGGGAGTACATCGACAACCGCGCTGCATACATTATGGTAATTATATATTTGTTTAAATTATTCATTATATATTTATAATTTAAGTTTTATGATAAATATTAAACAAAAAATCAAACTCGAGTAGGAGACGTACAGCCAGACGGTGGTGCAGCGCGGGGGTACCCCCGAGGACTTTGACGCAGCAATGTGGGTCGAGGCCGCAGGTGGCTGGGACCATGGCCGCGTATATGGCTTCGCAGATAGTGGTCATGCACGAGCCGTACTAGGGCCACTTGGGGCACCGACCCCTCCGGTCGTTGGTGAGCGGCCGTCCACCTCTAGATCCAGTTATGATTATAGTAATAGGATAAGGACACTAGAGGAGACGATCGCGCGTCAGACTGAGATGATGGAGCGTCAGAGTCAGACGATGGCGAATATAGAAGCTATGCTACGCAACTTGTCAGGTCATCCCGAACCAGTCATCTCTTCGGCATCATCTAATCCATCGTCCTCGAGTCAGTCCACGCCGGTGTACACTCAAGCGCTCCAGACCCCGCCATATAATCCAGACCATCCTCCATCATGATCGTGAGATTTTTTGTTTGGATATTGAACTTGTTTAACTTATTTTGTTTGGATATTGATACTTCAATTTTGCATTTGAATTATTTTTATACTATCGTGGATAATTATCAATATAAATATAATTGTTTTGATGTATATATGTTGGTGTGTTTGTGATGTGTGAATGAATGTGTATGAGGTGTTTGTGATGTGTGAATGAATGTGTGTATGAGGGTATGGGTGTGTGAGTTATGTATCAGATAAATGTATCAATGTATCAATGGAAATTTGAAATTTTCAAATTTTCTGGTTGCAAGTATTCGTCATCAGCAACGGCTTTCCCACGGGCGTCCGTGGGAAAGCCGTTGCTAAAAGTGTATCGAAAGCCGTTGCTGATGACCTACAGCAACGGCTTAGCGACGGCGTTTTACTAACGGCGTTGCTACGGACTCAACGGCCGTTGCTATTAATGTTATCAGCAACGGCTCCGGGTCTGTGGCAAAACCGTTGCTGATAATAGTTTTAGCGACGGCCCGAGCGGCCGTTGTTGATAATGTTTTGAGCGACGGCCCGAGCGGCCGTTGCTGATCCGTTGCTAAGTCATCAGCAACGCGACTTTCTGTCACGGCTCTATTGCAACGGCTCAGCCGTTGCTGATGCACTTCAGCAACGGCTTAGCAACGGCATCAGCCGTTGCTGATGACCATTTTTCTAGTAGTGAATATACATATTTCACATGACTATATCTTGGTAATTTGAAAGTTTGAATAAAACCAAAAATGTCATGAAAGAAAACCATATTCATGAAAATATTCATACTTGAGATCATACATGACTTAATTTTGAATTCCTATTGTATTTTGAACATATCATGTATGAATTAAGTTTCATGTTAAATATTTATTTTCCATCCCTATGGTTGAGATTTTCATGTTTCATGATACTAATCTTTAAAATCTCAACTTCATGAAAATTTATTTGTGTTTCATCCCTTTGAATAGATAGACCTTTCTTGTCCTTTTTGATTAATGTCAAAAGGGGGAGAAGAGTATAGGTATAAAGGGGGAGAAATATGGAGAAGAGTATATGTATAATTGGGGAGAAAATTATAAGTAAAGGGGAGAAAAATATAGGAAGTCCATGCATATAGATAGAGAGAGTTCAATTATATAGATATGCATGTTGATAGGGGGGAAATTCCTTAATTGATATCCTTGTGCTTTAATGATTATATATTTTCTTAAGGATGTTTGTCATCGTAAAAAAGAGGGAGATTGTTGGCTTTAGGTTTTCAACCTTAGCCTTAATCTCGGTTTTGATGGTTTTGATGATAACAAACATGAGACTAATGATTTCATTGAGAATATATTTCAGGTTCTATATTAGTAGCGTTTGATGTCCTCGATCGAAAAAATCAAAGAAATCGATAAATCGAAAGGACATTGATCATCGTGAAAACTTCTCGAAGAGCGACGCATGCACCAAAGACGTATTGGACGGGCTCAAAGATCATTTGAAAGCTCTCCAAGTTGATGGTCGTTGAAAGTCGGAATCCGGAAACGAAGCACGGAAGAAATAGGCTGAAGAAATAAACTTCAGCCTAGGTTCGGTCGACCGGGCAGTCGACCGAATGAAGGTAAAAAGTAGCAGAGCTACTTCGGTCGACCGGGCGGTCGATCGATGGAAGCCCAAAACTGGCAGTAGATCGGGCGGTCGGCCCATCGATCGATCGACCTGCAGATACCCAAGACGCGAGATCACGTCGGTCGATCAAAGGTCGGGATCGATAGTTTTCCGTCTGGCGGTCGACCTGTCGATCAATCGACCAAAGAGAAAAGAGAAGCGGTCGAAAGACTGGTCGACCGACCATTCGACCGGCGGCCTGTAACGAATAATTTTTTATCCGTTGAATAGTCATTTCTTCAGCAGGGTATAAATATACCCTCATATGATTCTTTTAACAACCTCCTTGACTCCTATAGATTTTTTGAACACTTTAAAAGAAAATTAAAGCCTTCCAACGATTGATTGAAGTGCGCTATGTTTCCTTCCGCGGACATCTTCTTCAAGCGCACAAGCAGAGCTCAACTCGGTTTTTGATCAAGCTCTATATCTTGATGAGTTGAAGGCTACAAGGATTGAAAAGAGTAGTTATTCTTATTTTATTATTAGCTCTTTTCATTGTAATCTTTATTGTTCTTTGAACGCGTTTTAATTGAATTTGCGTGTGACAGACCTAGGATTGTTAGGTCTGAATTTGGAAGTGGTTACCTGATGTTAGGTGTAAAGCCACTTGTATAAACTTAGTGTTTACTAGGATTAGTTTAGTTGTCCCTTAGGGTTGAGGTGGAAGAGTGCTCTCGATAAGAATGCGAAGACTTCCGGGTGTGGAAGTACCTTAGGTCAAGAGTGAGACTCCTCAAGTGAAAAGTCCTCTGTGTAAGGGAAACGTAAATTAATCTAGTAAAACTAGTTTGAAAATCTTAAGTGGGGTGCTTAGGTAGTGGAGTAGGCATTGGGGTCGAACCACTATAAATTATCTGTGTTTGCATTGCTTTTAATTGTTTGTTTTATTTGCTTGATTATTTATCGCTTCCGTATATAATCATCGAATTGCAAATTGCCCAAACCAATCTAAGTAAACGATTAAAAGTGAATTTAGGCTAATCAATTTAGTAAACACATTATTCACCCCCTCTCTAGTGTCATAATTTTGCCAACAATATGGTATATTCTAGTAGTGCTAGCTAAACAATGAGTGAAGTGTTCAAGTTTGTACCTTTCAAAGGAAGGAAGTTCTTCTTGGCAAGGATGCCCAAACCTCTCTCACTGAGGTGTCCAAGTCGCATATGTCATAAATCAATAGAGACATCTTCAACTGCATTGACCTCCCCCTTAATCACCTTAACTTGTGACATGTAGAGACCCATCTTCTTGCCTTTAGCAACAATTAGAGAACCTTTGGAGAGCTTCCATGTACCATCTCCAAAGAAGCTATGATAACATTCTTCATCAAGTGTACCAATAGAGATCAAGTGTAAGTGCATATCGGTACATGTCTAACATCATGAATTAGACCCTGTATTTGTTTCTACCCAAATATCTCCAATGCCCACAACACTAGTCTTCCCTTGATTTTCCATCCTCACTTGACCAAAGTCACTAGTAATATAGAATGTGAAGAAATCCCGTCGGGGTGTAATATGATATGAAGTAGCTGAATCGGCAACCCAGGCGATATCCTGACAAGCAAGATTTACACAACCATTATCACAAGCGATGACAGCATCACCGTTACAAATTGCAGCTGTATCATTCTCATCATTTTTTTCTGACTTTACTCTTTTGATCTCTTCTATACTTTATTCAATCTTTTTGAAAATGTCCATGCTTCTCAAAATAATAACATTTCATTCCTTTCCTTGACTGAGATCTCCCTCTAGGCTTCTATTTGCCTTTTCTATCACCAAATTCTTTATCATGTTTACCTCGAGAAAATCTGCTTTGGCTTCTCCCCCGGCTTTCTGCAACCAGTGCATGACCCTTTCCTTCGCTTCTCTTCATTCAGAATACTACTTTCACTGACTTCAAAGTGAGCTTCCCATTTGGAGTAGAGTTACTAAGTGACACTACTAAAGTCTCCTAACTATATGGTAATGAGCTCAACAGGATTAGTGCTTGTATCTCATCATCTAGTAAGATGTTCATCAACGTCAACTGATTCACGAACCCTTGGAAGTCATTCAAGTGCACCGAAGCATCATCACCATCTCGGTACTTTAAGTTTACAAGGTCTCTTATCGCAAAAGCCTTGTTTTGTGCACCCTCCTTGGCAAAAGTTTCTTCCAACATCTTCCAAACCTTATAACAATCATGTTCTTGAGAAATATGGTTGATGGATTTAGAACATACCCATATCCTAATAGCAGTTGTAGCTTTCATGTTTAATGAATTCTATTTAGTCTGCTCCACATCGGCAGGTTTCTTTCCTTCACTCTCAAGCGGCAATGTTAAATCATGATAATAAAGGTGATCTTCCATCAATGTCTTTCATAGGAAATAATTAGAGAAAGTTTTATCATGCCTGAATCTTCCTTCTCCATTTTAATTGCACAAGAACCAATCTACAGATCCTCGCTCTGATACCACTTTGATGGGAAAAGTCACTTGTATACACCAAAATTCACAAACCACAAGTGCCAAACTTTTTCCCTCTTTGTGCAATTAAGAAAACCGATATCAACAAATATTCATGAAAATATTTAAACAAGCAACCACACGATCAACACAAGAATTTTTACATGAAAAACTCCAGTGAGGAGAAAAACCACGGGACCGAAGTCCACTTCAAACTCCTACTATAATCAGAATAATAGGAACATAATATTCTTCTCTAGATGAAGTAGAGACACACATCAAATCATCATGATCATCATCTCAAAAGATGGAATCATCAACAACAACAAAGAAAGAGATCTAGATCTCACCAAATGTGGAAGCTTCTCAACGATCCGCTCCGTTCATATTGTAGAGCTCGATTTCAGGAACAACATATCAAAATTTCATATTGACCGAACAATGAATCGCCATCGATCAAGGCAAGCAAATATGAAGAATAAGCTTTTCTCTCACCTTTCTCTCTTTTTGTTTTGTCGACTGCCCCTCTTTCTCTCTTTTTTTTTTTTTTCCAAGACAACCATATTTTTTGAGATTTTTTTTCTCACTTGATTTAGGATTTTTTTTTCTTTTAATTACATGGGCTTGGTCCAAATGGGTTGGGACCAAACTCAACAATCATCATCATGGGTTTTTACTTCCTGCTCGATGCTGCCATCATCTGACACATAATCTTGAGAGAGGTACTCCACAGGAACATCATCTGCATTTTTCTTGGAAGCAAGATCAGGCTGAGGAGCATCTAAATTTAGAAGTGGGTCAAGCTCATTAAGAACAGATGCAATACTTGCTACTGGAGAATCTGAAGAACCGCCACATGAACAAGAATCGTAGCGATCTTCCACTTGAGTTTTATTAGCATCTGCATCGAGCGCCAAGACATTCTTTTCTCCGTCGACGATGATCTTGTTGCTATAATTGTTGTTGTTGTTGACGGCGACCGCGTAATATTTGTTCCCGGTCTTGAGCACACCGTTGTCGTTGTTGATCTTGCTGTTGTTTTCTTCAGTGTTGTAGCGGTTGACTTGATTGTAGTTGTTGATGGTGCCCAAGGCGAGCTTCTGGTTACTATACGTGGTGGTGGTGGTCATCTTCCAGGTGTTGGGGTTGAATTCCGCGGCGGAGGCGTCGATCGGATTGCGGCGCTCAGCGTCGGGCTTATTGGCGACGAAGGAGTTGTTCCACATGCTGTCTCTGAGGGAGAGGTTGGAGAAGGTGGAGGTGTGCAGTCGAAGGTGTGCAGACGTCAAAATGAGAGAGAGAGAGAGAGAGAGAGAGAGAATTTTATTTCTAAATTAATTAATAGTTATAATATTTAATATTCAATTAATTAAAAAAAATTGATTAAAATCATAATTTTTAATTAAAAACATATTAATATAAGTTATTAAGTGGGTGATACTTATCAGTTAGAAATTAAATTATTTGGTGGAATTAGACTTGCCCGTTGAGGTTGAGATAAATAAAGAACTTGTACTTCGTGTGCCAAACGCAATGGTGGGTCGGTTCCCTTAAAAAACATCATTAACTAGGACAACCTTTTAGTAGGTTTACTGTTGAGGTATTTAATTAATAATAGTACTTTATTAAATTGAGAATTTATTTAATATTAATTAATTAACTAATTAGCGTGAATATAAATATAGTTTGGAGGCAGGGTGGATTGTGCTTGCAATTAAGTCAGCCGTTCCTTATTCGTTGTAGATTAGTCGTTGAAAATAAAATTACAAAAATACTTTTTTCCTCGTGGTGTTTGTTTTGCTTCCTAAAATTTATTAAACTATTATTTTGCATATTAATGTCGAGCATACCATATAGATATCTGCAGGTGTTAAATTTTAATGTAACTTATTAAGTTGTGGCTATATTGTTGAACATGGTGATATTATTTTCACTATTATATTGAATTATTGATCGTGGTGATATCACATTGTTGTACACTCGGAGTTGAGTTGTGTGATTACTGTTGATCTAGAGGCTGCGACCTTGGATAGAACTTCGGTTATAGAGCATATTATAACGGTACCCTCCAAACATGAGTGAGGGTATGAATTAGGGGAGAAGCCAGTAAATTATTTCAGGAGGGGCAAAATATAAAATCGTATATCACGAGAGCAATTATAACAAATAAAATATTTTTAGGAGGGCAAATATAAGTAAATAATAATATATAAAATATATATTATTATATAAACCTAATGGATGTACCAATAGGCTTGTCCGTTCGGTTCGAACCGAACCGAACCGAACCGATTAAGACCAAATCGAAATTTTTTTAAACCCAATCTTCAACCCGAATCCGAACCGAATAATTCCTAACCCGATTTAACCCGAACCGAAATTGTTCAGTTCGGTTCGATTTCAACCCGAAAAAAACCGAAATTTGCTGGAACAATATAAATATGCAGTTAGGCCTTGATAAAACAATCTAATGCCAAATCCAGTAACTTAACAAAGAATACAATATATTTTTTCTAATGAAATCAAATTCCTTTACCGCACAAGTGTGAAAATTCCACAAATCCAATATGAGCTTGGATCAAAATAGCAAACCCACAGTGAGCAAAATGTAAACTTTCTTCCTCTTGCTTAAGCTGTAAACTTTCTTCCTTGAAAATTTATACACCAAACAATGAAATTTATACACAAAAATCTACACAAGCTGTCAAGCTGACATAATTCCTCAACAGAAGATGAACCTACACATGCACATTTACACTTTAAGGCAACAATATTATCAACTTATCAAATAGCAACTAGCAACCATTATCTATACCAAATACCAATACTTAATTACTTATTACAAATATTATCAACCATTATCTCAACTATCAAGTAGCAAAATATTATATCAACTATCAAGTATCAACCGGACAACCACACAACCACTAAGTCACTACTCACTAGTCACTAATCAAGTCCAAAACAATTAGACACCAACATTATAAAGTAGCAAAACATTAGTACATTACCAACCAAAAAACCAAATAAAATTCAACAAAACAAAACCATCATTGCTCCTTGCTAAGAAGATGACCAGATCAATTAGGAATGTCGATGATAGGCGGTGCAAAATCGATCTTCGCAAACTCTACAATAAAACAAGAAATCATCAATACGGTATAAACTATAAACAATAAAATAAGTCCAATATAATTAAAACTTAAAGGAACTTATTAATCCAAAATATACATTATTGTAATTTTTCAACCTATTCCAAATCATCCACAACTTGCTTTCCTTTTCTGAGTCAAATCCAATCTTGAAGACAAATAAGTCCTTCCACCATAGAAGGAGCCAATGAACTCCAAAACTCATCGAGAACTCGACCTCCCGTGCTAAAAGTAGATTCAGATGCCACGGTGGAGATAGGAATTGCAAGTATTTCTCGTGACATCGAAGCTAGAATAGGATACCTCCCACTATTGACACTCCACCATTTTAGAACATCAATATCATCAACTTCAGGATCCTCATCCCAATATCGGTCTAACTCTGTATTGCTTTCAACACCAAGTATCTGCTTCTTTTGTTTATATTTTTCAATTGTTCTTCTTATTCCAAAAGTGACATCCACAACTGGTGCTCGTGGTAGACTTGATGATTGCATACTAGAAGCATGAGAACTAGAAGAGCCTGAAATCTCAGAAGGATTCCTTTTTAGTTGCCCATTATTAAACCTCTCGGAATATTCATTGAAAAGTTCAAAAAACTTATCCTTCATCTTCCTTGAAATAATTCGAGTCTTCTCCTCCTCAAACATCTCTTCAAGTGCAAACTCGGCCAAACCAAACTTACATCGAGGATCAAGGATCATGGCAAAAAATATCAGGAAGTTCAATTTATCTGGATTTCCCCAATACTTATCTCATTTCTCTTTCATCTTCACTGCCATCTCCCAAAACTCAGGATAAGGAGATCGATCGGACACCCATTCATTTAGAAGAGCTGCAATCTCGCTAATGTCATGCAAATAGACATTAGAAGTGGTAGATATCATTCCAGATACAGTTAAAGTGACTCGATAAAATATCTGAAGCATCTGAACCAAACCCTTTAGAATTACCCAATCAAAATCAATAGGCCGTCCCCCACTATCCCCCTCGAGAAGATCCCTTTCAAAACAAGGATCCTCTTCGTGATACCTCTCAAAGGCCCTTTCGAACCTTAAAGCAACCTCCAACATTTGATAGGTTGAATTCCACCTCGTGGGGACATCAAGCCGCAAAAGAGCTTTACTTTTAATTTTCTCTTTCTCAACACATGTCTTAAATCTCTGAAGCCTAGCTGGGGATTGTCGAATGTACTTGATGGCCTCCCGAACACGAGTGAGCGACATATTAGATAACTTCAAACCATCCTGAACTATCAAATTCATGCAATGAGCAAAACATCGCACATGTAAGAACTCACCATTCATGACACATCCATCAGGCCAATTTTTCATTTTCTTCTTCAAAAAAGCAATAACAGTGTCATTTGAGCTTGCATTATCAACTGTTATAGTCATGACTTTATCAATTCCCCAATCATTCAAACACTTCTCAATTGCCTTTCCAATGTTCTCACCTCTATGGCTACTAATCGGACAGAAGTTCAGAATTCTCTTTTGCACCTTCCACTTCCGATCAATAAAATGAGCTGTAATGCACATATAATTGATTCTTTGAATAGAAGTCCACGTATCTGTGGTCAGACAAACACGTTGACACTCCAACTGTAATAACTTCTTCAGATTCAACCTCTCCGCCACATACAACTCATAACAATCTCTACTCACAGTTTGCCTAGAAGGAATTTGAAACCTAGGCATTCCAGTAGCACAGAAATCCCTAAATCCTTCACCATCAACACATGAAAAGGGATATTCATCCTTAACAATCATCCGTGCAAGTGATTTTCTAGTTGCAGCTTGATCAAACCTCCATGTGCTCATTGTGTTTGACACAGGACCTGATTCAGTCAAGTTGGGTGTATAACCAATTTCTGTTTGCTTCTTCTGTTGTTTTTCCTTATTAGGAGGATTTTCAAAGCATTTCTCTAGGTGTGCCTTAAGTGTACTAGTACCACACTGCTTCGTGTCACAAGCATACTCATGTCCACAATAGTTACACTTGCCCTTCAACTTTACGTCTTTACCTCCTTATTGGTAAATTTCATGTAGTGATTCCACACATCAGCCCGTGGTTTCATAGATTTTCTTTTCTTTAATGTTGGTCCTAAACCCGAACCTGAACTCTCAATGAGATTATTGGAGTTATCAAGGACATCAACACCAATGTCAACAGTAGGAAATATTTCTTCTGCCATCTATGCAAAATAAAGTTACATAATCATTGGTAATTGCAATAAACATATAAAGGAAAACTTTAATTCATATCAACATTATATATACTATCAAGTTCATCTAGGCAAGATATGAGAAAATGCATGATACTAAATTGAAAAACAATTCTATACTTCTAACTATAATTCATATCAAACTAGTGAACTATAATTCATATCAATCTACCATGAATGTAATGAAATCAAACTGTCAAACCACAATACATTAATTAATTGCCTTAATTAAAATTTCAAATCATATCAAATTGCCTTAATCAAACGGCCAGTGCCGCAGCCCAAAAGTCCACCACGATGAAATTTTAATTTGAAATTAACAGATCACAACGAGCAGATCACATAATCATGATAGATCACAGAAATTACCTACTTAGTACTTACCTAGGTGCCAAGGAGCGGGAATTGAAGGGGGAGGTGCAAAGGCGTGGCAGCAGCGGCGCTGGTCGCCGAAGAATGCAGCCATGAGTAGATGAAGTGCTGCCGTGTGTGTCACTGCGTGGGAGGGGATGAAGCGCTGTCGCGCTGGAGTAGATGTCGCCGCTCGAAGTCGCCGCTTGTCGAGTAGATTCGGGACTCGGGAGTCACAGATTGAGGGAGAGTCGTAGAGTCGGCGCTCGTTGACGCTCGCTCGGCGCTCGACGACACTGGTAGACGCTCGACGAAGTCAGCGCTCGACAGCACAGTGGCAGGGAGTCAGGAGCGAGTCGAACGACGGGAGCAGAGCAGGGAGGCAGGATTGAATGAGTGATGACTGATGAGCTCGACTGATCGAGTATTGGATTTGGAGGGCGCCGAATCAGAGAAAATGACCTAACGGATGAATCTCTGACCCGAACGGCGTCGAACCGGGCAAAAACCCCCAATCCGGCAATCCCCGACCCGAATCCGAAAAAACATAATATTATGGGTATAAGGTTTTCGGTTTTCGATTCGGGTCGGTTCCCCAATTTTGGAAACCGGACCCGAACCGATATAATAAATCGGGTTCGATTCGGGTCAAGAACCGAACCCCGCAGCATTTGAACCGAACCGCACCAAAAAATTTGGTTCGGTTCGGTTCGGTTTGAACCGGATACTGGACAACCCTATGTACCAATGTCCGGGGGGGGATTGCCCCCGCCAATACACTGGCTCCGCCAGTGGTATGAATATTGACTAGTCGATATTGGGCACCTTCGAGTGTGGTGGTGTCGGACACGGCACTTGACAGGCTACATGCTGGATGGGTTAGTCGTATCACTGTTAGAGCGAGTTGTTGATCTCATTTTGCGAGTTTTTTACCCAACGGTTCATACACTCGTTTGATTTGGTCGATATTGTTTAGGAGTAGGTGATGAGTATATTTATCGCCTTTGACTACATATTAGGTCATATTACTATTCATTATTGAGTTGACACTCGATACATGTTGATCATATTGTGTTTTTCCTACTCATCACTTACTTATCTTTATTGTTTTTGCTTTGGACTCGCAAGAGTGAGTTGTCGACCACTAGATCGAGTTGTAGATAGTATGTAGACTGTTAGTAGACACGAAGCTCTGATTGCATCTGTTTTTGGATTTTATTTTATTTTGGTGTCTAAAAATACTAAGATATGAAACTACTTATTTTGAAGCTTATATCATGTGGATTACTAAATGTTTTATTTAGACCCGTATTTGAATGAATTGTTTCTTATAGTATGTATTGACATGCTTTTCGAATATTATTATTTGTTTTTAATAATTTTTATGATAATGATTGGAGCTTTTAAGAAAAGATTCTTTTAAAGAATTTGAAAATAGCATTGAACCATCACATATAAGAAAAATGCATTTATAATTACACTTTATACATGGCATGCATGATCTATAAAATTTATATAAAATACTAAATGCATAAAATATAATGTCTAGAATTACTACAGAAACAATGTATGAAAACTGTTTGTGAAAAGGCATAAACGTCTATTGATTTTTTCATCTAAATAATAAGTATTTCACATGTTGCTTAGAAAAAAAACAAAATTCTAAATTTCACGAGCTTTTTGAGATAAAAGGATCAAATTAAAACGAACTTAAAAATTTTGAGAGATAAATATATATATATTAAAATTTTAATGTAAACTGAAGTGGACTCTTATTAAAATAATAATAACACCCTTTTAAAATAATAAATACAGGAAATTAGTCATTTTATAATAAAAAAAATTAATTAATGTATCTAGTCCAAACTATGGTCTTTTTCATAAATCTATCATAATCTTTAATTTGTATCAATTATATTCCGAATTATCAAATTGATATCAATTCTAGTTCGACGTCAAATGCCCGTCAATGCAACCGTTAGGTGCTGACGTGGCATTCGACTCAGCAAATTAAAAAATATTTTTTTATTATCAATTATGCCACATCAGCATATAATAAAATATATTATAATATTATATAAAATAGAGAAAATTAATGTATCTATCCCAAACTTTAACCCTTATAAGAAAGGGCAAATAGACGAAAATAGTCTCAACTTTCGCAAATTTCTCAATTTTGGTCAATCATTTGATTGGTCTCAATTGTATATAAGAACTTTCGAATTGGTTTCAATAATGATCTCCCGTTTGAGAACCGTTAGTATGACCATTATTTTGCTGACGTGGCAATCCATAAATAATTTAAAAATCCATCACTTGTCATGTCAGCTCTCTTTTAATATATGCAGGGTCTCACCTCTCTCTCTCTCTCTCTCGTCCTCTATCTTTCTCCGCGTCCTCTACTAAAATCTTTCTCTGCTGCAGTTTGGCGTCCGGCAGCAACGTCAAGACCTTGGGCGCTTCCACGCCGTCCCACGACGCCGATGGTAGTTTTCGCAGCACGTGCTTCGGGTACAACTGCATGATATCGTCGACAGTCACTGTGCCGATGATCTCCTCACGCACTCGCTCACATGCACTATGCGGACCACGTACGTCGAGCGCGTCGCAGATGCAGGAGATACAGCACCTTATCGCCTCCCTCATCTCTCTATCTCTCACTCGAGCAGGGAGCGTTTCACCTTCTCCACGTATCGCTCGCGTGCGCAGTGCAGACTGGCCTCTCGCGGGGCGCTTCTGTTAATGTCCCACATTGGTTAAAATATGATCAAGATAGTCTTTAAATAGTTTGGGCAATCCTCTCCTCATGAGCTAGCTTTTGGGGTGAGTCAGGCCTATTAATTTCTTAACATGGTATCAGAGCCTATCATGTGGTTGATATTATGCCACCCGCAGATGTCCAGTCCTGCAAAACTTCACGCTCAAGATGTCCAATCCTCAACGTGAGGGAGGTGTGTTAAAGTCCCACATTGGTTAAAATATGATCAAAATAGTCTTTAAATAGTTTGGACAATCCTCTCCTCATGAGCTAGTTTTTTGGGTGAGTTAGGCCTACTAATTTCTCAACAGCTTCACATTCTCCATGACTTGTTTGCCGTGCACAGTGTAGACTGGCCGCTCGCAAGGTTTCATGCATGTAGCAAGGCTCCATGCATGTACCAAAAGCTTCATGCATGCAAGGGACCAGCAATGCTATCGTTTGATCGTCTCATTAGAAGCTTGCAGGGATGAGGGCAGCAGCTTAATCACCGGTGAATCCAAGGTACAATTGATTAAGGTGAGAAGGTGATGATCACAGCTTAATCACTGCATGCATCCAAGGTACAAGGGACTAGCACGTGCTTCTTCTTCTTCGACAGCGGTCACTGTGTCGATATATGTATTAGTCGCCAGCTGGAAACTAATACGTGCTAAGCATCATTTGGGAATTGTATGGTGAATCCAAGGTACAATTGATTAAGGTGAGAAGGTGATGATCACAGCTTAATCACTGCATGCATCCAAGGTACAAGGGACTAGCACGTGCTTCTTCTTCGACAGCGGTCACTGTGTCGATATATGTATTAGTCGCCAGCTGGAAACTAATACGTACTAAGCATCATTTGGGAATTGTATGGTGTGTTAATTCTTAATCAATTGATGCATGCAGTGATTAAGCAATTCTTAATTAGAACCTTCTCCCCTGTACCTTGGATGCATGCAGTGATTAAGCTGTGATCATCACCTTCTCACCTTAATCAATTGTACCTTGGATTCACCAGTGATTAAGCTGCTGCCCTCATCCCTGCTATTTCTCTTGTTCCCTCTGCAAGCTTCTAAAGACGATCAAACGATAGCATTGCCGGTCCCTTGCATGCATGAAGCCTTGGTACATGCATGGAGTCTTGCTACATGCATGAAACCTTGCGAGCGACCAGTCTACCCTGCGTACGGCGAACAAGCCGTGGAGAATGTGAAGCGCCCCGCGAGCGGCCAGTCTGCGCTGCGCACGCGAGCGATACGTGGAGAAGGTGAAGCGCTCCCCGCTCGAGTGAGAGATAGAGAGATGAGGGAGGCGATAAGGTGCTGCTACGACGCGCTCGACGTACGTGGTCCGCGTAGTGCACGTGAGCGAGTGCGTGGAGGGGATCATCGGCACAGTGACCGTCGACGACATCATGCAGGTGTACCCGAAGCACGTGCTGCGAAAACTGCCATCGGCGTCGTGGGAAGGCGTGGAAGCGCCCAAGGTCTTGACGCTGTTGCCGGACGCCGAGCTGCAACAGAGAAGAGAAAGATTTTAGTAGATGGGACCCGGCGGATATTAAAAGAGAGCTGATATGAAGTGAGGGGTTTTTAAATTATTTATGGATCACCACATCAGTAAAATAACGGTCATACTAACGATTCTCAAACGGGAGGTCATTATTGAAATTAATTCGAAAGTTCTTATATACAATTGAGATCAATCAAAGAATTGACCAAAATTGAGAAATTCGCGAAAGTTGAGATCATTTTCTTCTATTTGCCTTATAACAAATCTATCACAATTTTTAATATTTCTTCCTAATTTATCCCAAACGTTGATAACAAATCTATCACATACTTTAATATTTCTCCCTAATCTATCCCAAATATTGAGATTCACAATAATTGTATCATTTGAAACTGAACTAAAATTTAGATTACATTACAATTATAATCAATCTAAAAGTTTGAATTACATTTCTTCTTTTTTTTATATTAAATTTGACTATTACATTAAAAAAAAATTAAAACTTGAAATAAAACTATTTTTTTCATATATTTTTATTATTTATTAAATATTTAAAATTTTGAAAATAATTTTATAATTATATATTGAAATTGTATTTTAAAAATTTTGATTTATTTATTAATTTTTTATTTAATTATATTATTGCACCCAAAATTGAAATGCCCAAATTAAACCAATAACTTTCTATATAGTATTATTATTTACAAAAAAATTATTTTTTTATTCAATTCGACTTTTGCATTTTTATAAAAAAAATCAAAACTTTCAATCAAACCAAGACTGTTTTGCTTATATTATTATTTATTAAATATTTAACATTATGAAAAAAAAATAAAAATTTGAACCAAATCAATATATTTTACTGATAATATTATTATATATTGTACATTTAATATTATATTATATTATATTTGTTTTAGTATTTAATTTTCTTCATGATTTTTTTATTTTACTATAATTTTTTTAAAAAATACATAATCTGAAATAAAATTTATATATAATGATTATAAATTAATTTTGATGAAATTAGACGTAAGATTCTTTGAGATGTTAAAAGATTTTTCGTGTAATTTTTTTGAAAGAAAAAGAATTTGATGAAATCGAATACACAATTATTGAATAAAGTGAAAGTTTTGATGTATTTTTAAAAAAATATTTGTCTTAAAAGATTATAATTATTGTCAATACTAAAGTTTGTGATAAATTAGGGAGAAAAATTAAATATTGGGATAGATTTATTACAAGCATCAAAGTTTAGAATAAATTTTAATCTATTTATATAATATTATAATATTTTTTATTACATATTGACGTGATACAAATGAATAAAAAATATTTTTTTAATTTGCTAAGTCAGATGTCACGTCAGCATCTAACGGTTGTATTGATGGACATCTGACGTTGGACTAAAATTAATATCAATTTGATAGTTTAGGATATAATTAATATAAATTAAATATCAAATTAGATTTATGAAAAAGCATCATACACAGGGATGTCAACGGGGCGGGTTCGGGGCGGATAGTGCCACACCCGCACCCGCACCCGTTTACTAAACCCGTCTCCCGTACCCGCACCCGCACCCGCGATGGATATCCATCACCCGCACCCTCGCGGGTAATTGATACCCGCGGATATCCGTGGATACCCATTTAATATATGACAAGAATTTTTATTTTATTATAATAGTATACCACAAATGATTCTCATTTCACCACTATTAATAACTTGGTTGAGAAACATTAATCCATAAAATAAACTACGTAACAATTAAATTCTAAATTATAAAATTATCTTAGGAAATATCAATAATCATTTATGCAACATTAAATTTAAAACCAAAATTAAATTTAAAATCAAGGTACTTTCAATTAAAATTGGAAATTGATATCCCTAAAAATATATTATATTTAGATTTATTTTTAAATTTTCCATTAAATATTAATATATAAAATTATAAATTTAAATTTTCATATATATTGGCGGGTAGCGGGTATCCGCGGGTGTGGATAGTATAGTATCCATACCCGTACCCGTTTATTAAATGGGTAAAAATTTATACCCGTACCCGTACCCGTGGGTATAATATATTTACCATACTCGACCCGTGTCGGGTAAATATCCACGGGTATCCGCGGGTACGGGTAATATTGTCATCCCTAATCATACGTTAACTAACCCTATTAAAAATAGAAATAAGTAAATAAAAATCATGATATTTTCATTTTTGATTTTTAACAGAATAAATCCCCAAGTACTGGGAGATATTTTAATTCGAGGAGCAGAAAGCACTTGGGAGTCGTGAGCTGTGGATTGATATCAATCACTCCGCAGCTGTTGCGCGCTCCACGCCCCCTCCGCGTACTCGATTCTCATGTTTCTGCTCTCCTTCCGCCCCTTGCTCTTCCACCATGAATGCCGCCCCAAATTGCCTGCTTTCCCGCCTCCAATGTCCAATTTTTGTCGGCCGCGGAAAACCCTCCACGTCAGAGCATCCGGCAGCCCTCACCGGGCCGCCGATCCGGCTGTGACCCCCGGATGGCAGAAGATGCTCGCCACTGCGGCCAGCCTCTATCCTCTCTATGTGACTATTGGAGGGGCTGTCGCCTGGGTGAATCCGTCGTCCTTCTCCTGGTTCGTGCAGCGCGGGCCGGCGTCTTATAGCTTTTCCTTGGGTTTTATAATGTTGACCATGGGTCTCACTCTGGAGCTCAGGGACCTGTTCGCGCTCTTTCGGAAGCGGCCTTTTTCTGTAAGAATATGCATATGATATTGTTTCTTTGTTGCCTTGGTGCTTATCGTTCAGGTTTTGACCATGTGTTGGATGAATTAGATTCTGCAATGATGTTATTTAGTTGTTCTGGTGAAACTTGGGCTTAGATATTCTTATATGGTATTTAGTTGTTCTGCAATGTTATTTGGTTGAACTATGGTGTCATTTACTAGGCGATCATATTGCATTGTGGAGCATCTTTTCTTTGAGAATTTTTGTTCCTTAGCCATAGTTTGTAGCTTGTTTTCTCTATCCCTCTTTGACTCTGGTTAGGTTTCCGTATTTGATGCTTTTATTACTTGTCATTCCTCGCTGTTGTTTCATTTAAATCCTCATGAAATGGAATCATTCAGAAGTCTGTTCCCTTGCTAAAAAAACTAGGGTGTCATTTTAGGGATTACAATTTGGATTAGAGAGTAAAGCGATGTGCATAGTCGGACCTCAATATTTATTTATTGGTGCACGCACACACACATTCTTTTTAGTTGTTCTTGGAGAAATTTCAAAGGCTTTTCAATCATTCAATTGACTTGCATTTACTGAAATAGTTCATCTTTGACTTTGGTGAGTTTGAACATATATTTATCCTTCAAATGCAAACAATCGAAATGGCATGCAAGTGGTTCCAACCCTCATATCACGGTTCAATTAGAAACACTGTGCTTCTCCACAGATGCAACTTTTCAAATATAAAAACAAGGCCTTGCGTATGTAAAAGGCATATGTCCTGATGGTTGTTAGTCATGTCAAAAAGAAATTATCCTTTTAGATTCTCTGATTGTTTATATGCCGACTAAAATGGCCTATCTGACCTGCCTACTGGCTACTATTTTGAAGCAATTCTAATATAAATATACACTTTTTTGAAGGTATAATATGAATATATACTTTTCCAATTGTTTTCAAATTAAACACTGCAGTTGTAGATAAAAAATACCACTTCACATCTTTTTTTATTGTGTTCATTTGTTTTGTTGGTAGATACTTTCTGGATGTGTTGCTCAGTATACAATAATGCCAACTTTTGGAGCTATTATTAGCAAAGCACTTAGCCTTCCTCCATCTCTTTCAGTAGGGTTAATTCTGCTTGGTTGTTGCCCTGGGGGAACCGCATCCAATGTGGTAAGTTATTTCCTTTATTGATACATGGAACTCGGTGCTTTTACCAAGATGTTTCTATACTTAGCCACTGTTGTCATCATTCTTATGATTCTTTATTCTTTAAGAATATCTAAAAACTTCCTAAGCCTACGATTGTCAATTTATCCAAGCTTTGACCTTTGCTAATAGATATAGTTAGTCCTGTTTTGAGTTGTTGATTTGTTACACATATAATTATGTTCTTTGAGATATTTTTCATGAATATATCCAAAATGAAATGTTTGAGCATGTGTTTTGTCCTTCCCTTTGGTTCTGGTATGCATCAATCTGTTATTTTTTGCAGAAAACTTTTATCTATGTTTCACTATTGAAAAGGAGATTTTCGGTAAAGAATTCAGGAATAGAAGTCAGCAAACTTGACTTTTGAGTATCAGTCTAGATGAAGCTGCGTGCTGGGTAGATGTATGGATAAATTAGACAATACCTAGTTCTGCATGATGATCCCAAGAGAGCTTATTCTTTCTTTAAAACAACCCCCACATCTTGTCAATCACAAACCACTTCAAGATACAGCATCTAGACCATTGATTTCTATTAGAAAATAGTGCTACTTAAGAAAAATAGCAAATGGTGGTGATCTATTGACAGGAGTGTTAAGAAAATGCTTCAAGAACACTCATCACATTTTCAATAATTACCCTGTTCACTGAGAGATGAGTTGAAGACATTACAACTTATACACCCTGATTAAGAACTGAAAAAAGACATAAATTTTTGTATGACATGTTCAAGACTGCTTTTTTCTTTGTCCTGCCCTCTTTCTATATTGCTGGGTTAATACTGCATGTGAATACCTCCTATGACCCAAGTGTTAGTTCTCTTCTATATTCGCCGCAGTATTTCTATGTGAACAGACTTCGTAATAAAGAAATAACAAATTTGAGAGAAAAGCTATTTCACATGATGGAAATTTCAATATTCATTACTTTACAGATGCATTTAGTTCCTTTTCCCAAGTAGTACTGCAGGTTACATTAATTGCTCAAGGGGATGTGCCACTATCCATCGTGATGACAGTATGCACAACTCTGGCTGCAGTGGTTCTTACTCCTCTTTTAACTAAATTCCTTGCTGGAACTTATGTCCCAGTGGATGCCATAAAGCTTTCTATTAGTACCCTACAGGTAAATCAACAGTTCAGAAACTTTGTTCAGTATATATCCTCGTAAGTAACGTTGTACTCTTGCTTCTAGGTAGTTGTTGTTCCGGTTTTGTTGGGATCTTATTTGCAAAGTGCATTTCCAGAAGTTGTGAAATTTGTTGTCCCATTTTCTCCGCTTCTTGCTGTGCTAACATCTTCGCTTCTTGCAAGCAGGTTGCTTTTGACTACTTTTTTGTCTTAGCTTGCTATTACTTCTTCTACCCGCATGTTATTCCTTATGTGATCTCTCCAATTTTGCAGTGTATTCTCCGAAAATGTTGTGAGATTCAGAACATTAGCCATCAGTGCTTCTAGTAGTTCTGGTTTTGGCACACATCTGGGGGGTAACCCTGGCACTCTATTTGGAGATATGGGTGTTGTTATACTCTCAGTAGCTTTGTTACATTTTGCAGGGTTTTTTGTGGGGTACGGATTTTCCTTCCTTATATAATTTTATTTTTAAAAAATCAATATAGTCGCTATCTTTTTGCATTAGAACTTTGTTGTCATGAATTAAGTTATCTTTTCTTTTTTAGTCGTTTAATAAGATGTTGTCTTAAAAAAGAGCCAAGCTAATAAGAGCAGGTTACACTTTTCTTATTGTATTAATGATGCTTTACTTTATAGCTATCTGTCAGCAGCTGTAACTGGACTGGGAGAAAGGGAGCGACGGGCAATTGCAATTGAGGTACTGTGCATTTAACCACAAAATTTCATCTGTTTGTCAACCTGAAGGTTTACAACTTCTGTTAACATTTGGCAATTGGCATAATAAAAGAAAACTCAGTGTGGAGATATAATTTAAAATGATTGTCAAAAACAGTCAAAAACCTAACTTCGTAGAAAATTATTAGGTAAACTGTTAGAAAAGTTCAGCCTTTTTACTTTATTGTTTGGGACAACCATCACTAGATTATAGCTTGGGTAGATTCAGTGTTCATGCATATTGCCTATTTGTCCTTGCTTTCTGGCTGTTGAAGATTCTATTATGCTTCTCAACGCATATCTTGATAATAGAGACTTGTATAGTATACCACAAAGCAAACAAGCATCAACTTAATTATTGCGTATCAATTTTCCAACTATGCTGAGAATTGTTCCTTTTTACAAACAGGTCGGCATGCAAAACTCTTCCTTGGGTGTTGTCTTAGCAACTGCACATTTTTCCTCCCCACTGGTCGCGTTTCCCCCTGCACTTTCAGCGGTTATTATGAATATCATGGGTAGCTCTCTGGGTTTTGTGTGGCGATATATGGATCCATCTGATGCTGTGCGCTGAGCTAGTGATGATAATTATATATCCAAGCTTTGCAATGTTGAGTTTTCTCTTCTTAAATCCATCTTTTAAAGAGATTAAAATCTCGTTTCTCTGAAATATATATGTTGTATAGCTAAAATTATTCTTATAAGTTGCATCTATCATTTCTTTTCTCTAAGCAAGAAGGGATCATGGAGGAAATTGACAACTCGAAGTCTGCTGTTTTGCATTGACTAGAATATGAAGAATTTGCAATGACATTGCTATTTGCATTTGAAATGCATTTTGTTTATTGTGGCAGCAGCAGTCAATTTCACAAATTATTCATAATATGTCACGTAGAAGCTCATTAGGGTCTTTACCATCTTTTAGTGAAATAATAATTGCTATGTGCAAATTATTCATAATATGTCACGTAGAAGCTCATTAGGGTCTTTACTCAATGATGCAGTTAATTCTTTAGGTTCCTTCACCAATTGGACATCTCTTGTAGGTTCTATTTGTTAAGTGATATCTCACTTGGCAATAAATAATAATTGCTATGTGCAAATTGACTCAATGATGCAGTTAATTCTTTAGGTTCCTTCACCAATTGAACATCTCTTGCAGGTTCTATTTGCTAAGTGATATCTCACTTGGCATTAAATAATTTAAGATGCTCCTCAATTTGCAGTTATGACTCTTTTTATATATATAAAAATAAAACTTCTACAACTTGGTCACCGCTCACTATTGATTATTTGATTTGCATAAAGGACATAGGTTCCTGCACGCACCCTTCGCCAGAGCAGCTTTTTCAGTTTGAGGAATTTTGTTACCACAGCTGCTTCATCTGAACAAAATGAGTAAAGTACAAGTAATGACTCTTGCTCTTCTGTTAATATAATTTTGTCATAGAATTGTTAGATGATATTGCGCTACTATTTAGATTATGTTGTTTGGCTTCCTATGTTTAGTTTTGCAAAATGAGAATTTGTTGTTTGGCTTCCTATGTTTAGTTTTGCAAAATGAGAATTTGTTGTAAATCTGAAATTCTGACTCAGAAACTGTCTCGTGCAAACTGTACACCTTTTGACACTTGATAAAAAGTTTGTCCGAATGGAACATTCAGTGTGCTTCTTTCAATCACTTCGTAAATGTTGCTTTGCGCAGATCGAGTGTCCCTCGAAGCATTCGATCTTCGACCAAATGTTTGCAACAAGTAGTCTGTCGCTCTAATTTTAGAAGATTTATTAAGATTTGTATTATTCTGAAACGCTATTAGTTTACATTCCAAGTCGTCATTAATCATTTTAGAGGATCTTTCTTCCCTTGTTGCATTTGTATGCACTTCATCAATTTTCATTTAGTGAAAGTTTTCTCCTCTTGGTTTGTGGTTCTTTAACAATTTGAATTTTTTCATGTAAATTCGTTTAAGTGTTTGTATTTATTGTTCTTGTCTTTGTATTTGTAATTCTGTGTGTATGATCTCAAATTCTCAACTAGTACTACAGCAAATGGATCAGAATGGCTAAGTAAATATGGCTTGAAGGCTATGATAAAATTAAAGCTTTATTTCTGAACATTAATTGAATATGACCTGAACGCAAAAAATGAATTTATTTTTGATATTTTTGCTAAACCAAAAAGATGAAACATCAACAGTAAGCTAAGTTTTGCAGTCAACAATGATTGGGTAAAACTTCTTCTGGGCGGACAGCATACAATGAACAGAACTTGCTCAAGCCATTACCACAATTTTGGTATATATATATTTTTTCCATTTCGTATTTCTTCATCAACCACCAATTCAAGTCAAATAAGTTAAAAAACATGTGGAAAATGGTCTTCTGCCACATATCAATTAAGAGGGTCCTGAAAAATTGTTAACCGTCAAATTTATATGGTGTTAATGAGAACAAACATATGAACAGCACATGGATGATAAAAATGATGAAATAACAGCAATGAAATGAAGCACAAGGATGATAAGATGCACAAAACGTTCAAGGCACAGACAAAGCAAATCCATCCATGAGAAAACAACCACTAAGACTTGGAAAAAAAAATGGAAGTAGAAGAAGCAATAAGTAGAGCATCTACCACCAAAATCAACCATCCAAATCCTCAAGCCAATCTCCTCCTCACAACTCCTATCCTATCTCCTTCACTCATTTGCTCACCACCTTAAGTTTAAAATATAAACAACATCATTCACGCTCCCAAGAGAGAACTAAGTGTTGTAGGAGAGAAAAAGCTCAAGGCCAAAATTATCCTATACTGTGCACCAATGGCCTCAGCTACTCTCCTGAAATCTTCTTTCCTCCCCAAGAGATCCGAATGGCACACCGCCACCAGGAAATCAACAAATGCTCAGCCGATCGCGGTCTCCCTCACTGTCCGCGCTGGCGCCTACTCCGACGAGCTCGTCAAGACAGCAGTATGCACCTAAATCCCATTTATTATTTATATGCATTAGTTTCCTCATGTATCAACTGCAAATTAAGACTTTAATTCATGTGTAGAGTTCGCTCAATTCATTGCTTTAGAATTGTAAATAAATATGAAGGTTTAAATTACTGAAGAACAAGAGCCTAATGATCAAAGCATGGAATGCAACTTGCAGAAAAGTATTGCATCACCAGGAAGAGGAATACTGGCCATGGATGAATCTAACGCCACCTGCGGAAAAAGACTCGCTTCAATCGGACTGGAGAACACCGAGGCCAACCGGCAGGCTTACAGGACCCTCCTTGTCTCGGCTCCTGGTCTGGGGCAGTACATCTCAGGGGCAATCCTGTTTGAGGAAACTCTGTACCAGTCAACCGTAGATGGCAAGAAGATGGTAGATGTCCTCATTGAACAGAACATAATGCCCGGGATCAAGGTTGACAAGGTAAGGGTTATATATGTGCATTCGCCAAGTGTTTGTGCTAGGAGATGAGCAGGGTTGAGCTTGATTTATATGTTGTTGTTCTACTTCTCAGGGTCTTGTCCCACTTGCTGGCTCAAATGATGAATCATGGTGCCAAGGACTGGATGGCCTTGCATCGAGGTGTGCAGCATACTATCAACAGGGAGCTCGCTTTGCTAAATGGTAGGCTGAATATTTATTATGGTTTAGGCATTTCCTCAAACATGTACAAGGCGAGGGACTTATGAACCGAGGTTATTGCAGGCGCACAGTGGTCAGCATTCCAAATGGCCCGACGGCTCTTGCAGTGAAGGAAGCTGCTTGGGGTTTGGCTCGATATGCTGCCATTGCTCAAGTATTTTGTTTCCTTTCCTTGCACTATCTTGTTCTTCATAAGCATCAGGATAGATGTTCAATTGCAACTCCTTTTATTACTACAGTGGCAGAGTACTTGATTACTGCTGTTTAGAAAAAAAAGAAGAAGAAGGATTAAATCAATATTAATACAAATATCTAACCGTGTACAGAATTCACTGAAGAGTGCTCAGTAGATTAAATAATGAATACAAAAAGTACGCAATTAATAACCTAAAAATTAATCTTGACTGCATGTAATACAGGACAATGGATTGGTTCCAATTGTTGAGCCAGAGATCCTGCTTGATGGAGAGCACGGAATTGACAGGACCTTTGAGGTGGCACAGAAGGTGTGGGCTGAGGTCTTCTTCTACCTGGCTGAGAACAACGTCATGTTTGAAGGCATACTCCTCAAGCCCAGCATGGTCACTCCCGGTGCTGAGTGCAAGGACAAAGCCACCCCAGAACAAGTCGCTGACTACACCCTCAAGCTCCTCCACAGAAGAATCCCACCTGCTGTTCCTGGCATCATGGTATATACATCCTCATTCTTTAACCTCGATTCTTAAATATGGCGAGCTTGAACAACACAAAGGGTGCTGCCTTAAGCTCGGCTTGATTCGTTTGCCAGCGATGACTGACGAAAGCTCTTGGCCAATATGCATGCAGTTCCTTTCAGGTGGACAGTCTGAGGTGGAGGCAACCTTGAACTTGAATGCCATGAACCAGGGGCCGAACCCATGGCATGTGTCCTTCTCCTACGCCAGGGCGCTGCAGAACACTTGCCTGAAGACATGGGGAGGGAGGCCAGAGAATGTGAAGGCAGCACAAGATACTCTGCTCGTGAGGGCAAAGGCCAACTCTCTTGCACAGCTTGGCAAGTACACAGGGGAGGGTGAGTCTGCAGAGGCCAAGGAGGGCATGTATGTCAAGAACTACAGCTACTAATTTATTTACGAAGTCTTCAGAAAGCATATATATAAGATGGCATTTATTTTGAGTGATACTGCATGATCTATTTGATGATGTATGTAGGAGATGGTCAGTGTAGTTGAACCTTCGAAACAAGCATGGTCTGTGGAATTCTATGTTTGTGTTAAGTGTACCTTGTGTTTTCTTGGATGCAACCTTTTAGTTGCCTTTTTTGTTGCAAGCTTCTGTGTGTGTTTTTGCCGATGAAAGGCTACCCTTTATTTTTAAAAGAAAAATTCAATGGATATGCCACCTGAGAGCAGAGTCCAAATCTACATTCTCAGGCCAATTATTCAAGTAAATATTTCATTGGTTTTTTTTTTCACCAAAATAAAATTAACCTACTTTATTGAAAGGCTAATGCCAGTATCATGAAAGTCAAGGTCCAAAATTGAATCAGCTCTAGAGATCGATTTGGCGATCAAGTAAAGGATTCTTTAAAGATACATGCCTGGTACCCTGCCCAATGAGCAACCGATTAGTTTTTCAAAAACAAAATTAAAAACCCAAGTAATTACAATTATACTTTAAAAGAAAAATATCAAAAGAGAATGGAACTGGAATTGGTTCGCCAAGGAGGAGAAAGAGGAGAATGTTCATTCTCTAGAATATCAATTAAGATTTTATTGTCGGATTCTAATACGCTGGTTTCCCAATGGCCACTTCCATTGTCTTCTTGATGATAGGAGCTTCAACTTGAAAAGCAATACTCGTCGGAGTAAAGTAAACAACAACAAGAAAGCAATTGACAAGATTATTCCCAATAATTACGCCAATACCATCTGCATTTAACAAAAAAGAACCGTCGCAGTTAATTTTGAGGTTATCCTGGTTTGGTGGAATCCATTTAATGAGGACATTTCAATGATTTGGGGTGCCTTCAAATAGATCATACTTAAGATAACTAGTTGTAAAAGTTAAAATTATGTTCACAATGATTATGGGGGTAGGTTGCACAACCTCATGCTGCCTAATATTCCAAGCGTACCATATGAACTAAAGCTAAAGCGTATTGGCAATCAAAGCTCTATTGTAATTATGCAAACGAGAGGGCGTGACAAAGAAATGGAGCCAATTGCCATATACCCAAGAGTCCCATTTGGAAAAATCAACTCCAAATTTGGAGTGGGCATTCCAGATAGCAGTGGAATTTATATCTATATAAAAACAATAAATAATCCATTCCCGCCAAAATTCATCCCACTCTTTCAATTCTTTATCTTTATTTTTACCCCACTTATATTTTTATTTTTATATGCTTAATTTTTAAATCTCCAACTTTAATTTTCAAATGAAACTACTTTAATTTTCCTTCAATTTAATTTTTTATATTAAATTAATTTTAAATTTTATTAAAGATGAATTTTATTTTCCATTCAATTAATCATGCTTAACTTTAAATTTCTGAATTAAATTAATTACAATTTCAAAATTAATTTTTATATTAAATTAATTTTGAATTTTATTGTCCCTTCAATTAATAATGCTTAATTTTTAAATTTTTGAATTTAATTAATTACAAATATTGATAACTATTCATAAAATTTTGATTTTTTTAAAAATAAATTAAATCTTAGTTTCAAATTTTATTACGTTATGCTTAATTAAACATATTTAATTTTTAATTTTATTAATTTTTATTTGATTATAATCAAATTAATTATGTTAGTATAATTTTCAAATCTTATATATTATATTATGCAAGTTTAATTTTGAATTTTATTTTCCTCCATAATTATGTATGATTAATTAAAAAAATTTCGAGCATAATTAAACAGGTTTTAGTTCCAATTCAGTATGCTTAATTTCTAAAATTCCAATTATATTTAAATTAATTAAACTTAATTTCAAAATAAACTTGATTAATTTTTAAAATCTTGAATCCTTTTAATTATGTATAATAAATTTCGAAATTTATTAATTATTTAAATGCATATTAATTTCAAATTTTATTAATTTAAATCTCATTGATTAATGGAAATTAATTTAAAATCTTGAATCCATTTAATTAAGCAAAATTTATTTTCACTTAATTATTTTTATTTTCCAAATTTTCATATAAAATTCATATTTTCTAAATTTTCATATAAAACAACTTTAATTTCCTTTCAATTTAATTTATAAATATTAATTAATTTCGAATTTTATTAATGACGAATTTTATTTTCCCCATAACGGTGCATGTTTAATTTTAATTTTTCAAATCCATTTAATTAAACATGCTTGATTTCTAATTAATCATGTTTAATTTTTAAAATTTTGAATTTAATTAATTTCAAATGTGAATAATTATTTATGAAATTTTGAATTTTATTACGTCGGCTTAACTAAACATACTTAATTTTAAATTTTATTAATTTTCATTTGATTATAATCAAATTAATTATATCTGCTTAATGTTCAAATCTTATATATTATATTATGCATGTTTAATTTTAAATTTTATTTTCCCTCCGTATATATGTAATGATTAATTGGAAATTTTTTGAATCCATTAAATTAAGCAAGTTTTACTTCCAATTAAGTATCGGCTTTTATTCTTAAAAATATAATTCTTTAATAATATGATAATAATATGATGACTTATTTCTAAAAATCTAGATATATAAATATTTTAATTTTAATTTTAATTAAAACGATTAATAATATTAAATTGTAGTTATAAATTTAATTTAAAAATTAAATTAAAAATTAATTTACAATTTAAGTTTAAAATAATTATTTTTCTAAAATTTTAAAAATTAGTTTTAGATCTAAAATTATATAATTTCAAATTAAAATTATGTTAGAAAATATTAAAAATATCAAAAAAAATCGATAGACTATTGTATGTATATATAATATTATATTAAACTACAAAAAATTAATTTCAAACTATTTTAGTTATAAAACCACGGAATATATAATAATATATTAAAATATAAAATTTAATTTAATTTAATTTTTTATTTTTATAATCATATTTTTAACCGTGCAAAGCACGGGTACTACAGCTAGTAATTACAAGAAAAGAAGGGAAGATCAATAGTCTTAGGAAAAGCATCACAAAGAATACAAATAACAGATTGAGAAATGCCACGATGAATTAACCTAGTTTCCATGAGGATTCTAGCATCAAGAAGTTTTCAAATAAATAATTTAATTTTGACTCAGTGGGTAAAATTCACATAATATTCTAGGAGATCTGATGGTTAGAAGGGACAAATTCACGATGTCTAAGGAATAAGTAAGCAAATTTGGTGGTAACACCACATCCAATAATTGGTATCCTCATTGGGCTGAATATCAAGGTTAGTCATCTTAATAGAATCTAGTATTAGCGGACCAAATAAATTCAAGCAATCAAATAAATTCCAAAATTGGTTTTGAATAAAAGTATTCACATAAGTAACAAAATCAATAGTATCCATGTTAATATAAGTTGGTTTGCAATTAAAAGGAAGATTTAAAATTCAATGGTCATTTATAATAGAAGTTTTAGAACCAATCAATTTAATAAAATCATGATAGAGATCATTAAAGGTATTCACAAATAATTTTCAAGACAGCTTTTAGTAGGGCAGTTAGAATTTACAGAGTTTAAAAGATAATATTTAACTTTGACCAGGAATTCTTCTTAGCCGGAAGAGCAAAACATTTAAAATAAATGTTATTTACACCTACACCACCTATATCTTTAGGGGTAGTAACCTTATCCAAATTAATCATGTGCATACTGAATTTTTTTTAATTTTATCACAAAGGGAGTCATAAATTCCAAGAGGAAGTCTCGTAGGGGCTATCATACCCCCTAAGTATTTGAAAGAAAAATTATCCTGCCCCATCCTCAGAGTGTCGCATATCCTTATAATAGTAGAAATGTGGATGTTCTTGGGATTTTTTTTCTAGATTTAGCTAAGTTCATCCTTTGATCGGTAATATCAACATAATTTTGAAAAATACCCTTAAAGGTTTTTAGACTTTTATTATTAGCTCTGAAAGCAAGTAAGATATCATCAGCAAATATTAAGAGAGATAGAATAAAAGTTTCTAATTTTAAAAAGTGTGATAAGGTTCCTTTGTATACAACATTATTAATCATGTTGGTAAGACTTTGATCAACCACTATAGTAGGGACATAAGAGGCGCTCGTGTGCCCCACATAAGTCTAGGACTTCTCATTGCCCAGCAAAAACGGGACTTGGTGAATCGAGTAACCATTTTCCCGGTTCATTCACGCGAGTGTTGCTCAACGGCGCTCGTGTGCCCCATAAGTCTGGGACTCGTCATTGCCCAGCAAAAACAGGACTTGGCGAACCGAGTAACCATTTCCCGGGTTCCCTCACGCGAGCGTTGCTCAACGACGCTCGTGTGCCCCACAAAAGTCTGGGACTTGTCATTGCCCAGCAAAAACGAGACTTGGTGAATCGAGTAATCATTTTTCGGGTTCATTCACGCGAGCGTTGCTCAACGGCGCTCGTGTGCCCCACAAGTCTGGGACTTTTCATTGCCCAGCAAAAACGGGACTTGGTGAATCGAGTAACCAGTTCTCGGGTTCCTTCACGCAAGTGTTGCTCAACGGCGCTCGCGTGCCCCACAAAGTCTGGGACCCTCATAACCCAGCAACATCGAGACTTGGTGAATCTAGTAGCTATTTCTCGATGTCCATTCAAGCGAGCGTTGCCAATGCAGTGAACCCAGTCGAGGACCTTCCGACTGTTGTGTTCGAGGAGTGAAGCATACATATGATTGATGCAAAGACGGTGACTTTTGCGCTGGGCGGATAGGCCCCTAAGACACAAAGTCGTTTGCAAGCAGAGCGAGAATTGCAAGCCTCCAACTGAGAAAGCCCTCAAGGCGGACACAGCCGACGTGCATTCCGTCTATGGCGCATGAGTTGCTAATGCAGTGAATCCAGTCGACGAACATTCCGACTATTGTATTCGAGGAGGCAAGCATACATTTATTGATGCAAAGATTGGGACGTTTGCGTAGGGCGGATAGGCCCCTAAGACGCAAAGTCGTTCACCCACATAACGAGAATTGCAAGCCCCCAACTGAGGAAGCCCTTGATGCGGACATAGCCGACGTGCATTCTGTTTGTGGCGCGCGAGTTGCTGATGCAGTGAACCAATCGATGAACTTTTCGACTGTTGTATTTGGGGTGGCAAGCATACATTGATGGGGGTGATGATCATGACTTGTGCGCAGGGCAGATGGGCCCATAAGACGCAAAGTCATTTGCGCAAGGTGGATGGTCCCTTGTAAGACGCAAAGTCTCGCGCAGAGTAGATCTCTTATAAGATGCACATTGTGCGCAAAGTAGACTCTCTCATAAGACGCGAGGATGGTGCGCAGGGTGTTAGCTCCTAAGACGCACCGCAGAGCCGATGGCTCGCGAGTTACCGAAGTCCTTTGTGCGAAGCAGACTCTCTCGTAAGACACACATTGTGTGCAAAGTAGACTCTCTTGTAAGCTGCAAGGATAGTGCGCAGGGCGTAGTCTCGTAAGTCGCAAGGATGGTGCGCAGGGCGTTGGCCCCTAAGACGCACCGCAGAGCCGATGGCTTCTGAGTTACCAAGTCCTTTGCGCGAAGTAGACTCTCTCGTAAGACACACATTGTGTGCAAAGCAGACTCTCTTGTAAGTCGCAAGGACAGTGCGCGGGGCGTAGTCCCGTAAGTCGCACGAATTGTGCGCGGGGCGTAGTCCCGTAAGTCGCAAGGATGGTGCACAGGGACGTTGTCCCCTAAGTCGCAAGGATTGTGCGCAGGGCGTTGCCCCCTAAGTCGCAAGGTTGATGCGCATGACATGATGGCCTATAAGGCGCAAGGTTTGTGCGGAGAGCAGCGTAAGATTTGAAGCTCGTTGAGATGGGCTCGGTGGTGGGTACCATGACCCTTGCGGGGGGCGAGTGAGCAAGCAGTGATCCGTAAGACTTGAAGCTCGTTGAGATGGGCTCGGTGGTGGCGCCATGACTCCTGCGGGGGGCGAGTGAGCAAGCAGTGATCGATTCAAAGCGACGGTGCGGGCGATGCTCTAGTGTGGCGCGGCCACGGAGCTATGCTCGTTGGCTCTACAAGTCTGGGACTTTTCATTGCCCAGCAAGAACGGGACTTGGCGAATGAAGTAACCATTTCCCGGGTTCCCTCACACGAGCGTTGCTCAACGGCGCTCGTGTGCCCCACATAAGTCTGGGACTTCTCATTGCCCAGCAAAAATGGGACTTGGTGAATCGAGTAACCATTTCTCGGGTTCATTCACGCGAGCGTTGCTCAACGGCGCTCGTGTGCCCCATAAGTCTGGGACTCGTCATTGCCCAGCAAAAACGGGACTTGACGAACCGAGTAACCATTTCCCGATTTTCCTCACGCGAGCGTTGCTCAACGGCGCTCGTGTGCCCCACAAAAGTCTGGGACTTGTCATTGCCCAGCAAAAACGAGACTTGGTGAATCGAGTAACCATTTCTCGGGTTCATTCACGCGAGCGTTGCTCAACGGCGCTCGTGTGCCCCACAAGTCTGGGACTTTTCATTGCCCAGCAAAAACGGGACTTGGTGAATCGAGTAACCACTTATGGGGTTCCTTCACGCGAGTGTTGCTCAACGGCGCTCGCGTGCCCCACAAAGTCTGGGACCCTCATAACCCAGCAACATCGAGACTTGGTGAATCTAGTAGCTATTTCTCGATGTCCATTCAAGCGAGCGTTGATCAATGGCGTTGGTGCCCCTTCAGGCGACCGTTGCTCAACGACTCTCGTTTGCTCCACAAGTCTGGGACTTCATTGCCCAGCAACGAGTTTGGGAATATCATGTCCCTTTCTCGCAACAACAGAAGATGATAAAACTCAAGGATGTTCCAAGTAGTCATTCCTGGTGGTGAACTTCACGGCAAAACTCGACATGTTGCAGCCCCACTGCGGCGTGTCGTTACTCAGGAGGTGTTCCCTTCGACAACTTGCGAAGAATTCACTTCAGCAATTGCAGCCAAAGGCGGTGTGGCCGAGGCGAGTTCGACGAGGACGTCGAAGCTTGAAGTGGGGGAGGATGTTAGGGACTTTTTCGATGCGCCGAGCGACGACGACTCATGACGAAATGTCCCTTACATATTTGTAAATATGGATTTGTGTCCATGTAAATTTTCATTCTATTCATATTCGTTCATGTAAAACCCCGTTATGCGATCCCCAAGGGCCCATGGTACGAGCGGCATGCGTTTCGTGGTCATTCGACATTTGGTGTGTGCGTTACGGCTAAGCGGAACACTTGGTGTTCATTCATCATGGTCGTGGCCATGGAAAATCACCATGTCGGGTGGCCCAAATTTTGCCATACTTCTCGTGCTTTGCGGAACCTTGGGGGTAGCACTTGGGGGTTTGAGATCTCATGTATAGTGTAGGGGAGTGTTGGCTTACGAAAATGGTTGCCTTGTGCGAATAACGAACGAGCGGCCCACATGGGCATGCAACATGTCGAATTCGCCCAAGGCGATTGCGGAACTCACCCTACATCCGTTTTTGCATTTTCTTGTGTCCATAGTCCTGTAAATATTGTATTTTACTTTACGCCTTCAATACCATTCGGCCAACATGGTCATTTGAAGGCGCGGACATGGAATACGAGGTTGGCACGTGGTCCGAAATATGCCCCACGATGTTAAGTCGGGAAGCCCATTCGGGACGAATTTTATATCAAAGCTTATCCCTTGCATGCGATGCAAGAGTACCGCACGGGTTCTTCCGCACCAAAATTATTATTAACTATGATTTGATTTGAAAAAACAAGACAATTTATTATTAACTATGTATGAGAAACTAGCAATAGTACGATAAGTATTATTTTATCTCCACTCAATAAACTTACTAGGAAAATTGGCCTTTGACGGAGAGACTTTTGCTAAATCCTGTTGCTCCATTTGAGGCGTTAATACATGTCATGTTTTTATTTATTTTTGTAAATTCTGTTTTATCTCGACCATCATAACTTGTATTTATCACCTTTTATGATTAATATAAGTATTCTTTCCTAAAAATTAAGAATTTTTTAAATTGATCCATCAACATCATTTTTTCAAAAGCATTAATCATAAATTAGTCCATTAACTTTGGTTAACTAATATTTCGATTTTGATTTTTCCAATTCGGTTAACCAATAATTTTTGATTAACCAATAAAAGTTTTAACATATAAAAATAATCAAATTATACAAATTGCAAAGTCCACTTTAATTGATATTTCAAAAAAATATAAACCAAACATAATACTCATACATTAAAAATTAAAAGAATGATAGCATCCTCACAAAATGATTTCAAGAATTGGACGTATTGATCCTGAAATTCAAATATTTATTTAATAAAATATATATTATAATTTTTTAGAGACTTGTGTATATATTATAATATTTATTCATATTAAATATATATATAATTGGTAAAATTTTGGAGAATAAAATATAATTTAAAAATTAAAATATTATATATATGAATCGGTTAATCGTGGACTAATTGTTAACTAGTATTCAAGAACCGAAATCGAAAATCGAAAACTGAAAATTTAAAAAATAAAATCCAAAATCAAAACCACCGGATCAATTAACCAAAAAATTTAGTTCGATTTCAAATTAATTTTTAGATTAACTAATTTTTTTTATTTTTTTTTGCTCACTCCTAGCCAGTAATATTTGTAAAATTCTACAATAAAATCATCATATTTGGACTCTTGCCATTAGTATGGATTTGACAACATGTGACACCTCATCATAAGATAAATTAGCAATAAGAGTATAACAAGAGTTGTTAAGGCAGATATAAGGGGGTAAAGAAAAAGCGTTAAATTGACGTGAATCTAGTAATGTGAGACAAGAACATTTGAAATATTAGCATGATCAGAAAAGATAGTACCATTACAAGAGATGGAGATAATTGTATTCAATCTACCTTTAGATGTGACAATGTGGTGGGAAAAAATAGTATTATTGTCACCATTAGTTATCCCTTTGACTTTAGCCTTTGACCATCATTTTAAAGCAATTTGTCTCTACCAAACTTGACATTTATTATACAGAGATCTGAGCTCAAGCTCTTGGATAGGGTTAAGAGTACCATTTATTTCACTAAGTTCTAATTGAGAAATTTGTTTATTAGTAGCGTCTAAGGCAAGCTCCAATTTGCCTAAGTGGTTTTTATTCCGGGAGGAGAAGGCATTTCTAGCAAATCTAAGTCTATGCCAGCAAGTGACATGTGCATTAATCTGATTAGGAAATTCAAGCCACACATGTTTAACAATATCAACAGTTTTGGAATATTTAATTCAAAAAATTGAAAACCAAATAAATCCTGTCTAGGCTCTATTCATTCCTTTAGCAAGATGAGTAACAATAACAAATATTAAAGAAGTGAATCCAAGCAGTATTGAAGAAATTTTTTTTTATCAAAGACGAATCAAAATTTTATGTGAATCAGAGCGATTATTACACCAAGTATATATAAGACAAGCTAATAAAACCTAAATCTATAAGCCCAACATCATGAACACAATTTCTAAAGGCTAAAACAGACTTTGTAGGTTTAAATATTCCATTGGTTCAACCTAGCTAATTTGCTTGCTTCTTATCTTCAATACCAAGAAAATGAACAAACTCACAGTCTTAACCAAAGGTTTATACCCCTAACAAGGGTTTTAACACTCCGAGGGGGAGGACATGAGCTTGATAAAAATATTAAAAATAATAATAGAGTTGGATGCAATCTGAATTCTTCTGGTTCTCATATGAGAGGCATAGTCAGCTCTATTAATTCTTGATCTTGATGACCTCCGACTCCAAATAAAGAAAGAGGCATGCATATGTGAAGCAACATTTCAATGCAACCATCCCATTTGATGCCATAAAATGGAGACAACTCCAATTCTAGTACATGCAACCCCTGCAAAAATAACCACTGTGTAGCTAGAGCCCGAGTTTTCTATGTGTTTTTAGGGAAAGCTCGAGGGGAAAAACTAATATGAGCCGTCTCTCCATTGAAATTATATAAATGAGTGAATATGAGTTTTGAATGAATGAATATGAACAATAATTGAGTGAATATGGACTAGTGAGCATGAATTCATATTCATTCATTTATTATCCATATTTACTAATTATATGCACATGTTCACTCGTTCATACATTTTATATGAAGGGATTGCTCATGGAAGTTGTACCTATCACCATGATTGTATTAAAAGATGAGGATGTATAAAACTAAAACAAAGAAAAGAAAACCAAATTCAAGCAATTAATATACACACAAGGTACCGGTAGCTAAAATAATAGCTTAGGTATAACAGCACGCTAAATACCTTAAAAATAGCATATATATATATTTAATGTTTAATCGTATTGAATTGTAAACTATAGGGACTAAAATCAAAATTTTAAAATTATGATGATTAAAACTAAAATTCGAGCAAACTATAGGGATCAAAAGTATAATTTTCCTTTAAAATTATATAACTCTCGCAACAAAATAAAAAGTATTAACTACCTTAGTCGACAAATGATGCAAATCTGACATTCTTACTCTACCCACAACACTACGCTTGATGATTGACCAAAATCAAAACCCACTTCTATCCCTAGTGTTTTATCTCACTCTATCAAAGCTCCAATAATTTGGCTATCTCCTACCCTCTAAACTACAAAATATTGCTTCCAACACCAACTTATCATAAGCACTTCGCATTTCTAATAGCCCCCTTTGTTTCTCATAAATGAATGTTGAATAGTAACTTTTTATTTGGTGTATATCAGATATATATTAAATTTATCAACATTCCCTAAACCTATCTTCTACTAATATAGGTATCAAACAAAAGAAAAATTTAAATATGTCATTTATGCTTTCCTCCATGAAAGAACCTAGGAGTATAACCCCTTCAAAATTTTCGATTGGCCCCCTTGAATCCTCTCGTCCCCTATAAATTAAACTAAACAAATAAATAAAAGTTAACTTTCTTATGCTCTCATATGGAAATGAATAATCGAGACATCCCCTAATCTCAACAAAGCCAACACTTAAACCAACATTACTAAAATTCATAACCTTAATGCATGCAACCTCCATTCAAATCAGCAAATATGCAATTACCAAATACACCAATTCAGCATGCACTACAACAAATATTTTGAAAACTGTAATTATGAAACCGACACCTAATACAAACGCCCATTTCAAAAAAATAAAATAAAAAATTTGAAAATTGGATAGAAACCAACGAAACTATCACTATGTGTATTATTTTTATTCTTTGTAATCGCTTAATATAAAGTTACTTTTTTAAAAAGAAAAAAGAAAAAATGGCTAACGTCTAACAAATTGATTGAAAAATCAATCTATAGATCTGCTCGGAAGCTTAATAACGGATTTGAGATTCATGCATAATGAAAATATGAATATGAAATGGTTGATTTAATAGGATGCAGAGGAGCCAAACGAATCGGAATAATTAATTAAACATTGATTGAAAACTATGAAGAAATAGTTGGGGTTAATATGTTGGAAGCAAATGAATAAGAATGAATTAATATGGCTTGAAGGTTCATTATCAGTAAATCCGGTGCGATCAACATGATCCCATCAAGAAAATATGGCTTCAAGGGAATGAAGAAATTGCAGCTTTATTTTTGGAGACTAATTAATTATGGGCTCAAGGCTAAAGTTGAACTTCTTTGTTTGACCTCCCTACAATGGGCAAACAATTTACTTGGTCCAATAACCAAGCGCAACTACGTCTTGCAAAATTGGATCAAATTATGTTCTCCGAGCATGCTGCACATGCTTTCCCTCTTGCGGTCGTGCTTGGGGGGGGAGGGGCGAGGGGGGGGAGGGGGGGGGAGCGAGAGTTGTCTGACCACAATGCTATAATTCTTCAGTCTTGCAACAAACATCAGGTCAGCACTAGACCATTCAAGCTTGAAATTGAGTGGCTGATCACAATGACTTTAGAGCTATTATCGAATCTTCGTGGCTTAAACTTGGGTTTGCAGCTTCTATCACCTCTTGGACTCTGTGCTGGAGATCGCTCAGGAAGATGCTGAAACAATGGGGTCAAGATCACAGTAAACAGTTGGCACGGGCAAGGACTGCACTTGCTTAGGGTTGAGGATTTCAACTGTGAGTCTGATGCACGTGGCTTTTTTCCCATCCTCAGATAAATTCCTAACCTAGAGGCGACAACTGGATGATTTATACCGTGAGGAAGATACTTTCTGGCGGCAGAGGGCCAAAAAAGATGGATCTATTTGGGTGATTTAAACACATATTACTTCTAGCAATGTGCTTCCTTCAGAAGACGACAGAAATGGATCCACTCAATTCAACACGAAACTGAGTCCCTCTCCGACCTACTGGATATTCATTCTCACTTTTGATCGTTCTTTGTGGATCTACTTGGTTCTCGCACTACCCCCTTATTGAAGCTGAATTGGAATCTTCTAAACGTTTCTAGGCAGGCCACTAGCTACAATCTGGATGCTCCCTTCACTACTAAGGAAATCTTACGGCCTTAAAGCACATGGGAACTTTCAAGGCACTAGGGTTTGATGGACTTCCAACGGAATTATTCCTTTCCTTTTAGAGCATTATCAAAGACGATCTGACGAATATCTTCACTGGGATTTTTAGTTGACCCTCCGAGAATTAACAAGGCCACCATTGTGCTTATTCCTAAGAAAGCATGGGCAAATTTGGTGACTAAGTTCCGCCCAATTAGCCTTGAACATAGTCTCATCCGGATCTTCTCCAAGGTACTAGCCAGGTGGCTTTCCCCTCACATGGAGGCCCTGATTGGGAGGAACCAGAGAGCTTTTTGAGCGGGATACAACACTCTCGACTCTTTTATGGCTGTGTTGGAGACCATCTGGGCTTGCAAGAGACATAAGGATGAAGGGGTGCTCATCAAAGTGGACTTCGAGAAAGATTTTGACTCCTTAAATTGGGACTTCGTGTGTTACATGTTAGAGGAACGTGAATTTTCGAACTGTTGGCTTTCGTGGATCCGAGGCCTATTTAGTAGTATTGAATCTGCTCTGCTCATAAATTGTGAGCTTGGAAATCCTTTCCAACACAAGAAAGGAGTCAGACATGGGAATCCACTTTCACCCTTCTTATTCAATTTGGCCATCGATGCCAATCTCACCTCATAAACATGGTGGCAACCAATGTCTTCATGGAGGGTCTTCTGCACTGCAATATAGAGGGAGGCATCACCCACTCTCTTTGTGTCGATGACTTGGTGTTATTTTGCTCCTCTGACACCTCCAACATAAGAAACCTCCGGCGTTTATTACTTTTATGCGAGCTTTCTTCCGGCCTTAAGATGAACTTCATAAAGACTCATTTGATGCATCTAGCGAGTAACACTGCTATGGCCAAGAGGCTAGCTGAGATTTTCGGGTGCTTGAGTGATGATCTCCACATCTCTTACCTGGTACTACCTCTGCGTTGTGGGCCTCCCAACAAGGACGATTTGAGGAAGCTTATTTCGAGGGTTGATCACCAACTCAATGGTTGGCAAGGGAAAATTCTTTCAAGATCAGGGAGGTTGGCTTGGGTTAATAACATTCTCACCTTGCAATTCGCTTCTATGCTCTCCGTCTTCAAGGCACTAGTCTAGGTCACGAGAGCACTTGACAAGAGACGACACACTTTCTTTTGGACTGGATCAGACCACTACTCTTGCTTGGGTAAACTTTTGGACTGGATCAGACCACTACTCTTGCTTGGGTAAATGTTTGGTGAGCTGGGATAGTTTAACCTGCTCGAAAGAGGATGGAGGGCTTGGTGTTCTAGACCTGCAAGCTCACAATCTGGCTAGACTCTGCGCGTGGATTTGGAAATACGCCTGTAAGAAGGATTTCCCTTGGATCCCTATGATTCAATCGTTCATGGGAATGAACTATTCTTGATCTAAAGGTGGAGGGCTAATGATATGTTACAACCCGCTTGATGGGATAACTGACCCACCAACTTCATAGGACAATCTATTGGTCTAATTAAAATGCTTAAGATGAAGTTAATGGTAGCACACCCATCAAGCCTTATAAGTCAATATCACATCCAACATACTCCCGACGTGGGACTAAACCGGGGTATTACAATCTCTCCCACTTATGTCTTGACGTCCTCGTCAAGACCCAACTCGAGTCTAACACATAGCCCAGAATCACACCCAAGTCGGCGGCATGTGAGGTCTAGCCTAGTAGCGGCTCCACCCCATCACCTGGGCAACCCTTTCTCACATAGGCTCTCTCACCATGCTTAGGACTAGGTCTTGCTCTGATACCATTTGTTACAACCCGCTTGATGGGATAATTGACACATCAACTTCATAGACCAACTTATTGGCCTAATTAAAATGCTTAAGCTGAAGTTGATGGTAGCACACCCATCAAGCCTTATAAGTCAACACCACATCCAACATACTCCCGATGTGGGACTAAACCAGAGTATTATAATCTCATCCACTTATGTCTTGACGTCCTCGTCAAGATCTAACTCGAGACTAACACATAGCCCAGAATCACACCTAAGTCGGCGGCATGTGAGGCCTAGCCTAGTAGCGGCTCTACCCCATCACCTGGGCAATCCTTTCTCACATATGCTCTCTTACCATGCTTAGGACTAAGTTTTGCTTTGATACCATTTGTTATAACCCGCTTGATGGGATAACTGATCCACCAACTTCATAGGTCAACCTATTGGCCTAATTAAAATGCTTAAGCTGAAGTTGATGGTAGTACACCCATCAAGTCTTATAAGCCAATACCACATTCAACATACTCCCGATGTGGGACTAAACTGAGGTATTACAGATATCTCTTCGATATGGAAAGCCATTGCCAAGCTTCGGTATATTTTCTTCTCGAGCATCCACTTCCAAGTTGGGGAGGGGACTAGTGTCAAACTTTGGAAGGACACATGGTGTAGGGGTTCGTGCTTGGCTGACAGATATCCCTACAGTTTCTCGCTCGTCACAAAACCAAATATCACCATCTCTAGAACTAGAATGAAGGATTAGTGGGGATTTTTTTAGGTTGGAATGTTTACTTTTTAGACTCCCCCTCCATTGCGAACCCGCTCCAAGACTTGAGTTGCTTACAGCTCTCAACCGGGAATGATATATTTTTTTGGAAGTGGACCAAGGAAAGAATATTTACTACGAAATCTCTATATAGGCTTCTCAATCTCCGAGGGTATTAAGGATTATCAGTACTACTTCATTTGGAAACCAAACTTACCTCCGAATATCTCACTATTTGGGTGGCTCGAAGCTAGAAATAGGCTAGCTCCTCACTAGGGACTGACTCCTACGCATGGGTTTTCAGATGAGCTTCATTTGCCTATTATGCAATGCACATCCAGAAATGCATCGACACCTCTTTGGCTGTTGTTAGTTTCCTGTGAAGATTTTTTTTTAAAAAAGGGAGTGAGGCTCAAGGCCATACAGAACATTTCATTAGAATTGAAATAATTACAAATAAGTATTTAGAGGTTAGGGGTAGTAAAACCAACTACCAACCCCAAACACACTTAGAGAAACCTTACAATAGAATTGAAAAATAGAGCAACCATAAAACAGTGGAGATCCCCAGCCCTTACACAAGGGTAGCGAATAGACACCAAGCGTTGATCGAAGAGTTAACTATGTCACGAACCGATTTATGGGAGGCACGCAAGATGATAAAATTCCTGGCTTACCAAACACACCAGCATTGGATCATCGTAAGGCTACACTTAATCCTATTACCAGTCATGTCCTCGGCCTGCCAGGACAGCACCGGGGAAAAAAGAGTGTCCAACTCTATGCAGAAAGGATCTCCACCCCTCCGAGATAAGGTGACGTGAAACAAAGATATGATCACACGATTCTTCATCTTCCTTACAAAACAAACAACGGATGTCATCGACATTCAAACCCAAGTGGTGGAGCCTTGATCTTGTCAAGATTCTATTACGAAGAATGAGCCATAATATCATTTTAATCTTCAGGGGTAGCTTCCTGAGCCAGACCGAAGAGAGGAGTGGATGAGAGATGCCCCCGTCCATGAGTAGACAATAGAGAGAGGCAGTAGAGAATCTCCCATGACTCTCCCATCTCTAAGAGAGGATGTATTGTTCCTGCCCAAGTTGAATCTCCCGGATATCATTAAGGAGGGTGGCCACCCTGTCCACATCAACCGCGTTATGCCAAGATAAGTTCCAGCATCTAGAGTCGGAATCAAATAAAGATGCCACACTTGTGTTGCGGTGCCTCCTAGCTCTATATAAGTCAGGGAAGGATGAGGCTGGAGAGCGGCAACTCGTCCATGTGTCCCACCAAAATTTGGTGGAGACCCTATTTCCAAGAGAGGTTTCAATATTCATGCAGAATGGGATTTTAGCCGCCATAATACCCTTCCAAATTGGAGACCAACATCTAGTATTGTGTTTTCCGGACTAACTCAACCTGCCAAAATATTTACTCTTAACAATATCCACCCAAAGAATCTTCATCCCAGAGGCAATAGACCACCACCAACGAGCCAGACGAGCCACATTATGCATATCTAGGTCTAGGATTTCCAAACCCCTGAAATGCCTGGGTCTAGAGATGTCACGCCAGCATACTAGGGGGCTGAAACTGGGCGAGTCAAGGGAGCCCGACCATAGAAAGTTTCATCTCCGAGCATGGATAAGCTTGATAACCCACTTTGGGGCACGAAATATTGAAAGAAAATAACTAGGCAAACTACTCAGCACACTATTAGTAAGAATAAGCCGGTCACCACGAGATAAAAGTCTACCTTTCCAGCTAGCGAGACAGATGTCAATTTTCTCAACAACCTGAAGCTAGTCATTTTTTAGAAGTCTACCGCTTCTTAGGGGGGGACCAAGGTACTTGATAGGGAAGTCCAACTGCCTACAGCCCAACACTCGGGCCACATCTGCCGCCTTGTTCGTGTCATTGAGAAGATGGGTTACCGAGGTTTTGGAAAAAATTACACGAATACCTGACATCAGTTCGAAACCAAATAGCAGGATCTTGAGGTTAAGGATATATTCCTTGCTACCTCTAGTGAAGACGAGGAAGTCGTCCGCAAATTCCAAATTTGAAACCTCTAGATTTTCATTTAACTTCACCCCGCGGATGAGGTCCTGGGATCGAGCAAAATTCATGAGTTCTGTAAATACATTGACCACTAGGATGAAGAGGTAGGGGTATAGAGGATCCCCCTGCAGCAGGCCTTTCATGTCCCTCAACCACGGTCCTGGGTTGCCGTTTACCAGAATGGCCGACTCGCTCGAATGTTGGAGGCGAGAGATCCAGTCGATCCACAAAGGGGGGAAGCCGCGAGCGCTCAGCAGGCAAAGAAGGAAATCCTAATTTATACTGTCGAAGGTTTTCTTCGTGTCTAATTTATTAGTAGTGCCTCGAAATTTGTTCTTTTGTAGAAGTGAATCAACTCAGAAGCAACCATGTAACTGTTGAGGGTTGATCTGCCTTTCATGAACGCACATTAGGATTCATCAACAAGTAGCTCGATAAAAGGCTTCAGACAAGACTCTAGAATCTTGGAGAAAATCTTGCATAAGCTCGAAGTGGGGCTGATGGGCCTAAACTGAGAAGGAGAGTTCGCACCACAACATTTAGGGATGAGCACAATGAAGGATTTGTTTAATCTGCACAAATCACCCTCTCCAAACATAATGACATTAAGGACATTTGTGACATCCGCGCCAATAATATCCTACACGTGTTAAAAAAAACTCCGCAATGAGCCCATCTGGACTCGGGGCTTTGTCCTTTCCAAGAGACTTGATGTTTGCTAAAATTTTGGACTCCGAGCAAGGCGCCACAAGACCCGACAAGTCAATATCCAAAACCCGATAGACACGGATCCAATCCGGAGAGAGACGGCCTTGAGAGGATGTGCCTAAGGAACTTAGTTTCCTATGAAGGTTGGCTTCACTTCGTCACCCTTCAGGGGAAGGACTGTTTTCCACTCCAATGGAGGCCTTGGCACATGAGACACCGTGTTGGAAAGAAAGGCCACAAGAAATTTAGTCTCCTCATGATGTGGTGTTGGTTCCTCTGGTTCGAGAGAAACATCTGCTACTTCAAAAATATAGCATCCTCTGGCATGGCCTTTGTTGAAGATAATGCAACACCTAGTTTCATATTCGTATTTATCCTTTAGACTAGTTTGATTTATCACATAGTTAGCCTTTATCCTTTTATTCAGTGGGTATTTATCATGTTAGCTTAGTGGATGATTATCAGTTAATTATCGAGTCTTTAGGAGTTATCGTTGTGTCCTGTAAGCCTATAAAATGTCACTTATTTTATGAATGAAAGCATCTCTCTCGTGTTTATCCTGGCGTGTTCAACAGCCTTGGTATCAAGGCTGCAGCTTTCTTCAAACTCACCACCTGAGGGAGCGCTGTGGTTTTTTAACATTTGTTGGTTTCTTTGGTGTTTTATTTGAGTCATGTGTTTTATTTTTCAGTCCGGTTCTTCTTCTTCCTCTAAATTTGTATTTCCTTCAAGCTTTTTTGAATGAATGCAAGTTTCTTTCCTAAAAAAAACCAAACTTCTGTGAAATAAAAAGATAGAAATATCAGCAATAAGCAAATTTGTGCAGTCAAAAGTTCTTCCTAAGGGACAGGACAACATATGAAAAAAACTTACTCAAGCCATTGCCACAATTTTGATCCTTTGGCATCCACCAATTCAAGTCAAATAAGTTAATAAAATTTGCAAAATGATCCTTTGTCACAGATCAAGAGGGTCCTGAAAAAAGTTGACTAACCAATATGTATGGAAATGATGAGAAGTGCATCAGATACACACAAACTTGTAGATTGATATCACAACTTCTGATCGTATCTCCAGTTTTGAGCAATGTTTTTAAACCCGCTGGGTTGCCAAACCCCTTCGAGGACGGGTTCAATTAATCCAACTAGCATTAAAAATATTGCAAAAAATTAAAATAATACAAAATCTGTCCAATTGAATTGATCATTTTGACTGGCTCAATAGATTTCAATCCAGTTAGACCAGGTATTTTCAGGATCTGATTTATGTCAAATCCATTTTTTATGAAAAATTGAAATTGATCTGCAACCAGTTCATGGTCAAATCGGTCGAACCGGCGATTGGATTTGGTTTTTAAGACACTGTTTATAAGTACACTTAATATAGACATAAGATAGGATGCTGAAACATATGAACAGCACAAGGGTGTAAGGTGCACAAAACGTTTAAGGCACAGACAAAGCAAATCCATCCACTAGAAAACAACCACTAAGACTTGGAAAAAAAAAAATGGAAGTAGAAGAAGCAACAGGTAGAGCATCTACCACCAAAATCAACCATCCAAATCCTCAAGCCAATCTCCTCCTCACAACTCCTATCCTATCTCCTTCCTTCACTCATTTGCTCACCACCTTAAATTTAAAATGTAAACAGCATTTCCCTCACCCTCCCAAGAGAGAACTCAGTGTTGAATTAAGGAGAGCAAAAGCTCAAGGCCAAAACTTCTCCGATACTGTGCCAATGGCCTCAGCTACTCTCCTGAAATCTTCTTTCCTCCCTAAGAGATCCGAATGGCACACCGCCACCAGGAAATCATCAAATGCTCAGACGACCGTGGTCTCCCTCACTGTCCGCGCTGGCGCCTACTCCGACGAGCTCGTCAAGACAGCAGTATGCACCTAAATCCCATTCATTATTTATAAGCGTTAGTTTCCTCATGTATCAACTGCAACTTGAGACTTTAATTGTAGAATGATGATTCATGTGTAGAGTTCTCTCAATTCATTGCTTTAGAATTGTAAATCAATATTAAGGTCTAAATTACTAAAGAACAAGAGCCTAATGATCAAAATAAGAAGGCAATGCTCGCAATCTAAGCATGGAATGCAACTTGCAGAAAAGTATTGCATCACCAGGAAGAGGAATACTGGCCATGGATGAATCTAACGCCACCTGCGGAAAAAGACTCGCTTCAATCGGACTGGAGAACACCGAGGCCAACCGGCAGGCTTATAGGACCCTCCTCGTCTCGGCTCCTGGTCTGGGGCAGTACATCTCAGGGGCAATCCTGTTTGAGGAAACTCTGTACCAGTCAACCGTAGATGGCAAGAAGATGGTAGATGTCCTCATTGAACAGAACATAATGCCCGGGATCAAGGTTGACAAGGTAAGGGTTATATATGTGCATTCGCCAAGTGTTTGTGCTAGGAGATGAGCAGGGTTGAGCTTGATTTATATGTTGTTGTTCTACTTCTCAGGGTCTTGTCCCACTTGCTGGCTCAAATGATGAATCATGGTGCCAAGGACTGGATGGCCTTGCATCGAGGTGTGCAGCATACTATCAACAGGGAGCTCGCTTTGCTAAATGGTAGGCTGAATATTTATTATGGTTTAGGCATTTCCTCAAACATGTACAAGGCGAGGGACTTATGAACCGAGGTTATTGCAGGCGCACAGTGGTCAGCATTCCAAATGGCCCGACGGCTCTTGCAGTGAAGGAAGCTGCTTGGGGTTTGGCTCGATATGCTGCCATTGCTCAAGTATTTTGTTTCCTTTCCTTGCACTATCTTGTTCTTCATAAGCATCAGGATAGATGTTCAATTGCAACTCCTTTTATTACTACAGTGGCAGAGTACTTGATTACTGCTGTTTAGAAAAAGAAGAAGAAGAAGGATTAAATCAATATTAATACAAATATCTAACCGTGTACAGAATTCACTGAAGAGTGCTCAGTAGATTAAATAATGAATACAAAAAGTACGCAATTAATAACCTAAAAATTAATCTTGACTGCATGTAATACAGGACAATGGATTGGTTCCAATTGTTGAGCCAGAGATCCTGCTTGATGGAGAGCACGGAATTGACAGGACCTTTGAGGTGGCACAGAAGGTGTGGGCTGAGGTCTTCTTCTACCTGGCCGAGAACAACGTCATGTTTGAAGGCATACTCCTCAAGCCCAGCATGGTCACTCCCGGTGCTGAGTGCAAGGACAAAGCCACCCCAGAACAAGTCGCTGACTACACCCTCAAGCTCCTCCACAGAAGAATCCCACCTGCTGTTCCCGGCATCATGGTATATACATCCTCATTCTTTAACCTCGATTCTTAAATATGGCGAGCTTGAACAACACAAAGGGTGCTGCCTTAAGCTCGGCTTGATTCGTTTGCCAGCGATGACTGACGAAAGCTCTTGGCAAATATGCATGCAGTTCCTTTCAGGTGGACAGTCTGAGGTGGAGGCAACCTTGAACTTGAATGCCATGAACCAGGGGCCGAACCCATGGCATGTGTCCTTCTCCTACGCCAGGGCGCTGCAGAACACTTGCCTGAAGACATGGGGAGGGAGGCCAGAGAATGTGAAGGCAGCACAAGATACTCTGCTCGTGAGGGCAAAGGCCAACTCTCTTGCACAGCTTGGCAAGTACACAGGGGAGGGTGAGTCTGCAGAGGCCAAGGAGGGCATGTATGTCAAGAACTACAGCTACTAATTTATTTACTAAGTCTTCAGGAAACATATCATAGAATATGGAATTAATTTTGAGCCATACTGCATCATCTATTTGATGACGTATGTAGGAGATGGTTAATGTAGTTGATCTATGGAATACCCTATGTTTTTATCAGATTACTGTTTGGTGCTATTAAGACTACCTTGTATTTTGTTGAATGCAACTTTTTACTTGCATAATTTGTTGCAAGCTTTTGTGTGTTCTATTTGCCAATAAAATACTGCTCTTTGTTTTTTTTTTTTAGGAAAACAAAGGATGCTCCTATATATTATTCGAGCAAATATTCCACTGGTTCAACCTAGCTAATCTAGCAAGCTAATATGTCCCCTTTCCTAGCAAAATATTGAAGATGAACAAGCTCAAATGGTCTCAACAAAAGATTGATATTCCTAAGGATCCTAGCAAGGTATATAATACTACTGCAGGATGGCATAACCTTGTTCGTCAAGATTGTTAAAATTGTTAAAAGTGCCATCCTGCTCAACCTAACCCGAGTTTAGCAATTATTGAGCAAAATTGTTAAAATTGCAAAATAAGACTTAACACATTGCTAGTTGCTCAAATGTGATACATGCAAAGTTAGAAATGAGGGCTTGGGGAAATTAAAACACAAGAGGGGAAGGTGAATAGGACTTTAAGAAAACTACATGGAGCTAATTTTTCCATGTCACTTAGTGACGTGGTATTTTAAAATAGATTGATGTAATATTTTAATTGGCCTGAGCCAACTTCAGTGTGGCATGCCAAAATTTGGAAGAAAATTTGAATAATATGTTAAGTGGTGCCATATATTGAAAAATCGACGTTGGATATATAAAGCTTGAATCTGAATTTACACTAGAGTTGGAAAAAGAGGAGGAAGGGATCACGATACCGACATGGAGTTTTTTTAGTGGTAGATGATGTGGGACTAAACATCATTAAATTTATATATACTAATATGAATTAATGTTTAAAAACTTATATATTGATTAAACTAATAATTCATTTAAAAAGGTTTAAGTTCATTTTAGAAAAAAATAAATCCAACAATGTGAGATTAAAAATATCAAAAATCGGCGCTCAAAAGAAAAAAATTCTATTTCCTTCAAAATTGACACTTTTTTGACGTTTTTTTAAGAAATAAACTTGAATTAATCAACGAGGGATGAAAAATACAAGTAATGGAGGGGGAGAGAAAGGAGAAATTACAAGGGGAAGAATAACAACAATGTATTTTATCTTTTTTGTCACTAGTTTAATGGATTGGTGTTGATGATATAGTGAGTTCAAAAAGGCTGGACAGGGTTATGGGGAGTTCTTTTGTATCTATAAATGGATAAGACATGCAAATTGGTAAGAACTTCGAAACTCGCTTACTGAAAAATAAAAACATTTTTCATATAAATGGGATCCTTCTAAACTCATTAGGTAATAGTTGGTAGGGCAATATTTGATTTTTTTTAATAAAAAATCTCAAACTAAATTGAGCAGAAAAATCATTCTGGTTGGTTAATAGAAACCTATAACAAATTTCATCGCAAACTTGTCTTAGGAGAAAGCAAATTAAGATATTTTTCCAAAATAATCAAGATCTATGAGTGCATAATAGATCACATAGTTCGAAGTCCGCCAAATATATCGCGCCATCAAATCAAAATGAATAAGTTGGTGAAGTGCCAAATACAACTTTCAACAAATATAACTTGTCCTCGTAAACATCATAACTATACATAAAGAGTATCTTGGCCAACTTATTTTACAGTCATGCATTTATCAAAATGAATTTGGTAATTCAAAATCACCAAAATCGAAAGTACTTTTAAGATCCACCAAAATGAAACCTTTTTATCAAGTACCCTTTAAATATTCTTCATGCGTTATTTGAATAAAACAAAATAAATAAATAAATATATTTTTTGTCATTTATTATTTTGTTTTAGTTACCTTGAATAAATTCATTATATTGTCCCAATATAAAAATACTAAAGAAAAATCTTGACAAAAATTATATAATAATTCAATTGAGAAAGGCAGATTTGGTCCTATAAATTTTTAATTTTTTAAACTTTAATCTTATAAAATTCATTTTGGTATTTTCAATCATATAAGTTTGCTCTGTAGTACATATTTGGTCATATCAATAACGATTCGTTAACTCTTCATCAATATGGACTAACGTCGTTCATACACGTGACAGATTTGATCATATAAGTTTCATTTTAAAATTTTCAGTCTTATATGTTTGTCCCATAGCACACATTTGGTTCTATATATTAGCACAAATTTGATCCAATATATTTGCCCCATAGCACAAATTTGATCATATTTGTGATGGTCCATTAACTCACCGTCCATGAAATAATAAACGACGTTATGTCTATGTTGAGAGAGTTAACGGACCGTCATAAATGTGATCATATCTATATTACAAAGCAAACTTATATATGTTACAGAGCAAATCTTTGTTACGAAGTTAACATACCAACTTGTCTATATGCTAGTCTGTCATATATATTTGATCATATCCACGACGGTTTGTTAACTTCGTCAACATGGACATAACGTCTTTTATTTTTTCGTGGACGAAGAGTTAACGAACCGTTGTGGATATGACCAAATCTGTGCTACACGACAAACATATAGGACTGAAAACTTTGAAATGAAACTTATATGACCAAATCTATCAACGTGCATGAATGACGTTAGTCCACATTGACGGAGAGTTAATAAACCGTCACAAATAGGACCAAATCTATGCTACGGAGCAAACTTATAAGACTGAAAATACAAAAATGAAACTTATAGGATCAAAGTTCAAAAAATTAAAAATTTATAAGACCAAATATGCACTTCTCACGTATATAGATTGACTAAAATAATTTGAACAAATATTACAAATTGATTTCTTTCAAAGATTTATAGAAAACAATTATAAATATATAGAAAAAATCAAATTTAAAATATAAATAAAATACGCTATAAACAAAATGAAATTAAAAATTCCAAATGAAAAGTATGTTAAATCAACTATTTTAAACTTCTAGAATTTTTTTATAATTTATTTGTTAATATTAGTCAATGCATTCATTAAAATGTATTATATTTAATATTGAACCCACTAACAAAAAAATTTAATTCGTCGTTCTTTAGAATAATAGATGCAAAACGTAAAAATATTATATTAATTTATATTATAAAATCTAAAAACTAGAAACTATAAATAATGTATAAATAACGCAAAAGATCAATTTTTGACAAAACTCAAATTTATTTAATACAATAAATAAAAGAATTAATTTGTAATACCTCGGTTTAATGCCACATCGGGAGTATGCTGGATGTGGTGTTAACTTATAAGTCTTGATGGTGTGCTATCATCAACTTCAGCTTAAGCATTTTAATTAGGCCAATATGTTGGTTTATGAAGTTGATAGGTCAGTTGTTCCATCAAATGGTATCAGAGCAGGACCTAGTCTTAGACATGGTGAAGGAGCCTATATGAGAAAGGGCTGCCCGGATGATGGGGTGGAGCCGCTACTAGGCTAGGCCTCACATGCCGCCAACTTGGGTGTGATTCTGGGCTACGTGTTAGACTTGAGTTGGATCTTGACGAGGACGTCAAGACATAAGTGGAGGAGATTATAATATCTCGTGTGCTACCATCAATTTCAGTTTAAGCATTTTAATTAGGCCAATAGATTAGTCTATGAAGTTGATGGGTCAGTTATCCCATCAAGCGGGTCGTAACATAATTTAATTACAAAATATTATATATATTTTTTATTTATTATATCTGTATTCTGTTTTAATTTGTTTAGAAAAAATGGGGAATTTTTTTTTATTTCCGTGGTTATTAAAAATTGTTCAGATTTCTGATGCATTTGCTGCTTCAAAGTTTGATTTTGATAATTTTATCCTTCTTTCAACGCCTTCTCCGACCTCAATTACTATCGTTTCTTGTTTTAAGAAACAAGCAGCGAAGTCGAGAAAGGAATAGAAATCAAAAGCAGTTTCGTCGTTTCAAAGTATCTCCTCATGTTTCTTCGTTCCCCACAGCGTAGCGATGTCTTCCTTTAGCGGCGACGAGACCGCCCCCTCCTTTGGCTTCCTCGACGCGACAGCCACTCTCATTTTCTCATGTAATCTCATAAATAATTTTTATTTATTATATATGTATTCTGTTTTAATTTGTTTAGAAAAAATGGGGGAAAATTTTTGATTTTCGTGGTTTTTAAAAATTATTCAGATTTTTGATGTATTTGCTGCATCAAAGTTTGATTTTGATAATTTTATCCTTCTTTCAACGTCTTCTCCGACCTCGATTACTATCGTTTCTTGTTTTAAGAAACAAGCAGCGAAGTCGAGAAAGGAATAGAAATCAAAAGCAATTTCGTCGTTTCGAAGTATCTCCTCGCGTTTCTTCGTTCCCCGCAGCGTAGCGATGTCTTCCTTTAGCGGCGACGAGACTGCCCCCTCCTTTGGCTTCCTCGGCGCGGCAGCCACTCTCATTTTCTCATGTAATCCCCCGATCACCCCCCCCCCCCCCCCTCCTTCCTTTTGCCCGAAGTCTCTACCATTTTTACCTAGATGTTTGATCGTGTTGTGATGGTCTTTTGTGGTCGTATCCAGGCATGGGCGCGGCGTACGTGACGACGAAGAGCAATGTCGACGTGGCATCCATGGGCGCGATGCGACCGGAGCTCGTGATGAAGTCAATCGTGCCCGTGGTTATGGCCGGAGTGCTTGAGATCTACGCATTGATTATTGCTGTGATCATAAGTATCGGGATTAACCCCAATGCGAAGTCGGATTACCTCTTTGATGGGTATGCTCATCTGTCCTCTAGGCTTGCTTGTGGCCTTGCTGGCTTGTCTACGGGTATGCCATTGGGATCGTCGGTGATGCTGGAGTCCGGTGCACCCGAGCTCGGGCTGTGCCAAGCACGACCTGACAAGCAATGGGTCTGCATGGGCTTGGGCCGGCCCAGGCATGACCCATTGCCACCTCTTTATTAAAATCTTCTCAATGTACTTGAATGTTAAATAATATAAGTGAAAGTCTTATATGAAAAATTTATATTTCTATTATTGTTTTTAAGATTAGTTTTTTTTTATAGCAAAGGTAGACTATATTGGAGTTTGAATCCTAGACTTCTATAAAATATACAAGATGTTACCATTTGTTTTTAAGGTTAGTTAATTAAATACTTTAGGTTAGGAATGAAATATTTATTTTAGTACCCTATGGTTATTATTTGAAGTTGTGGTAAATACTTAAGTTATAGGTTAAAAGGTTCTCGATGCAATGTTGATGCAATGGCAGTGCCTATAATCAAATAAAATTCAAATGGTTTTTAAAAAATTTAAAAAAAAACTTAAATGAGATATAACGGTTAAGGTCCCACGTTGGTTAAAAATATAACCAAAATATCCTTTAAATAATTTGAGCAATCCTCTTCTCGTGAGCTAACTTTTGGGATGAGTTAGACCTACTAATTTCTTAACATGGTATCAAAGTCTATCCTGTGGTTGATATTGTGCCACCTGCAGATGTCCAGTCCTGCAAAACTCCACACTCCGTAGGTCCAATCATGGACGTGAGGGGGATGTGTTAAAGTCTCACATTGATTAAAAATATGATCATGATATCCTTTAAATAGTTTAGGCAATCATCTCCTCATGAGCTAGTTTAGCCTTTAAATAGTGGAGGAGATTATAATATCCCGATTTAATCCCCACATCGAGAGTATGTTGAATGTGGTGTTGGCTTATAAGGCTTGATGGGTGTGCTACCATCAATTTCAGCTTAAGCATTTTAATTAGGCCAATAGGTTAGTCTATGAAGTTGATGGGTCAGTTATCCCATCAAGCGGATCGTAACATAATTTAATTACAAAATATTATAATATTCGTTAGGTTATATCACTAAAACATATTAATAAATATTAAAAGATAATTTTTATTTATTATAATGTATTCTGTTTTAATTTGTTTAGAAAAAATGGGGAAAAAATTTTGATTTCCGTGGTTATTAAAGATTGTTCAGATTTCTGATGTATTTGCTGCTTCAAAGTTTGATTTTGATAATTTTATCCTTCTTTCAACGCCTTCTCCGACCTCGATTACTATCGTTTCTTGTTTTAAGAAACAAGCAGCAAAGTCGAGAAAGGAATAGAAATCAAAAGCAGTTTCGTCGTTTCGAAGTATCTCCTCGTGTTTCTTCGTTCCCCACAGCGTAGCGATGCCTTCCTTTAGCGGCGACGAGACCGCCCCCTCCTTTGGCTTCCTCGACGCGACAGCCACTCTCATTTTCTCATGTAATCTCATAAATAATTTTTATTTATTATATCTGTATTCTGTTTTAATTTGTTTAGAAAAAATGGGGAAATTTTTTTGATTTCCGTGGTTTTAAAAATTATTCAGATTTTTGATGTATTTGCTGCATCAAAGTTTGATTTTGATAATTTTATCCTTCTTTCAACGCCTTCTCCGACCTCGATTACTATCGTTTCTTGTTTTAAGAAACAAGCAGCGAAGTCGAGAAAGGAATAGAAATCAAAAGCAATTTCGTCGTTTCGAAGCATCTCCTCGTGTTTCTTCGTTCCCCGCAGCGTAGCGATGTCTTCCTTTAGCGACGACGAGACTGCCCCCTCCTTTGGCTTCCTCGGCGCGGCAGCCACTCTCATTTTCTCATGTAATCCCCCGATCACCCCCCCCCCCCCCCCCCCCCTCCTTCCTTTTGCCCCAAGTCTCTACCATTTTTACCTAGATATTTGATTGTGTTGTGATGGTCTTTTGTGGTCGTATCCCGGCATGGGCGCGGCGTACGTGACGACGAAGAGCAATGTCAGCGTGGCATCCATGGGCGCGATGCGACCAGAGCTCGTGGTGAAGTCAATCGTGCCCGTGGTTATGGCCGGAGTGTTTGAGATCTACGCATTGATTATTTCTGTGATCATAAGTATCGAGATTAATCCCAAGGCGAAGTCGGATTACCTCTTTGATGGGTATGCTCATCTGTCCTCTAGGCTTGCTTGTGGCCTTGCTGGCTTGTCTACGGGTATGCCATTGGGATCGTCGATGATGCTGGAGTCCAGTGCACCCGAGCTCGGGCTGTGCCAAGCACGACCTGACAAGCAATGGATCTGCATGGGCTTGGGCCGGCCCGGGCATGACCCATTGCCACCTCTTTATTAAAATCTTCTCAATGTACTTGAATGTTAAATAATATACTATGCTGGAGTTTGAATCCTAGACTTCTATAAAACATACAAGATGTTACCATTTGTTTTTAAGGTTAGTTAATTAAATACTTTAGGTTAGGAATGAAATATTTATTTTAGTACCCTATGGTTATTATTTGAAGTTGTGGTAAATACTTAAGTTATAGGTTAAAAGGTTCTCGATGCAATGGCAGTGCCTATAATCAAATAAAATTCAAATGGTTTTTTAAAAATTTAAAAAAAAATCTTAAATGAGATATAACGGTTAAGGTCCCACGTTGGTTAAAAATATAACCAAAATATCCTTTAAATAATTTGAGCAATCCTCTTCTCGTGAGCTAACTTTTGGGATGAGTTAGACCTACTAATTTTCTTAACATGGTATCAAAGTCTATCATGTGGTTGATATTGTGCCACCTGCAGATGTCCAGTCCTGCAAAACTCCACGTTCCATATGTCCAATCATGGACGTGAGAGGATGTGTTAAAATCTCACATTGATTAAAAATATGATCATGATAGCTTTTAAATAATTTAGGCAATCATCTCCTCATGAGCTAATTTTTGGGGTGAGTTAGGCCCATTAATTTCTTAATATGGTATCAGAGTCAAACCTGTGGTTGATATTGTGTCACCCGCAGATGTTCAGTCTTGCAAAAACTCCATGCTCCAGATGTCCAATCTTGGGCGTGAGAGAGATGTGTAATCCAACATTAGTTAAAAATATGACTAAAGTAACTTTTAAATAATTTGAACAATCCTCTCCTCAAGAACTAATTTTTGGGATAAGTTAAGTCCACTAATTTCTTAACATGATATCAGAGCCAAATATGTGATTGATATTGTGCCGCCCGCAGATGTTAAAAATATGACTAAAGTAGTCTTTAAATAGTTTGAGCAATCCTCTTCTAGTGAGCTAACTTTTGGGGTGAGTTAAACCTACTAATTTCTTAACAATAACTAACTAAATAAATAACTCAAAGATTATCTATATTTACGGATCAACATTTACAGATGATTGTATGACTAGTTCCATCATGCAATTGATACAAAATGTATGAGTTCATGAAGCAAAAAACTCTTATATCAGACACAAATAAACAAATAATAGGATATAGTACAACGAAGAGTACATTACTCTGTACATGTAAACTAGCATGCAGTATCCTTTACATATACGAGGCGCAGCATTCAAACAAGCCAGCATTGGTGGAGAGAGCATGTTTGTTCATCAGCAACGGGGAGAGATCAGGCACTTACTAGAACATCTGAATCAACATCCAACAATTTTCTTTCAGTTTAAATGTCTGGACATCTTGATCTTGTGCCAGTCTAAATCTTCCCGCTATTTTCTGCGGATTCGATCACCACAGACTGTTCCAATGGTTTTCCTGTGTCTTGTGGGCTGTCATGTGCTTGCCTGGGATCTTTCCCTGCTCGCCGTTCCTGGTATCCAAGATGAACAGAAGATGCCATGACATTGATGATGAGAATTTGCAAATAGTAGTAGTCAAGCAACTTCATGATGTTGAATTCACAAGTCAGATATGAGACAACACATGGCATAGCACAATGTACAGACAAGAAGCTGTAACCTTCATAGTGTGACCACTGACATGGAATCACCTGGTCCATCCAATTGGCAAAGTAGAGCAGGGCACCACGACAACCTGACCAAGATTATGGCCATATAGGTTGGATGGTTCATGGGCATAGAAAAGGAAACATTCTACCGAGGTGAGGAGTTGAGCTTTTTACTCCCCATTTTCTTGCTCTTCAACATTCAAGGGATACTCTGGGTCTTTGACCCTGAAAGCTTTCTCTTCTTCAAGATATTAAAAGGAAAAATCTACTATGACCACGAGGCTTCCTCTTTTACAATCCTACTATGTATTACCTATCTTATTATCTTGTTTAGGTTTAACTGTGGTTTAGGATATTTTGCATGCAATTTGATGCATGGTTAAAATAACCATAATGTAATTAAAAATACTGGAAACTAAGCAGAGCAAAAAAGATACTAAAAGTACACTGGTTTTGCTTTTCCTATTCTGCTCAGTTATTTACTACTACAATTAACATAATTCTGTCTGTTTGGAGTGTACATATTTCCAGGCTTGAAGAACACAGTGTCAACATAGTTAGCTATTATAAACTACATGATAAGCATTATTCCGCTCATAACAGAAAGAAAAAAAAAAGCATTAAAAAGAATAATAGTTGGTGTATTAACTCCAGCAATAAACCATAGTGGATTTGTGTAGAAGCTCAAGAAAAATTGCTTACATCTCGATAAGGGAAATCATCAACTTCAAGCATGTGAATAACATGTCCCATCTTTGGTCTCTTGCGTGAATCAGGATCCACACATCGCAATGCAACTAAAAGTGTTCTTTTTAATGCCCTTGACGAGGGTTTCTCAGGTATCTTTGGGTCCAAGACACCTTCAGAATTTCGATTACTAACCATCACCTTAAGCCAATCTACCAGATTAACCTACAAAGACATATGACTCAAAGTTGGTACATCTGTTCTCTTAGACCAGTATATATCTCAAATTGCAGAATGCAAAGCCATGACAAACCTCGCCTGGAAGCCTGCTGTAGTCAACTGGGCTCCGACCTGATATTACCTCCATTATAAGAATACCAAAACTATACACATCACTTGACTCATTTAACATACCAGTGCTAGCATACTCAGGAGCCACATAACTACAAAGAAGAAAACAAGTGAGCTAATGTCATTTTCAGTTCTTATAACTATCATAGGGTTATCATGTAGTAGTTAGTTGCAAAAGATAGTATCAACTAACCCAAATGTTCCCATCACACGCGTTGTTACATAGGTCCTCCCCGAGCCCAACAGCTTGGCCAGTCCAAAATCTGAAACCTTTGCATTCCACTGCTTATCAAGAAGTATGTTGCTTGATTTTATATCTCGGTGAACCACCTTCGGCTCCAGCCCTTCATGTAAATATAGTAACCTGCATTTGAAGTTGTCAGCTCAGCAGCTAGTAAGGGCCTTTTTTGTTGATATACTTGATAGCAAAGGTCTGAGGATCAAGTCGCCTTCACTAGATATCCATTGCAATTAAAAGTAGAAAAAAGAAAGAAAAACTATGCAAATGTTCCAAAAGACATAGTTAAAGTGCAAAAGGTAACACAGAGACATACCCTTTTGCTGTACCAATTATGACGTTCATTCGGATATCCCAAGTAAGAGGGCTGGAAGTTCCAACATCCCCATGAAGCCATTGTTCTAAGTTTCCATTATCTACATACTCATACACAAGCATCCTAAATTGCATGACCAAAAGATTAGAAACCATATAACCAATATTGTTATTTCATTTATTTCCAACATTAAATTGGTGTGGACACAATAATTAGAAAACAAGGATAAAAATCAGTAATTTACCTATGTTCTCCTTCTGCACAATAGCCTAGTAGTCTTACTAAATTCTTGTGACGGACTCGTCCTATTGCTTCAACTTCAACCTTAAATTCCTTCTCAGCCTGGCCCCTGATAAGAGAAGTGAATAGGTTTATAAAATTAATACCCAAGTGCACCGCATTAGAATATACTCTCTGTTCTCCAATCAGATCAAAATTACGCACATATAGAATCTACTCAATCATTCGGACTGGGAGAAATTGTACAAATGAAAATATGAAGCCGATAAACAAATCATTAATAGGCAGTGGAACACGATCCTGCAACTCTGTAGTTTATGATTACTGTTACTTTCAAGTGATGAAACAAAATATAGAGCATAGTCGGTGGAACCGAATCAATCCCGCAACTAAGTAGTTTTTTATTTCCATAGAATTCGTTAATTTCATGTAATTAAACAAAATATGGAGCATAGTAAAAACTATTTGCAGACCTGATCTACAATATTATTGGCATGAACTTGCCATTATATGGAAATCGAGGTGAATGCACCTACAACATCAATGCAACTGGTTCAATGGCAACCAACAGAATCACTTACTAGTTACCATAAGAACAAATCAATAAAAGATTATATTGCAGAGTAAACATGATGATTTGAGAATGGTTAGATGTTTGGTTTATTATATTTAATACACAAAAAACATAATAGTACATTCATAGAAATCTTAAAAAGATTTTGATACAACAAGTTTCTATCTGTAGCATTCTTATGTATCAAGTAATTTGTTGGCAATTTGGCATATCACCAAGAGATCATCTTATTTTGTATAAATTCACAAGAGAAAAGACATCAACGTCTTCATCCTGAAGCCATAGAAGTTCCTTAAACACACATCCCAATATTTCATTCACTGACATTAGACTTCAACTTCAACCTAAACAAACCAAATTCAAGTGCACCTCATCCTTTTGAAAAACAAATTTATCTTTTTCAATGTGTCAATAATCTGGTCCTGTTCCATGTCATACTATGTTGATCACTCATTGGGTAACCAACCATCTTAATGACACCAGACAGACACCATTATCTCTGAACCAAGATTCACCATTGCCCATTGTTGAGCCTACATGCTATAGTCAAGCAAGCAAAGATCATTACTGGAGATCAGCTTATGGATAAAGTGAATAGCACACGACAGGCCAGTTTCCCTCACATATTATTGCTGGTTGTAAGTAGGCATATAAAGTGAATTCAAGTCAGACGATAAGTTCAAGGCAAGGTGTACCAGAGGCTATACTTTAAAGGGGAAGGAGTTGACTTCTCTTACTTATATCTGGCTGGTTCTCATGACAACTTGATGTAAAGGGATTATATTAATCCTTCTCAACTTCACTATGTTCAAAAGCCACAGATTTATGTAAAGGCAATTTACAGTTAGGCTAAAGAATTTTATTCTACCAATTAGTTTCATCCCCAAAACCCATTTCCCATAATTTTATCTGCAAGAACTAAGGGTGAATATCCAAACAATGATCGTTAATTATTTGAATTCAATCTTCTGTTCATCACGAAAATTAGTGCAAATATGATCCAAAAGATAACTGAATATAATAAAAGGATTTTTTTTAAAAAATAAAATTGGTTCTCAAGATACTTAAGATATATAGGGTTTGAGTACCTGTTATTTAGTAAGTTCTTGACTGCAATCTGAGTGCCATCCTCCAAGACACCATGATACACAATGCCATATCCACCTTCTCCAATAACGTTCTCATCCGAGAACGAACCAGTCGCGAGCTCGAGCTCCCTCAAGGTATACCAATGCCCCCACCCCAAGTGTGAAACCTCAGGGACCGAGGCCGGCGCCTGGTCCACCGACCGGCTCTCCCCACTCCCGTGCGACGACAACCCGCCTCCGCCGCCGCTGCTGCCGCGCTCGGGGTAGGTGATGCGGTGCTCCTTCCCGGTTTCCACATGAATCCTCTGCAGAATAATTGGGGCTTCCTCCTCCTCCTGCTTCGTGGTCAGCGGAGAGGGCTCAGCCCCGGCGGAAAGGGAAAGCACAGACCCGGCCTGCACTTCTTGGATTTCTTTAGAGATTTTCGGAATGATGTGCTTCCGGGAGGAGGAGGTGCTGCTGCGCTTGTAGGCGATCCAGAGGGAGATTAGGAAGAGGAAGAGGACGAACGCGACGCCAATGCAGATGCCGACCACAGCCCACAGATGAAGCCCAAAGATGACTGTTTTCTTCGAGAGATCGTACCCCGACATTGCCGCCCCTCCCTCCTTTCTCTCTCTTCCCGAAGAAAGCCGAGTAAAACTCAGCTGCTATCGCAAGAGATTACAATGAAGACGAAGATATGCAACATATGCGGAGTTGTACACCAGGGCAAAAATTTGATTTTGGAGACCAAATCAAAGAGAAATAGTCCCGAGACGTGCAGATTTTGAAACAAAATCAAATCTTGATAGGATCAGAAGTTCAGACAATTAATAGAGAACGGATATGCCTGCAAAGATGCATCAAAGAGCAAGAAGCAGAGCTCAACTACGCCATTAATGAAGGAAGAAAGTTAAACTTAAAGGAGATGAGAGAGGAATCTTTGAAGACACCAACAGGGCGGAGGATAGAGGAGGAAGGCACGGAAGCCAATTCAAGATGGGAGAGGAGAGAGAGATCAGTGAAAGTATTGCAGCTGTCATGATGTGACCGAAGAGATGAATAATTCGAAGAAGCCTCCTACCTCACTCACTCCCCAATGCACTGTTGCACTTTCTTTATTTTACTAGCAGTCTGCTGATACTGTGCTACATGCAGATGACGGAGTTGGTAGATCCTCTGCACGCAATGGCTCATGATTCAGGAAGGTTGGTGATCCGGTGATCCCTCCACTTCATTCCACTGCACTGTTCCCAACATTCTGTTGGCTTTGCAATTGAACCAGTTGATTCTATCTTGAAATTTAGCTCTATGAACAAATTGTTTTATGCTGCTTAGGACAAAATCAAGTATAATATTCCACAAATCCACTTAGATGGACGAAGCTTCTCACTCTCACAATCTTAGGTCAAACTATTCAAAGCTCATGATCTGGCGATATTGAATACTGAGTAAGCTTTTTGACTTCAATCACCATTTAAATAAGCATTCATCAGCATACTTTGATCAAGTGTTCTTAGCAACACTTTTTTGACATTATCATATGACTAATAATTAAGCCAATTGTCTACACCTAATCATGCATTTAATACCATTCAATATAAAATATATGAATGCTCTCAATTCAATGGTGAATAATTATGTCCTTGTTGCACTTGTATATGTTTACATCGTTACCGTATTGTTATTAATTTGTACTCTTGATCAAACACTTCTCCCTAGATATTGAATTATTAAATACCTAAAATTAACTTTTGGGTCTTAATATTATTATGTCCTTGTTGCACTTGCATTAACTTCTTGCACACACAACAATGAAGAGAAAACATAATTTTATGTGCAAGCTGAGTTGAGTTACATTTTAATACTTTTTATAATATTGAATCACCTTCATGCAAATTCCAAAGTGATTGTTCTCTTTATCAAAGTTGTCATTTTTTTAGAAAAAAGTGATTATTCTCTTTGATCACCAATATCATTCCTCTAGGAGAGTCCCATCAAAAGGTCATTATCATAGAGGATCCAAGGCAACCAAAAGTATTGGACATATAAAGTAATAAGACTAGAAACAAGAAATGAATATAATAAAATAACCAGCTGAAGTAATATATACATATATACACTTAAAATAAATAGATTAAATTCTCTGGAGTTAACTCACCATAATACTAATTCTAAGGTTAACATTTAAATATATTATGTACTTTATATAATAAAATATATCATATATTATTTTATTTAAAAAATCTATATATATTGTGATGTTTAAATTATATAAATTAATTAACTTTGTTGATAGTTTTATTAATGAGTTGATAAATTAACATACAGATGGTGATATAATTTACTTACATGATAAAGTTTTCCCCTAAGTTAAATATATATGTTTGGTAAGCACAAATCTGCATCAATCAACTATTGCTTGCACCCTAATTAATGGCTGATATAATTATACATGTGAGGGCAGTAAATGGGAGGAGGAGAAGAAATTATTTGTATGGGGACAATAAAAGTCTCAAATATGCCAGCATTAATGGCCATTTAGGTGAACAAGCCTGAGTGGTTGAAATGGTAGCATCTGCTGTTGGCTTTCTTATGGCAAGGTGGGGTGTCCTCTTTCAATGTCATTCGAGCTTTAATTTGTAATTAAACCTTGTGTAGGTGACTCATCCTACCCATCCCATTGTCATTGTTTATTGAGAAATTGCTTTGTTTTGTTTGTGTTGGTGGTGATGGGGACGGTCTCTTTAATCCTACCTCGGGATCATCAAAAGAGAATGAGCACCTTGGTTTTATAAATATGCAAAGTTTCCTCATTTTTTTTTTTTTTTTCAAAAAATAAAAACTACTTCAAATTAACGAAGATAACTACAATAAAAAAAATCCCTTACAACAATGTCAAACAGTTCGAGTGATCTAACATTTGACCAAACTTACGAACTACCAAAAAAATGAGCAAAATTTGTTGCCTAGTGGACGACTTGATTACACTATTTATACATGAATACAAAAGAAATGTCAGAACAAGCTAAAGAAAAAGAACAAACCTCGTCAAAAATCGATTGAATTCTTCAGTCCGAACACCTCTTTTTCTTAAGGCTGCCCATAAGAATTTTTGAGTCGAACTCAATGAGCACATGAGTGAATTGTTCTTGCAAAACAATGACTAAAGTTTGCCTTATCGTAAGTGCTTCAGCATAAAGAATGGAGGGAGCATTAATAAGAACACATTCAGCATAAAGGATTTCACCAATGTGATTTCTAGCAATAATACCAATATCTATTTAAGAAATAACAGACATCACAGTTCAATTTTATATGGCTGGAGATTGGTGGAATCCATTGAGAGAAATATGTTGTTTTACTTTTATATTTCTCTCGGGATTATAGATAGAACAGAGCATATCGACATAGGAAATGATTTTCTTTATTAAGCATAAGGGAGAAAGTTGTCGCACCTGGTGCAGCGTTTCATTTCTCCTAAATCAGATAAATCATCAGAAAACGACAACCAACCGTTTTATCAAGCAACAAACTGAATCATCATTCAAGATAATAAGATTGCTACTATGAATCCAAGTGTTAATATTCGGCATCATAATATGCAAATGCAATTGAATAAGATTCCAAACATTCATATAAAAAGAGCAATGACAGAAAAGATGTTCAAAGCTTTCCTCTTCTAAACCACACAAAAGACAAATTTTATCCATGGAAAGATTTAAATCAAAGAGTTGATTGCGAGTAAGAAGTCTGTTGATGCATAAATTTCTAAAGAAATAATTTAATTTTTTCAAGAACACATAAAGACCAAATATCAGACTAGTTATAAGAAGAAACCGACAAAATTGAATTATGCTCAAGGAGAAAATAAGGAATGTCATAAATCATAATTCCAACTTTGATTAGTAATAAGAGTAGCAACAGTAACTTCAGGGTGTAAGATTTCCACATTAACATAAGTTGATTTTATGCCAATGGGTAAATCAGGCACGCAAGTATCATTAAAGATAAGAGTTTTGTTATCGAATCTAATTACAGAAGTAAAGTCAAATCTAATGTGCTTGAAAGCCTTAATAAAAAGCCTTCGAGAACATGAGCAATAGGTAGGAGTAGTAATATTGGAAACAATGAGGATGTGATACTTGTTTAAAACTAAGTTAACCAAATTGTTGTCACTCTTATTAATGTAAGCCTCTACTCTTCTAGCATTAAGAGCTAGGCTTTGAACGAAGGAAAATATTATGGACCTCTACCCACCTTAAGATTTAGGCATGATAATTTGGTTCCAAGAGATGAGATTCATTGTATTTGAATCTTTATTTGAACCCCAAAGAAGTTACTATTGATTTGATTCAGCTTGTTTAGAGTTTTTTTGAAAGCTAAGCAAAGGAGAGAGTAAGGGAATGGAAGTTAACACTGAATTGACCAAGGTCAATTTACCAGCTTGTGATAGGTAATTTGATTGCCAAGAGCCTAGTTTAGTGTTGATGGATTCAAGAAGAAAATCGTATGCATTTTTAGGTGGTCTCCTAGGGAAGATCATAGTCCCTAAGTATTTGAAAGGAAAAGAACATTCATTCATTCCTAGGGAATGACATATAGACTCCTTAATGTGAGAGGGGGAATTTTTGGGAATGAAAATGCTAGATTTGAGGGGATTGATCTTTTGACTAGTTAAAGAGTGATAATGTTTTAAAAAAAAGACGACGAAGAAGGGAAAACAGCCCAACAACTCGAAATTAAACCACTCACATTGGAGAAGAAGATTGCGACGACGCCTTGTGACAACGGCAATCGGCGATGACGAACTCCGGCCAAAAGAAGTGGCTCCTCCTCCTCTTTTCCTTGGGCGGCGTGTGGCTCTTCTTGGAGCCGTACTGTCGCCCCTTTCATCCCCTTTAATTTTTTTTTTAACTCGAAATTACACATATAGTCTCCTAACTTAAGTGAACTCAAATACGAGCCTATACTCGTCTAAATCGAGTTTCGTTCGAACCACCGGACTCGACTCAATCTCCACTCAAACCCAACCTTCAATAAATAAAATATTTTTACTCGCGCATAAGGGTCATGCCCTTAATCGCGGCCTCCGACGGTTTACTTGGCCCGCTTCGACGTGCATCCCGGTTCCCGCTGAAGTTAAAATAAATTAATTAAATTTTGATCGCGGGTATTACATTTAATTAACATCGTGGCTAATCAAATTTTTATTGAAGTATAAAAAGACGAATCAAATTTCTAATTTGAAAATCGACCTGACTAGACTCTAGGGCTAGTTAGATTATTCAAAATCAAATTAAGTAAGAAATTCATATTTTAATTAAGGAAAAATATACAATTTGATCCCTAAAATATAATCAAATTTTCAGAATCATTTCTAAAAAAACTCGATCAATATGATCCCTATAAAACATGACTCGGGCAAAATAGTCAGGTTGACTCGGGCAAAAAAGCCTATGAATCAGACTATTTTGCATGAGTCATATTTTAGAAGGACCACATTGACCGAGTTTTTTTAGGAATCACTCTGAAAACTCGGCTATATTTGATGGGGCAAATTAATGGTATGTTATCCCTTTAATTAAAAATATGAAAAAAAAATGGAGTGAGTCGATCGACCATTCGACCGGCGGCCTGCAACTGATAGAAAACTATCTGTTGAATTATCGTTTATTCACGAGGGTATAAATACACCATCATATACTTCATTTCATCTTCTTCCCTTATTCTTACAGAGTTTATTGAGCCATTAAAAGGAAGAACTAAGCCTTCCAAAAGATTTAAAGTTTGCGCTCTGTTCTTCGTCGAGTTCATTCTTCAAGCGTCAGCTGTTGCTTCAACTTGGGTTTTGATCAAGCTCATCCCTTGAAGAGTTGAAGGCGCCAAAGGCTTGCAAAAGAGCTCTTTCTGATTGGTTTTATTATTTACCTCTTTTGATTATATTTTATCTGTTATTTAAACTGTTTATTTAATTTGAGGCTGTAAGACCGTGTGTTAGGTCTTGAATTAGGTGAAGTGGTATCCTTTGTGTAAAATGAGTAAAGCCACTTGTGTAAACTTAGAGTATACTAGGATTAGTTTAGTTTGTCCCTTAGGGTTGAGGTGGAATAGGACTCTCGATAAGAAGGCGGTGACCTTCGGGTGTGGAAGTGCCTTAAGTCGAGAGTGCGTCTCTTCGGTGAAAAATCCTCGTGTGTAAGGGAAACATAAATTAATCTAGTAAAACTAGTTTGGAAATCCTAAGCGGTGTGCTTAGGTAGTGGAGTAGATATTGTGGCCGAACCACTATAAATTACTCGTGTTAGCATTACTTTATTATTTGTTTTATTTGTCTTATCATTTATCATTTTCGCATTCAATCATCAAATTGCAAATCGCCTAAACTAATCAAGAAATAATTAAATTAGAATTTAGGCTAATTGAATTAGTAAACATACTATTCACCCCCATCTAGTATCGTCATTTCACCTATATATATATACACTACCACGTCAACAATTAACAATTACATTAACGTACATCGTTACAAGGCATATATAGATGCGAAATTTATACATACAAGACGCATTTGCAAGATACATAAATGCGAAACTAAACACATAAATTAAACGCTATAACCAAAAATTGACCCTAATAACTAGGGTTGAGCATCGGGCGGGTCGGGTCAATACCCGACCCGACCCGATCGGGTATTAACCCGAAATTTTCAAAAAAAATATACTCGATCCGATTTTTAATCGAGGCCCGACCCGAAAAACCCAAAAAAAATGAGCCCCGACCCGATTAACCGAATTTAATTTAGAAAAATTAAAAAAATAAAATTCATCTTGAAAATAGTGATATAAAAAAGTCAACATTGTATTAAAATTATAACCCAAATAGGATTTAAACTGAAGACCTTCCAAACTTTATCTTCACCCCTCTAACTACAAAGCCAACATTATCTTTTATCAAAAAAATATATACTATAAATATATATTTAATTTAAAATCGGATTGGGTTTGGTTAAACAGGGCTTCACCCGAACCCGACCCGACCCGACCCGATATACCCGAATAACCCGACCCGAAATGAATTTTCGGGTCAATTTTTCGAATATATTTGAATCGGATCGGGTTTTGCTCAGCCCTACCAATAACTACTAAAATTATACCGGAATGTCTAACCACTAAACTACTATTGGGTAAGTCCAATATACACGTTAACTACTTGAGTTTAATTACTATTTTTGACTTAAATAATATTTTATTGTCTATAAAAATATCTTTCCAAGTACAAACTCATCTCACCTACTTGGCTTATAAATGACCAAGACAACGGTATGGTTGGTGGATGAGCAAATAATTAATCAAGTGATAAACAAGTTTTGATTTAATGATTTGTTGTATACATTTGTGAACATGTTTTGTTGAGAGGGATATATATATATATGACAGGGCAACATAATGGATGACCAAATAAAGCCAAATTATAATTATCTAGATTTAATTGTTAATAATTGGGAATCCAGCCTTGGCCCCACACACAAGCATATTATATTAATTAATTAAACTTTGCACAGATAATAATGGTTTAGTTCGAAATCTTAAATCATGATTTCATCCAATATCTTCTAAATCTTTTTAGACAAATCACTTGATGGTCGCCCGCCCTCAACTGCAAAGAAACAAATTAAAGATCTTTGGTGTCAATTATTTTTTATTCTTCATATTTGAAATGATATTTTAGCTTTGACTACGAGGTCTATAATTTTGGATATCAAAATTTATTCATTGACATTCTCAACTAAAGAAATTCATTTTTTTCGTTAACAAAAAAAATATATCGAATGGGTCCTTAATCTTTTCATTAGATATAAATAATTTGGCACAAAGAAACTTAAAGTTCATTTGAGATGAGCAATATGAGACGAACTTTCGGAAGCTCATCATTTGGTCGAAAAGCTAGGATCTTGGAACTATGATTATGAGAAGGAAGCAAATAATTACATATATTTCTCGTCAACTAAAGAAGTATCGATTAGCTATGCGTGTGCGTATGAGCCTCCAAGCATACTCTTTAAGCTTTCGTATTCATGCACAAGCCTTTGGGCATGTCATCAAGTATTTGCGTTCGTACATAAGTTTCATTTTAAAATTGATTCTTAATACAATAATAATTTCTTGTATTTTAAAATTTATATAATATAGAGTGAATATGATGCATTCATATTGAAAGTTAGATATTCCTAAAGTATTATGATCCGCTCGGTTGGATAACTAACTCATGAGTTTTATAGGTCGAACTATTTGTCTAAGTTCCTGAATATGAAGCTTGTGGATAATCTTTCTCCGACAAATTAACTTGGGGATGTGGCTCTTAATTACTTGGGCTACGGAGTCTTCTCATGGGCCTAAACTAGTCCATGTATATTCTTTACTCCCAAACTCAAAATCAAAATTTCTCCTATGTATTAATTACATAAACATTTTTCAAAATTCCAAAATATTTGGAACATTGTATTGGAATATTTTTCAATTTGTAATTTCAATTATCATAATTATATGGTAATCTCTCCGCATTCTAGTATTAATTATGCATTACTCCGGAATGGTTTTGTTAAACAATAATTACTAATAATGTTTTAATTTAAGGTGCATTGGGTTTGCCCTAATCAAGATAATGCAATGAATTTTTTATAGGATAAAAAAATTTGTAATTGTCATATTTTTATAATTAAGTATTAAATATAGATAAATGTATAATTCTATCACATAAATTAGGTTATTTAAAAAAAACATATAATATAAATATAAAGTTAACTAATTGGAATAATATATTTAACCAATTTCGAAGGATAACATGAGATATAATAAATTAATTTCAGTAATTTATCTTCGTTATATTATATTCTAATAAACATAAACTTCGCTCGTAGGCTTAAGGACTCCACTATTTGGACTTTTATTCGTCCTCCCGAGCTTGATGTAATTTTATGTAAGAATATTTTTGTATCCCTACATAATTAATTAATGTTATCTTTTCGTTCGGTAAAAAAAATCTTCAAAATATATATTATTTTGTGTTAAAAAATTAGTATGTTTAACTCACATCAAAAGCTAACTCATGATGAGAGAATTGTCCAACATCTGCGGGGTGTGCATTTTAAACTAGTTCATGTTAAAGCATTATAAAATCACTTGTTTATGCATTAATGGTAGGGGTGTGCATGGGTATCGGATAGAACCTACAAACAAGTTCCAATAGGGTATCCAAAATAGAAATCGAAACTTGTGGTTCCGGATAGGATCTGATTCCAAGTTCCAACATGATAGAAAATAATAATAATAATAATAATAATAATAATAATAATAATAATAATAATAAATGTTAACTTTATTAATTTCAATTGAAGTATTTTTGGACTATTGTCGTGCAAGCATGATAAATGGGTATCACAATTAGTTAAGAAAAACATAAAATGCATTGAATCAAATTTTCGATGTGAAATAAAAGAAAGATGAACAATTGAATTTGACTAAATTCAGTGTTTGAAATGAATTTGACCAATTATATTGAGGAATAAGATAGAATGTAATATTGAACACGGCAGGACGGCCACGTACTACTTGATTGTTCTTTTGTCATCAAGAATGCAAGTAAAGAATCCTATTCCTCATGAAAACAAGTATTTTGATCGCGTGCATGTACTTGGAAAATTAAATGGAATGCTCGATTTAATCATTTGAAGGTATGTTTTTGATTGCGGATGTCGTTTTGTACTTTTGTGAATTGTGAGAGCTTCGGTACAGGCTACTTCTTATTTTATTTTAAATAATATAAAATATGATGTAACATTTTTTTTTCTTTATCATTTCTCACATGGCATATTCTTTTGATTTTTTTTGTTAAGAATAAAAATGAATCTTCCCGCTGGAATTCAAAAATTCAAACTGATGGGATATCGATCATACTCCACGGGAAGAAGAGTGCACTGATTTTTATTAAAAGGATGAGGAAACACTGCCAATACAAGAAAATCAGAACAAAATTGATAACTAAATTATACAGAAAAAATATTGCCCGAACTCATATATTTTTTTGCACTCCAAAATTTAAATTTCTGTTTCTGCCTGAAAATTATGGATGCAACGTTTTTGATCTTCTTATTTTTGTTTGAGACAGTGTGAAGAAAGAGAGAGCCGTCGAAAAGAAGAACATTGCTTGAGAAACGGAGTAGTCGAGTTTATCACGAACCGTGTAATAAATCTCCATTTATAATATAATGGGCCCAAAGGTCAGAGTGAATGTAGTCTATTTTTTTTTTAGTATAGTATTGTCACGTGGAGAGTGAAACTCTTTTGTGTTTTTCATAAATGCAATATTCACATAAATCAAGTTTAGTCAATTTCTACTTTTCAAGTAGTCCATTTTGTTCAAGCATTAACATACTCATTTCATTAATATGTCATAATCTCATATGTCATAATTTAGCAAAATCATCATTAGAGTATTCAAAAGTTACCATAGCTGCACCACTTGTTACCATTGTGTCTTACATGATGTAGAGTTAATTTACTTTTAAAACTTTTATTACTTTTATTACATGGTGCAAATTATTATAGGTAGGCTCGGCCCACCTAAGCCGAGCCGAACCAAGCCCAGCAACAAATATATATATATATATATATATATATATTTTGATCAACCTTTATTATCTGACCCAAATTTAAGATGGAGATACGAATCGAATCAACCCTAGTATTTTCTTTAATAGTAACTAGTAAGTATGATTAAGTGATGTGGCATTTAATACATTGAAAATAGTTTATTCGTTTCCCGTCTTTTTTTCCCCAAAAAAGTACTCCAGATAAAAAAAATCATATAATTTTTGACATTGGCTAAGTATTAAGGTTTCCTAATTTGTGTTATAATTATATTTTCATTTAGTTAACAATAATGAAATCGGCACGTGGGCGCAGCGTAGTCGGCAGGCCACGCGCAGTCTTGTTATGTTCGGTGTAAATCCAAAGCCAATGTGCAGGAGATGGAAGACCCCCGAATCTTACTTGAATCGATGTCGGCAAGCAACCGCAAAATATACAGAATAAAGATAAATAATTAAAACAAGGAACGACAAAGGAAATCAACGGCCTTGATCAGCCCACGTAACCCTATGCCCTTTTCTTTTGTCCCCATCAACGCCGTCTTGCCTCTTGGTTTTGAGCGTGGGTTATGGGGTTATCCTTATCGAACACCGACCCAAAACTATACCCGCGTCGTTAACTCCTCGAGTGGTCGATGGTCAAGTATGGTAACAAGTATGATCGCCGCTCTTGGGCCACTAAGCTCCACCAGTGTGAGCGGAAGACGTGGTCTTCACGAGGCTCGCCATCGTGGAAATCAATACGACGTTTACATAATTCAAAGTCAAATACCAGAAAAATTCATTTCATTGCAGAAAGAGTACTAGTACTAGTAATAAAATCGACAGAGGGTTTATTTATATAAATTTATTATAAACATTCAAATATTCTTCGATGCTATTCGAAGGTGCATGTTTCGGTGTACAGATGTCGCTGGATTCCAGAAAAAAAAATGTAACATTGTATCGAAGAAACAGATTCATCGGTTTGTATTGTACATTCAGTGTTCCAATGGCGGCGCTGCGCAAATGCTTTGGGTATAAATATGTGCACGTTTCCATGGTCCAACCCTCGCGAAGTTGAGCCCCGAGGGGGAAGCCAGCTCCGGGACTTGCATCTGCTTCAAGGTGATCCTTCCACCAGACTCCGCCGCCAAGCTCGTCGTCGGCCCTGATGACAATGGAGAAGGCGGCTTTAGACGATCTACAACTTTCCGCGCCGCCTGAGTTGAAGTTCACGTCAGCGTTCGAGGAGCGGGAGATGTCCGCAATCGTGTCGGCTCTGGCGCATGTCGTCGCTGGAGATGCTGGTTCTGAGCCGTCACTGTTGTTGTCGTCGTCACCGCCGTCACTGAGCGTTGGAAGTAGGCAGAAGAGCGGGAGGGAAGGGTTCTTCGTGCAGGAGACATCCATGGTAGGGAGCTCCCTCCCTTCAGGAGAATCATCGTCATCAGCTATGGCGGGTATTTTGCTTGCTAAACTTCATTCACTATTCTTCTTCTTCTTCTTCGTATAATTTCATATTTTCATGAGTAGTTCTTCCTCTTTTTCTTTTTCTATTTTTTTGCTTGCGCGTATAATTTCATGAGTTATTCCTACTATTTTGAGATTCTTTTTAAGATTTTTTTTGCAGTATCTTCATTTTTATTAAACATTCTGTTTTTTTTTTTGTTTCTATTATTATTATTTTAAAGTGTTTATTTTAGATAGAACTTCAATGAAATAATATTGGCGGTTATTTGCTGTAATTTATATCTTGTCTCAATATTTACTTTCTTTATTCACTTTTTACAGCAGCAGAGGCGGCGACAGCTTCCACCGCCACAGCCCAAACAGAGCAAGAAACAAGAAGACGATTCAGAGGCGTAAGGCAGCGGCCGTGGGGGAAATGGGCGGCCGAGATAAGAGACCCGCACAAGGCTGCCCGCGTCTGGCTCGGCACATTCGACACCGCCGAGGCCGCCGCCCGCGCCTACGACAAGGCCGCCCTGCGCTTCCGCGGGAACAGAGCAAAGCTCAACTTCCCCGAGGAGGCCTGCCTCCGCCAGCCTCTAGCTGCCGCCACCGCTGCTGCCGTAGCCACCTCCCAGGTGGTGCCGCAGTCCGCTGCCCCAGCCGGTCTCCTCGAGTCCCAGCCCTTCGGAGGATACCGAGCCTCCGCCGCGGCGGAAGCTGCCAGGGATTACTTGGCGTACTCGAAGCTGCTGCAGGGAGCGGCGGAAAGTCAAAGGATACAGCAGACTTCTGTTTTGGACCAAGTGATGTATTCCACTGCTCCTTCTCCCATCCTATCATTCACTTCGATGCCTTCTTCCTCCTCCGGTTCATCTTCATTTCCTCCGCCACCGCCGCCACCGTCGCTGCCGCCATTTTCACCTCTGTTCTATCCTGAAGAAACTTCGCAGGAGATGGATTTCCTGCAAACTCCGCCATGGGAAGAACCCGGCCATTATCCTCCGTCTTCTTCATCTGGTTAGATGCTATCCAGCCTATCCTCGTTGGCTTCTCACTCAGCTATTCATATTCTGATTAAAAACCTTCGTCTTCATCTAGTCCTTTCCTCTATCTTTTTTCCAACTATTCATATTCCGATTAAAAACCTTTTTATTTTTTTTTATTACAGAAATAGATAATGGAAGAAACCGATTCTTTCTTCTTCTTTTTTTCATCTTGTTTTTATTATTGTATTAGTATATCTTAACAAATCACATGTAAAATAATATACAAAGCATATATTGGAATGAAACTATAGCTCTTTAAAAGCATTATTTATGTGAAGCATACTGTCTGTATACGATAGCGAGGTATTGAAATAACGGCGCGGTTGATTAAGTTTGACTCGATCGGAAACGGAAACACCAGTATATGCTCTAATTGGCATACTGGCAAAGTTGACCCATTATTATTTTAGTCAAAATTACATGATGTAAGACATAATAAGCCTTTAAAGTTTAAGATGAGTAGAGCTCCTGACTTTTGCAAATGATTCATTTTATTTAATAAATAAGAATCTGGATAAAATTAGATTAACGATATGATGTCAGCGCGTACGTCGATGTTCTGGAGTTGTTTCCACATTTGAGACAGCTCGACTGACGTCGAATTCTTTCTTTCCTCGACCGTGGAGACGGACGTGGCTCAGGATTTGTTAATATTACACGGATGTTTATTTTATGCTTAAGATGGTTGACCAAATTTGGAGAGACGTGGACATACATACAGCAATAGAAGGACGTGGCACCTGATCTAAACCTCGGACAAGCCATCAATGTCGGTTAACGGAGGCATTACGAAAAGTTTGGTGATGATTATCATCGATTTCCTAAAATCGAATTAGAAAATATATATTTAAAAAATAAGAAAGAGTATTATTTTTTTCCCAAAATCAAAATCAAACTTATCAAAATATCATTATTATCCTCACAATGGTTAACAACACTAACTTTTAACCATTTTAAATTATTTCAGATTATTTTAAACTAGTTTGAATTATTTTAAATTATTTCGAATCATTTTAAACTGATTTACTTATTAAACCATATATAAAATAAAATATATTTTAAAATTATCATAAATTCATAAAAATTATATTATGCATAACGAAATATGTTCCATAACTTGGATCATCAAAATAAATATTTAAGAGTGACATATAAAATTATTTTTACCATTTTAAATTAGTTCATTTATTATGTCATATATGCAATGAAATGCATTCTAAAATCATCATAAATTCACATAAATTATATTATGCATAATGAAATGTGATCCATAACTTGAATCAACAAAATAAGTGTGACAAATCAATTTAGTTTTACCATTTTAAACTACTTCGGATCATTTTAAACTGGTTCATGTTAAAGCATTATAAAATCACCTGTTTATGCATAATGGTAGGGGTGTGCATGGGTACCGAATAGATCCGAAACCGATTGGAATCGATCCAATCAAGTAAGTTCTGGGTAGACCCCAATTAAATTCGGGTAGGGTCCGAGACAAAAATTAAAGAACAGGTCAAAACCGATTTGATTCCGATTCCGATTTCGGATCAAACACATCGAGTATTCGAAATCGAAACTTATTGGAACATGTTGGGAACCTACAAACAAGTTCCAATAGGGTATCCAAAATAGAAATCGAAACTTGTGGTTCTGAGTAGGGTCTGGTTCCAAGTTCCAACAGGGTAGGGTATGATTTCAAAATCTAGGAACCTGTCCTATACAAGATAGGGTCCAGATATCATGAAAAATACAGGGTACTCAGATTCGCTCACCCCTACATAATGGTAGGGACTTTTTAATACTTTTCCTGAACTAATTTAAAATGATTCAAAATAATTTAAAATGATAAAATTAAATTGATATGTCACTACTAAACACTTATTTTGATGATTCAAATTACGGATAATATTTCATTATGCATAATATAATTTATGTGAATTTATGATGATGGTAAAATACATTTCATTGCATATATAGCATAATAAATAAATCAATTTAAAATAATAAAAATATATATACACACGTCACTTTTAAACGCTTATTTAATTTTTCATTCCTTTCAAAGGTGAACATGAAATGAATCCATAGTTATATTTTTAAAATGACTTATTTTATTATTGTAATTTTTAAAATTTATAAATTATTAAAGAATTATTGATAAATACATTAATTTATTCGAGTCAGTTGGAACAGTGTTATTTTATGGGATTTCTCTACTAAACATACATGTCGAATTGTGCCCTCCTTGTCCAACCACTTCGGTCAATCGTCATCTGACCACACGATGGTGCAAAATAAGTCAATTGAATGTTTAATCCTTCTACTTTGATTGAAACCAGACTCGATCCCAATATTTTTAATCAAAAATTTGAGGGGGAATTTTACCGAAATCGGTTTTAGGTTATTGTGATGGGATCAATCAATTTTTTATATTTAGTTATTTGTATTTTTAAATATAATTTTATTTTAAATCAAAATAGAAAACGATTTAGTATGTTTAGTGAAGTTGATTCAACTTTTATTTTTATTTTTATTTTTATCTGATTCAAAGTACGTATTTTATTTTTCTAAATAAAAAAAAACTAAAACCACAGACTAAATTTAAATTATTAATGGGGATATATTGATTGAACTCAAAGAGAGCCCTACACTTACGTACATATCTTGGTGGGGATATATTGATTGCTGCTCGGATTGCTCTATTCATGGCAGATATTAATGTGAATTCGATAGTTGCCACGTTGCCATTCATTATTAATGTGATGGATAATTGGATCAATTATTTTTTAATACAAATTAACAGGATAAGAGATATCCGCGGATATTCTTCAAATTTGGACCACATTCTTTTCCCAACCTTCTCAACACCACTCATTTAATAAATTGCTTTAATAATTCATTTTTTATTCTTTTCAAAAATCTAATTTACGACTTTTATTATTAGATAAAACGAGCGGTTTATAATTTTTCTCCTTATTAGGTGGTGCTCCACGCAAATCGCGACCGTCCATATCTCATAACGCAAAATATCAATTTCCACGTGTAAACTCCTTACTGGTTCATGTCTTCTATTTATACACCACCCCTTAATCCGTCCTCTTCACTATCCGTGGAAACACTTTGGTTACGTCGTAAGAGATCGATCGTGTAAACTATGGCGCAGGAGCACCACCACCATTTCTTCCACCACCACAAGAAGGACGAGGACCGACCTGCCGGTGACTCAGATTACTCCTCCTCTGCCTACAGCGGCGGCATCGGCGGCGGAACTTACGGTGGCGAAGATGCATACACCGGCGGCGGGGACAAGTCCTCTGCTTATGGGCAGACTACGGGCGGCGGATACGGCGGAGATGATACTTACGGCGGCGGCGGGTACAACAAAACTGGTTATGGCCAGGCCACCGGTGGCGCATATGGCGGCGACAGTGTTTACAGCGGTGGAGGAGGGTACGGTTACGGCCAGGCCGCGGGTGGTGGAGGGTTCAACGAGACTGGTTACGGCCAGGCCACGGGTGGTGCGTACGGCAGCGATGGCGCCGGTTACAGCAGCGGTGGAGGGTACAACAAAACTGATTACGGCCAGGGCGCCGCTGGCGGTGCATATGGCAGCAGCAACGCTTACGGTGGCGGGAACATGGCTGGTGGCTTCGTCCAGGGGGTTCCCGATGATGAATATGAGATGTTAAAAAAGGAGGAGAAGCAGCACAAGCACAAGGAGCATCTTGGCGAGATGGAAGCTCTGGCGGCCGGTGGCTTTGCAATGGTGATTAATTAAACTTGTGTTTGTTGTGTTCAATAAATTAATTTGCAATAAGCCAATAACGAACGATTGCCATAACATTTGGGATTTCATGATGCATGCAGTACGAGAAGCATCAGGCGAAGAAAGATCCAGAGCACGCGCACAGGCACAAGATGGAGGAGGAGCTCGCAGAGGCGGCGGCTGTCGGCGGCGGCGGATACGCTTTCCACGAGCGCCATGAGAGGAAGGACGCTAAGGAGCAGGCTGAGGAGTTTGAAGGGAAGAAGCATCACCACTTCTTCTAAGTGATATCGTCTGTTTTTATTATTTAATTATATGCGTTGTCTCTTTCAGGATAAAATAAGAGATGGCTTAAATAAATAATTGTGATGATATATATTAATTGATTCACCTCTACTAGCTTACGTACATGTGGTCAATAAATATATAGGTTTATCTATATATATTGTGAGATTATTGGGACATGTTTGGACTGCTTGTTGCTATCTAAGTTTTGTTTTTTTATGGGAAAAAAATTATTTGAGTTTCGCTCTCTTGGACTTGGTCGAGCTAAATCACCAGCCGCACCAGGTGGCGGTGCAGCTGGTCTGCAGCCTGCTAAAACTTTTTCGAAAGCTTGAGGCCTTAACCTTATCTTGCTAAACTTTTCTTGTTTCTTTCCGCCCACGTAAACTTACAACTATTTCAAAAACTTTACCCACTCAACCTCCCTTCTCCACTTTTTCCCGTTTCATTTGGCAGCATCTCCCCGACTCCCCCTTCGAGGTGGAGAAGAAAAGGATACTTGCAAGTGAAGAAAAGGATATTTGCAACTATCCTCTAGTGCTATCATTAGAGCACCAAAATAGCATGCACACGATTTACAAATGATATGGAGATAGAATTGGACCTGAGCGTGACGAAATCCGCCGATAATATCACATTTACCTCCATCAAGACCGAGGCCGTCTTCCTCCTCCTCGGCCATCTTCCAGGTACCGAACATTGTATTAGAGAGGAAGATTTAATGTTTTTTTCAAAAAATAATCTGTAGCATTCTTAGCAGTGGAATGTTATGACCAGGATTTACGCAGGATAAGATTGAGGTATCAGTGAACGAAGCAGAGAAGGAGATTTGCATCAGCGGAGCAGGAGACAAGTCTTCTTTGGAGACGGTGGTTGGAAGACGACTGCGATTGAAGAATGAGTACGAGGTCAATTCATGTCGGAAAGTGTTTCGCATCCCCGATGGAGTGGTACTGGATCAGATTGATGTCGGATTTTACGAAGATGAAGAGATCTTGATGATTTTGATGCCCAAATCCATTAAAGGTGAAGTTATCGGAAGAGAGATACAAGAGGTCGAAGTGAAACAGGAATCTCCAACCAAAAAGATAGATGAAGTAATTCCTAAACCTGAAATTGATGATGCGGAAGTACCAAAGGAAAAAGAAGTTAAAGAAGCCGAAATTTTTTTGAAGCCGAATGAAGCAGAAAGCTCGGGATCAGAAGACGCCAATGTAGACCGAGAATCAAAGCACATGGAAGCAGAGACGAAAATCCATCAACAACAACGAGAAGAAGAACCGCCAAGAAAACAACCTGATCTACCCGAAAAGCAAACGATCGATGACAAATCATTAGATCTAGATGGAGAGCCACCTCCTCCCGCAGCATCAAAACCGATCGAAGAAGAAGAAGAACCAATTGAGAAAGGAATCAGTCAACATCAGCCATCAGAAAAAGAAGATGAGACGCCGAAATCGATTGAATCGGAAGTAGGCGATGAAGATCAGCGATCACAGAAAGAGGAAGAAGAAGAAGAAACACCGAAATTGATCGAAACTGAAGCAGATCAAGATTTCAACCAACTCAATGAGGCGCAGGCTTATCCAGACCACCAACAGAAACAAATAGGCGGAGAACAAAAAGTACCTCAGTCGATGGAAGAACTTAAACCTGACGGCCCCGTTCAGCAACCGGACCAAGCGCCAGAGGCGGAGATGGGTAAACCTATTGGAGCACAGACCGTAAAAGAAAGCGAAGCAGATATTTCGCTGGAGAAGGAAGGAAAGAAAGAAAAGTTGACTCCATCGAAGAGTAAGAGGACGAAAAGGGAGGGAGGAGCAGGAGGAGGACATCCGTCTCTAATGGTGTCGGCATTTCTCGCATCCCTGGTGGCGCTCGTCTACAACCTCGTAAGGAATCGAAGGAGTCGACAGGCTTTGTAACTAAAATATAGCATTCATGGTGATATTTGATGCAACTAATTGAAAACTAAGCTTTTATTGATTAACCGATAACACCTTCCAAATACAAAATTTCATCCAGTTCAAAGGTCGAATAATTCTTCTTACTTTTATTTTTTACCAAACTAAAAACATCGCTTTTATTGATTAACCGATATCATTCGGTTCAAAGGTCTAGAAAAGACTAACATGTGCTTTCTTATTCACCCTATCTCTATTTGCTATTCAACTTTATTCACTTCACGACGATAAAATAAAATATCTACTGCATTGTATTATCTTCTCAAAGATTGAATATTTAAAAGAATAATTAACTAAATATATCTTGAACTATGCATTTTATCTCATTTGTGATTAATTTCAAAATATTATTAAATTATATTTCGAACTTTGATATTTATCTCAATTATATCCTTCCATCAATTCTTCGTCAGCAACACCGTTAAGGCGATGATATGACACTCTGACGTGGATTAAAATAATATTTTTTAAATAAAAAATATAAAAAAATCATATCAAATTATATTAAATAATATAAAATAATATTTTATATTTTATATTTTATATTAAAAAATCACTCCATGTTCACTCCGGACATGGCTCGGAGTGATTCTTTACTATAAAATATAAAATATTATCTTATATTATTTAATATAAATTAAAGTAATTTTTTATATTTTTTAAATATTTTTTTTAATCCACGTCAGAGCGTTACGTCATCGCCGTGTAACGGTGCTGCTGACAGAGAGTTGACGAGAGGATGTAATTGAGACAAATGTCAAAGTTCGGGATACAATTTGATAATATTTTGAAATTGACCACAAATGAGACAAAGTGCATAGTTCATGATATATTTAGATAATTACCATATCTAAAACTATAGAATGGATATACCGAGGAATAGACTTATTAAGGAGTAGTACATCCACCAAAATTTGTGAATTAGACTCGATTACAAAATTAGACAATTCGTGTTCAATCGCCAAGTTCAAGCTTTCCTTACTTGTAAAGACATCGATTTGTAAGATATCATCTCCTTCATGAAATATGCTCTTTGTAGCCATATAATCACTCTTACTATTCCTTAGAATTATCCCAATTCCACCTGCAAAATTCAGAAGGGAAGCATCACAATTTATTTTAAGTATGTCATGATTTGGGGGTTTCCATTTAAACTAATTTAGTAGAAACTTTCCTCGAATCCAAGGGATTTGAAGTGATCCCAGGGAAAGTAAGGATGTTAATCACAAGACTTCTTGGGATATGTTGCCTAACCTTATGCACAACACAGTTCCTAGCGTACCAGATGAACCAACAAGTGTTGATAATGATTGCTCTCCATAGCTGGACAATTATCGCCACAGGCCGAGGCACAAGAAGCGAGAGCCAATCACTAGACACCAATTATCCCTATGTGAGAAATCAATGTTAAGCTTAATATTCAAAAGGTTCCAAACAGTGGAAGAGAACTGGCATTTAAAGAATAAATGTTCAGTGGATCTTATTTCTTTGGAACAAAGAGGGCATGAAGAATTAAGCATCAAACCAAGATTATTTAGCCTTTGGTTGGTAGGCAATTTACAATGGAGAAGTTTCAAAGTGAACACATTAACTTTAGGAGAGGTTTTCATTTTCCAATTCAAGCTTCAGGGTATATTTCTCATATTAAGGATTTGGTCATAGCTTTTAAGGAATCTGTATACATATTTGGTGGTAACTCTACCTCCAATGTCTTTCATCCAAATGTAGTTATCCTCATCGAGATTATTAGGTAGATGTATCTTAGTAATGTAAATCCTCAAATTAGGATCAAATAAAATCAATTCAAGTTCATCATTCCATTTTTTATTAAAAATCAGATCAAAAACATTAATCAAGGTATTTACAACATTTAAATCATAAAAAGTAAATTTTAACGGTATAGAATTATCAAGAACCCATTGATCAAGTAAAATAGAGCACGAAAGTCTAGAATTTACAAGCTTAAGAAAACCAAGGAATAGACAATACAAAGCATGGCTACGTAAATAATTTCAAAGTCCATGATGTTTTAAGGGAAAATAAATTAAAAAATCACAAGGTTTGTAAAAATTCTTTCTTCGGCTCGCGTTTTAAAAATTTGTTTGTAAATGTACAACCTTTACATTTGTTTATGTCATCTACCAAATCGTCAAGCACCGTCAGCTAAGTTGAGACGGTGCTTGACGATTTAGTAGATGGTATAAACGGATGTAAATGTTGTGTATTTACAAGTGAATTTTGAAAACGCGTGTAGAACATAAAATTCCTGCAAACATTCTGATTTTTTTGGGTCTAATTTCCTATTACATGAGGAAGATAACTTACATTTTTTGGGACTTGATTATTCAATTATATTATTTTTTTAAAATTTTAGAGTATGTTTTTTTTCTTCCATTTCTTTTAATGCTTGATAATGTGATAACTTTATTCAAACCTTGAGTTGAGAGAAAAACATCAATATTTTTACGTTTCAAGAACATGTATAATATAATTGCTAGGATTAGGGTGACATTGGATTTGTGTAAATGAGTATTTCACCCGTCCCAAACCTTGATAGGTCATTAGCGGGTTTGCAAAAAATTTATGTTTTACCCGTATTTTTAAAATTCGTCTGTAAATGCACAACCTTTACATTCGTTTATGTCATTTACTAAATCGTCAAGCGTCGTCAGCTAAGTTGAGACGGCACTTGACGATTTGGTAGATGACATAAACAGATGTAAATGTTGTACATTTATATGCGAATTTTAAAAACATGGGTAAAACATAAAATTTATGCAAATCTTATGATTTTTTAGTCTATTTTCTCATCTTTTAACATAACTACTATGACAATTTATGCGCAGATCAAGATATTTAACAAACACAAGTTTAACCCAAAGGCTATCAATCCTATTAAGGTAGTCAAGACATCGATTAGCTTGTATAGGAAGACTATTGATTTCAATGTCATGAATACCTAATCCACCTTGAGACTTTGGTAAAGTAACAATATCTCGTTTCAATAAATGTAAATCATTCTTAGAACTAGAATTGCTCCAAAGAAAGTTTTTGATTAATTTTTTAATCTTTTTATAGCAACCATTTGGCATCCAAGAGACAGCCCAAGCATGAAGGGGTAAGGAATTTAAGACAAAATGATCAGTATAATTCTTCCACCTTGGGAGAGATAATTCCTACGTTAGGAACCAAGTCTAGACATAAGCTTATCCATAATTAAATTTTGAGTATTGGAAGTTGGCCTTTTGGGGTTAATGAAAACACCTAAGTATTTAAATGAGAATTTTCCATTTTTCATTCCTAAAGAGCAGCAAATTCTACTAATAGTGTTATTACTGGTATTCTTTGGAAAGAAAATTTCAGACTTACCCAAATTCACAGATTGACCAATAATAGATTCATATTTTTGAAAAATGTCTTTAATTGTTATCATGCTCTTAGTGTTTGGCGCTAAAGGCAAGCAAAATATCATCGACATATATAAGGTGGCTAATCTGAACATTATTTTTAACCTCAAAGGATGCTAATTTTTTATTGCCAATAACAAAATTGATCAAATTAGTCAAAATTTGAGCATTCAACACGTAAGGATAAGGTGACAAGGGATCACCTTGTATGATGCCTCTTTTTGAAGAGAAAAAAGATGATAACTGATTATTGATTAAACAATAAAAACTTGTAGATATGCAAGTAGATATGCAAGATATAATCCAATCAATAAACTTAACAGGAAACTTACAAACATATAAAATAATTTTAATCAATAAGTTTTTTCTAAGTCAATTTTAATAATGACAAAAGGATTTTTCCCTCTGATATCAAACATAGAATGAGCAAATTCCTAGGCAACAAGAATACTATCATGGATGCTTCTGCATTTAATAAAAATAGATTGCACAGAAGAAATAAGATCAAGAATGATACATAAATAGGATTGCATAAAGCTTAGCCAAAATGAGAAATATTTACTAAAAGCTTAGCCAAAATGAGAAACAAAAGATTGCATAAAGCAATTGGCATAAAATCTTTCACATAAATAGGATTATTGCATTTCAAAATAAAGGTCAATACAGTTCTATTCCAATCAATAGGTAAGAATGCATTATCATAGAAATTTGATATACAATTCATAAAATTTTTAGAAATGACACCCCAATAATTAAGTTTTACAAAATTTTCCACTAAAACCATCCAAACATGAGTTTTTCCCATTTACCATAGATTTAACAACATTTCAAGCTTCATGCAGAGTGAAAGAAGCAATTAAATTATTAGTTTGACTACTTCCAAGTACAATGGTCTTTCAAGTAGGTAAGCTAACATTCACATTATTGTTATTTGTACAATTAGCCCAGTTCTTGTAATTAGTAACAAAAGCATCCAAAATACCCTCATCAGAATGTAAATTATTATCATCATGACGGGTAATGAAGTGAATTTTATTTATCCTTCTTTTACTAGTGATAATACGCGCATCCACATTTAAATAGACCAAAGTCATATGAAAATAAGAGTATTGGTGTCTAGAAGAATAAAGTGTATATCAAGCTATTGTTTTAAAATTGGATCGAATTGATCGGTTCTACAAGTTCTTGATGCAATTTGAAAAAAATGGAGAGATCAAAATTGGTTAAATTACATGAAAAATGAAAATCAAGTGAACCGATGAAACTCAATGTACTAAATATTTTTTTTAGAATTTTGAAAACTTTTTAAAATTGTACTATTGCCTAAAGAGAGCTGGGACTAGACATCAATATTTGAGAAAAAGTGCAATTAGTGTGTTAAGATGTGGTGGCTCATCTTAACAAAGAGGATAAGAGTTGTGTGAAGTTAATGCTTGCTAAGTAGAGGTATCGTGCTTGCCTCTATTCGAAAAATTTTGGGTTGGGCCAAACATGGCGCGCTCGTGCCCAAGGGACAGGCTGGGGTCGTCCCTTGGGCACGCTTGTCGTGCCGAGCTCGGCACGAGCTGTAGGCCTGCGGGACATTGGTGGTGCAGCGCAGGAGGTCTACTGTGCCAGGCTTAGCCTGGCCTGGCATAGCGCTACGCCAGTGGGCTAGTCCAAGCCTGGAGGGGCAAGCCTCATGCCGAGCTGATCACTCCTTTGGCAATCTGGGTCGCGCCAAATGGGAATGCAAGTCTAATCTCTTTGTGAGTTTCATTACACAGGAACGAAGTGCTACAAAAATAAAAGACATTCAATTTATTCCTCATTAGTATTGACCAATTGAAGCATCACCGGCACCTCAGATGACATATAATGCCATTAGCCTCATAATACTAGAGATGACAACAGTTAGGTTAACTGTTTTTTTTGTGATTAATTGAAATCGATTAAAAACCCGATAACTAAAACTGAAATCGTTTAGTTTGATTCGAATAGAACCGATTACTTGTTTACTAACCGATTAGTAAATTAGATTTTGAAATATCTAAAAATTATCAAAATTTTTTAATTATAATGGTTTTGGATCCAGTTATTTATGGATAATCAGTAACCGAAATCGAAATATATAATTGGTTCCAATTATTGATTATCCACGAACCAATAATCAAAATTGAACTAAATTTAATCAATTTTTTCATATTCTATAACTGAAAACAAAACCGAACCACAAATTCACTATTTAAAACCAGATTTTGAAGTTCGTTTAATCGATTAATCACGATTAATTGATTTCAATTGCCGCCCCTAGATAATATCTCTATCCTCACGCTTGAGAAGCACTACAACTTTACCTTCGTTGTCTAGCGGGCGAAAAATTCACGCTTAGCTCGTCACTCGTGGCCGCATGTCACCCTCGAGACGGACCTCTTCCTCGTGTACACTCGTTGCTCTAGTCTACATCTCGCCCACGCGCGACACGAAGACATGCACTCTTGGAACATCATCCTCTCTTCCTATCTCCAAGCCTCCCTTATCGACCAAGCCCTCTCCTTTGCCGCCCTCTCCTCCACGTCGGTCTTCATCCTGACCACTTCACATTTTGCTCCCTTTTGAAGGCCTCAGCTGCTATTGGAGACTCCTTTCCCGGTAGAGCATTCCGTAATTGGGTTGTAACCTTGGGCATGAGGAAAGTTTCATTAATTGTCAGGAGTTCCATTTTGGATATGTATGCAAAATGTGGAAGCCTGAATGACACTTGCTACCTATTCGAAACAATGCCTAACTAGGATAGAGTTATGTGGAATTCTATTTGTTAACGTAAACATTCCTCTCTTAAAAATATGACGTGGTCACATCATGGCCACGTCATCCATTACTTCTTCCATCATTGATTCTCAACCCTTAGATGAATGGTTCGCTGATATCAGCATTCACTTTATCTTCTTATAAATACCTCTCTATGTAACCTGAGAAAGATGATCGTTTCTGAATACATTTTCTATTTCTGTTTCATTTCTATTTCATTCTCCTGTGTCTCTTTATGGTATCAGAGCGGTAAGTTTCTTTCTGTCGATCGCCTCTTCTTTGTTTTTATCGCCATGGCTACCAGAGAAGGATCGGCAGCTGAAGTTGTTGATCCTGCTACCATTGGAGGACGGATCATCACCATCAATCCGGCCGCCCAGCTTCCAATCAAATTGATCGGCAGCAGCAACTATGTGATCTGGAGGACTCAAATCGAACTGCTGCTACATGGGTATGATTTATTAGCTTTCATCGATGGTTCTTCAGTATGTCCTCCTGTCAATGATCCTCAGCGACATCACTGGCAGAGGCAAGATAACTTGATTCGCCATGCCATCATGGCATCGGTTGATCAAGCTATCGCCTCAACAGTCGCTACAGTCTCATCATCTCATGATGCGTGGCTGAAACTTGCATCTCAATATGCCAATAAGTCTCAGTCACGGATCTTTGGCCTTCAAGATAATCTCACCAAGTTAAAGAAAGGGAATAAATCTGTAGCAGAATACTTTAATGAGATCAAAATTATTGCTAATGAATTAGCAATAGCAGATTCGCCAGTGAACAATGCTGCTTTAACCATCAAAATTTTAAGTGGACTTGGATCTGAATTTAATGACATTAGCGCTGCTATAAGATCGAGGGATACTCCTATTTCCCTCGAAGAATTATATGACAAGCTTTCGGGACATGAAATTTTTCTAAAATGTCGGGATGAATACAATACAGTAGCTTCTGTTCAGTACACACAGAAACATTCATTTAATAATAGACCGCAGAACTGGGGAAACAAAAACATTTCGTATCAGAATAATTTCAGACCACCAAATCCAAGCAATCAGAGTTCGTTTCAGAACAATTTCAGGTCACCTAATTCGAGTAATCAGTATCAGCAAAGGTTCAATCAAAATAAACCAAGGGTTCAATGTCAGATCTGTAACAAGATTGGTCACTCAGCTAAAATCTGCTATTTTCGATTTAATGCTGATAATTCATTCAGCCCCAGACCTCCACAGGTTCACTTTTCTGAACAATATCAGAAGCCTCACTCTTCAGCAAATCCTTGGATACTGGATTCCGGTGCAACACATCATGTGACAGCAGATCCAGATAATCTACAATCAATAACCTCATTCAATGGCAATCAAAGCATTTCCTTAGGAAATGGTAATCTGATACCTGCATCCCATTCTGGTATGACAATTTTGGATGATAATTTCTGGCTTCAAAATGTTTTATATGCTCCCATGATAAGGAAAAATTTGATCTCTGTTGCCAAATTCTGTAGTCAAAATCATGCGTCAATTGAGTTTTTTCCTCATCATTTCTATGTGAAGGATCTCAAGACTGGAGTTGTGATCGCTCAAGGCCAGAGTAAGGGTGATCTTTATCCCTGGAACACTATCAAACCAGCTGCCTATTCCATCTACGTTCCCTCCATCAGCTCTACAGTTTGGCATCAACGCTTGGGGCATCCTCAGCGTAAAGTTCTTCACTCAGTTATATCAAAGCATAAGCTTGCCTCTTCATCTTCATCTTCTAAACCTGAACACTGCAACGCTTGTTTCTGCAATAAAAGTCACCGTCTTCCTTTCGCTACTTCCTCAATCAAAACATGCAGACCGTTAGAAATTTTATTTTCTGATGTTTGGGGACCTGCTCCAGTTACTTCAACTGAGGGACATAGGTTCTATGTAATCTTTGTAGACCATTACTCCAAGTATACTTGGCTTTTTCCAATTCAACATAAATCTGATGTTTACAATGTCTTTTCTTCCTTTAAGCCACTGGTTGAAAAATATTTTAACCTCTCCATCAAAAGTATTTATACTGATGGAGGAGGTGAATATGTTGCTCTCTTACCTTTTCTTTCTGAGCATGGAATACAACATTTATGCTCACCACCGCATACGCCACAAAGAGTGAGTTTAGCCGAGCGTAAGCACAGACATATCATGGAGACAGCTCTTACTCTTCTTGCGCATGCTTCTGTTCCTTTAAACTACTGGCAGCATGCATGCTTAACTGCTGTATATCTCATCAATCGCATGCATACATCCACTTTGCAAAACAAATCTCCTTACTATTGCCTTTTTAATGAGATACCCAATTACAATAACTTAAGAGTTTTTGGATGTCTTTGCTATCCCTGGCTGAGACCTTACTCAAAACACAAAATGGATTCTAAATCTAATCCATGTGTGTTTGTTGGGTATTCTACCAAGCACTACTGTTATAAGTGTCTTGACCTTACTTCAAATAGAATTTACTTGTCTCGACATGTTTCTTTTATTGAAAACAAATTTCCCTTCTCTTACACATCTATGGGTCTCAGTCGACCTCTCGAGTCAACCTTTGATGAATGGTTAGACATTGTTCCAGAGATGAACTCAAGTATTCCTCAAATCTGTCCTCAAAATCCACATCATATTACAACCATATCTGATATATGTCCAGCCAACCTCCACTCAGCTCCTACATCTTTGCCATCAAACACATCCAACATCTCAAGGTCATCCTCACTACCTGCTGCGAGTGATTCAGCTACAGCAGATGAGATTCCTATGGTAACAGCTCCTTCACCACAACCTCGACGCATGGTAACAAGATCTCAATCCAACATATACAAACCGAAAAAGCCGACTGACTACTCAGCTCTGGTTGCAGTTGCTCAAGACAGAACCATTCCTACTACTTACAAACAGGCATACAGAGTCCCTGAGTGGCGATTTGCAATGCAGCAAGAATATGAAGCCTTAATTCGCAGCAATACCTGGACGTTGGTACCTGCGTCAAAAAACCAGAATGTCATTGGATGTAGGTGGATTTTTCGAATCAAGTATAATAATGATGGAACAATAGACAGGTATAAAGGGAGATTGGTAGCTAAAGGTTTTCATCAACAGCAAGGTATTGATTACTTTAGCACCTTTAGTCCAGTAGTCAAGCATGCTTCGATAAGAATCATTCTTACGTTAGCAGCCAAGTTCAATTGGGGCATCTATCAACTCGACGTTAACAATGCTTTCCTACAAGGCAGTCTTCATGAAGAAATTTACATGCAGCAACCACCAGGTTTTATTGATTCAGCCAAACCAGATCATGTTTGTAAACTCAATAGAGCAATTTATGGGCTGAAACAAGCACCTCAGGCTTGGTATAATGAGCTGCGTAAGTTCTTGAGCTCCATTGGATTCCAAAAGTCTACATCAGATACATCACTGTTTGTTTTGAAGGAGACACAGTCTGTTACACTGCTTTTACTATACGTTGATGATATAATACTTACAGGGACTTCAACCTCCAAAATCTCTGAAATAAATTCCAAACTTGCAGCTCGTTTTTCTCTCAAAGACATACAGCCCTTGAATTATTTTCTAGGAATTGAAGTATTACGAACTGATGAAGGTTTGTTTTTATCTCAGCATAAATACATCTCTGACCTCCTCCAGAAATTTGAGATGCAGGAAGCCAATCAAGTCAAAACACCAGTTTCATCCTCAGCAAAATTCTCTCTTCATGATGGCACCGGACCAGCTGATTCAAAATTATTTAAACAAGCTGTCGGAGCTTTACAGTACCTGTCATTTACCAGGCCAGATGTTGCATTTACTGTCAATAAACTCTCTCAGTACATGCATAATCCTTCAGTCTTCCATTGGCAGTGTTGCAAGCGTTTGTTTCGCTATTTAAAGGGAACAGCTGATCATGGCATTTTACTGAATTCGAAGAAGACTCTTCACATACAAGGGTACTCCGATTCGGATTGGGGTGGTGATCAAGATGATAGGCGATCGACTGGAGCTTACCTGGTATTTATTGGAGGCTCTCCAGTAAGCTGGAGCTCCAAGAAGCAAAGGACTATAGCCCGGTCCTCTACTGAAGCTGAATACAAGTCATTGGCAAATACTACAGCTGAGCTACTTTGGATTTCAAGTCTGCTCAAGGAAATTAAATGCTATGACAACTCTGATTCACCAATGCTTCTATGTGATAATCTCGGGGCTGTTCAACTAACGCATCATCCAAAAGGCCACAGCAGAATGAAGCATGTGGAAATTGATTTCCATTTTGTCCGAGAACATGTAGAAGAAGGCAACATTACTGTCAGCCATATACCGGCTTCTCTGCAACTGGCGGACTCTTTAACTAAAGCCAATACTTCGGCGTTGTTTTTAGATCACAGGAGCAAGATGGGCGTCGTCCGACGACCCATCTCGAGGGGGGATGTTAACGTAAACATTCCTCTCTTAAAAATATGACGTGGTCACATCATGGCCACGTCATCCATTACTTCTTCCATCATTGATTCTCAACCCTTAGATGAATGGTTCGCTGATATCAGCATTCACTTTATCTTCTTATAAATACCTCTCTATGTAACCTGAGAAAGATGATCGTTTCTGAATACATTTTCTATTTCTGTTTCATTTCTATTTCATTCTCCTGTGTCTCTTTACTATTATTTCAGGGTATGTGAGGGTTCGAATTCAACACCAGCATTGAACCTTTACCAGAGGTTGAAGAGGAGGATTTTAGGGCTATTCCAAGCATCTGAATGCATGTGGTAGGGAAGGAGACTTGAGAAAGGGGAAGGAAGTTCACTGGAGAGCTATGCAGTGTCTGTTGTTAAATTCTGATGTTGCAATAGATTATTCTTTGATTGATAGGTTGTGACGATTCACGCAAATTAATAAGTATTCTCAAGAATGAATGAGTGGAATTTTATTGCATTGTCAACTTTAAAATCTTGCTATGGAGTTCATGGTAATGGAAAAGAGGCATTAAAGTTGTAACAGCACTGCAAGAGATTATATTTTTAGTGATAATTAATTAGTAATAATAAGATAATTGCTACTAATTAATTTAATGAGAGCAAATACTTTATATCATTTAGTAACTATTGTTAAAGAACTCTACAAAAAAATTATAAATTTAATGACAATTATTGAATCTCTCCATTAATAAGTGACTTAATTATTGCTAAAATATTCTATAATTGAATCTCTCCATTAATAAGTGACTTAATTATTGCTAAAATATTCTATAATTAAGTCATTTGATTTGTTGCCGTGGGGAATTAAGTTATTTAATAAATAATTTTGTTAGTTTTATTATTTAAATTAAAATTATTAAATAATTATCACTAGTTGGAAATATTGGAGCTATAGTTTGATAAATAATTTTATTAAATAACTATTTAACAAGTAAATTATTTATTTAACAAATATTAGTTAAATAGTTCTATTTCCTTTAGAATTTGATTATCTATTCCATCTATAGTTTGTTGCCGTAGGCAATTAGGTCAATTAGTTCATTTGCAATATGGAAATAAAGGGGAGAGAAAAGTGTTGTTGTCAACCTAAGCAGCAGTCTTTAATATTAATCCACATCACCCATGGAAAAGGAGTATGCGTGCAACTCATAGTCTTTAATATCAAATGTTGCTGCTAAAGAAAACAAATGAGGGCAGAGGTCTTCGTGCTAAGAGAGAAAGGGGTGAGGGTATGTGTGTAGCTCATAGGTTCTCTCACTCTCAGCATGCCCCCACCTCAACCACTCGGCCGCTATTTTCTCTCCTCCGCCGACGATCCCCTCCTGCCTTCAACCGTCATCTCCTGCCGATCGGTAAGCTCGAATGATTCAGTGTTTCTTTGGGTGACCATCCAATGATCAAATTAATCGATAGGGCAGAGTTTCACCAGAACAACTACAAGGTCGTCCACGTAGCAGCAGAGGGCCGGACGCGGAGGAAGTTTACCGCAGTAGTGATCCACTATAACTAGTGAGAGAACAATCTCCGGAAGAAGCACCGAGAGGTCAATCCTTTAATCTCCAGAAGATGCGTCATTTTCCCCCTATCTCTCCACCCTCCTTTAATCACATTGTCGGTGGTAATAGTCTTCTCCTTCAGATTTGAGGGCCCTCACTCCCCCCCTCAGTGTTGGTAGTTGGAGTATTGGATGTTCACTAGCCTTCATAACTTTTATTTGGATTCCAATTAAATTAATTATCTGAACATTACTTGTGTGCATTAAAGCCCATCAGCTGTTGTGTGCATTACTTTTGTGCATTTATTTGGATTCCAATTCCAATCAGGGAAAGCCCATCATAATATTGGGGGCCTAAGCAATAGCCTTATTGGCCTAATGGATGGGCCGACCCTGGATATTGATCATGGAAAATAATTCTTGCATGATTTTTGTTGTATATTAGTAGTTCTAATGCATTTTGTTGCATGCACTGCAGTGATATACACAACTTGCGGATTGAAACATTGAAGCAATATTATCATATTAATTGTAATTACTATAGCTTCTTTATCACATGGCAGATTTCCATGTAGCCTTTTGGGTCTAATTTTGTTGTTATGATGTGTTTGCAGGTCAGGAGCAGGACTTCCATTGATGGAACATATAACCTTGCTTCACATGTTATGAAGCAACTTGCACTGCAGTGATATGTTTCCATGTATCGTATAGCCTTGGAGTGAGATGTTTAAATGTATCATACTGTTGATGGAACATATAACCTTGTAGGATATGAAGATGTATTTGGAGATTTTTTTAGGTGAAGGATGCTTAAATTATTTTGCTGGTCTATTCAAACAATAAGGATATATATGAAAGACTATAATATGTGAGGAAAGGGTTAAACTCTTAATTGAGTCTCTTTCCATTTCTGAATTGTAATTCATGTGATAGTTGAAGTTCAAGTATTTCACAATATAATTTTTTCCGTTTTTGTTTGATTCTTAATTTTATTATAATAGACATTGCTATGTTATGATTACCAATTTAATGGTAATTATAAAAGTCACCATAGAAGATTATTGAATAAGATATTATAAGATTTAGTAGCAATTGTAATTGCTACACAAATAGTCGTTAAATATATATACATTTAGTGGTGATTATTTTTATTTTTATCAGCATTAATTGTATAATTTTTTTCTAAAATCTTTAACGATAATGGACTTAGTGGGAATTCATTAATTGGTAGTAAAAGTTTTTGCAGTATTTATAATTGCTAGCCAATATCATAGTAATCACCGCTAAAAAATCAAATCATATTATAACGATGGCAAAAGGAATGAAGAAATTATATAACATTCAATTCCATCTTGTGCAGCTTTAGTCACTATGGCTTTATTAATGAGGGCAGGACGCAGGAGGATCTTTGAGTTAATGCATAGAGTTCATGTTTAGTGGATAGGGAATGTTGAAGAAGCTCTATAAACGATATGCAGGATGCCCATGGGGCCAACTGCTAGTGTCTGGGGTGCTTGTGTGATGGATATATATATATGCATAGGAATGTGGAGGTTGGAGAGATTGCTGCCTTTAGACTTTTTGAATTGGAGGAAAGAAATCCTAGTGACTATGTGGCGCTTTTTGGGATATATGAAGCAATTGGTCGATTGGAATGTGTAGCAGCTCAGTTGACGGCAAAGATGAGAGAATTGGAAAAATTCATAGCATTTGTGCAGATTCTAAAAGAGTTGGATTCTTCTTAACCAGAAAGATCAACACAAACATTTCAAAGGTTACAGCTCGATAGAACTGAGAAAAATTGTTTTTATATACCATGGCAGGATGAATTAAAAGATGACAATACATTGCAATCAAGAATCTTCACCATCAGGCAATGAAACTGGACATTGGACATTACAATGTAATCAAATTAAGATCTTTTTCAGGAGAGGATCGATACGACTGGAAATTCAGCACATTGTAAAATGAAAGCAGAAGCTAAAGATAATATGCCAATTACATGACACAAGTCTAACATGTACACTTGAAAGCAATTTTAACGGATCCATCAGCTCTGCCTTCAAGGCTTGTTGTTTACCAAATTGTTGTACACTGTGAACAGCGCGCGGAACACATCTCCCTTCTTCTCCTCCTCTTTGGAAGCTGATTCCACCTTGGTGGCCTCGACTTGTGCCTTCGCTTCAGAATCCGCCGGTTCTGCGTTTGCATCACTTGCTTGTCCTTTTGCTTCTGAATCAACTGATTCCACATTTGCACCACTTATTTGTGCTTTCACTTCTGAAGAATCTGCTGGTTCCACGGTTGCGCCACTCTCTTGGGCTTTTTCTTCTGAATCCGCATCCACCACATTAACTTCAGATGTCGCCTGAGGAGCAATGGCTTTACCATCTTCAGGTGTAGAGTCTGCAACAGTTTCTTCTTCCGTTTCATTCTTTAGCTCTTCGTCGGCTGGTTTCTGCTCACTCTCTTCCTCATTTGCTTTTGCAGAATCTGAAGTTAGAGTCTCCGACACTACGTTCTTGGTAGTTTCGGTGGAGTCGGCAGTCTCTTCGTTCTGCAGGTTAACCAGATAAGATGATTCTACCTAATTAAAGAGTGAAGGATTACTGATAGAAGACGCACCTGGAACAAGCCGCCGAGATATTTGCGGTCTTCCGGCGTGCCTTGTTGATCAGCCTCCTGCGGAGCGACCGCTGCCAGCTCCTCCCCGTCGCGGGAATCGGCAACCTTGGGATCGTGCGTCGAAGCTGGCTCCTCCATTGGCAAGGGAGCATCCCCTTGCACTATGGGCTTCGACGCGCACGCTCCCATGGTTTCTTCGGTTAGTTGATCTCTCTTGCTCGCTCGGTGATTCCGCTCTGGTTTCGGGGAGGGGGCGGGCGCTTAAAAGGAAGGCAATGGGTGCCGCACGAGGATGGAGGAAGAAGTCTTCTTCCCGAATCCCGATGCTTGCGTTGCAGCGTCGGATACTTGTGGCAGCCTGAGGCTTTCAACTCCGACGTTTATTCTGCGATGCAGGAAGTACGTGGACTGCAATTTTAGCGTTGCGTTTTTTTATGTTCAACCAGCTCTGAATACTTTTACGATGTCCAAAGTTTTTATTACTTTTTTTTTTTAAAAAAAATAAAAATAAAATAAATTCAGTCAAATAAAAAAATAAAAAAAATAAATTCAGTCAAATAAAAAATTGAAGTGTTATTATTCGGTTACTTAATTATTTAGTATTATTATTTGGCTCCACATTTTGATTAAAAATGATATTACAATTATTTTGTTCTATTGAGTCAAGAAAAATTCGATTTATAAGGATTGAATATATTTATTAACATATTCTAAACACTCTTATTTTGTTCTCTGTTTACTTTATGAAAATTAACATCTGTTTTTTTTATATTAAAAAAAAATTATATTAAGTCACTGTATTACAGATCATGCGTACAACAACACGACAAGAAAATTATGCGTAAGATACTACAAGACTACAAGCAAGAATTTAATCCTTGACCTTAAGCAACCCTTTTGGATGTCATACATGATTAAGCAAAACTACTTGATAACATTTTTGTTAGTTATTTTGTAAATCTTTTTGTTTTTTAAATTAGTTGATGAGATAGTTATTCTATTGACCAAGTCATAAATTGATATTATAGTAGAATTTAATCCCAAGTATGGTAAATGAGCTTACGTGAGAAAATTTTATTTGAAGAAAGAGTGAAGTCGCTATTAGGTTAGATCTTACATCCGACTTTAGTGCTGTTTCGAGCTACGTATTTGACATCACTTAGATATTGATGATGATATTAAGGCTTAAGTAGGGTAGATTATAACCTCCTGGTTTGGTTTCACTTCTCCCACTTCAAAAGTACATTAAAAAGTTGGGTTGGTTAATAAAATTTGATATACTTATTCTTATCAATTTTTGGAATAAGAAAATTTTCAGATTTAAATTTTGAAGGTTAAAATTTTTAAAATCGGAACTTAGTGAATTTGATACTCATTTTATCTTTGGGTCAAAGTATCTAACCAGTTAAAGACTTTGGTTAAAAATAATATATATATATATATATATATATATATATATATATATATATTAAAAAATAATTTTAATTTATAAAAAAAATTATAACAAAACTGAGGTGTTAGAGTCTAAAAAATATATTTTCAAACACCTTAATTCATTAGAGATTTTTGCGCAAAGTTTATAAAACTAAATTTAAATTATAAATTATAAAATATTTTGATGAAAAATATTTTTTTTTGAACCACAACACATATTTGTATTTTTAAAAAAATATTTCATTAATTAAAATTATTTTTTTTGAATTATAAAATTATTATAGACTTTGGCAAAACTCTTTAATATATTAGACACTTTCGCCCAAAGTCTATAAAATTAAATTAAAAAAAATTAAAATATTTTTTGTCCAAAATATTTTGATAGACTCTAGCACATCTTTTATATCATATATATATATATATATATATATTTTGTGAATTAAATTTTATTTTTTATCATTATAAAATTATTATAAACAAAAGTTTCTAACTCATTAGAGACTTTTATGCAAAGTCTATAATAAGTTCATATTTTTTTTTTAAAAAATATTTGAATTCATGAAATAATTTTTTAATGGTAGAAAAGCTAGATGTATTATGATCCAAAAAAATATTTTACATCAAAATATTTCATAATTTTTAATTATAATTTTAATTTATAGACTCTGTGCAAAAGTCTTTAATACATTAGAGAGTTTGAAAATATATTTTTTATACTCTAATATCTTATTTTTTAAAAATATTATATATATATATATATATTATCAAACTCTCTAACTAGTTAGAAACTTTGTTCTAGGGGTAAAATGAGTATTCAATTCACTATGTTCCGATTTTGAAAATTTTGATTTTTAAAATTCGAATCTATAAATTTTTATCTTTCAAAATTAGATTTTGAAAAGTTAGCTGTAACATTTTTAATTATTCCAGTGGTTTGATATTGTGAAGTTACGGGCCAAACAGGTTATAACAATTGATGTAAGATGAAAATCTAATCTTAGGTACGCTGAGAGAGCTTAAGAAAAACAAACTATGTGTAGTTAATATGGAGTCACTAGTGGTATATAATGCATTATCAACTTTAACTTAACCATTTTACTTATAAGACGATAGTCCAGACATGGATTATTTATCGAGTGTACTTATAAGGCATTCATTTGTGCACTTGTTTTTTTTTTTCATAGGCAAATTTGTGTACTTCCTCTATTAATTTGTGTACTCTAACATTTGACTTTTCCTAGTACCTAAAGTTGGCATGTGGCTGAAGATCCGATTGCAGATACATTTAGGTCGAAAATAAGCATTTTAGAATGACAATGAAATGCAGGGATATATAGATGCATTATTAGTAAGACAATCAAATGGAAAAGTATATGCTTTTTCAAAATAGATGAAGTAACTAAGTAAGCTTGCTTGCAATCAAATTAGAGCATAAATAATCTATTACAAAATATTTTTGGGAAAAAAATAAGGTTATGCTCTATTAATTTGTGTACAAAATATTTAATTGGATTTTTTTTATATTAATAGGCATTCTATTAATTTGTTATGCTCGTGTATAGTTAAACTATTAATGGAAAACTATTAATAGGCATTCTTGTATAGTTTTGGATTCACAAGGCATTCATTTGGATTCACATTAATAATATTTTTATTAATGTGAGGCCAACCCTCGCACGCAAAGAGCATAACACCAACAAGTTTTCACGAGCAATTGGTTGATGAAGTTCTTCCCTTGTAAAGCATTACAAAATATTGATAGGAAAACGATGTCAAGAATTAATATATCGTATATTTAATTGGTTTACCAACCAAACAAGCAAGTTGAAGGAGACATCAAAATACGTTACCACCTGCAAGAATTAACTGTTCATCCGTGAGTGATGGATCCAAAAAAATTTATTAACGGGGCAAACAAGAATCGACAAATATTTTCATTTTGTTTAGTCGGATAGACGGAAAGATATTCTAAATTAATTTTTAAGTATTTTTTTTTTACATTGATGTTGTGTTTTATTTTTGAAATTAGAATAATTATCTATTGATTTTTTTTAAAAAAAAATATTTTAATAAAATATTTCATAATTTTTTAAAAAAGAAAATAAGTTTTCTTAAAAAAAATGATGCTATCAATTAAATTGAAATATATATATATATATATATATCAATCAATTTAATCAACAAGAAAATAAAAGCTAAATATTGAGATAATTAATAATGCTGAAAATTATATAAAAAAAATGAATAACGATAAAATAATTAATATTGAAGGCGGCCTGACAAATGATAAATGCAATGAGCAACTCTAACAACAAGCAGCCCGGCAGGCCACATGCAGCAACGAGTAGCCCCGATAGGCGATAGGTGGCAGCGAGCAACCTTGGCCTGGTCAAGAGGCAGCGAGCAGCCCCGACAGACGGCAATGCTCGAGTGAAAGCGCTGTAAGTTGTGAGTGAGAAGCTATGAAGGCGAGCGAGTGAAGGCATTGCGAGTTGTGCGAAGCTGTGAAGGAGCTACCGCCAACTACAGCGCTCGTGAGTTGTGAGTGAAGGCAGAAATCAGGATGGAGATTAAGAGGAAGAAGATGGACTTTGTGAGTTTGTGAGTTGAGAGAGACTAAGAGTTGAGCAGGTGGTATTTTAATGGAACGGTAGGACTTTGATTGTTGAACACAGACAAATTAAATTGGAAGATATGAAAAGATTTCAAACCATTGTGCAGCCTTCACCGCTCGCCATGTTCTTTTTTAAAAAATTATTTCACCACTGATGTGCCGTGTGCGCAGCTTTAGAAATTTATTTCTCCATTGCCTTCCTCTTGAGGGCAACCAAGGTCAAAGATAAATCAAGCTCAGACATGAATTAGGTGATAAATCATGCCATTATATGCACATTAGAAAAAAAAATTATTTCAGTGGGGGCTGCAGTGGACTCGTGGTTTATTATTAAATTGGTTCACTTTCGTGTTTAATTAAATTATTATCTTTTTTTTATCAAATTGAGTAAGCACGATTTATATTGACATTGGTGCAATGGAAGGGGGGGTCGATAGATGATCAACGATATATAATAAAGGAATTTTAACATTCTAGGGGGGATTGATGTAATTTTAAATTTTAACGGGATAAAATCCTCATTACCATATATACAACGAATGAATTTTAAAATTTTAAAGGATGACAATTGAGGTAATTTTATATTTTAGTCGACAAAATTTTCATTATTATATATAACGAAGGAATTTTAAAATTCTAGGATAATTGCCTCCTTTTATCCATGTGTCTCCGCCCATGTTGACGTGCTTTGTATATAAAAGAATATTATTTTAGTTAAGCCTATTGTTTAACTTTTTAAAATAAATAGGGTAAATAGCAAAAAAAAATTCCTCAATTATTACCTATTTGCAATTACCCTCGTAATTTTGGAATTAGATAAAAAATTAATTAAACTTTATGAAATTAACAAAAATACATCATATGTTAACTCAAGGTATTTCTTTAACATAATCTTTTTTAATGACCCATAGAAATTTTTCATTGGTCCAAATATTATAAAATATTGATTCCTATGAAAGTTAATTAGGAAATAAATTGCAATTAATATTTCATAATATCTAATTTATTAAGTTTTTAATTTATTTTTTAATTTATTTTTTAATATTTATATCAATGAAAAATTATTTAAAAAATTATATTAAATAAATAACATTGAGTTAATAGATATTGTGTTTTTATTAGTTTCATAAAGTTTAATATTCTTTTTATCTAATTTCAAAACTCATGGTAGATAAATGTAAATGAGTCATGATTCAAGATAAATTTTTATTATTTACCCAAATAAATATTATAGATTAATAGTGATAGTGGGAAGGTTAGGTGTAATTTGCAAACTTAATGGCTACTATTTCACGTTGAATTTTCCCATTCAATAAATCTGCGGCTCAAATCAAGAAAAATAATGCATTTAATTAGCTCTCTTGACAAGCAAGACAAGAGACTGCGTTCTTGAACTTTTGACTATGAATAAAATGTGATGACAAAGAATTAGATTACAAAGCAATCTCATAACCCAAGATTTATCCAGCCATGTATCGCATAATTTCTCACTAGTAAACATATTAATTAGCTACTCATGATATTGATTTTGATACCATAAAAGAATTTTTTTGCTATTTTTTAAATACAAATGCATAACTAAATTAAGTGCTAATTAATAAATATATTCTGATTTTTAAGAATTTTTCATATTTATCATAATATATTATTTGTACCATTAAGGTACTTTAATTTTCAATTTATTTTAATGATATCGTTTGGATATTGTCAGCGTATTAAAAAAATTAAAAAATATAATTTTATTAAATCTTTTTTTTAATATGGATTAAAGGGCAACTACATGATATATTTTGACTTTTATAAATTTTTCAAATCTATCAAATTTTTTATTTTCAATCGATAGAAATACGATCCTTTCCATTTTTTTAAATTATATTTTATTATCAAACTATCACCTATTTGAAATTTGAACATTAATATATTGAGTGACAATGCAGATATGGATGAAAATTTCAGTCTGCTTCCGTAAATACATTTAATCGTCCTAATTCCTCAATTCCAGCGTTGTCTCCTCCATCTTTTGAGATTGTGACTCGGAAATCGAAATCATCTTTCTAGCTTGACTCTGGAACATATCTGGAACATAGAATACTTTACTACCCCATTACATGCTGAATACACAACATATCTGATGTAACGGGTCAAATCCCTCTTAAAATACCATCCCCTAACTTGTCGAGCACTACATCTTCCAATGTAGCCTCCTCTTCCTACCCAGTGGACCTTAATCTCAATCTAAACCCTTCTGATACTTCCCTAAACTCTTCTTCCTACCATTCTTGTATGTAAATGACAAGCCAATCTCCCATTCTTCTCCAGAATACTCTTGCGGATTCCTGTGGGGGAATGGGAAGGAGCCCTAAACCTCTGCATCTTTGTGACCAATTGCAAAATTATGGGAGAAATGGTGGTTATTAAAACTTGATTGATAGTGAGAATATGCATTGCAAGTACTAGAGAAGAGAAGTGGAGAAATGAACAACAAGAATAAACAACCGTGATCAAAGAGTCCAAGCTAAAACTCCACACATCATTAACCATTTCAATGTCATGCATGTGTTATTTTAAGAACAAAGCTAACTAATAAAAAAGAGATAACTCTATATAAATATTATCTAACCCCAATAATATTAGAAAAAAAATAAAAATTGTCATCAAATTAAAACATATAAATTACATTCACACTGAAAGACTCTAGAGCAGTAAACTAACTTTCCAGGTAAAGGACTATGTAATAAGATTTTTACATAAACAAGGATATGTATTGGATATAATGAGTTGGAACAAGTATCAATGGAACAAACATAAAGTTATTGTAATAATTAAGAAAGTTGCCTAATCTGCTATGATCCAACCCTAGTATTTTGTCTTACTTCACATAATTCATAAGTACCTTTGATTCCTCAAGAAGAATAATTGTCATGACTTGATATCATTACATCCTTAACCAAATACTTTAAAACCACAAGTTATTTTGTTGTTTACTTTTTCCCCATAAAAAAATTCACTATGTGCCATGTAGATTTAAAATATTTTAATTTATGAAATCACAAGTATCTAGAAAGTTAGTCAAAGGTTCTGACAGAAAAAACATTAGAAATGTCAAAGAACCCAAATGTCAAAAGGATATAGTAAAAAGTCATGATTGTGTTAAATTATAAATAATAACAGCAATCAGGTAAAAAGAACTTGTGAGGACAATGCCAGGTCATGGACAACTGAAATGAAAAAAGTAAAATGATAAAGTAAGAGTTAAGAAATGCTTGGACCGTCATGAAATAGAATAGTAATCCTTCAAAAGTCTATATAAGAATCAAGTTAGAAAGATTTGAGTTTCTAGTAGATTTTAGAGACGTACATCATTTATCAAGACAGTGAGACAATTTATATTGTTGGCTACTTGACTACTGCAGCTGTCCATGAAAGAATATTTTGTCCCGGATCGCATGCATGTTTCTGTAATTAGCATCATTACAAACATTTTTATATTTATGGTAATTCATCAAATACGATTTTGCAACTCCACTTAATCAACACAAAGAGAGGTTAGTTATGTTTGCATTGCACCTGCACTGAAAGTGAATAAGTAATATTTATCTAAGATCTTAACGCAGTAAAACCTTTTAAAAAATGAACTATAACTCTATAAGTTCTAATAATTATGAACAGGCAAGTCAAACTAATTACTATCAATCATCTGCATATAGAATTGCAAGGGGAAAATGAACAAGGAGAAAAGGAAAAAAAAATCACTAATTCATTCAATCTCCAGGGCTGCAATAGGTGTAAAGGTAAAAGTAAAAAGTAGGATCTAAATAGGATCTATGTTTGTAGTAAAGAAAGTTTAATCAATATCATAACCCCCTCCCCCCTATTGATACATTGATTTGCAAAAAAAAACACCAAACAGAAGCTTACTCATTAGATACTTCCTTGAATCACCAGAAGCTTACCATCCTTAACAACTGAAATATCATAGCTTCCTTCAGTAGTTTACATCAATGGGTTCTCTTTAAAGTAAGATCCAATTCAATTTCCTTCTGCCTTAACTCAAGTGCTAAGCGTTCATTCTCAAGCTTCATCCGTTCATTTTCAATCCTCATCCTATTCAGTTCCCTGTCTTTCTTTTTACTAAATCTTCGCCACTTGTAACGCTGTTTCTCAAGCTCCAGCATCTCAGCTTGAATATGCAATCTCTTTTCCTCAAGCTGAAGTGGATAAGAATGGCCTCTGTGCTGCTGTATCAGTGATGACTTAGATCCTTCTGGAAATACTAGGTTCATATCTATGGTTAAAGCTTGATGTTGAAGGCCTCTATTACAATTCTGTGAACCTGATGGGTTTCCAAAAGCCACTTCTTCATGATTCACCCCACATTTCATCCTATTTGGAAAATGATGTGCCATCATATCTCTGTGCAATGTGCTATGTTCTTCAGCATCACCTTCCTCATCATCACTATCAGCACTTTGTTCATCTTCATCAATATCTTCATGCGAGCCCCTATTTGTGCCATGGTCCTCTCTACTTCTAAGTGCCAACTGTAACGATCGCTGAAGTGCTGGATCAGGAGGTAAATTCAAGCGGTTAAAATTATGATATGAGCACATCTCCTCATAAAAAAGATGTTTTGAGCTCAAAATCTTCCTCACATCGTCCTTCAACTTTTCAGAAAGATTTGTCATATGCTCCAAAAGAGCTGGATTTTCTACAACCCTACAAGAGGTTCCCCTACCAAGAATATCTGTGAGCCTCTTGTATCTCTTATTAAGATCATTGAACTTATCCTCACATTGTTGTGGTGAAACTTTACATCCCCTCTCAGCCAAAACTTTTGATATGGCCTTCCATTTCCCCTTCTTCTGCAATATGGCATACTTCCTCCTTCCACTGCACTCAGCAGCAGCATCTTCTCCTATGTAAGAAATTGCAGTTATCAAAAGTTTAACCATTTTATCAGTCCACTTCATTCGCTGCCACATGGAGCCCTTCTTCCCTTTGCCGCCCTCATCTTGACCATCAACTCCATCCTCTGTCAAGCTTGGCTCATCGTCATCGCTCAATGAGTTCTTACCATGTTCTCCCTTGTTGTAGTCCATAATGGAAACCCCTGCTCGATGATCAGTTTCCTGCAAGTGGTTGCATGACATGGGGAAGCCATCAGACATCGGTGGCTGGATCATCGAGCCTTGGCGCAAGTGCATGTTTCCTTGCATACCTAGTGCGCCATAAGAAGCACCTGGCATCATGTTTCCCGCCGGTACGTTCCCCTCCATTCGATGCCCTTCAGTGGCAATTTCTTCCTCGATATACTTAGACCAACCAGCAATCCCGCCCGATACTTAGAACTCAATAGGAATCACATAAAGATTCCGCCTTTTTTGCAGCACCTACTGGTTTCCTCAGACAAATCTAACCATCTCACCAAACAATCAAACTTAAGTTCCAAATATCCCTCCTGGGAAGGAAGGATAAAATCCCTAGCTCACAGTAAATCGCAGCAAAAATCACAACAAAATCACAACAAAATAACTATTTGCGAAGTGAGGCAAGAAATCGATTAAGATGACCGACACTGTAGCCCTCCTCAGTGAGAAGCAGATCCAATGACGAAAAATCACTCGGCCTATCCGCCGATCGGCGGCACCAGTAGAACCCAAGCAAGATGTTCAGGGGAGGATGAAGTTATCTGGAGCACGAGGAGCCAAATCCGCGCCTTCGCAAAGGCGAGCAAGTGGGGATTGCGGCTTTGTGGGGAAGATTGCGAGGATCCTAAGAATCGCCAGCTATGGCAGAGTCGTGAAAGGGCATCTTTTGGTGGAATGCTGAGAGACAGAACACAAAGGAAAGGAGTACAATTTGTTGAAGGGAACTGGGAACGGGGGCGCTATTTATGGGGAGTGTTCAAGGACGTGTAATGCATACGCTCGGGATGTTACGCATAGACGTGAGGCATCAACGTCACCGTTGGAGGAGAGCCCACAAGTGAGATGGAAGAAGTAGTATGCGGTTTGGGGTAACATGGTGGGGTAAGAGAGGTGCATGGGTGCGGCTGGGGTTAGGTAGGATAATTTAATTGGGCCAAACGTGACAGTGAAAGACGTCAAAAGTTAACAAGAACTTATATTATCAAAATAGTTTAATGGTTAGCTTTCAATAAGTATTAAGTCTTAAATAATTTAGTGGTGAGACATTTAGTAAATTTTGAATTTGATTCCTGTTCATAGCACTTTATATTTAATTTTGTATTTATGTATATTTATAAATGCGTCTTGTGCTTGTGCGTATAAGTATAAATATAATGTCCGTGTACATTTTATAATAATTATATTATAAAATTATATTTTTTAAAATAAAAAATAGAAAAGTATATTTATAATTAATTAAAATTTAAAATATAGACTTGGTGCATTGCATTAGGGATTGAAGACGATCTCTTGATAATATAATTCTCATTTATTTATTTTTCTCAAGTAAATCTGTCTATTTTTTCATTAGATAAATAGAATGTAATAATTATTATATCTATATTATTATATTAAAAGAACATTTAATTTCATTAAAGCTTTTCTGTCATAATGAAAAGATAAATTAATTCTCAAAATTATAATTAACTAAGGCATGAGCAATCAAATTTATTTTTTTAGAAAAACAAACTTAAAGCAAATTATATGAAAATTTTGACCAAAGAGATAATTTTTTTAAAAAAAATCTTAATTTTAACAATTAAATGCCATACGATTATTCATCAATTCAAATTAATTAAATATCCTCTTCACTACTAGTTAAGCGTAGTTAAAGTCACACATATCTTTTTTTTGTTCTATGCAGAGGGACTCACCCACTTGCTTTATATTGACGAGCAGCTTTATAAAATTTATGGGGTGAAAGTCAATATCACTAGTCCATCCATAATTCACTTATTATTTGCAGATGATTCCATTCTTTTCTGTCAAGCTAATGAGGCGCATTGCAGAAACATGTTGGACATTCTTCACTCTTATGAGGAGTACAACGGTCAGATAGTTAACTACACTAAATCTTCTGTGTTTTTCAATAAGAACACATCTCTTTCAGATAGAGATTATTTGGCGGCTCTTTTACATGTTCCACATGTGGGTGCTCAGTAGGGATGACAATATTATCCATTTAGGCGGGTACCCGCGGGTATTTACCTGTTTATGACGGGTATGAGGGGTAGTTTTCTACCCGCGGGAATTTCGCAGATAATGTTTCTTACCCGTTTATTATATGGCGGGTACGAATATTATAGTACATGTACCCGTGGGTATCCGTTACCCGCAAAAATTAGTAAATTACAATATTATCTTCGGTACATATACTAAAATAACCCTAACCTAATTCAATACCAATATACTTTATGTTTTGAAAACTTATGATAATGTTGTTATCAAAATATTGTGTGTTTATCAAAATGAAGTTGTTATACTTAAAGTTATTATCCAAATACTTGAAAAGTTAAAGTGTTATTAAAATATTATAATTTATATATTTTTAAAGTGTCATGGGTACCTGCCAATACCCGTGGGTATCCGTCCCCCCGCGGGTAATTAAATGGGTATCCATTTTTGATACCCACGGGGAATAAACGGGTAGCGGGTACTCGTTTATTTTGCGGGGCAGGTAACGGGTAGGCACCCCTGTACTCGTCCCGCCCCGTTGACATCCCTAGTGGTCAGGATAAGTATCTTGGTCTGCCGTCTGTGGTGGGTCGTTCCAAGAGTGCTGCATATACTTTTGTAAAGAAAAATGTGACTAAAAAACTCCTTCACTAGAAGAGGTCTCTCTTATCAGTAGGTGGTAGGGAGATTCTTATTAAAGCAGTGGGTTATGTCATTCCCTTATATTCCTTGGGATGTTTTAAGCTGCCTGAAACTTTATTAGAAGAAATTCAACAATCCATGGTCAACTTTTTGTGGGGTCAAAAAGAAGAGAGAGGAAGATGCACTGGATTGGGTGGCATACTCTATGTCGGGTGAAATCTGAATGAAGGATGGAGTTTAAAGATTTAAAAGCCTTTAATCTTGCTATGCTTGGAAAGCAAGCTTGGAGACTTTTAACTAAAGAGCATTCTTTATTTCATAAAGTTTTCAAGTCCAAGTATTTTCGCCACTGCTCTTTCATGGATGCTAAAGTTGGTAGTAACCCCTTTTGGGTCTGGAGAAGCTTATTAAAGGGGCGGAGGGTGGTAGAGAAAGGCTTTAGATGGTAGATTGGCTCTGGTACGGAGGTGCGTATTCAGCGTGATCCCTGGATATCACACTGCTACCCATTTACTATTCCTTAGGCTGATTGTCATAATCAGAACCTTTTTATGGTGAGACAGCTTTTTAGTCAGGAAAGATCTTGGAATGAAAATTTGGTCAAACAATCTTTCTCCCATGGAGTAGCAGAAAAGATTCTTTCCATTGTTCCCACCTTGCAAGAGGATAGGAAGATATGGAATTTCACTAAACATGGATGTTACTCAGTAGCATCAACATATAACATTGTTTTTCAGTTCTTTCATCCTCCTGTTTATGAGGGTCCTTCTATCCTCTCTAATAAAGATATTTGGCGCTCAGTCTGGGACACTAAAGTGTCATCCAAAGTTAAGATTCTCTTGTGGAAAGTAATGCATGATGGTATACCTGTGAGACAAAAACTGAAGGACCGCTTTTCTCATGTTGTAGATCTTTGTCCACGTTGTAATGTGGAGGTGGAGATTGTTCAACATTGCTTCTTGCAATGTCCTCTCATTTCTTCTATTTGGCATAGATTAACTTTCATTCGTCAGGAGTGGTGTATTCCTATAGATTTTTTCTTCAATTGATGGATTCAGTTATATCGAAAAATCAAATTAGAGTCATCTTTTGAGGAGCGTATGTCTCTAATTGCATTTATAATTTGGCGGATTTTGTTAGCAAGGAATGCTAAGGTTTTTGATGAGAAATATATCAACGACCTTGAAATTTGGGACATGGCTCGTAAGTTTTTTGAAGAGTTCGGGAGACTACACACCACAATTATATTTCTTTTTTAATTCTTCTTTTTAGCACATTGTATTTTGCAATGCCCCCATTTTTTCTTGAATGCTTCTATTTCCATTGAAACTTTATAATTATACTCTTGAAGATCTATATATATATATATTTGATATAAAAAAAAGCGTGGTTAAATTTTCTTTTCACCGTTATAAATGATATAAAAATTAATAAACGAATAAACTATTATTTTATAAATATACTCATAGCCAAATAGGATAATATCATATCATTCTTTTTTATGTCGAGTCACTAATAACTTAGAAGTTACACATCTGAGACACCTTATATGTATAATTATGCGTTCATGTATATCACTATAACAAAATCATCAAATTTCGACGTCAAAATATATTAAAATTTTGACGCTTCTTCATCCGAAAAAAAATGACCACGTATAAAGTTATTATATATATATATATAAATTCACAACTTCCTAATAATAATAATAATAATAATAATAATAATAATAATAATAATAATAATAATAATAATAATAATAATAATAATATGATTATATATATATATAAAAGAGGAATTTATCCGAATCGGATTTTGGGAATGAAAAATTCTCAAAATTGGATTCAACTTTGGAAAATTCCCCAAACATGAATTGAGTGGATTCAATATCGATTTTGCCCCTGGTCAAAGTCTCTAACCAATTAGAGACTTTGGTTAAAAATATAAAAAATAATATAAAAAATAATTTTAGTTTATATAAAAAAGAGGTATAATAGAAATAAGGTGTTAGATTTTAAAAAATATATTTTCAAACTCTCTAATCAGTTAGAGACTTTGGTTAAAAATTAAAAAATATTTTAAAAAAATATTTTAAAAAATATTTTTAAAAAAAGGTATAATAGAAATTAGGTGTTAGATTCTAAAAAATACATTTCCAAACTCTCTAATGATATAGAAATAATGTGTTAGAGTTTAAAAAATATATTATCAAACTCTCTAAATCATTAGAGAGTTTTGCACAAAGTCTATAAATTCAAATTTAAATTAAAAATTATAAAATATTTTTGCTATTATAAACTTTGGACAAAAGTCTCTAATGCAGTAAATCTGTCTATTTTTCCATTAGATAAATAGAATGTAATGATTATTATATCTATATTATTATATTAAGATAACATTTAATTTCATTAAAGCTTTTCTGTCATAATGAAAAGATAAATTAATTCTCAAAATTATAATTAACTAAGGTATGAGCAATCAAATTTATTTTTTCAGAAAAATAAACTTAAAGCAAACTATATGAAAAATTTGACCAAAGAGATAATTTTTTTAAAAAAAAATCTTAATTTTAACAATTAAATGTCATACGATTATTCATCAATTCAAATTAATTAAATATCCTCTTCACTACTAGTTAAGCGTAGTTAAAGTCACACGTATCTTTTTTTGTTCTGTGCAGAAGGACTCATCCACTTGCTTTATATTGGCGAGTAGCTTTATAAAATTTGTGGGGTGAAAGTTAGTATCACTAGTCCATCCATAACTCACTTACTATTTACAGATGATTCCATTCTTTTCTGTCAGGCTAATGAGGCACATTGCAGAAATCTGTTGGACATTCTTCACTCTGATGAGGAGTACAGTGGTCAGATAGTTAACTACACTAAATCTTCTGTGTTTTTCAATAAGAACACCTCTCTTTCAGATAGAGATTATTTGGCGGCTCTTTTACATGTTCCACATGTGGGTGCTCAGTAGGGATGATAATATTATCCATTTAGGCGGGTACCCTTGTGGGTGCTCTTTCAGATAGAGATTATTTGGCGGCTCTTTGATATAAAAAAAAGCGTGGTTAAATTTTCTTTTCACCGTTATAAATGATATAAAAATCAATAAATGAATAAATTATTATTTTATAAATATACTCATAGCCAAATAGGATAATATCATATCATTCTTTTTATGTCGAGTCACTAATAACTTAGAAGTTACACATTTGAGACGCCTTATATGTATAATTCTGCGTTCATGTATATCACTACAACAAAATCATCAAAATATATTAAAATTTTGACGCTTCTTCGGCCGAAAAAAATGACTATGTATAAAGTTATATATATAAATTCACAACTTCCTATTTCTTTCTTTCATGTTTATAATAATAATAATAATAACAATATTATATTATATAAATATAAGAGGAATTTATCCAAATCGGATTTTGGGAATGAAAAATTCCCAAAATCGGATTCAACTTTGGGAAATTCCCCAAACATGAATTGAGTGGATTCAATACCGATTTTGCCCCTGGCCAAAGTCTCTAACTTGGTTAAAAATTTAAAATAAAAATATAAAAATATAAAAAATAATTTTATTTTATATAAAAAAGAGGTATAATAAAAATAAGGTGTTAGATTTTAAAAAATATATTTTCAAACTCTCAAATCAGTTAGAGACTTTGGTTAAAAATTAAAAAATATATTTAAAATATATTTTAAAAAATATTTAAAAAAAGAGGTATAATAGAAATTTGGTGCTAGATTTTAAAAAATACATTTCCAAACTCTCTAATGATATAGAAATGATGTGTTAGAGTTTAAAAAATATATTTTCAAACTCTCTAAATCATTAGATAGTTTTGCACAAAGTCTATAAATCCAAATTTAAATTAAAAATTATAAAATATTTTTGCTATTATAAACTTTGGACAAAAGTCTCTAATGCATTAAATTTCATTTAGAGACTTTTATCCAAAGTCTATAGAACTAATTTTTAATTATAATGTTAGTGAAATATTTTTTGTCCAAAATATTTTGATAGACTCTAACATATATTTTATATCACATATATTTTTTGTGAATTAAATTAATTTTTTTATAATTATAAAATTACTATAAACAAAAGTCTTTAACTTATTAGAGACTTTTGTGCAAAGTCTACAATAACTTCATAATTTTTTAAATAAAATATTTGAATTCATAAAATAATTTTTTAATGATACAAAAGAGAAATTATGATCTAAAAAAATATTTTACATCAAAATATTTCATAATTTTTAATTTAAATTTAAATATATAGACTTTGTACAAAAGTCTTTAATATATTAGAGAGTTTGAAATATATATTTTTTATTTTTTAATATCTTATTTTTATCGTTAAAAATATTTTATAAATTAAAATTATTTTTTAATATATATATATATATATATAATTTTTGGCCAAAGTCTCTAACTGGTTAGAGACTTTGGCTAGGGGCAAAATCGGTATTGGATCCACTCAATTCCTGTTTGGAGAATTCCCCAATATTGAATCCGATTTTGAGATTTTTTTATTCCCAAAAATCCGGTTTGAGTAAATTGCTCTAAATATAAATACTAAAATGTTACTATTTTTAATGTAATATTTTACCAATATTGGTATAAAATAATAATAATAAATATTAGATATAATTCTACAACAGTAATTGATGTGGTTAAAATAAGTAACCAATATTAAAGAATATTGCAGTAATTATATGATAGGCCTTTCATTATTTTTCTATTAGTAATCAAATATGAAATTTATAAATTATCCTTGATCCATAGGAGGTTTAAGAGAAAATTAATGGAATACAGTGAAAATACACCATAAAATAGGAAATATAGTTTTTTTTTTTATAGAAAAGTGATTATTTTTGTGATTAAATTTTAGCTTATTTCAATTAACACTTCTTATATAAGCTTAGAAGATCCAGATTATTTATTTTCTATTCATCTTTATTTGATAAATATAATTTATTTGAAAACGTGATATGCCATTCACATATAGTACTTTTTAGAAAAGTTTAAAGGTTGTCTCTTTCAAACAAATAAAAATAAACAATTAATATAACAAGCGATACAATCATCAGAATAGAAGTTTCTAATTTTTTCTAAAAATAAAATTTCAAGATGTCATTATAAGTAAGCAATAGAATTTATGGTAAAAAATGAAAATAAAATCTTTCTTTACACTACAAAACAAAATTAAATATATATGCTGTCGTGGGAGGCTCCAATTCCAAATTGTCGCCTAGGCCTATGAAACAAAATTAAATATATAGGCGTCGGTTTTTAAAAAATTAAGGTCATTTTTATAAAAATGCCAATTTCTACACCGATTTTAATTTTTTTTACCTCGCGTGGTGTCTTTTATGCCCGTTTTTGCCTTTTTTCCCTTTAGTGTTATTAAAGTTAATGGAGTAAATAATTTATAAAAATAACCTATAGTTTATAAAAATAAATAAAGCATTTGTTGATTTTATTTATGAATAATTTAGTTACAGCTAGCATGAGCAGCCGAATTAATGTTAAACCTAGAAAACTCATGAAGATTAATATCAACATGCATCAGCAAAGTTCTCTGTCCTCTATGAGGATTGAGGCATGCAAACTGGAAGCTCACTTTGCACCTGATCCTCTCAGATTGAGAATTGATGGCCAATATGGTTGTCATTCTCATATTTGAAAAATAATCTTGCTTGGCAAATCATGTCTCTAAATGTTTTATGTCCCTGATACAATGAATTGGAAGCATATGCTTTGTTTAGTTTTACAAGAACCTTTTTGTTTCTTTAGATAGTGCTCGATCCCCTATATTGAATAAATCTAGAGAGGACATTAATTTATACATTTATATTTAATTATCTGAAAGATGTATAGAAGAGCTATTGAAGTTGACAATTGCAATTCTTGGCAGCTTGCCAACCATGGCCACCAATTTGTGGTCCTCTCCAACTAATTAACTCTTTCATAAAATCAAGTTGAGTTGTTGGTGGAGGTATGAAAAGGACAGATACATGCAAGAGTTCATTCATTTGTTCAGATATATTTCCACATATTAATATAAAAAATAGCAATTTGGCTGCTTCTTAAGGAGACTTGTGGCTGATATGCAAATGCAAAGGATTTGGAAGATCTCAGACTGTTGTTAGATCAGACTGCAGGGTATTCTTTCACTTGATTGAAGGTGAGATTAGGATTAATAACACCAAATGGGTGATGTTACCTAGTTTGTGGAACAGCTTTATTGTTTAATAGGAAGCAAGGGGACAAAAAGATAGAGCTAATTATGTCATGTTAAAATATCTGCTGCGCATTATTTAATCTCACTCTTTTCTAGCTAGAAGAAGGAATTTTAGGAGGGTAAACAAGTGATCTAAGCATATCCCTTTCCCATAAAATAAGAACTATGTTAAATGAACAGCCTTCCTATCATTCTGAATGTTTTCCCCTTGTATTTAATAGCATTTGGAAAATGAATGCAACCACATGATCTAACTGGAACTGGTATAATTTTGTGATTAGTGGAAAGAAGCTAAATGTCAAATATTTTTCTTTATATGTTTCCCTTAACATGCTAATAAAACTAGAAGTTACAGTATATGTCCCTTTATACCTTCTTGATTGATTAGCTATTTTTGTATATATATAACTGAATTTTCCTTTCATAATAATGTAAGCTTAAATATTTCCGAGCTGTTCTCATGTATATGTTGGGCCTAGCTTGGTGTTTGATTTAGTCAATGTCATTCTCACATAAAACATAGTATCAAATGCTTGTAACAACTGTGATGTCTATCTTCCTGTGGTGGATTTATTCTAACTGGAACAAACTAGATATTGAAACTCATTATGCTACATAACTAATACTTAGATGCTCTAAGGGCCTATTTGGTACCCTATATAAGTCTTCTGTATAGTATTAAGATAATACTATATAGTGTTTGGGAAAGATATTAACTAATACATGCACTAAAAATAGTACCTCATAAGTTATCATAAGGTGTATTAGTAATACATTCTCAAAGTTCTTCATTAGCCTGCACTAGAACTTTCAGTATTTTGAATACTCATTTTATCTCCGGCCAAAAATTAAAAAATAATTTTAATTTATGAAATATTTTTAATGATAATATATATTTTATAATATTATATTATATTATATTATATTATATTATATTATATTATATTATATTATATAGATTAGTCAATGCATATTAGTATTATACAGGTTAATCAATACATATATACATATTAGTATATGGTGTATCAAACTGGCCTTATTTCTGATAGAAGAATAGGAAGTTCTTAGAGTACATCATCTACAATGAAACAAGTTGTTTTATAGTTCAGAAGACAACCACCAATTTAAAGCATATTAAAGGGCACATATAGTCTTACCTTTCCTTGGAAATAACCAAACTAGCCAGATAGTACTGCAAATTAAAGACACAAAGCTGGTGGTGGAGGGATAGAAACATCAATATTGCCTTCCAGCATCATCACCACATTCTTCATATTTGGTCTTAAAGCTGGTTCAGATTGGATGCACCACAGGCCCACCTTCACCAACCTGTTCAACTCTTTCATGTCTACTTCATCAGGAACAAGTTTCTCCAATGCTCCAGTCACAAAGCAGCTACAAACCCATTCTAAGAGCATAATCTCATCGACTTCAGCATTCATGTCCATGTTCTTCCTGCAGCATACAATCTCTAACAGCACGACACCGAAGCTATAAACATCTGCCTTCACAGTTATTGGCGCATTCTTGTGCCATTCTGGTGCAAGGTAACCTCTTGTCCCTCTAATTCCAGTGAATGTTCTGGTTTGGCTCGGCATTAACAACTTTGCTAACCCAAAATCTGAGATTTTTGCTGTCCAATTGTCATCTATCAATATGTTTTCAGGCTTTAGGTCACAGTGAATGATGCTTGCTTCACACTCTTCATGCAGGTAATGGATCCCTTTAGCAATGTCGACTGCGATCCTTGTTCGGTCGCTCCATTCAGGGCATCTATCTGCTTTGAAGATGAAGTTGGCGAGTGAGCCATTGCTCATGTATTCATAGACTAGGAGCCTATGAGGACCTTCAGCGCAGAATCCAAGCAACCGCACTAAGTTTTTATGGTGTGTTCTACCAATCACCCTCATCTCTGTTTGGAATTCTCTCTCTCCCTCATCGATCACCTTCTCAAGCTTCTTTATGGCAACAACTTCTTCACTATTGGGCAATACCCCCTTAAAAACAGTTCCAAAGGCTCCTTTTCCCAACATTTCCTTGAAATCATCGGTCGCATTCCTGAGCTCTTCAAAGGTGAAAGGTTTTAGAGCAATATCATCAACCAAGTCAAGACGTCTGTTCCTTGACATTCTTTGAAATCTTTGAGCTCGGTGCCTGTAGAGAAAGAAACCAAAAGCTGCGATGATAGCTAAGACAGTTATGGCAGCCAGACATGCACCCAGAATCTTAGTGAGTAACTCGTTCTTCTTCGTAATCAATGGTGTTTCAGCTGGACTTTCTGCATCGCTTTTGGAAGGGCTGGTTTCGACCACTTTGATTAATGTCACGGGCCTCGACGTAGTTGTTTCTAAAGTGTCTTTGTATGCATATTTTAGTGGAAATTTCTCTTTTGAGCACTGACCATTGTCAAAAAATGCAGCTACACAAACATCGTCTTCCAAACATGTGCTACTGCAATCTTCCACTGTCCCTGCCCATGATGGTGGCATATAGGGATCACTTGTTATCACTACATCACTTAATGCAGACATTTTGCACACCGTGTTATCACTTTTCAAGGAGCAACCAACACTAGTGAAGTTCTGTTTGCACCCAATCCATGTTCTCTTAGCATCAAAATACTCAAAACCAGGAAAACACAAGCATACAAGTTTTGCATCTTGATAGGTACAGTAGCTGTTAAAGCCGCATGTTCCCTTGATTATGCACTGATCTCCATTTTGTGGGATTGAAATCAATACTGTTGATGTATTTGATTGGAGATCATGAGAATACACTTGTAGTATGCCATGAATATTCAGCGTTGCACGATAAATTAGTCCAGACTTGCTAATCTTGCTAGTTGAGTTTTTGGAATTTGATGCATTTGTGCTGGTATAACATCCTCCGTGGTTGTTCAGTGTACAAATTTTGCTGTCATTTTGTAGCAGGTACAAGCTGCCTTGTGTATCAAGGTTTAGGCCTGTACAGAACTCACCCAAAGTATTGGACGACCAGTAAGCATTCTCTCCGGTGTCTGTTGTGTTTACTGGATACATCACAAGGTTATAATCATCTTGCATCTTTATACGAAACCTCCCACTGGAGTGGTTGGTTTCTGAGATGCTGGAAACTAGTTCATCTCCTAAATTTAGTATCTGACCCGATATAATTGTGTCAGTTGGGAGATTGAAACTCTCCCACAGACTACTGAATTTAACATCATAAACGATGAAGTTTCCGGAGTCAAGCATGGAGGCGGTGGTAGATCTACCTGCTTGAAAGTTGGAGATAAAGATATCCTCCGAGTTTTTCTGCATGAGCTGGAGGCCGTCCTTGGTTAGATTCAAGATTGCATCTTTGGAAACTGGCCCAGTATCTCGGTTTGCTGTCCATATAATAATGTTCCTTCCTGGTGATGCCTCCAGCCATGCACCAACGTAGAAGCCACTACCTTCTGAGTAGAAGCCAAAGGCAAACCGTCCCGAGGGGGAGAACCACGCAGAGGGATTGGTGACTGGACTTAGGGAGGCGCCCAAGGTTATGTTGGAGTCATTGATTGGTTTATCAGCTTCTTGTGCAAATCCTACTGCAAAAGAGAGAAACAAGAACGCATAGAAGATAGCTGAAGCCATTGAGAGGATGGATTAATGGAAGAGCATGAAGGAAGACAAAGGGCAAATCATAATGCTGAACATTATTGATGATGGATATGGAAGGGGAGACTAAAGACTTTAACGAAGTCAAGTGGCCTGCCGATCGAGTGCCTCCAGTTGACTTGTAGTCAATGCTTCTTGTATGAAAATAATTTCTTGAATGCTATATATCTACTGCCATGACAGATTGACATGAGCTCTTAGGTATGTTTACTTCATATAATCTATGGGCCGAATGAAACTTCTACATCAAGATTTAGTAACTGGCATGGGCTTTGTTTTGAATAAGTGTGGGATGAATACTTTCTATTCAAGATACTTTAATTGTAGCATACACTCTAATGCTGTAAATTTATGTAAACTGTTTTAGCTTAAGTTTTAACCGTAACGGGAAAGCAGAGTCATTTTCTAGGCATAACAACCATTGCTCCTTTCCATGGAAAATAAACAGGTTGCCAGCTGCAGACTATGGAATGGTGTCTAATTTCCCAGGTGTAAGATAAAAGGCCTACTATATATTACTACTATTCTATGTATTTTGAGAGCCAACAACTAGTCTAATGCAAAGGCACCAAAATTGATTTATGAGGCTCAAATGATTTCATAAATTTGCCAATTTGATTTGGATGATTTGATAGGGATAGTAATCGAGAATAACATATTTGATTTTTGCCAAGAAATTGATTTTGTTATTGGTTGTACGTAGTTAGAACTTGATATGAATAGGAAAAAAAAAAAATCTAAGCTATGCGGGTAGAGACGGAACAGAACTAATATGTTGCCTTGAATAAGCAAAGTATATCAATGTTGAATCCCATGCTAGAGGATCTAGATGTGAAGGTAAGCCCTACCAATGTTGAATGTTCATAGTGTTCATAGTAATAAATTAATTAATGCAAAACCATAAAGTGTTCATAGTGTATAAACTATAAAGTATTTATTGTTTAAGTGTTTTAATTGTTACCTAGCTACCAATGTGTTTCTCATTCCTAACATGCTAAGCGTACCACAAAGTAATGGTAATAGCAGTTCTATTAAATTAAAAAGCATCAAAACTATCTTTTGAAAGAATCTAAATACCATCAACCCACTCATCTCTCGATCGAATAAAACTTCATGGGCAGTTTAGCAGAAAGAATATTCCAAACAAAAACCATGAACTAACGTACAATTCGACATTGAAAAAAGTGCTCGAGAGACTCATCCTCAACAGGTCAACATTACAGGAAAAAAAGGCAGATGAGGAAGCTATCTATACCCATATTACTGAGGAATCAAAAAATGATGGTTAGTGACTTTCAAGGAAATGGTATATAGGTTGAACTAGTGGTAACAATTCAGCCCCTCTTTCATCCATGCCCAGGAATCATTACTAGGAATTGAGGGAAGTTCAATCATGGTAATGGAATCCCACATGAGAAGAAATTAAGACCAATTTCAATGGTACTGATCAGTTGATCCTATAGAGCTTAGCAACACAAGAATTGAATCAAACACATTCAGGCTCAAGAGTTAAGAGTAATGGGCATATCAAAGGACCACCCTTATTGCAATGTCAATGTATCACGTCTACAGTTGACTATATATCTTATTTTAGCGAGCTAAAATTGTAACTCAGGAAAAGCATGTAGAAGAAAAAGCCTCCAAGACGTACTAAGACATCTATTTGGTGGTATTTGGTGGAGTAAGATCCATGCAAAGTACAGCCCAAAAGGACTCTTCATTGTTGAGGTATATATGCAAGGATATACTTATTAGCATGGAAGAGGTGCTCTTAAGGTGCTAATTATGTATGGCAAGCCCTCCTTTTTCTTTTGGGAGTGTGACAATATCCCAATACACTAAGGAGTGTTTAGTTGGCCACAAGTACAAATGATGCAAAAAGTAGGACCGAGCAAAATCCGATCCGACCTGAAAAAACTCGAAAAACTAACTCGGAAATTCATTTCGGGTCGGGTTATTCAAGTATATCGGGTTGGGTTGGGTCTTATTTTTGAAAATTTTGTCTACTATTTCGGATCGAATCGGGTTCGGGTGAAAACCTTGTTTAATCCGACCTGACTCAATTTTAAATTAAATATGTATTTATATTATATATATTGATAAAAGATTATGTTGGCTTTGTGGTTAGAATGATGGATATAAAGTTTTGAAGGTTTTGAGTTCAAGTCCTACTTGGGTTATAATTTTAATACAATTGTTCACTTTTTTTTATCACCATTTTCAAGATGAATTTTTTTATTTTTCTAAACCGAATTCGGATTATTCGGGTTAATCGGGTCGGGGCTCGATTTTTTTGGGTTATTCGGGTCGGGCTCGATGCTCAGCCCTAGCAAAAAGTATTTGCATGCAAAAGTAAATGCCCACAAATAAAATATGCATCGTATTCTTTGGTTGCCCGCAACTAATTAAAGTTGCAATTTTTGTTTGCAAGTGTTTGGTGAGCCGCAAAGGGAAGTTGCAATTACACTTGTAACTAGCATCTGCAAATTCATGTCTGACAATTTTGGTTTGGCCCGATAGCCCGACACAATAAAATCATGCTCAGATCTCTTGTTATCGTGCTCAAACCGTTAGAGTTAGCCCGATAAAGCTTGAACAAATATCGGGTCGGACCGGGCCAACTTGATAATAATTTATTCATTATTGAAAATATTGGGCTATCATGCCCGAATTGGCCTGATAGCTCGATTTGGGCCTGATAGCCCGGTTCCAATGGCTCCATTCGGGGTCGATAGCCTGATTTTGATTTTTTTATCGTACTAACAAGTCGAGCTTACCCATTTACTATTCATATCGTGCTTGGTTGGGGTCCCAAGCCCAAACTTTTATCGGATGATTGAACATGATTTTTGTTTGGGTCGAGCCAGCTTGGACCAATATCTCCAGCACGTCACGAATTATCGGGTCCAATAGAAGTTCAATAGAATTTAGAAGCAATAACAAGTAAATACAGGCAAAAGAATAAATATGTCATTTTACCCAATAATAATTCATCGATTACAACGAAATCGATCTGGAACACGATTGGGTTAAGCATAGAGCCTTATTTGGGTTCACTTAGGGGGGGTGGAGGGGTAGATATGTAATTGTGACTTAACCAGAAAAAATATAAAATATTGGGTGATCGTTCGACTCCAAGAAGTGCCGCACACCACCCGAGAGAAGGAGGGAGGTAGAGCTGCTACATCTACTTGGCCAGAGTCCTCGTCGTCAGAGATCGTCGTCGTGGGGCTTCACTACGATCCTCTTCTCCTCACCTTCTTCTTCTTCTTCATGTGAGTGGTTTGAACCCTAGCCTCGTAGGAATCCCCTTGTTGGCTGCGTGAGGTAAAGAGGTGTCTGCTGAAATTTTTCTGAGAAGATTTGATTTCATGGTGTTTGTTTTGAATTATTGTTTTTCTCAAAAGGATTGTTGCTCTTTGGAGTTTCGGTGGATCAGGGGAGATGTGTAGGGCCGGTCCCTATGTTGTAAGGGTTTATACTTGCTGAAAATTTTCCTCTTATTCAAGATTTTGCATGATTTATACTCGTTTGGGTGCGGCGATGAATCAGGGCAGAATTAGGGGCAGCCCTAGGATGCTAGGGTCGACGATTGAACTTAAGGGTAATATTTGAAATTTTAGTTAAGCCTTGGATTAGGGTGTGGGATGGAGAACCTTGTGGTATCGAACCACAAAGCGAAGGCTAATCCCTAGACCCTGTTCGGACATACCCTAAAACCTAGGAGAGAGGATAGAACTGACTTTATCATGAGTTGGGAAGGGTTAAAATTTGGGTATAGGACAAATGGCTACCAAATAATTTTTGTTATCGTTGCGGAAGTGTGTTCGTAGATTTCGGTTTTAACATGTTAAATTATGATGAAATTGTTACTTGCATAAATCAATTTAGTACATTCTATTTCTAGATTTATAGCTGAAATGTTATTCTGAAAAGTTAGAATAATTGTGGTATTATTCATGCTGAAATTGCTATAGATAGTGGATGAAATTGTTGGCTGAAATATTCATAATAGTATGCTAAAAATTTTGGTTTACTGCTGTAAAAGTGTATGCTGATTTTATATCTTAACATGTTCATGTTATTGCTAAAAATTCTAAAATTTTGGGTACACTTGGGGTCTTGAAATTTTAGATGTGAGGAATATGGTTGGCACTGAAAATTTAACTTACTTGAGTTGTCATTTGAATTCTAAAATTTCAACCTAGTATGATAAAATTTCTTGGTTAGTGGATGCAAGAATGATTTCTAAACTTTTCCCCAACCCTTACCAATGTGCAGAATAAATATATTTAGGGTTGGTCGTTCTCAAATAGGAATGGTAGGGTGCATGGCCAAGTGTGTAAGGCCCGAGAAAAGGCCGGAGTGGGGGTGCCCACGTGTGTATTAATTAAGGTTATCGACCAGATGCCCCAACCATCCGAGTGGTGATGTTGTTTGGAAGGGAGGTGGTGCACTCTTGATAGAAATTTGGATATGATAGCCCTAGGGTAATCCCTAACTCTCTAGGGCCGGTCAAGCAATGCAAGCACTTAGGTCCTAGGCATTGGGTTCTAGGTGGAATAGGGAAAACGATGTCGAGTAGGACCTTGAGTCGGAGAACACAACCCCATAAACCCCTTGCGATTATACTTCCAAGTGTGCGAGAGGGTCCTAGGGTCGGCTCCCCATAGGGCCTTATAAATTTTACTCCGGTCGGAATTGTGCTACTCAAATTTATTTCTTCTTGTCCAAGTTCTATGATAATTGTTCTCAATGAGTGTTGGTTAATAGAAACAAGTTTTGGTACAGAATTTAAATGTGTATGGCAGAATTTGGGGTCGGCCTTGTTTGAAGGTAGAGGAGTCAAACTTGATTGAGAATATTAACATTCAAAACCTTGCTGAAATTTATGCATTCTGATTTGCTTTATTATTGTCGGGATCGGTTAGGTAAAGGAGTATATTGGGTGCTGAAATTTTCAGCTTGAAGTGCTAAAAACTTTTCGTCTACTGAAATTGGTGTTTTAATTTCAGTTTAGACTTGTTAAATGATGTTGAAATTAGTTTTTAAATTCAATTTTCATTCATGTGTTCTATCCTTAGTTTTGTAGCTGAATTGGTATAGTAGCAAGCTAGAATTTTTGTGGTGGTATAATATTGAATTGATCCCTGTTTAGTGATTGGGAAAGGGTGGCTGAAATATTTATGTATGTATGCTGAAATTTCAATTTATGGGTATAAATGCATGCTTATTTTGCACCTTGAACTTGTTCACATTTCTACTTTTACGAGATCGTGAGTATACTTTAGATGTTGAAATTCTAGCTCGTTTTGGAAACCTTGATTGCAAAGTACTCTCAACTTGGTATTGTTGCCATTGGTTGCTGAAAATGGAGCATGTAGGCTGAAATTTCCAGCATAGGAATTAAATTCTGATTTCCGAACAATTTCTATTTGGTTTGTAAAAAAAATCTCATTATGATGGTTGGGTTATAATTGAGTCTTGAGGGTCGGTGTGGTCGAGCATTTTGGGCCGAGAAAAAGCCGTGTTGGGTACACTCATGAGTGCACCCGGGGTGTTTGATGGGAGGCCATACCCGGCCACCCGAACTTGATGATGGTGACATGCTATTATATTACAGATATTCTAGATGTGGTTGTGCTTGTGTTGGTGGATGGTCGGGCCGAGAAGCACGTTTGCATGCGAAGCTAATGGTCGACTCGACGAGTATGATTATGGGTCGGGGTATGTTCCCAACCAAAGGGGGTTATCCAGGTTAGTTAGTCATCCTAGCTTAGAGGGCTCAGGGCGGGAAGCTCGCTAGGTAGTCATCCTAATGATCGACTCGTGTGATTGCTTACTTGCATTATTTGTGATTTTGGGCTGATGTTAGTCGGGTGCTTGTGTGTGCAGATGCACGCGAGATGAACACTTGGATTTATTTACATTCATGCTGGTTTATTATTGCTATTATGCTAAACAACTTTTATGGTGCTTATTATCTTGCTTGGCTTAGCGAGGGTTTGGTTCGGGCCACTCACTGAGTTCATTTGAACTCACCAATTTCTTTCTTATTTTTATTGCATATCATGTCCAATAAAGGTACACTTGTACTTGTGTGGCGAGGCTGAGGGTTGCAAGCATATGCAACTGATCTTGTGACGTGTTGTGTCCTAGTTGTATCGTAGGGAGTCTTATGTACTTGCATTCTAGATATGTTGTTTTCAGATATCGAACTTGATTTTTGTATACATACTTAATGTCTTGACTCAATTTTTGGATACATGCATGGTTATATTCATTCTTTTTCTGCATTGGTATATGATTTGTTGGTAGGCTTCGGTGTATAGGTTCGTACTCTGGCTAGTCACGTGACCTTAGGTTTGGAGCGTGATAATTTAATTTAGTAAAATATTATTTTATATTATTTAATTATTTATCAAAATAAATTAATAATTTTAAATTATTGTATAATATCTCAAATATAAAAAATCTATCAAATGACATCAGATCTATAATCTGATAGTACAATCGCATTCAACACGTGAAAATTTATAATTTTGGTATTTATTCCATCTCCATCCGACGGTTCTAAGTCGCACAGATTAATTATTTTCTAATACTTAAGTTATTACATTTGCATCTCATAATCTTGTATTAAATGTCTTTTGGGCTACAATTGCTTTTGCGGGGTATTAAAAATATAATTTGTAAATACTAAATGATGCAAAAGATTTTTACGGTCAATCAAACAAATTGACTTATTTATTTGCTACAAGTAGAATTACAGTATTTGTACTTGTGATCAATCAAATGCCTCTAAGCGGAGAATTCTTTTATCCATTTTTTTTTTTCATAAGAAATTTCTAATATTTTTTATGATTTATCTAGACAAGTATTAGAGACCTATAATATATATATCGCTAAATAATGAAGTGGAATGACCTTCAATACTAAATTGGTGAGTGTAATTTTACCGGTTTGGGATAAGGAAGATTGTCAAGTTCTCAATTAGCTTGGCATGGATAGAATTAGAAATGTAGTCAAAAGTAAGAGTGACCATAGTCCCAATATACTTGAATGGAGATCCACCCTATTTCATGTTGAGTTCATTAGAGATGTATCTAGCCGTTAATTTCACGCCTAATGTTTTTAGGAGAAATTACTTAAGATTTAGATGCATCAAGTTTGTGACCAAAGGATGTAATATAGTTGGAAAACCTTTTTGAGGCATCTAAGTATATTTTGGTTGTCTGTAGCTAGGGGTGGAAATAGACCAAGCGGTTGACAGCTTGTATTCGGTCTGGCCTGACTTGACATCTTTTTTTTAATAAACAAACCTTTGTACTTTTCTAGGCTTATTTTTCTTATCAAACTAGGCTCAGGCTCACTATAAGATCTATTGAACCTAATAGACCGATCTGTGTCTGTTAAGGTAGTATATATAATATATAATAAAATATATTTTTTAATTTAATAAAACAATAATTATTGTTGTTACTTTTAAATTTATTGTTATCATTTTTATATTAAAATTTAGAAGTAAATTTTATAAACATATTTCAAATTTTAGCCGACTTTATAAACAAGTCACATATCAGACTCGAGCCAAAAAAATAACCTATAATAAATCACATGTCAAGCTTAGACTTATTTTTTACTATGCAACTCTGGCCTATTAAGACGAAGATTTGGTCTGACTTATTTCCACTCTTATCTGTAGCTACTACTACTGATATCTCGCCCAGATATGTCAAATGACTAATATCAATGGAATATTTATTCTTTAGGGGAGTGATATTTTTATGCTAAACCTTATGATTAATTAAGTTAGATAGAATTTTTGGCAGTAATGATGTAAAAAAAGGACAATAGACGCATTGTTTGACCCTCTATAAGATTGAAATAATACAGATAACAGATTAGCTAGGTTCCGAAAATAATTGAGGAAATTGACAAGTATTAAGTACCTCTCAATCTAGTTTATCACAAAGCTTTCTAAACCTATCTTAATTAGAATATACAAAGATTGAGTAGGCCAATTCTTATACAATTAAAATATTAGAAAAATTCAAAAAATCATTTAAAAAATTAAAATTTATTAACAAAATCAAAAAAAAATTAACGATATTCTTTATCCTAAACATTCTTTTCCTTAATAAATATATATTGTTCAAGTGAGCAAATGACTGTCAACTTAACTCTCACTAGCTCTCGTTTACAGCAACAAGTTGAGTATTCAAAGTTCAAACTAGGGGTGCAAGTGAGCCGAGCAACACGTGAGCTACTCGAGATCGACTCGATGAAAACTCGAGCTCGAGCTAAGTAATACTCGACTCGAGCGGTTTGCGAGCCTAATCGAGCTTCATATATTTATATATAATTATATAAATATTAATATTTCATATGGGGTTGAGCATAAACTCGAGTCGAGTCGAGCTTAATCGAGCTTGAATGAGCTCGGTCATGCTTGAGAAAAATAAACGAGTCTAAACGAGCTTAAACGAGCCGAGCTCGAGTTACTCGAGCCGATCTCGAGCCTGGATATTGAAGCTCGATCTAGCTCGAGTTCGAGCTCGATATAGCTCGAGTTCGAGCTCGATATAGCTCGAGTTCGAGCTCGAGCTCGATATTTCTTAAACGAACAGAGCTTGAGCACAAGCAAGTTCGGCTCGGCTCGATTACACCCCTAGTTCAAACGACCACCAATCTGGAAATGAAATAATTTCCAACAATCAATACTATATATATGTTCACGTTGACTCTTTAACGTTTAAACGTCTACCTTAAAAAAAGAAAGAAATTATCTGTAACAATCATATGCTACGTAGTAGGATCGGTTCAGAAGAAAATTATTAATGTTTTTTAATTAAAAAAAGATCATAACACTTTATATGTGTTCACATTCCTCGGATTCTCATTTTGACTTCTCGCATTTTTAAATTTCCCTTTGATCTTAAAATTTTACTTGTATATTCATATCTGAACACTCCTATTTTGACCCTCATTTTTATGTTCTCGTTTAGTCGTTTTAACCTTTTTCAAATTTAAATTTATCTTATAAATATATCCTATAAAAGATGTAAATAGTTGATATTAATTGAAGCTCAGCCGGCATTAATTACCATCATCAATTAATGTCAATATGTTAGGTACTATGCAGCTTTCTTAGCAGAGTAAAATAGTACGGAGTAACACGTACTGCGTCGTATTAATTATACACATCCACAATTTTCAAACCTTATTACAATTGATTTGATCGATTGGTCGAAGATTAATTCATTATTCCAAAATCTTCCATCTTCCCTGTCTCATTCTCTGTCAAAGAGATAAAAACATCATCACCCACCATATCACATCTGCACCCACCCATGGCTCCTTTCTTCCTCCTCGTACTGCAGTTACTAATCTCAATCTCACCTGTGGCCGTGAAAGCACAACCAAGACATACCAACGTAAGTTTAGGCTCCTCCCTCGCAGCCTCCGACGGCGCTTCATGGCTCTCCCCCTCCGGCCACTTCGCCTTCGGCTTTTACCCCAAATCATCAGGCTTTGCCGTCGGAGTCTGGCTCACAACCACACCGAAGATGACTGTAGTGTGGACCGCTAATCGCGACGACGGCCCGATCTCCGGCGGCTACCTAAGGTTAACCTTCGATGGCCGGCTTCTCTGGAGCGCCCCTGGTGGCGTGGAGAAGGCCATCTCGCACGGCTCCGAGCCGGCCGTCGTGGCAGCCATGATCGACACCGGAAACTTCGCCCTCTACAATTCCAAGGGCGCGGTCATTTGGTCCACCTTCGATTCTCCGACGGATACACTTCTGCTGGGACAGAGCCTGCTCCCTAATAACCAGCTCTTCTCAAGCTTGTCGGAAGCAGATCGCTCCACCGGGAAGTACCGGTTGAACAACCAAAACGACGGCAACGTTGTGCTGTACCCTGCAGGCACAACCAACACCGCCGACGACGCCTACTGGGACACCGGCACGTTCCAGATCGGTTTCCTGCTTACGCTAAGCTTGGACAGCACTGGGTTGCTGTACTTGACCGGCGACAATGGCAACTACACCAAGAACATCACTCGCCCCAAATCATCGGGTTCCAGCAATGGCTCAATCCTGGTTTATTACCGTGCAATCGTTGATGTAGATGGAATACTTCGGCTTTACTCTCACAGTTTCTCTAACAATGGCAACTCAACAACACAAGTCGAATGGGCAGCACTGCAAAACCCTTGCTTGGTTAGGGGTGTTTGCGCACTTAACAGCTACTGCAGCCTCAGCGCCGACAACGAGCCGAACTGCCTCTGCCCGCCCGGCTTCGATTTTATTGATCCAACCAAGATTTCACTCGGCTGCACACGGAATTCAACGGCGGGAGACTGCTCGACGGCAAGCTCTGGTGACGCCGAGGACGAAGGCCTGACGATGGTGACGATGTCGAACACGACATGGGTGAATAAGGCGTACTCAATCTTGCCGTCGTCGACGAGCATGGACGACTGCAAGGCGGCATGCCTGGATGACTGCTTCTGCGCGGCGGCGTTGTTCGAAGATGGCACGTGCAATAAGCAGGTGCTTCCGCTGCGATACGGGCGGACGGGCAGCAACGACACGCTTTTCGTCAAGGTCGGACCAGCGAGGCAATCGGTAATTTATCAAAGGAAGAGGAAGGTGCGCGTTGATGTCTTAGCCATCAGTCTGGCTCTCGTCGGCCTCTCAATCGTCGCCTTCGCCGTTTCTGGATATTTGTTCCTTGAGCGTAGAAGATTTGGGAGATACAGGAGGACGTCGGAGTTGAATAGCTCTGGTTTCGATGAAGAAAGCACACTTCGATCGTATTCGTACGAAGACCTCGCGAGGGCTACAGAGAATTTTAAGGAAGAGCTGGGCAGGGGAGCCTTCGGAACAGTGTTCAAGGGATCCCTTTCAGGCGGATCAGAAAGATTGATCGCGGTGAAGAGATTAGAGAAGATGGTCGAAGAAGGGGAGAGGGAGTTCCAAAGAGAAGTCCGGGCGATCGGCAAGACGCACCATAGAAATCTCGTGCGGCTGCTCGGCTTCTGCAACGAAGGCTCGAATCGCCTCCTGGTGTACGAGTTCATGAGCAACGGCTCGCTGGCGGATCTCCTCTTCAAGGCAAAAACACCTCCAAATTGGGCGGAGAGATGCAACATCGCGTCGGACGTGGCGAGGGGGTTGCAGTACCTGCACGAGGAGCTCGAGAGCAACATCATCCACTGCGACATAAAGCCGCAGAACATTCTCATGGACGCTTCCGGGACGGCGAAGATCGCCGATTTCGGGCTCGCGAAGCTGCTGATGCCGGACCAAACGCGGACCTACACGGGCATCAGGGGGACGAGGGGGTACCTCGCGCCGGAGTGGCACAAGAACGCGCCGATCACGGTGAAAGCTGACGTGTACAGCTACGGCGTGGTGCTCCTGGAGATCATATGCTGCAAGAGGAACATTGCGTTGGAGGAGGCCGGGTGTGATTACACGCTGGCGGAGGTGGTGTATGAATGCTTGGTGGCGGATGAGGTGGGAAGGTTGAAGAGGGCTGAAGCAGTGGATGATGCGGAGCTGAAGAGGATGATGAAGGTCGGGATATGGTGCGTGCAGAATGAGCCGGTGTTCCGGCCGTCGATGAAGAATGTGATGATGATGATGGAGGGGCACGTGGAGGTGCCGCTGCCGCCCCCTCCGTCCTCTTTTTCTTCTTAATTGGACCTGTGATTTTGTTACCAAACACACAATATATACACACCTTAATTAAATGTTAATTAGTAATTAAGTATCATTATCTTAATTATTTGGTTTGATATAATATATATATATATAAGCAAGATACGTACTTGCCACGTGGCACCTCAAAAGTCATGTTTGCTGACATGATATTTTCTAAGTTTTTTGAATTTTTTTATTTTTATAGTTTTTTAGATGAGAATTTAATTCTAACTTTTCTTCCTTCTCTCCTCTTAACTCTCCCTCTCTCTCTCTCTCTACTTCTCTCTCTTTTAATTACTCCCTCTCACCAAACATTTCATCTCTTTTAATTAATCTAGGACTCTCTCTCCTTCGGTTGCCAACGTTTTATTAGTATAAATTGATTTTTTAAAATTAGTATTAATTAGTATAACATATTAACAAACTTTTCATCTTTTTTAATTAATTTAGGACAATAAATATGAATTAATTTTCTCTGATCTCCTTCGGTTGCAAAAATTTAGTTAATATAAATTATTATTATTTTAATTAGTATATCTTCAACGTTTCCTCTCACATTTAAGCTCTGGCATTAAATGTGAATTATCTTTCTCATTTTTTTTTGCCTAAGTTTAATCTATATATAAACCAATGGAGCATTTCGTTGAAGCGCGATGGTGAGCAATGCTGGATCAGCGTCGGCGCCATCCCTCGCATTGCTTGAGCACCGATAAGCTCCGACACCAATGGAAAGTTGTGGAGTTTTTTGTTGAAGCATAATATTACTGGTGTCAGTGATATGCTCAAGTGATGAAAGAAGGTCGAAGAGTCTCCATCGATGATGCTTCGGTGTACTAGCTTGCGCATGATGATGCTTCTCCTTTCTCCTTCGACATGGCTTCTCCATCGTAGCCCGACGCCGAAATTATCGTCGACGGTTGTTGCCGCAGTTGGTGTGGATCGCATGGCCGATTGTTCTTATCGTGGTCTTATCATGAAAAGTATTTTTGAGCAATGTAATTAATGTGACTTTTATCCATTTTATAATTTTTCTTTTCTTTTGATTGTGTTATCGACAAAAAAAAATAGAAACTTTGAATATATTTTTTTGTTTTTGCTTGCATTTTAATTTTAGCCTACAATTTTTACGTTCAATCCAATTTGAAAACCATGTCTCAAATTCACACGGGTAAGAATTATGCTATACTATCTACATATAATTTTATATAATTTACACTACTAGAAAATTCGTCTTCAGCAACGGCTATCAGCGACGGCCGCTCAAGCCGTTGCTATTTGCAACGGCATTCTTACGGCCGCCCGAGCCGTTGTAGAAAACTGTATCTGCAACGGCGTTCTAACGGAAACCCGAGCCGTTGCTGATTATTTTAATTATCAGCAACGGCTTTCGGACGGAAAGGCGAGCCGTTGCTTATATTTTAATTTTCAGCAACGGCTTGCTAACGGATAAGTGAGCCGTTGCTGATGATAACTTATCAGCAACGGCGTTCTAACGGGCGAGTGAGCCGTTGCTGATAAGTTTATACAGGGCACGCTCTCGCGCCCGACTCTTCTTCCTCCCGCTGCTCGCTGCTGCCGCCGCCGCTCCTGCCGATGCCACTCGCCGCCGCTGCCGCTGCTGCCGACGCCGACGACGCCGACCGCTGCTGCCGACTTGTTCAGGTAAGTCTCCCCTGCTGCCGTCTCTTCCCTGCGGCCGGCGGAAATCACCCGACCGAAACCCTATTTCTAGGGTTTTGGCCGGCGGCGGTCGGCCGATGGCCACCGCCGGACCTTCTGCAGTGGCCGGACATTGTGTCCGGCCACTGTACGCCGGCGCCGGAGGGTGGACTTCGGCGCCGGAATTTAGTATATATATATATAGTTTATATTATTTTATATTTGTTAATTAATTATTTAATAATTGTTAATTAATTGTTTAGATTAATTGTTTAATTTGTTAGATTAATTATTAGGGTTTAGATTAATTTCGGACGTGCGCCGGAATCGTCCACTTCGGACGCGCGCCGGTATCATCCACTTCGGACGCGCGTCGGTATCGTCCACTTCGGACTCGCGCCGGTATCGTCCACTTCGAACTCGCACCGGAATCGTCCACTTCGGACGCGCGCCGAAATCGTCCACTTCGGACGCGCGCCGAAATCGTCCAATATGGACTCGAACTATCTCGAAACATTTAGAAAATAATCATCCTCCGACGAGTTGATATGTTTCACGTACGCATCGACGATCGGATATGATTTAGCAAAACCTTAGATCCGTTCGGGAATTGTATGTTCGTGTAAAAGAAGTAGATGATCTTTTATACGACATACAATTCTTGAATTGTCCCTGATTGGACAATTTGGGAATATAGTTATTTGTACTGCACTTACGTTTTTATTTTAACTGTTAACTAATTATTCTAAAATTCGGCAACATCTCTCTTGTTCTCCGATACGCGCCCAGATGATATGCGTATTCGGAGAACTGTAGGGAGATGCTGTCGAAATTTAGAATAATTAGTTAACAGTTAAAATAAAAACGTAAGTGCAGTACGAATAACATAAATCCCGAATGGAATAGGACAATCTCACCTAAAGACATTAACCAAAGAAATTGTCATTGATTGACAGAATCATGTCGGCTGATCGAAGTTGGATGTACCGACGTCTTAATCGTGGAGCTTTAACGAATGAGTTTCGATTAGGCGTAACGTACTTCCTAAATTTCGCCTATTCGAATCTGAATTTCGTTAGCATGGATGATCAAATCCGATGTTCGTGCCGCATTTGTTCAAATGGACGATTTTTGGATCGGGAGACTGTCACTCTGCATCTATATACCAAAGGATTTGCACCGAGATATTTTCTATGGACTTGTCACGGGGAGTCACGCGAAGTCGGGACGTCGAGCAATCCTGTCGTTCAGACATATGGTGAATCTTCCTCTGCTGGTGCTTCTTCATCCGGTCAATGTAATCCCTATAGAACTATGATACTTGATAGTCTTGGGGGGTCAATTCCGCCTGAATGATAATGTTGATCGGCCAGTTCTTCAGACATCAGTCCCACCAGATACTACAGCGGTTGATATCACAGAAGTAGGGGCTGCGGTAGAGATTGAATTACCGAATAAAGAAGCTGCAGAATTTTACGAGATGTTGAAAGCTGCCGATGAACCTTTGTATGAGAATTGTCCTAAATATACTAGGTTTTCAGCAATGACACAGCTCTTAAGCATCAAGGCCGATTGTAATATCAGCGGAGTTGCGTATGATCGGATTGCTGGATTGATTAATGGAATGCTGCCTACTGATAACAAGTTTGAGCCTACTTTTTATAAGACTAAAAAGCTAATGAGAAAATTGGGGCTTGGGTACGAAAAAATACACGCGTGCCAAAATAACTGCATTTTATATTATAAAGAAAATGTGCAGTTGGATAAATGCCCTGTATGTCAACACCCTCGTTACAAGGAGAAGAAATCGGTCCGACAGAAAAATATCCCGTTTAAGGTGCTTCGGTATTTTCCACTAACACCGAGGCTTCAAAGGTTATTCATGTCGGAAAAGACAGCCCCCTACATGAGTTGGCATGCAAGAAGTCGTGATGATACAGTAATGACTCATCCATCTGACAGTGAAGCATGGAAACATTTGGATACATGTTATCCTTCATTTGCTATGGATACTAGAAATATCAGATTGGGATTGTGCACAGATGGTTTTAATCCGTTTGGACATTCTTTTGGGAATTGCCCTATTGGAGTTCATTATTGATTCGACATAATTTAGATGTCATGCACATTGAAAAAAATGTGTTTGATAATATTTTCAACACTGTGATGGATATTTTTGGAAAAACTAAAGATAATGTCAAAGCCCGACATGATCTGAAAATACTTTGTAAAAGACCAGAGTTGGAGTTACAAGAGGTCAACGGACGATATCTGAAACCGAAGGCCCTATATGTGTTAAATAAACAACAGATCAAAGATGTTTGTCAATGGGTAAAAGAACTCAGATTACCCGATGGATATGCTTCAAACTTATCTCGATGTGTGAACGTCGATGATTGCAAAATATCAGGGATGAAGAGCCATGATTGTCATGTATTCATGCAGAGATTACTTCCGATCGCATTTCGAGATCTTCTACCTGATAATATTTGGGGTCCGTTGACTGAATTAAGTATGTTTTTTAGAAGCATCTGTGCAAATGTCCTTCGAGTCGAAGATATGTCAACACTTGAAAATAATATTGTTGAAATCATATGCAAGCTGGAGCAGTTTTTCCCTCCTGCATTTTTTGACTCGATGGAGCATCTACCGATACACTTGGCATACGAGGCACGAGTTGGTGGCCCCGTTCAATATCGTTGGATGTACTTATTTGAAAGATACATGAATCGTCTGAAGAAAAAAGTAAAGAACACCGCAGCTGTTGAAGGATCAATATCTGAATCGTATATCATCCAAGAAATTTCAACATTCTACTCATTTTACTTTGAATCGACAGTACAGACAAGATTTGATCGTCTTCCACGTAACGACGACGGGGGTGTTCGACATTCAGATGGACGTTTAAATATATTTTGTCACTCTGATCGTGCTTTTGGTTCTCGTCCATCTCGACACTTAAGCGATGAAGAGTATCATTTGGCACACTTGTATGTATTACTCAATTGCCCAGAGATTGAACAATTCATTGAAATATTTGACATTGAGATGGTGCAAAAATACTCTATTCACAACGATCAAGAATTGGAGACATTACGGAATCGTGATTTCCCTTCTTGGATTCAGACTTACAGCAAAGATCACAGAGCTGAAATAGATGAAAAAATATTTGAGTTTGTTAGTGGACCGTCGCGACTTGTGTCGTGCTATAGCGGATATTTTGTTAACGGGTATAAATTTCACACGGTTGAATATTCATCTACAAAAAAGACGATGAATGCTGGGGTCTGCGTGAAAGGGACAACCTATGTTGAATGTGATATGGATTTCTATGGACTAGTGGAAGAAGTGATAGAGTTGCACTACTTCGGCTTGAAATCAGTGTTCCTATTTAGATGTCATTGGTTCGATACAACAGAAAGGGGCATAAAAGTTCATCAAAAATACAAACTTGTTGAGGTTAATTACAAATCAAAATTGGCAGCAAATGAGCCATTTATATTGGCATCACAAGCCGAACAAGTATATTACGCGAAGTATCCGGCTCGAAATAAAGATAGAGCAGATTGGCGTGTAGTCTGTAAGACAAAAGGTAGAGGAAAAATTGATCCGATAGTAGGAGAAAATGATCCTCCTGGTTTCTATCAAGAAGATGATCTTCCTGCTGTGGATCGTATTATTCCAATACTCGAGGATGCAGACACAACGTCAATTCAATTAGAAGTTGAATATGCTGATGATGACGATCATGAAATTGAGGAAGCTGGAGATGAAGAAGATGACGAAGAGGAAGAAGAGGAAGAAGAAGAAGAATTCGAAGACTATTATTCAGATGATGAGGAATAATTGTAAAGTATATATATTTTATTAAATATATCTCTACTATTTATACAATAATCTGATTATATGTCTGTTCGACAGATATGTCTGGTCGTGGTTATCGACGCAGGAGAGCTTCGGAGTCTCCGATCGGTGAGACTCCAGCACTTACTCATGCTGCTGATCCTCCTGTTGCTGATCCTCATGAGGATGATACTGCCGAGGCTAGTACATCCAGACGCAGGCGGCCACGCGGGCCGAACAGGTGGCAGCCTCCACCAGCCACAGAGTCACGTAGATTGATCAGCGTGATTGGGGAGCGGTAATATATCATGAATTATGAATCATTACAAATTCATTATATCATAATATAATATTAAAATTTATTTTTGTTGTGCAGGTTCGAGCAAGAAGAAGTGCCGAGGAGCATTTCTTCTACTATTCGACGATACATGCACGGGGCATGGCCTACGTGGTCTCACGTGCCTAGCGAGCACGTCGACATGTTATGGCGCGAGTTTGAGGCACGCATTTTTTTTTTTTTTACATGCATGATGATATATTAAGAATTGGTACTGATATTATTATTTTGCAGGCTCGCTATACATGGGCCGAGGACTAGAGGTCCTTCATTTACGCTGCCTGGGAGTCTATTTCCCGGGCAAGGTACAACGGGCAGCTGGGGCAGGCTCGGTCCCGAGCGATGGCCCGAGCGATGGCCCGAGCTGGGACCACTAACATCGCGGAGACTCGGGGATACGGCCCCAATTGGATTACTCCGGATATATGGGACCAGCTCGTGGGAATATGGTCGACGGATCGATGGCAGGAGGTTTCTCAGAATGCGGCTAGAAATCGCATGTCGGGGGGAGCAGTGCGTCACACCGGCGGCTCTGTTGCATTTGCAGTGCACGCAAACTGTATGGTAAGTATATCGTTTAATTATATATTTTATTTGTTATTATGTGTACTAATTAATGTATTTGTTTTGTAAATGTAGACGACGGTGTCGGATGACGGGACTGTCCAGCGACCCTCCCCGATGGCGGTGTTTGAGCGGACTCACCGTCGAGCACATGGGACGGGGGAGTACATCGACAACCGCGCTGCATACATTGTGGTAATTATATATTTGTTTAAATTATTCATTATATATTTATAATTTAAGTTTTATGATAAATATTAAACAAAAAATCAAACTCGAGTAGGAGACGTACAGCCGGAGGGTGGTGCAGCGCGGGGGTACCCCCGAGGACTTTGACGCAGCATCGTGGGTCGAGGCCGAAGGTGGCTGGGACCATGGCCGCGTATATGGCTTCGCAGATAGTGGTCATGCGCGAGCCGTACTAGGGCCACTTGGGGCACCGACCCCTCCGGTCGCTGGTGAGCGGCCGTCCACCTCTAGATCCAGTTATGATCATAGTAATAGGATAAGGACACTAGAGGAGACGGTCGCGCGTCAGACTGAGATGATGGAGCGTCAGAGTCAGACGATGGCGCGTCAGAGACAGACGATGGCGAATATAGAAGCTATGCTACGCAACTTGTCGGGTCATCCCGAAGCAGGCATCTCTTCGGCATCATCTAATCCATCATCCTCGAGTCAGTCCACGCCGGTGTACACTCAAGCACTCCAGACCCCGCCATATGATCCAGGCCATCCTCCATCGTCATCGTGAGATTTTGTTTATATTGACTTTGTTACTCAGATATTGAACTTGTTTAATTTATATTGACTATGTTATTGAGATGTTGATACTTCAATTTTACATTTGAATTGTGTTTATACTATCGTGGATAATTATGAATATAAATATAATTGTTTTGATGTATATCTTGGTGTGTTTGTGATGTGTGAATGAATGTGTATGAGATGTTTGTGATGTGTGAATGAATGTGTGTATGAGGGTATGGGTGTGTGAGTTATGTATCAGATAAATATATCAATGTATCAATGGAAATTTGAAATTTTCAAATTTTCTGGTTGCAGGCATAGGTCATCAGCAACGGCTTTCCCACGGGCGTCCGTGGGAAAGCCGTTGCTAAAAGTGTATCGAAAGCCGTTGCTGATGACCTACAGCAACGGCTTAGCGACGGAGTTTTACTAACGGCGTTGCTACGGACTCAGCGGCCGTTGCTATTAATGGTATCAGCAACGGCTCCGGGTCTGTGGCAAAACCGTTGCTGATAATATTTTTAGCGACGGCCCAACGGCCGTTGCTGATAATGTTTTGAGCGACGGCCCGAGCGGCCGTTGCTGATCCGTTGCTAAGTCATCAGCAACGCGACTTTCTGTCACAGCGCTATTGCAACAGCTCAGCCGTTGCTGATGCTCTTCAGCAACGGCTCAGCAACGGCATCAGCCGTTGCTGATGACCATTTTTCTAGTAGTGTTAATATTATTATCTATATATAATTTTATTTCATTTTCCAATATTTCAATTATGCTAATATATTTTTGTAGTAATCAATAGTTTTTACTTAGAATTTTGAACTCAAAATCCAATTTCAAAACTCGGTGCCAATTTCAGGTAAGATTATTTTCATTTTCTATATTTCTATAACTATTTCATTTTCATTTTTTCCATATTCTTCGCAAAATTTAAATATTTTTTAAGTTTAATAATTTAATAATATAAAACTTTTAATTAATATATATGCTTTCATTTAAATTAATAAAAAATGTACATAAATCATATTATAATCACTAATAATATTTTATTCCAAGTTTCCTTTAATTATTTAAATAAATTATTCATTAAATTAATATTTTATGATATTCATTAAAAATAAAAATATATGAAAATATATGATACTAGAATTTGATCGCATAAGTTAGTTTAAGATGTTTGACTTTACTTGATAATTCTACCCTGAGAAATTTAAATTTGAGTTAATGTGAAAAAATATATGATAAGGATAAAAAATTAAAATATTTTATTTTATACCATTAAAAATGGATATATTTAGTTGAAAAGACTAACATATATAAAAAAAATCAACTACTAATATTATAATTATCACATTCAAATATAGTAATTAATTATGATGAATTTTATTTATGTTTTTTTTACATTATATGTATATATTGATTTGTTTCGGTTAAATTTTAATTTCAAATTTACGGTAAAAAATGTAAATTATATTTTAAAAAAATATCTATATTTTGACTTTATAAATATATAAGTTAAATTAAATTAATGTTTATCATTTTGCTCTATATTTATAAATTTTTACGTATATGATATTTGTTATTATTATTATTTAATTATTTAGCTACGATTATTTTCGTTTAAAGCATCTTTATATTGAAAGTTTGCTGACGTGGCAGCTTCAGAATTTTTGACTTTTTTTATTTTATATTTTCCCTCTCTCTCATGCAAAAATTTAATCAAATGCTCTCAAGTATAGTTGTCAAAAATTAATTCTCATTTTAATTGTTCATTCATAGCTGCCAAAATTTAATCCTCATTTTAATTGTAATTAATTTAATTCTCGAAATTATTACAATTTTATTAATAGCAAGTGCTTGAAAATTTTATTATTACAATTTTATTTAATTATTCATTTGTAGCTGTCAAAATTTAATTCTCATTTTAATTTTAGTTAATCATTTTGATTGTTCATTTATAGCTGTCAAAATTTAATTCTCACTTTAATTGTAATTTCCAAAATTTATTAGTAACAGCGTATTGATTGAGTCGTTTGGAATTTGAGCCATTTGATTGCCAAATTTATGGTGCATAATTATTATTTTTTGATTTTTAAATCTAATTCTCATTTATTTTAATTGTTGTGCATGTAGGATTATGTTTAAATTTATTTTTCATTAATTCTCTATGTTTAAATTTTATATAATTAACATTCACTTATGCCACTTTGGCACTTTCCAATAAAAGTTTGCTGATTTGACACTCTCTCAATTTTTAGGATTTTCAAAATTTTTACAAGGTTTTGTATTTATTATTTGTATGAAAAAATTTATGTAATATTTAACGTGTCTTAAATTTGTATTTGAATTTAATAGTTATTTGCAAGAAAATTGTATTTTAATATTTAATGCAAATTGTATTTGTATTGAATACACATTTGCATGTAAAATACTTTAGTATTTAATACGTGTATTTAAGACTTAAATACTGATTAAATTATAAATATTGGATTTAATACGTATTTGAATGGAAAATTGTATTTATTTTTTAATGCAAATTATATTTGTATTGAATACACTTTTGCATGAAAAATGTGTTAGTATTTAACACGTGTATTTAAGACTTAAATGCTGATTAAATTATAAATACTATATTTAATACGTATTTGCATGGAAAATTGTATTCAATATTTAATGCAAATTGTATTTGTATTGAATACACATTTGCATGAAAATTGTATATATATATATAAGTAACATTTATTAAAAATTATTATTGTCTTTTAATTTTTTATACTACCGAAATTTATTATTGCATCTATTGAAATTCTATTAATTATTTCACGTATCTTTTAATAATGACAATTATTTTTTAATGCTTACCAAAATTTATTACTTCTACTCACTCCCCATTACTCTCTCCCCTCTTTCTCTCACAATTAATGTCTTCTCTTTTTCTCCCACTCTCGATTAATTCTCTCCACTTGAATTGTGAAAATTATTTCACCTTCAACATTTTATCTCCTAATTAATTAATTAATTAATTAATTTTCTCTCAATTAATTCTCTCATTGGAATCCAATCCTAAAAATGATCTTTAAATACGTACCCACCTAAGCTAACTTTCTTCGCATGCTATTATTTCATCCAATTAATGTCTTCTAATGTAAAATATTTTGTTTATTATATTAGTTCTTTTATTTTTTGAAGAAAAAATATATAATTTAAAATATTTTATTTTTAATTTAGTTATATACACTGATTCCATTTTATTAGTATAGTTTACTCCTACTTTTATATAAGTTTTAAAAATTATAACAAAAATTAGTTTAAATTAAATTATACTTTTAAATAATAATCATCATACTTATATAATTAATACTAATAAAAAATATCATATATTTATATAATTTGCAATGTTATTTAAAAAAAATTATGATAATGATGATATCAACGAAATAATATATATTTTTAAAATCTTAGATATAGAACAACTCTTTAATCTGGTAGTGAAATAAATGTTTACAATTGAATTTTTAGAATATACTATTTTAAGTTTTAATGTTAATTATTTACTATAGATTTGGATCTTTGTTTTAGATTTACTAAAAATACTTTTATTATTTTGTTATTTTTAATTACATATTTGTCCATAGATTTTAATTTTATAATTTACTATTATTGAATAATATCTAAATTAAAATATCAATCAAATTATTATTAATTAATAAATGAATGGTTTAGTTATGAAAGATGAATATGTGTAATTAAAAAAATGAATAAAAATAATTAAATTACCAATATTACAATAATGATATATAAACATAAAATTTAATCACAATGAGTTTTAGTTTATTTTTATATTTTATGAATATATTAATGTGTTTGGTGAATTTTAGCAAGAAATAAAAAAATCATATTTAAAAGATATTTGTATACACTTATAACTTTTCTTATATATGAGATTTGTTATTACTCTTAATTATTTAAATTTGAATTATTATTATTGACAAGTACAATTAAATTTAAAATAATTTTTATAATATTTTTATAAATTAATTATATACATATATATAATTGTGCGACGCATGAGTATATATATATATATGAAATATTATATATATATATGAAATATTATATATAATATTAGAAAATTAATAAATTCATGCTATATAAATTTATTTGATTATTCATGATTATTAAAATAAAATTATATTATATCTATTTGAGCAACGCGCGAGTTCTGGACTAAAATAATCATATTAGCATAATGATATTTAAATATAAAAAAATTAATTATAGTGAATTTTAGTTTATTTTTTACATTTTATGAATATATTAATGTGTTTGGTGAATTTAAGAAATGAAAAAATATTTTAAAAAATATTTGTACATATTTTTTACTTTTTTAATTATATAAATTATATTAAACTAATGTTTACTATTTTATCCACACTTATAAATTAGCATACATGTGAGATTTATTATTACTCTTAATCATTTAGGTATGAATATAATTATTAAAAAGTATAATTTAATTTAAAATAATTTTATAATAATTTTATAATTTAATTATATACTTATATAATTGTGCGAAGCACGATTGTATCTATTCAAATAAAATATATAATTTTATAATAATTATTATTTTAATTATTGATATGTTAATAATTAATATTTAAAAATAACTAATTTAATATATTAAAAGTTTATTTTATGATCAATGTTTTAATATTTCATTATCAAATAAATAGTACTTTAATAATTAATATCGAAGGTTTATAAATAATATTTTAATGAAAAATAGTAATATTACAATACTATTTAATTTATTCTCATTATAATAGTCAATTGTAATGACTATATGCCAAAAAATAAATTATTTATCTATATATTTTTTATTTAAAAAATGACAATGTGTTTGTAATGTTGTAATACCTACGCGGTTATTTATTTTTTATGCTTAATTTTTAAATAATAAATTTAAAATGATATGTTTGAATAAAATATTATTTATAACTTTATCAAGTTATTAATGATTATTTTAATTTTATTTAATTATTTATAATTATTTAAATAAAATTATACATATATATATTTGCACAATGCGCGAGCTCTCGACGGGTATCACTTAATTGTCAAGAAGATAATGGGTTCAGTTTCCAATGATTCCAATTGTGTTACAATTGTGTTATGGGCTCCATGGGCTCTCCTTCAAATGGGTTTACTTGTGTGCTTACCTACTGCACTGTAATTTCATGTCGAAAATTATGAACTATGTAGGTGGAAGTAAACAATAGCAAATCACGTGAAAGCATCATTTGTATAAAATAAAGTAATGGAATGCACCTCCAATTTGGGGACCTTGGATTTTCACTACCCAAACTTTTGAAGGCAAATTGCACTGTATTGTGATGCAATGCCTGCCACATGGCTTTGAGAGCTGAACCTTACTCGATTATATGCACTAGTTCATAGGCTTAATTGGACTGCTACTTGAATTTTGTGGAGCCTCCAAAGTCACATCTAAGCATATCTTTCCTTTTGAGAATTTTGTGGAGGTCAAACCTTTTAATATTTTTTGATCAAACTGAAATTAACCCTTATATATGTCGGTGAAAAATAGAATGGAATCAGGTAAGTCGACTCTACGGAAAAAGCAAGCTTAGTAATAGCAAAGGATAGTTGAACTCCAGTTTCCTGATGGAGGATTGAAGATGAGTTGTCCTTATCGAGCTTCGTCGCAATAATCACATAAAAGCTTCTCTTTTAATTTGCATTTGAAATTAGCTTTCAATTCATAAATTGCATGCAATAAAACCAGTTATGTATTAAAATAATGTCAAGTCATTTTAAATGAGCTTCACTTTTAGTTTCCCATTGTTTTATTCAATCTATGCTTTATTCTATGCAATCAAATTTTATTTCCCATTGTTTAATTACTACGATTTAATTGTTATTTCTTGTTCTTACATGAATAATAATGTTTTAGCTTGATTGATGGGATTTTGGGGTTTTTCTTAGCGTTTCTTTCTCTTGATTTCATTCTCTTGAATTCACTAAGAGTGAGCAAATTTAGATATCTTGTAATTTTTATGATACCCGAATTCTACCATGTATAGAATTGGTTTTTAGATTTTGAAATTTGACTCTACCCTGTTGAAACCCGGAATCAGACCTTACTCGAAATCACATGTTCCGATTTCGATTTCGAGCTAGCACCCTATTGAAACTTATTCTAGAACAAGTTTCAACAAGTTTCAAAATAGATTCCAACATGTTCCAACAAGTTTCAGAACATGTTCCAAAATAGGTTCTAACGGGTTCCAAAACAGGTTCCAGGATACACGCTTCGGGTACCCGATGTATTGGATCTGGAACTGAAACTGATTTTAACTGATTCTTTAATTTTTATCTCGGACCCTATCCGAATTTATTTTGGGTCTACCTGAAATCTATTCGATCGAGTAGGTTTCAACCGATTCCGGATCTGCCCGGTACCCATGCACAACCCTATAATTCACATCAACTTAGTTTTCCTACATCATATTGTTGATATTGTGGAGGATCGAAAAATCCTTAAAACTAATCTAGGTAGCACAAAAACACAAATGAAAAATATGACACAACACGAAATGAAATAAGAAAATGTTGATTTATTTTTTATTTTTTAAAAAATACAAGACATGGATAAAGGGTATGCATAGGTACCGATTGTAACCTATTCGATCAGTTGGAACCTACCGATTGTAAAATTAGCTATATATTCACGCCTTTTATTTTGTTAATTAGTTCGGACTCGTCATTTTGGACTCCTAACGAGTCCAAGCTCTATTTGTTGTCCAATACACAACTTGATTTGCTGTTCTAAGAACAAAGCTTATTACAGTATTGTGAAACTTATCCAAAGTATTACGAATAGAAGAAACCAAATTGTTGCATTGCCAGGGTGTAGAGCCGGTCCCATTGATAGAGTCCACCAAAAGTTTGTTGTCTCATTTTATTAATCAAACTTGTCTTCAAGCCATAGGCCACTGAAGGGAAAAATTAATACAATTTCTACTTTGTATCTCGAAGGTAGAAATTAAGGAGGAAGAAGGGTGGTTGAGATGGAGAGGTCAACAATATAGCCATATAGGAAGTGGGAGAGGAGAGGAATGGTGGTTGCTAGAAAGGGAGGGACATGAGTGGCTAAGTTGGAGAAGATGCAGGCCGGCATGTACATATATACATTTGTAAAAGACTTGACACAAAGATACAATTATATTTAGAATTCCTTGGCATGGCCAGAGAGTTGAAGAGCTAATCACTTGAGGGTTTGATGAAGCAAGTAAGGTAATCAGTAGACATCCTCCAACCCAATTCAATGGTCATGGAAACTTAGTCAAGCAATCCAAGTCCACAAATGAGAAAATGATGGACGATGGTGAGAAGGGCAAGCAAGCAAAAGAACACCATATTGCTAGCTAGTGTCAACTTCTTGAAAGCCATGTGTTTCAGCCTTGTGCATGCGTGTAATTAACAAGCTCAGCTTCGAGAAAAGGCCTCTTCAACCCCCAATCCCCAAGATAATTAATGTCATAAAGTGTATTTGTCCTTAATTAATGCACTGTGAATGGTTAAGGGCATGCCGTAGAGTGATTAATCAATCACCGCTGATGGATCCGCATCATCGGGAATCCTCTACTCAAGTCTTATTTGATTGATATAAAAAATAATTTTTTATAAAAAATTATAATTTATCTGAATTAATTTTTTATGTATTTTTTAAAAAATATTTAAAAAGTATTTGATTGATAAAAAATTAATTTATAGAAAGTGTAATTTTTTTCCTAGAACATGTTTGATTGATATGAGTACTTCCTAGGGAGTACATATCAAATGATAAATATACTCTTTTCAAAAAAAAATTATAAAATAATATTTTAATTTATATGCATTAGTATATATATATATATGAAAAAAATAAATTTATTTATAAATTAATATTTTAATATATATATATAATATTTTGTATATATAATTAATATAATATATACTTTATTATAAATAAAAAATTAATTTTTATTTATAATTAATATGAAAAATTACATATTTTTTTAAAAATAAAATAAATTAAAATAAATACGTAAAGAATTCAAGGATTATCTAATGTATAATATTGAGAATATAAATTATAAATTCTGCACTAAATGCAAATGTGAAGATGAAATTGATTTTTTCTTTCAAATACAATCAGAAAATGCAACCTACCAAGGGGGCCTAGGTAAGTTACTTCCTGCATTTTGTAAAAAATTGCACTTACTCAGGAAGGAAAGTGTATCAATCAAACATGAGCTCTTTTTGCTACTTTCTTAGAAGTACAACTTTCTGCATAAAATAGTGTCAACCAAACGATGTCTTAATCTTTGTCATAAGTGAACTACTATGTATTTCTAATTTCCTTCTTATTTGCACAGCTAATTAGCTAAAAACCGTAACAAGTCAATATATATAAACCCTATTGACTACTCTAAGTAATTTGAATTCATGAGTTGCAAATTTCTATATATTCTTGTATTAATTCAGTACCTAAATTATGAAATATATATAGGTATATTGTTAATATTACTGATGAAGATGAAGACTTAATTCGAGGAGAGTCATGTACATCCATTTTAATTTTCCATTTTATTTCATTAATTCTGCTTAAGCAATGTAATAGTTTCATGACTTCCAACTTTACGCATTTGTTTATAGTACAGATCGTTTATAGTTAATAATGGACACGTATCCTTGATTCAAGTTATGTTGGGAATCAAGGGTCCATAATTAAAGCTTCTTTCAACTGCGGGTAGTATTTAAACTCGCAGCTTTGTAATTTGAAATCAATCCCTTTTCTTTGTAATTAGATCACTATTTTGAATACTCTCGATCGAGGGTTTCTAATGAATGAAATAGCTTTCAGTTCAGCTGCTGATTGCTAATTTGAATCCTTAATTGGATTGTTTTAAGCTGCTACGTCAATTGGTATCAGAGCCGGATCATCGCCGACCTCGATGACCAGCTCCGCCGACGGTAACTCCTCCAAATCTGCAATCTCCCTGGAGTTTCTCTAGAAGGAGATGTAAGAGATACATCGCAAGGTGGACGACCTCACTCTGGAAGTGTGACAAGCCATCGCGCGACCCCCTTCGCCTACTGAAATCAGCTTCGCTCCGGCGCGGTCAAGGAATAGGGAATCACCTCGACGTCCTCCTGTTGGGGCATCTTACTCCCATCCGAATTCGAATCGGCGATCTAAACATTATGATCCTGATGAACCATTGCCGCATCCGCTTCGGCCTTCGGTGAGCATTCCAGATCTGGATTCTGATGATGAGATTGAAGCCACGATCGCTGTGCCGCCCCATCGGTGATTTCACCAGCAGATCAATCCACAAAACATCTCACCATTCAGTCAGCAAGGGAGGTACCCTCTTAATCCAGAGCTATCTGACTATAAAATGAAGATTGATATACCCGTGTTTGATGGTCAATTACACATTGAAAATTTTCTGAATTGGTTACAAAGTGTTGAAACGTTCTTAGGCTACATGAATATACATAATTACCAACAAGTAAAATTGGTATCCTACAAGCTGAGGGGTGGGGCTTCAGCTTGGTGGGATCAATACTAACAAAACAGGATCCGAGAGGGCAAAGACAAGGTCAAAACTTGGGCAAGAATGAGACAGTTAATGAAACTAAGGTTTCTGCATGCTAACTACAAGCAGATTTTGTATCAGCAGTACCACCATTGCCACCAGAGATGTCGCACAGTCACTAAATACACCGAGGAATTTTACAGGCTGAGCTCTCGAAATAACTTGTAGGAAACTAAAATCCAACAGGTTGCAAGGTACATCAGTGGGCTCAGCTTACCAGTCCAAGAGAAGCTCGAACTCAATACCTTATGGAGTTTGAATGAGGCGGTACATATTGCCATGAAGGTTGAAAAGCAATTCTCTCGAAATTCAACCAAGGTAGCAGGCAAGTGGAGAACTTTATCAGAATACTATACTGACAAACTCAAGCAAATCACTTCTAATGCAGCAATAGCCTCTACCTCAAATCAGCCTTGTCAGTTAAATAATATTGTTGGTCCCTCAGTGGCTCGAACAACCCCAATTTCAAAGCCAGATGCCAGCCAAAATGCTCCTGATAAGGTCATACAACAACTATCAAAATCCACTAATTCATACCAAAGGCCATTTCCAATGAAGTGTTACAAGTGTAACAATACTGGACATAAGTCCAGTGAGTGTCCAAGAAGAATGATGTTACAAATTAATGAGCAGCTCATAGAGGAAGATGAGGATTCTAAGGGATTTGAAGAAGACCAATTCACTAAAGAAACCTAGTTAGAAGGTGATGAAGGTGAACCCCTTGTGTGCAAAAATGATAGATGCTACTCATCACTGAGAAGAGACAAGCCCTAACACAAAGGAATGAAATCTTTAAGACTGCCTGCACTGTCCAAGGTAAAAATTATGAACTTATTGTTGATGGGGGTTGCTGCGAGAATGTAGTCTCTAAAGCTATGGTGGCTACTTTGCAATTAACAACAGTACCACATCCAAACCCTTACAAGATTGGTTGGGTAAAGAAAGGAAGTGAGATAACAGTTAACAGACATAGTCAAATTCCTATTTCCATTGGGGCAATATATCAGGATATAGTAGTCTGTCATGTGGTAGATATGGATGCCTGTCACATTCTTTTGGGTAGACCTTGGCTTTTTGACAAAAGTGTGTCCCATGATGGTAGACTGAACACCTACAGTTTTAATTGGAACTCAAGGAAGATCACACTATTACCTCAAGGCACCAGAAGCAAGAAAGTGACTCCTCATTTACAATCTTCAAATACCATCAGGAACACTGCAGTCTCAGCTGATACACAACTAAATGGCAAAGAAAACAAATCTCTACAGATGCAGTCAACAGACATCATTATGGCATTGGTTTTAAAGAACCCTGAGCCAGTTGGCCTCCCTAATTTTCCTGAGAAGATAAAGCCCTTATTAGCAGAATTCAGTGATTTATATCCTAATGAACTACTAGCTGAACTGCCTCCTTCAAGGAATGTTCAGCATTGCATTGATCTAATACCAGGTTCCTAATTGCCCAACTTACCCCACTACAGAATGAGTCCAAAAGAGCATGAGATATTGCAGGATACTGTTGATGACCTAATGACAAAGAAATTGATCCGACGGAGCAACAGTCCTTGCGCAGTGCCAGCTCTTCTGGTTCCAAAAAAATATTCAACTTGGAGGATGTGTGTGGATAGTAGAGTCATCAATAAAATAACAGTTATGTATAAATTTCCTATACCAAGGCTAGAGGATATGTTGGATAAATTGGAGGGCTCCAAAGTGTTTTCAAAGCTAGATTTAAAGAGTGGCTATCACCAAATCATGATAAGGCAGGGAGATGAATGAAAAACTGCATTCAAAACAAGAGAAGGGCTATATGAGTGGCTTATAATGCCCTTTGGGTTGTGTAATGATCCCGACACTTTTATGAAACTAACGAATCAAGTTTTGAAACCATTTATTGGAAAATTCTTGGTGGTTTGATGATATTCTCATCTACAGTAGAGATGAATCCGAACACCTAGAACAGTTAAAGTCAGTCCTTGAAGTGCTAAGGAAAAACAAGTTATACCTCAGTCTCCACAAGTGTGACTTTTTGACAAACAAACTATTATTTTTGGGGTTCATTATCTGTGAGAAAGGCATCCATACTGACCCAAGGAAGGTTAAGGCCATCATGGATTGGCCTACATCTAATACCATCACTGAGTTAAGAAGCTTCCTAGGCCTTGCCACTTTTTATAGAAGGTTCATCCAAGATTTCAGTAAGATTGCAGGACCCTTGACTGATAGTTTAAAGAAGGGGCAATTTGTTTGGGGGCAAGAGTAGGAAGAAAGTTTCAACAAGCTAAAGGATAAACTCACTAGGGCACCAGTGTTAGCTCTACCAAACTTTGAAAAAACATTTGAACTAGAAACTGATGCATCCAAATGTGGCATTGGGGCAGTCCTTATGCAAGAAGGAAAGCCTATATCTAACTTCAGCGAAAAGCTCAGTGAGTCGAGACAAAAATGGAAAACCTATGAGTTGGAGCTCTATGCAGTAATTAGGGCTCTAGATCACTTAACTCATTACTTGATTCAAAAGGATTTTGTATTGCATAGTGACCATCAACCATTGAAGTACCTCACCTCTAAAAAAAACTAAATTCACTACATGCTAGATGGTTGGAATTCTTGGAGAAATTCCAATACACTTTTCAATTTAAAAGTGGCAAAAGCAATCGGGTAGCTGATGCCCTTAGTAGAAGATCCTCATTAATGACAGCTCTCCAAGTGAATGTGACTGACTTTGAACACCTGAAAGAACTCTACAACAGTGATGAAGATTTCAAGAATGTATGGGAAATGTGTATTGCCCTAGGACTTTGTATGGAAGACAGTATGGAAGACTACCACATCTCAAATGGGTTTCTATTCAAAGATATCAGACTTTGTATCCCTAGGACTTCACTTAGGGACTACTTGATTGAGGAACTACATTCGAGTGAGATGGCAGCTCACCTAGGCAGAGACAAAACTATAAAGCTGATATCGAGTAAATATTTTTGGCCCGAGATGACTAAAGATATAGCATCAGTAGTGGAGAAATGTATGACATGCCAAAGGGCCAAGGGACACCACCAGAACACTGGTTTATATACCCCATTAGCAGTGCCTAGTACAATTTGGGAGGATCTTTCTATGAATTTCATATTGGGTCTCCTTGTTACATTAAGTAAAGTGGATTCAATTTTTGTAGTGGTAGATAGGTTCTCAAAAATGACTCATTTTCTACCTTGCAAAAAGACTTCAGATGCAAGTTACATTGCTAATCTCTTCTTCAAAGAAGTAGTGAGGCTTCATGGTGTACCCAAGACAATTACCTCTATCCGAGATGTCAAATTTGTAAGTCATTTTTGGAGAGTGTTATGACAAATGTTTGGTACTAAACTCAACTTCAGCAGTGCATACCATCCGCAAACAGATGGTCAAATTGAGGTGATAAACATGACATTGGGAGGAATATTAAGAAGTCTAGCCATGGATCAACCTCGGCAGTGGGATGTCATGCTACCGCAAGCTGAATTTACTTACAATATCATATTGAATAGGTCCACTGGTTACTATCCTTTTGCAATGGTGTACACAAAGATTCCGAACTTCACAATAGACTTGATATCAGTCACTATTGGCCCTAACAGGATGGCCACCACTTTCGCAAATAATTTTTGGGAACAACACTAGAAGGTCAAAGAAGCCATTAAAGCTTCCAATGAAAAATATAAAATTGCTGCGGATGGGCATAAGAGACTAAATATTTATCAACTTGAAGACCTAGTAATGGTTCATCTTCGAAAAGAAAGGTTTCTTGCAAGGACCTATAACAAGCTCCAGCCTAAGAAAATTAGACCTTTTCAAATATTGAAAGTCCTGAGAGATAATGCCTATGTAGTGGACTTACCTGAAGATTTTAAGATTTCACCTATTTTCAATGTTGCAAATCTATTCCCTTATATCCCACCTAATACTGCTTCTGTAATTTGCGAAGAACTCATGGACAAGTTCTCTGAAAGCAGGGAGGAATGATGAAGATGAAGACTGAATTCGAGGAGAGTCATGTACATCCATTTTAATTTTTCGTTTTATTTCATTAATTCTGCTTAAGCAATGTAATAGTTTCATGGCTTCCAGCTTTAAGCATTTGTTCACAGTACAGATCGTTTATAGTTAATAATGGACACATGTCCTTGATTCAAGAGTCCACAATTAAAGCTTCTTTCAACTGCGGGTAATATTTAAATCCGCGGTTTTGTAATTTGAAATCAATCCATTTTCTTTGTAATTAGACCACTATTTTGAATACTCTCGATCGAGGATTTCTGATGAATGTAATAGCTTTCAGTTCAGTTGTCGATTGCTAATTTGAATTCTTAATTAGATTGTTTTAAGCTGCTACGTCAATTACTCACTAAAATACACCAATAAAGAGACATGAATAATACAAATACATAAAAATTGCATGGGTGGATATGTACGAAGAGAATCTCAATGGTACGTTATTGAGAATTCTATATACAAGGAGAATTATGAAGCATCACATCTACCTAGCAATACAATATATATATATATATACATCTTTTTTTAAAAACAAAGATAAAAAATCACAATAGGTGATCATACTAGAGTTCGAATCCTAAATCTCTAGACAACATTCATCATGTTGCCACCAACTATGCTACCCACAGTTGGTATATATACTCACCCTTTTATAATAGAAGAAATTAGAGCAAAAATAATAATTAATAACCTTTGAAGGATCAATCAACCTAATATAAAAATACTCCTAATTAAGTAAATTTTTCGAGTACCTTGTCCTGAGCGTCAGCCATCAAGTATCAATTATAAGAGTTGAGTATCACGTTTTGAGCACTAAATGTCAATTCTATTTAATTCAAATTCTCAATCAACTAACGTGTATTAGTAAATACAATAATTTAATAGGTAACTAAAATACTGAACTTACTAATACACATCAGTTTATCTATTTTTTATATATTAAATTAATAACTGACTGAACTTAGGTTGACACATCATCGATGTCAGGTCAGCAGTTTAAGAAAAAATTTAACCCGAGTCTAACGGTATGATACAATTGAAATGAATCAAGAGTTGAAGCCTGCATGTGAAACAAATGAAAAATCGTGATAGATTTAAAAATTTCGATAAAAAATGTGATATATTCATTAATTAATCCATATATATGTGGTATCCAATATCTCGTTGAATTGGTTGATATGGGAAGTAATTTTCTGTAGAAAGTTACAATTCACATGAATTAACTTTCTATATGTATTTTTCGAAAAGTATCTAAAAAATGTTTGGTTGATAAAAAATTAATTAATATGAAGTGTAATTTTCCCCTAGAACATGTTTGGTTGACATAAGTACTTTCTAAGAAGTACATATCAAATGATCAATATACATTTTTAAAAATTTCTTTATAAAATAATATTTTAATTTATATGCATTAGTATATATATGAAAAAAATAAATTTATTTATAAATTAATATTTTAATATATATATATATATATATATATATATATATTAAAATATATAATTTTTGCATATATAATTAATATAATATATACTTTATTATATATGAAAAATTAATTTTTATTTATAGTTAATATAAAAAAATAACATATTTTTATTAAAAATAAATTAAAATAAAATAAATAGGTAAAGAATTCCAGGATTATCTAATTTATAATATTGAAAATATAAATTATAAATTCTGTACTAAATGCAAATATGAGGATGCAATTGATTTTTTCTTCAAATACAATGCATGAAATGTAATTTACCTAATGAGCATAGGTAAGTTACTTCCTGAATTTTATAAAAAATTATACTTACTTAAGAAGTTGTATTTTTTATAAAATACAAGAAGTGTGTTAATCAAATCTGAGCATTTTTTCTTACCTTTTGAAAAGTATATTTTTTTTTAAAAAAAAATAATGTCAATTAAATGAGACCCAAATTTTTTCGTATTAATTGACAATGTTAGACTACATTCAACGTCCGAAAGCCTACCATCACTGTATATGTATATATGACTACCTTAATTTACTATATAGATGTGATTGTGGTCCATAACACTATAACAAAAAGGTCTAAATCATTTGACTTGATATATATCTATGTATGACTAAAATTTGACCACTAACAAATAACAATAAAGTTGAAAATTGAGCATTATATTTCTCATAGAATTTGAACTATGGTTGATCAAATCATTAAAATTTAATGGTACGGTTTGCTTAGTTGAATAGGATAAAATAGAATTGGATAATAAAAAAAAGGATGAATTAGATATAAAACTTGTGATATATTTTAAAATCGAGATTAGATTGATTGGTCCGACTAGGTTGAACCATCTCTCCGGTCCGATCCAATTTTTACTAAATCTCCTGACTTGGCCCATCATTAATCTGACTTGTCCGGTCAAACTGACCAATTGTGGTTTCTTTTATATAAATTCAATAAATATTTACCACTAAGATACAAATTATTTTGCTGATAGTTAATTAAACATAATGATATACATAACAATAAATTAAGTACTAACTTGATTAAGAATAAATATGGGATAAGAAATAACTTATTTGAATATTTATTTTTTTTATCACAATTGCCAATAAACTATAATTATAATTATTTGAAGAAATACTATTTTCTAAGTGATTTTATTATTTGGAAAATATATATATTTTTTGAATTAATATTATTAATTTATCTTATTTAATAAAATATATGTTCTGACCAATAATTAACTGTTCCTACACGACCCGGCTGCTCGGCCGAGTCGCTGATCCAGTTCTGAAAACCATGCCCTCACGGACAGCGACGGGGCTCGAAGCGCCGAAGGCGCTCCGCGCTCCCATTGGCCACCGTCTTGACCTCCTCCCCATGCACGCCGCGATGGCGACCCGCCTCCGGCGACCACCGCGCGTGCTCCCACCGAATCCTCGTCGGTCGGGTCCTCCCTGTCGCAGAAGCATCTGGGATCCTCAACTACGCGTCGACCGTCATGCCGCGGAACATTTGTTGTATGTGTATATCCATCTCCCCTTACATGACGCTTTCACCTGTACGTGTGTTGGCCCTGCGTCGGCATCAGAGGCCATCAAGTTTCAAGAGTTGTTGCAGGGAAGAGGGAGGAGCAAGGGAGGTGGAGGCACCGGCGAGAAAGCGAAACGTGTCCCAAGTGTCCGACGGAAGGTGTGAATGGGAAAGTAATGTTGCCCGGCCCTCGCGCGCGCCAATTCGTGCGGCCCCACGCGCCTGTAGTCAGATGAAATCTTCTCTCTCCATCATCTATCTCTACACAGTAAGAAAGAGATCGAGTTGAAAGAGTTGCAGGTTGTGTCATCTGCTGAATACCCTCGGTTTTTGGGACATGCATGAATGCAATGGCAGTGGAGCTATCAGATGATTCAATAGATGCTTAGACTTTTTACTGATAGAATGGTTGGTTGTTTTCTCCTTGGCTTGGAAATGGAAGTTCCACATATATACAAGATAATAAAGTCGAAGCCAAATGTAGGGAGCCACTGGGTCCAGTTCACGTGGACGTGTGTAGGAGGACAAGCTTAATGATCATGTCTCTCATCCAGGTATGATTGTGACTCTCCATGATTGGCTGCTTGCACTCAGAATCTAGCTAATCCACTGAGGTCCGCCATTAGATTGGCTTTTGAGAGGGGCCTTTTTAAATTAGAAATAGTACTCATGAACTCTCAACAACAGCATTGGACTGTAGTACTTTTCTTCCTTCCTTGCCTTTTACTTTGTCTGGCTTTCTATATCATCAGTTTTCTTTCATCTGAAGTGATTGTGATCGATTACAGTGCAATTATTTATAGTCAAATTAATTGCTGAAACAGTTCAAAAACCAGCACAGCCCTTAACAGAATCATCCCCTATTGTCACCCTATTTCACTGAAAGAAACAAGTATTGATAGATTTGCATTGATCAAGGGTTTGGATGTGTCTCCAAGTTGATAGCCAGTCCTTGTCATTTATACGAAGATTCTTCAATGAAGGCTTTTGACTTGGAATTGTCTTATGAAAGATATGAGTGGTTTGTGTACATCAAAGCACATCATTTTGCTGAATGAGGAGCAGAGCATCAGCCTTGTTACTAGGAGATGCAACATGGTGGTCAGCTATGCAATCAGATGTTAGATTCTGCATCATCTGAATGTGGGATTTGAGTTCAGTCTGGTACAATCAGTCTACAGCACAGAAGTGAGCGCCAACTTAATTTGTTCGATTTAGTTCAAACTTTGTAGGCATTTAGTATGTGGCAATTTGCCTGAAGTTCAATCATGATTGTACCCTCCTTTGGCAAACCTTCTTACTTCGGTGATAGGTAAGAAGTGAATTTTGTTATTTGGATGGAATTTTCCATCTTGATTTTTTTTATATCACTCAAGATGATGCAAGCTGCAAAATTCCTTGCCATGTGTAAGTCATTTGGTTTTAAAAGTCTAAACACTTTGTAACAATAGTGGCCACAATTATCACCAAAGAAGCTGTAAAGAAGCAAAGAAAAGGAAGAAGGATATAAAGGGGGGTGGAAAAAGTTTATAATTGTGGATTTCAAGAGTGGTGCAATGCTGCAAGTTGGAAAGCAGTAACACATGTTTTGTGGCTGTAGAAGCACAAGAGAAAAAAAAAATATCCCGAGGCATAGGGTTGCGTCTCATGGAGGACTTCCTGGAAGAAAAATGATCATACCATAAACCCACAATTTCTTGAGGACCCACTTTTGTTCCTTCTCACATTTTTCTTCCTAGAGAAACAAAAGAAGTATATAGGAGAATAGACACCTTTTTGGTTTATTTCTTTAAGGTCCACCTTACAATTCTACCAGAATAACTAGCTAGGTATTGTTTTTTGTTTATACTTCAGGAATAGCAGTGCTTGTTTGAAGTGTAACGGTATTTAGCTAGGTAATGAATAATATCTCATTTTTAGATTTCTTTTCTTTTCTTCTAGTGTTCTTTTCCAATTTCTTTCATAGTGCTCTGTAGTAGCAATATTATAGGCCTTTGTAATGATTATTTGATCAAGTTAATAATATTATCCATGCCAAAGTTATTAAGAAGAATCACCTCTGGGCATTTTTATTACACAAATAATTCACTAAGGACCTTGTTGATTGGGTGCAAAAGGACTGCAAGTAGTTATAGATGGACCACAAGTTTCTTCCGAAGAAGCAAAACTAGCTATGAGATAGATACCAATAAAACAATGTCCATATATACCAACCCCCTTTTTTCCATTAATACTACAGAGGCATGTTTGTTTCATAGAACAAAGAGAGAGGAACAGGATAACACATAAATTTATATTCTTTATTTATTTAGTGCATGAATTAAAATAATAAAAATATTATATTCAATACATATCGGATTTAAAAAGTCTTATCCAATTGTCTCTTTTGATATCCTATCATATCCGGTAAAGCAAATAAATCATAAAAGTATACGTTGTGAGCAAAGATCACAATAGAATAGGTTGGCTTAATGTTGGTTGATACTAAGTTAACTAAGCTAGCTAGTTAGAAGTAACCGAGTAGGAGATTAAGATAGGCCAAAATGCATGCTCCCAAATAAATGTTATACTTTCTGAAACTATTCACACATGATGAATCAACGCATCATTCAACTTATGTGTACTTTCCAGAAACAACTTTCAGGTGCCATAATTTATTGCAGCCTGCCTACTTGTCTTGGCAGAGAGAGGCTAGCTGGAGCAAGATAATATTATGTTATGTCAATGACCTTGCAGTAATTATGTCAATTATAAGCCTCTCTTTACTTTTACATAGCTAATGAAAAGTTCTGATCACCCTGCAGGTACTCTGCTGCCTCAGAAAATAAGCTCGTATCCATCACAGACCGCGCATTTAATGCAGCCAAGCTTTTAGTCACTAGTCACCAGGTAGATCATATGCTTGAACAGTATTTTTTTAAAAATATGGAAGTTTGTATAATGTTAATATATGCATAGATGGTTTTTACATGATTATTGTGAACTTGGAGAAACAGAAGAATTTTTAATGATAAGCAGGAGCCCTTAGCATCTATAAAGTCCTAAATATGATATATTTTTCACCAAAATTTCAAGCCACAATGTTTTAATTTGTATCAACTGTGGTATGAATTTTTTATATCTGTATCAATTGTACTATATTGGATCCAATTATTAATCCATTGATGTATCATGTCCATGTATATTTTTATCTGCACGTGGTATGACACATCATATTATACTTTAGAAAATTAAACATATATTGTGATCATAATTGAAAATTTAGTGAAAACTGAGTCATATTTAGATAAAATTAAACCCCTAAAAATTAACACCTACATGTGTGGCTGAAATGGGTAGGTATGTTGTGGGGGTGCGTGGATATATGATTCTTTTCCTGAGTTGTAACATTTTTCCTTTTCTTTCTCTTTTTTCTACTTTCTATTTTGTCTAAAAATTAAGAACTATCAATTTCTCACTTTCTCACTAATTGCAATTAATAACAATTAAGAACTATCACTTTCTCACTGGCTCCTGTAAACTCTTCACCCGCGACCGGCTATCAAGATAGGGCATTACTTCTAATGTATCATGTGTATTATGTTCTAGTGGCTTAAAGTCACACTCTCGTCTTTTATTACATTGTCCTTTTATCTCTGCCGAATGGAGCCACTTGCTGATGATGAGACAACATGGCACCATCTCCCTTTCTTCCTCGGGCTGGAACTCTCTGAGTTCGGGCCTTCGTAAGATTCTTAAAACTCTGTCCTATATCTGGAGATGGTTTATATGGCATGAGCGAAATCTTCGGATCTTTCAAAACAAATCCTCCTTGGCTATTCTTATCGCCATCGCCACTGATGCATTCATCAATCGCTACAAACTCCCTACCATTCCTACCTAACTGTCGAATGTCTTTATGTGAATTGATTATGTGATCTCCTTATACAATACTGTATTTTAATGTTTTTTTCTTTCTCTCCCTCTATACCTGTCTCTTTTCATTACTCTTGAATGGAAACAGGGTTCTTTTTCAACAAAAAAAAAAAACAATTTTCCACGTTTAATAATATTGATGCATAGCATAGCAAAGTTGGACCACTGCTTTATTTGTTTTGAGCAGAAAACAAATGGTAGCTAGCTCCCGAAGTGATATGAGACCAGATTTATTCATTTAATGACCATTGCTTCATTTTAATTGATTAATGAAAGCAAATTGTGATGTTTTAAGTTAAACAACCTGTTCGTGTCATATCCTTTTCCTTTGCCAAATGATGCATTAACAAACATAACAATCAAAAAGAAAATCAAACTTAGCAAACTGATTGAAACAGCTTAACAAATTAAACATTAATGACAAAGAACATTTAGATACTAGTCCATTTCCTCCTTTGACCTCTACATATATCTTTGATAAATTTAGTTCACTCATTAAAATATCTCTTAATTTTCACTGCATGTGTGCTTCGTCCACCCTCTGCATGCCTCATATAAATTTAGTTTACTCATTAAAAATCATCATTAATTTAACTACAGGTGGGATATATAATTAAAAATGCTTTGTAATTAATAATTAACTACTACAACACATCGTTTGAATTTTGACGGCAAATTATAAATAATTTTTGACGTCGGTGGAAGTAAATATTTGCATACTGACGGCAGTAAATTCGTCGAAAACGCGTGTCAAACAACCAACGCTTAATTTTAAATATTGACGTCTCTGTAGGTGTCAATATTTAAAATTCGACGCCTTCTACCGTCAAAAAGAGACGTCAATATTTAAATTTCGACGACGTGTACGGTCGAAACGAGACGTCAATATTTAAAATTTCGACGACCACCAAGGAAGGTATATATATTGACGCCATTGAAGGCGTCAATATGACGTTTTTTGTTTTTTTTTTAAATAAAATTTCGTGAACCGCGTAATTAATATACTCGTAACAAATAATTAATATATTAATTAGCTAATTAATTTAAAATTAATCAAATTACCTCTGACCATTAATCAAATTATGCATCAAATTCATAATCTCATTTGATTAGAACAGTAATACAAAATTTGATTAAAATAATAATGTGTGTAAAACTAACCGTAATTTTATTTACAAATAAAATTAAATAATCTAATCTTCATCGTCCATTTCCTCCTGCACCTCCTCGTCTTCTTGTTCTTCCTCATCGTCTTCTCTATATGGATCAACATCTCTATCTATACATTAATATCAATTATAAACATATAAATTGAAATATTATCAATTAAAATATTCAGTATTACAATATATAAATCAAAAGAATAGATATCATGAAGTGTTATTCATGTAAAATAGATTAAAAAAAAAAAACATTAAATAACATGATAGATCAAAAGAACAAATATCATGATGTATTATTCAGGTAAAAGAAATCTAAAGCTTAACATGAAACACTTGATATAAAAATTAAAAATTTATACTAACTTGAGTTTGTTTCACCGGAGAAAAAGAACGAGAAGGGAAGTAATTTGATTTCACCGTCCGGGAAAAATTTTGATTTCACTGTCGGATGAAAAAAAATTGATTTCTTTGACTGCCGGCTGGTTCGACGAAATGAGAGGAATAAATCGGCTGCTGGTTCGACGAAACGATAGCAAGATCTCGGTCGGCTGCTGGTTCGACGAAACGAGAGGAAAAAATCGAAGGGATGAAGAAGAAAGAAGCAGCAGGCGGCTGCTGGTTCGACGAGATGAGAGGAAGAAGTCGGCGGGAGGAAGAAGAAACGAGAGAGAAGAAATAGGCGGGAGGAAGAAAAAATCGGAGGGAAAAATAAAGATGAGAGGGTATATACGAAATTTATTATTAAAAAATTTAAAAAACTGTAGCAGCAGCTTAATATATATATATATATATTATCGTACGGTTCTGCAGCTGAAAAGAAATTTCAGCTGCATACCGTACGATTCGTACGCTCACGGGTTGAAATTTTCAACCCGTGAGGCGATGCTTCGACGACCGCGTGGCGTCAAAAGAATGGAGTCGAAATGCTGAACATTTCGACGTCTTTCCCCGAAACTCTGGCGTCGAAATATTTCGACGCCAGCGTTTCGACGCTGCCATTTCGAAAAAAACAGCGTCAAAATATTTGCTTTTTACATATCGACGTCTATATTAGACGTCGATATTTATAAACTTTTGTTCCCATCCGCCCTTAGACATTTCGACGCTTCTTCAGACGTCAAAAATTAAACGTCATTATTTCGAGATTTTCTTGTTGTGAACCCTCTCTATATATATCTGGTGGCTACAAGGGCATGATATTCTAGTTACCTCATTGCTTCTTATATATGATATCATATCTTAAAGAATATAGGGCATGCCATCATAGTCTTTTAGTCTCTTTCCAAAATGAGGAACAACATTAATATATATGAGACAAAGGAAACTTACATGGATATATGTGAGAACTGTATATATATGATAATATGCTACTATTGAACTGAAGTAGTCCAACCTGGGCAAAAGGTGGTGCTAAATGGAGTGCCACTAACATCACCTATACCTAGTAAAGTAATTAAATGCAGTAACCATGATTAAAGGGCAAATGGATATGTACATATAAGAGTAAGAGTTGTGTTGCTCACCCTCCAAATATGACAAGAAGATAGCAAGAAAACTTGGCAGCATATCCTTCACAATCAGAGCCACTCCTCCTCCTCCATTTGGTAGACTTTCACTGTATCAAAGTCCAGTCTTGCCTAGAAGAATTAATATTCCCGCTTTGCTGGTGCAATTGTGGTCGTTGGCTCACTTGCTTAGCTTTCAATTGCTTTATCTTCCAACCCCAGCATCCAACCACACAAATAAAGAATATGATAATTCAGATATTATATATATTATCAATGAAAAAAATTAAATAAGAAGAATATATATTATATACGGAATAAGTAGAGACAAAGAGCTCACGCCGAACACTACAAATTAACACGCATCATGATTAATTAATATACAATTCATTTTTATTTCCTCTGGCCGAAAATTAAAGAGGGAGCACAACAAGAAAATTTGGAAATAACGACGTTTATTTTATGACGTCCGAAGAAGCGTCGAAATGTTCAAGGGTGGATGCGAAAAAGTTTAAAAATATCGACGTCTATATTAGACGTCGATAGGTAAAACGAGAAATATGGCGCTATTTGGTCGAAAAGGCAGCGTCGAAAAATTTCGACGCCAGCGTTTCGACGCAGCTGGCGTCGAAAAATTTCGACGCCAGCGTTTCGACGCAGGTGGCGTCGAAATATTTCGACGCCACCTGCGTCGAAATGGTGGCGTCGAAACATTTTGACGCCACCTGCGTCGAAATGGTGGCGTCGAAATTTTTCGACGCCACCATTTCGACGCACATGACGTCGAAATGATGGCGTCGAAATTTTTCGACGCCAACATTTCGACGCACGTGGCGTCGAAATTTTTCGACGCCACCATTTCGACGCAGGTGGCGTCGAAATTTTTTCCCGCGCGAACGCGCGGTCGTCGAAGCAAGTATCACGGGTTGAAAAATTTCAACCCGTGAGCGTACGGTAAGCAGCTGAAATTTCATTTCAGCTGCCGACCGTACGAAATTTTATATATATATATAATTTATTTAAATATTGCTACAGTTCCTTAAATAAAAAAATATAAAATTTACCTATAAATTTTATCTTCACCGCCTAAATTTGTTCCTATCGCGCGCCAATTTCTTCCTTCGTCTCGCTGCGGATCGATTTCTTCAGTCGTATAAGGTAATTTCTTCCGTCCGATTTCTTATTCCGTCGCTGCTGTTTTGTTTTGTTTTTTTTTTTTTTTATTTTCTTCTTTCTTCTTCCGTCGATGCTGTTGGTTTAATTTTTTTTTTTTTTTCTTTCTTCTTTCTTCTTCCGTCGATGCTGTTGGTTTATTTTTTTTTTTTTTTTTTTTTTCTTTCTTCTTTCTTCCTCCGTCGACGCTGTTGTTTTTTTTTTTTTTTTTTCTTTCTTTTCTTCTTTCTTCTTCCGTCGATGCTGTTGATTGTTTTTTTTTTTTTTTTTTTTTTCTTTCTTCTTTCTTCCTCCGTCGACGCTGTTGGTTTTTTTTTTTTTTCCTTTCTTTTCTTCTTTCTTCTTCCGTCGACGCTGTTGAGTTTTTTTTTTTTTTTTTTTTCTTTCTTCTTTCTTCTTCCGTCGACGCTGTTGGTTGTTGTTTTTTTTTTTTTTTTCTTCTTTCTTCTTCCGTCGATGCTGTTTTTTTTTTTTTTTTTTTTTTTTTTTTTTTTTTTCGTCACTGCTGGTGGCTGTTGGTTGTTGTTTTTTTTTTTTTTTTTTCTTCTTTCTTCTTCCGTCGATGCTGTTTTTTTTTTTTTTTTTTTTTTTTCTTCTTACGTCGACGAATCCGTAATTAACTAATATATATATTTTTTTCTGTTCATCTCGACGAAGCAACCGGCGGCTGTAAATTTTGCTCTTCGAATCAACTCGAGATCCGGCTCTTATTCTCAAGTTAGTATAAATTTAAGATTTAAGATCAGTTATCTTGTTTAATTTTTTTTAAAATATGCTATCATGCTTTATTGCTTTATCATGTTATATTATGCATGTTACTGCTTTAGATATTAATTTAAATATTATGCATGTTAATTTAAATATTATGCTTTAGATATTACTGCTAACTATGCTATCATGTTATATTATTACTGCTATCTTTAATTAGAATTATTGCTATCTTTAGTTAGATTATATAGTTACTAATTAATAAATACTATATTATTATTATTATTATTATTATTATTATTATGTAATTATTATCACTAATTAATAATAATAATAATAATATTATTATTACTGTTGTTATTATTATTATTATTATTATTAATACAACTAATTAATTATTATTATTATTATTATTATTATTGTTATTGTTATTATTTATTATTATTATTACTGTTATTATTATAAATACTATATTATTATTATTATTTAATTAATATCACTAATTATTATTATTATCATTATTGTTGTTATTATTATTAATATTAGTATAACTGAATTAATAATAATATTATTATTATTTAATTATGATCACTAATTATTATTTTTATTATTTATTATAAATACTATATTATTATTATTATTACTGATATTATTAGAAATACTATATTATTATTATTAATTAATTATTATCACTACTTAATAATATTATTATTATTGTTGTTATTATTATTATTATTAGTATAACTGAATTAATAATAATATTATTATTATTTAATTATTATCACTAATTAATAATATTATTATTACTGTTATTATTATTATTATTGTTATTATTACTGTTATTATTATTATTATTGTTATTATTACTGTTATTATTATTATTATTGTTATTATTATTATTATTAATATTTATTATTATAAATACTATATTATTATTATTATTATTAATTATCACTAATTAATAATAATAATATTATTATTATTAGTATAACTGAATTATTAATAATATTATTATTATTATTTAATTATTATCACTAATTAATATTATTATTATTACTGTTATTATTATAAATACTATATTATTATTATTATTTAATATTGCTAATTATTATTATAATTATTACTAATTATTATTATTATTATTATAAATACTATATTTTTATGCTTATTAAATATATTACTAAATAATATTATTATTATTATTATTTAAACTTATATTAGAGTATATAAATAATTAGAATAATTAAATTTAGAATTCATTAATCTTATCTTGATGGACTAAATTTCTTGCTTCCAACAATGAACTTTTTATTTAAACTTCTCAATTTGATATTTTTATAATTTTCTACCCAGAGCTTAGACCCGTTCGAGAAATATTTTTTGATTTTATAAATTTTATTGATAAAATTTAGTTGTAATATTAAGTTGAATACTTATTTCGATACGAAGAAATACGTATTCTACTTAATATTTTACTAAATAATATCAATAAAATTTATATTTTTCAAATAATAAATCTTGAATTGTCCCTTATTGGACAGTTTAGCAACACAATTATTAATATCGCAAATTTAATTTCATTTTATCACACATGTCAATGAAATATCGGTTGCATCTCTTTTGTTCTCCGGTACGCTTCAGAAGTTTTGCGTACTTGGAGAACTAAAAAGAGATGCTGCCGAAATTTTCAATGACTTGTTGTGATTAAATGAGATTATAAGTGCGATATTAATAATGTGTTGCTGAATGGGATAGGACCAACTCACCTATATGACTATACTCTTTATAATAACATTGAAATTCACAAATGTAGTCAAAGATGGATAAAACTTGGATGTCAGCACCTCAATCATCTAAAGCCTATGCGAGAGGACTGAAAAATTTTATGCAGTTCGCAATTGATAATGGATTGGACACTGAATTTGGCACAATGAATTGTCCGTGCAAAAAATGCATCAATAGGAAATATCATAAACCAGAAGATGTTGAAAGACACTTGATATGGAATGGAATTTTACCGAGATATACCATTTGGTATTACCATGGTGAACCTTTATATCCGACAACAGAAGCACAACTTGATATATCAGACAGAGCTGAAGCATCCCATCAACTACATTCTCATAATGATGAAACACCAATTAATGTCAATGATGAAACACCAATTGATGTCAATGATGAAACATCAAATGTTAATCTTGATGAAGCTCCAAATGCATTCGAACCGCCACAAGAATCTTCCCAACATTCTATGATGGATGATCTTGATGTTCCTCTGTATCCAAATTGTGTAAAATACAGTAAAGCATCATTTATCATTCAATTATATCATATAAAGGTTCTTAATGGTTGGTCTGGAAAGTCGTTCTCAATGTTGTTAGAATTGTTGAAAGAAGCTTTTCCAGAAGGCAATACACTTCCATCAACGTGTTATCAAGCAAAAAAATATGTGAAAGATTTGGGTTTATTCTATCAAAAGATACATGCTTGTCCAAATGATTGCATTTTATACATGGATGAAACTGCGGAAGCATCAACATGCAACATTTGTGGATTGTCTCGATGGACTTCCTCTTCAACTAATGATGAATCAACAAGTCAGTTAGAACGGAAAAAAAAACCTGCAAAAGTGTTACGATATTTTCCACTTATTCCAAGACTGACTCGTTTATATATGTCATCGAAGACAGCAAGCTCGATGAGATGGCATTCTGAAAGACGCACCAAAGATGGAATCATACGACATCCTGCTGATGCAGAAGCTTGGCAAGCTTTTGACAGAAGATATCCAGACTTCGCTGTTGATTCACGTAATGTTAGATTGGGTCTTGCAAGTGATGGATTTAATCCATTTCGATCAATGAGCACAACTTATAGCACTTGGCCTGTTGTATTGATACCTTATAATATGGAACCGTGGGCATGTATGAAGAGATCTTCAATCATGTTATCAATGTTAATTCCAGGCGCTAAGGGACCAGGAAATGACATTGATGTGTACTTACAACCTCTCATTTCAGAATTGAAGCTATTGTGGAGCGGAGTAACAGCATTTGATAGTATCTCCGGCGAACAATTTACTCTGCGTGCAGCTTTAATGTGGACCATTAATGATTTTCCAGCATATGCAATGTTATCAGGTTGGAGCACTAAAGGACGATATGCATGTCCCATATGCGGTGATAAGACAGATTCTCGTTGGCTTAAATACGGAAAAAAACATTGTTATTTAGGCCATCGTAGATGGTTGTCACAAGAACATCCGTTTCGTCAGGACACTGAATTATTTGACGGGACAATAGAAAATGATAATGCACCAGTGTCAGTTGATTCAAAAATTATTTACGAGCAGATACAACACATTAAACATGTTTATGGCAAAACTACCAACACAAGTAAAAAGCGCACTCGAAATAATTTGGGTAGTGAGTCAGAAGGGATTAATGCAGACACACAAACTCAGCAAAGTTTTCAGAGGACCGATTTTGGATTATGGAAAAAGAAAAGTATATTTTTTGAATTACCATATTGGCAGCATAATCCATTGCGCCATAATTTGGATGTTATGCATATTGAGAAAAATATATGTGATAATCTGATTGGTACTATATTGGATATTGATGGAAAAGGGAAAGATAATTTAAATGCACGATTAGATTTGCAAGACATGAATATAAGACATCATTTACATCCAATATTATTACCAAATGGCAGATATGATATACCCTTGGCAATTTATTCAATGTCCACTATTGAAAAAGATCTCATGCTGACATGTATCAAAAATATGAAAGTGCCCGATGGATATTCATCAAATATTTCTAGATGTGTGAATCTCAAAGATCATAGATTACAAAACTTGAAGAGTCATGATTCACATATACTGCTTCAAGATGTTTTTTCGCATGCATTACGAGGAATTGTGCATAAAGATGTTCTCCTCATTGTGAAAGAGATTTCTGCATTTTTCAAAAAGTTATGCAGTGCCAATTTAGACCATTGTGCCCTGGACGATTTGCAATCACGTGTGCCTTTGCTCTTATGTAAAATGGAGCAAATATTTCCACCGAGTTTTTTCACTATTATGGTGCATTTGATGATTCACCTTCCAACAGAGGTGAAACTTGGTGGTCCTGTTCATTACCGTTGGATGTATCCAATTGAAAGGTTTGTTTTATTTATATTTGTCTCGTGGTCCGCATGATTCACCTTCCAACATGAATTTGTCTCGTGTTCATAGGTTATTTATGAGATATAAATCTCATGTTCGAAATAAAGCACAACCAGAGGGATCCATCGCTGAAGGATATATTGCTGATGAATGTCTTACATTTTGTTCTCGATATTTAAATAATATTGAAACGGTGTTCAATCGACCGCAAAGAAATTATGAAGTTGAAAATATTGAAAACTACTTATTTTCTTCTGGTGGTCGATTTATTGGCAAAGCTCGCATTAGTACGTTGGATTTAAATGCGTATGCACAAATGCACAGATATGTCTTGTTGCATACTCCAAGTGGATGAGAATGGATTCACATTAGTTAATCTTTCTCGATTATTTCATACCGGTGCATTTCTAAAAGATGACCCGTATGTGTTTTCATCACAAGCAAAACAAGTATTTTATATGTCAGATCCGAAGAATAATGAGTGGTCGCATGTCATAAATGTATATCCTAGAGATTTATATGACATCGGTAAATGACTTATTATTTATCAATATTATTTATATAATTTGTTAATCTTTATGCATTTATCAATATATAATATTATGTTATTATACAGGATGTCAAGATCAAGAATAATTGATTCAGATGCTGAGACTCGTGAGGAGGGTGAGCTTAGCCCCGAGAGTGGGCGTCCTGAGTCGTCACAAGGACGAATTCACAGACCTTTCTACATTTGGAGTTAGTTTTTATATCATTATACATGTGAACATTATTTATTTAATCAAATTGGTATTAATATTTTCTGATGTAATTTAAATACAGACACTACAACACAAATGCAACATGAAGGGTCTCCATATTTTACAGCTTCTTCTGTGTATACACTTAATTTCGACCAGTTAATTATGGTCAATTTTTCTGATTGGGGTCAAAGTCATGATGGCGGCCACAGATTATTCTCACGTTTTATGGGGTTACTAGTGCGTGATTCTACAGTCTTACCATTGACGTCTGACCCTTGGAATCAAATTTCTTCTATATATAAGAATGAATTATGGGAGCAATTATTGGTATGTTATGAATTTATATGAATTTATGTTAGATTGCATTATTTAGTTGCGTGAAATTATATATTAAATATATATTTTTGGGTCAAACTAATATCATTTATAAATGCAGAGATATTTTTTGATCCCTACTGAGAACAGGGATCGTATTTATCGCACTACTATGGCAGCCTTCGACAGAAAATTTAAAAATTATAAACTTATATTAAAAAAAAAAAATTTTAAAATTGAAGAGTCAAAAGAGGAAAATTACTCACGTCGACCACGAAATGTTAGTAGAGAATCATGGATAAGAATGGTCGATTATTGGCATTCTTCGGCTAGTCAGGTAAAAAATTATATTTTGATATTTGTAATATTTATTTTATAATTATAATTAAATATGACAGGTTGCGTCTGAACGGGGTCGAAGGGCAAGAAGTGCAACTCAAGATTGCATACATACTAGCGGTGCGACCCCTTACATTCAAAGACGTGCTGATTTTGTAAGTAGTTTAGTAAATAATTTATAATTTATTTGTTTTTATTTTTAATATCTTGTAAATAATTAATTTTTATTTATATTGTGTGAAGCGACGTACGCATAATAGAGAGCCCAGTGAGCTCGAAGTGTATAGAACAACACATCTTCGTAGAAGTGGACGAGGATATGTACGCGAAGAAGCTGCTCAATTTATGGTATAACACATCTACGAATGAATTAAATTAATATTTTTTAAATTTATAATCTATTTTTTGAAATGTAGGCCACCGCCGAACAAACACTTAATGAACGACTTGAGATTAATCCAACAACAGAGCGAGTTCAACTCGAGAACCAAGTATATCGGGAAATATCTGGTCCCGAACATCATTCTCGAGTTCGCCTACAAGGGATTGGAGTCACACCAAGTCAATTTTATGAACGTCATCGACAATCTTCTGTTGCATCTTCCCACGATGCAACATATGACGAGCTTCGGCGGCAACAAGAGGCTGCAATGAAAGAAATGCAGCAAAAACATGATGCTGAGATGAGGGAGGTTCAGCAAAGACTGAACAAAATGGAGCAGATGTGGTTTCAACAACAATTTAATAATTCATCGTCACAGGGACTAAATCCAATTATTAATCAAGCTAATATGTTTTCCTCGCCAATTGATTATGTATGTATTTATTTAATTTATTTGTAGTTGATATTTTTAGCATTGTAATTAATTAAATATGTTTTTTAACAGGATCGATTGTATGTTCCTGAAAGTCTTCCTCACGAAATACCACCGGCTAATCTCGGAGAAGGTACAAGTAAAGATCCATTTTTAAACTGTAAGTAATTTATATATTGTCATACTGAATATTTTAATTAATAATATTAAAATTTATATGCTTATAATTGATATAAATGTACAGATAGAGATGCTGATCCGTATAGAGAAGACGACGAGGAAGACCAAGAAGACGACGAAGATCAAGAAGACGACGAGGATATGGACGACAATGAAGATTAAATTATTTAATTTTATTTGTAAATAAAAGTACTGTTTTAATTAAATTTTGTATCACTGTTCTAATCAAATAAAGTTGATTAATTACTGAATTTTGATGATAATTTGATTAATTTTAAATTAATTCGCTAATTATTATATTAATTATTGATTAGGAGTAAAATTTATTTAAAAACGAAAAAAATGGTTAATTAGCATATTGACGCCTGTGCAGGCGTCAATATGCTTGGCATATTGACGCCTGTGCAGGCGTCAATATGCTAGGCTTATTGACGCCTGTTTAGACGTCAATATGTTAAGCATAATGTCATCTTCTCCGATACTGACGTCTCGTTTCGACCGCACACGCCGTCGAAATTTTAATATTTACGCCAGGATAGACGTCAATATTTAAAATTAAGCGGAAGGTTTTCGACACGCGTTTTCGACCGATTCACTGCCGTCAGAATGCATATATTTACTCCCTCCGACGTCAGAATTTCTTTATACTCTGCCGTCAGAATTCCAACGATGTGTTGTAGTGGAGAGAAAAAGAAGCACCCTCTGTCTTCCTCTTCACTTCCTGCATGTTGCGTTGCTCTTTCGGAAATCGACGTTTCCTCGTCTTCCAGCTGCTGTGCCTGCTTGTGACACTTCTATCGCTACTTTTTCCGCCATTAAATTCTATGCAAGATAATGTTGTTTTTTCACAGTACTGTCAGTGATCATAATTTACTGTAAGATTGTAGATATTTATCTCTCATGGTTCCCATCATCAATAGCTCTTGCATGTACTGCTGATGAGGAGAAGAGAGAGGGTCAAATCACTAGTACCACTCCTTTTGATCCGTTACGCAGGTACCACACTACGAGCTACACACACCCCAATCTCTGCTTAGGTTCATGATAGCTTAAACTGTGTCCATATCTCCAAGAAAAAGCTATTAGCAATAGCAAAGGGAAATAATTTTTAGGGTTTGGAATGGATAATGTTGGCCAGTGAAAGATGGTATCTTTCCCTTGCGGGGTTTATAAATGGTGTCCTTGTTTCTTTTCCTTTAATTTCAATTGGAGAGAAAGAGAGGGTTGTAGATGGAATAAGACTCTGAAACCGAGGGTGATGTGTTCTTCTCCTCTTTCTCTATTCTTTAATTATTATTACACGATCCTCAGTGAGAGAGAGATAGAGAGATCTTAAATTGATGAATGGTACGTAGGAGCCCCCATGAAGGGGGAGAAAAGAATAGAGAAAGTTTGGTTCTAGGCTTCTAGCTATGTCATGTCACGTGCTCGTGGGATTTGATTTCTCAGTCTCAGGTATTGCCTATGAACAAATATTCACTTCGTATCAGCTGATGAAGATGGGACGTCTTTGTTTTTAAAACCTCAATCTATCCTTGTTTAATTCCCCTCTTCTTCTTCTCTGATATGTTTCTATAGAATTTTATGCTTTCTTCCTTTAGATTGAGCCGATTTTGCTTATATTTTTGCTGAATTAGTTGTATCTGCTGACCAAGTTTATGCATTTAATGAATCGAGTTGCTTCGATTATCGATTGCCTTGTTATTCCTTTTTTTTATTGTTTTGGATTGAATAAATCATCCATGTTGAGGATCTCCATATTATATATTTTCTTTATTTTTCTTTTCGAGGTGAATTTTTGCACCTTCCTCACTTGTTAAATTTGGTGCATGACACAGCAGGAGGTCTGAAGTGAGCAAAGATTAGGCGAAGCTTGATATTTAGACTTTTCTCTGTTGGAGAAGTGGTTCTGCATCTACGAGTGTGATCAGGACAGCTTGATCCCTTTTATTTGGAGAATTTATTCCGATTATTCTTTCAAAAAGATTCATTTATCGATGGCGACCTACTTCCATGGCGCCCCGGAGATCCAGGCCGACGGCCTGCAGACCCTCTACCTCATGAACCCCGGCTACGTAGGCTACGTCGACTCTGTGGCTCCGGCCAATATGGTCCTCCTCAACTCCACTCTAAACCCAGTCAGCTCAATCAACCTCGGCCACGCTGGCCAGCTGAGCCACCACCACCACCAGCAGCAGCAGCAACACTTCGGCCGGATCCCGCTCCAGCAAGGTCCACAGCCGCCCCATGACTCCAGCCGCCCGCCGCCGCCTTCGGCCGGCCTTCACCCCAACCTCTGGACGCCGCCCACGACGAGCAACTCGCTCAACGTGGCATCGCAGTTTGGCCTGCAGCGCGCCTCCTCTGCCACGCAGCAGGGGCTGTCTCTCAGCCTCTCTCCGCATGAGATGGCTCCGCCGAGCGCCACCAACGAGGCGAAGATTGCGGCGGTGGTGGGTCCTTCCAATGGTGTCTCCGACTTGCAAGGCGTTCTTATGGGATCCAGGTACTTGAAGGCGGCACAGCAACTGCTCGACGAGGTGGTTAGCGTCGGAAAGGGAATCAAAGATCAGCCTGAAACGGGGGCTAATTCGAAGAAACAGGTGGGTGACGGCGGCGAGGTAGAGTCTAAAGGAACAGCTGCTGAGGGTAACATGAGCCCCAAGGGAGGTGCAGATCTCACGACCGCAGAGAGGCAGGAGCTTCAGATGAAGAAGGCAAAGCTCATAAACATGCTCGATGAGGTATGAAAAACTTAAAAAAAAGAACTTTTTTTATTGTTTAAAAACAAAAGAAAGAACGAGTTACTGTCAACGAAAGAATTTTTATAACTCGGGATTTGATTAAATTGTTCTTCTATTTTTCCTTTTTGAGAATTTGAAGGTGGAACAGAGGTACAGGCAGTACCACCAGCAAATGCAACTTGTGGTCTCTTCGTTCGAAGCTGTTGCCGGCTATGGATCAGCAACAACGTACACGGCGCTCGCCCTGAGGACGATCTCCAAGCAATTCCGCTGCCTCCGAGACGCTATCACCGGCCAAATTCGGGCGACGAGCAAGTCTTTGGGAGAGGAAGATGCAAAGTCCAGCGGTTCGCGACTTCGGTTCATCGATCATCATCTCAGGCAGCAGAGAGCGCTGCAACAGCTCGGGATGATTCAGCAAAACGCTTGGAGACCTCAAAGAGGACTCCCGGAACGCTCTGTCTCCATCCTCCGAGCTTGGCTCTTCGAACACTTCCTCCACCCGTAAGTCCTCCATTTCGATATCATCTCTCCATCTTTCTACCATGCCTACTTCTTGATTTGGCTTTTGGAATCTATTGCAGGTACCCAAAGGATTCAGACAAAGTTATGCTTGCTAAACAAACAGGACTCACAAGGAGCCAGGTATGTGCTTACAATTGAAAAATATGCCTCAAAGGATTAAAAATGCCGAGAAAATTAATGCAATAAGAAAAATTTGGTGTTTCGTGATGAACACAGGTATCGAATTGGTTCATCAACGCGAGAGTGCGGCTTTGGAAGCCTATGGTGGAGGAGATGTACATGGAAGAGATCAAGGATCAAGAACAGAACAACGATGATGAGAATGCAAGCAAGAGTGATGCTAATGGAACCTCATCATCCAAGTCCAGCGCTCAGCGAGAAACCAGCCCGACCACCAGTAGCCTCAAAAACGATCAGAAACAAACTTCAGCAGCAATACAATCATCAGGGTTCCCGAACAGCCAAAACCAAGCTTTCTACGAGAACAGCGCAATTGTGCAACCGATGATCAAGAAGACTAGAAGCGATGATTCATTGCACATGAATGTCATGCCACATTCTATTGGCATTGACATGAAGTTGGATGCGTTGAACAACCAAGAGCTCCTGATGAAGTTAATGGATGGAAGACAGAGGGAACAAGGATACCCATTAATGGCGGGCAACACAAGCTATGGCGCCAACTATGGAGCCTACGGAATTGGGGAACTGGGGAGGTTCGAAGCAGAGCAGTTCAATCAGAGTTTCTCCGGCAATGGCGTGTCTCTCACTCTTGGTCTTCAGCACAGTGAGAATATCGCGTTTTCTGGGGCGCAACCGTCGTACTTATCGGGCGAGAACATGCAATTGGGAAGGAGGCTTGGGATGGGAAATGAGGCCAGTGACTACTGCAATCTCAACAACAACAACAACAACAACCACAACACAACAGTAGCACTTTCTCCTAATGCAGCATTCGGGAATGAGAGAGGTATGCTGATGAACTATTACAGGACATCTTAGCTTGAGAGAGGTTTATGTTGGATTGAATGTGTAATATCTTGGTTGTATAGTAGTTAGTGACACTGGAAAAGAGAGAGATGAAGCTCTCTTCATGGTATCTCTACACCTCAATTGAGTGCTTATAGAAGTGAACTCATAGTGTATAGAAGAGAAGTTTCAGACTACAGGGACTTATACTAGATATGACCAAATTATTGGGTTAAGGTGCTTTGTTAGGAGTTTAGCTCACAGATATTATGTTGTTACTCATCTAAATTCAGATATCAATTAAAGAAGGATGATTTTTAAGAAAATATAATTAGTATATTTGCAGCATATTTTTATGGATCTTAAGGGTTTTTTTTTTTTTTTTTTTGTTGCGAAAAGTAAAACTAGCAGCTTTGTTTAAATGAGTTCAAAAATCTCATAGCCTCATCTGTTTAGTTAAGAACTTAAGCCATCAATGGACATGTGAATATGTCTGAAATCCATCACAATGGCACATTTAGGAGATGGGAAATGCTTATGTTAATGATGTAGAAGCAATGTCTATGCATTTCCATTTAAATTCTCTTCTCAATTTGATAATATATATATAGAATAATATGACTAGAAATAAACAAGCAAGACAAAGAGCACATGAATGCCTGATGATTTTATTTTCAATCATAGGCTGAATTATGAGAAAAAAAACTAAACAGGCTATGGACTATTTGCTGCTGTAATTTATTGAGACGAATTAGTATTATGTTATACAAACAAGGAGACTCACCAGTCACCAATCAATTCCGGTTTCCTCAAAGTAAGTTATACAACTCCACGTTGAGAAACTTCATAAATCAGAATAAAGTTGATGGCATCAAAAACAGTGTTAACATTTTGATTTGTACTTTGATCATTGACCTCTCAATTCTCCCACTAGATCTAGATGTTACAGAACGGGCTATGAGCCTAGTTCATTCTTAAAATTTTGAGAGTGAATTGACCTACAAATTTTTCTTTTTCCATTTAATCATTATTTATTTATTTTTATTCTTCACTATTCTATCATTTGCTTTTGGCTATTTTTTTAACTTTGTCGTACAAGTATGCATTTAAGGAGCTGTTTAGTTGGATCAAATAATAGGAATAATTAAGGAATTAAATAGTCATTTTCTTATTTGAATGACATTGAAAATAAATTAGGAATATTTTTTCTTATTTGATTAGCACAACGAAAGATAATATTAAATATTTATAAAAAATAATAATTAATTATAGTATAATTTATTCTAATTTATAATAACATGATAAATATGTAAGTTTTCGTAATGGGATTCTTTAAAATGAAATATTAACTTAAAGATGGAACAAATATAAATTATTTTTTAATTAACTAAATAGTTTTGAAATATATTGAAAATATATTAAACAAAAATAGATATATTAGTAATATATATGATATATTATATTATTGGTAGTTTGATATATTTTGATGTTTTTGTTTTTATTTAAACTATTGTATGTTATATGATATTATTATATAGACTAGTATATCATATTTTTAATTTTAATATAATATCATATATGATATTATTATAACATAATATGTCTAAATTAGTTGAAATGCTATACATTGGTTATAATCACCGATCTATTGTCAGGTTTTTCCCTAAATCAAAAAATGAATCTTCAAAATCCTCAAAATCATAATATAGTATTTCAAAATTTCAAAATCTCAATCAAATTCAAAAATTATCCAAAATACTCTTATATTAAAACTATTCAGAGTGGTCATTTTGATTATGAAAATGCATTCTAAAATCTCCAAAATATCACAATAATTATAAATTAATGAATGAAATTTTAATAATTTTTTGGAAATTTTAAGCTGTATTTTCATGGTCAAATGATTATTTTCAAGAGTTTCAATAGACTATTTTAACCATGAAAATGCATTCTAAAATTTTAAAAAATTATTCACTAATTTAGATTTTTTATTATTTTTTGAAGATTTTAGGATGAATTTTCATAATCCAAATGGTGACTTTAAATAATTTTAGTACAATGATATTTTTAATATTTTTTGAATTTAATTCTGATTTAAAAAAATTTAGATACTATATTCTGATTTTGAAAATTTTAAATTTTCATATTCTGATTTTGAAAAATTGCTGACAATAGATCGATAATTATAACCAATGATATAGTATTTAAACATGATATAAATACTAAGATACTGCTAAAAACGCATTAATGATATGCATAAATCAAAAGATATCACATTTAAGTGCAAAAAAACCAAGAAAACTATTATATTTACTACCTAAACCTATTTGCTTGTAGGTGAAAATTATAGTCATTTGAGCTATTTACAGACTTTTGCATAATTAAGTGATTAAAAAATAATATAGTAGTACTTTTAACAATTGATATAGCATTTAAACACTATAATAATAATATATATCATCTTTTTTTTTCCTTAAAACAACAAACTTTATTAAACTTTAAAAACTACACGATCATAATTTACTCCAACTCAGGAGGTCTAATGTTGGACCAAATAGAATTGGCCCTAAGGGAACTAGCTCTATTGGCTGTCCAATGAGCAATCTTATTACCCTCCCTGAAACAAAATTTAAAGCTCACAACTTTACCTGAGTATTTAGAAGCTTTTATATCCAAGATAATAGAATTAATTCTCCAAGGAGAATCACTGCCATGCTCCAATACATCCACCAAAGTTTTAGAGTTCGTCTCAATATAGAAAGATTGAAGGTCGTGTTCAATTGCCAATTTAAGTCCTTCCTTTATTGTCAAAGTCTCTAATTGTAGAATACAATCTCCTTCCAAAAATAGAGAGTGAGCTAGAGAACAATAACCATCAGCCTTCCTTAAAATTAACTCAATTCCACTTGCATCATTCAAAACAAAAGCATCACAATTCAGTTTTAGTAATCGTTGTTCAGGGGCAATCCATTTAACATCCTTCCTACTATTGATATTTGTTCCCTCAGAACTAGTTAAGCTCAGGTGCTGACCAGTATAAGATAGGATTTTCAGCACAAGACTCTTAGGGATAGGTTGTCTAACCTCGTGAAGCAAACAGTTCATAGCATGCCAGATGAACCAACATGAGGTTGCAACAATAGCTTTAAAGTGCTGCTGAGAATTTGGGTTCCCAGTAGGACTATCAAGCCATGTGCCATCACTCCAATCAGTCATGCTAGAAAAATTTAACCCAGATTTAACTGACAACATATCCCAGATAGAGGAGGAAAGAGGACATTCAAAAAATAAATGATCAATGGATTCAATTGCATTGGAGCAAAATAAATAAAGATTTTAAGGACGGCATAGCCCCAAAGAATAGAGTTTAAGTCGAGCTGGAAGTCTTAAATGAATTAACTTCCAAGTAAAGATCTTGATTTTATGAGGGACATTTAACTTTCAAAGTTGTTTCCAGGCAAAATTATTCTCAATAGAACTGGGTTCATGACTTCTAAGGAACTTGTAAGCTGACTTAGTGGTAACTCTACCCCCAATCTCATTCATCCATATATAGTTATCATCATCCGGATTAGAAGGCAAGTCTAACTTTAAAATGGATTCCCCCAAGAACAAAGCCAAACATATTCAAACATAAGTCAACATTCCATCTCTGATTATTCAAAGATAATTGACATTAACATCATTATTAACAACATTGATATTTACAAAAGTAGGCTTCATAAATAAAGGTAAATCACTCACCCAATGATCATGCATAATAGAGCAAGATGAATCAGAATTAATAATTTTTAAAAAGCCAAAAATCAGTTTATAAAAAGCTTCAGCAAATAATCTCCAACTGAATGAGCATTTAACAAGTAAAGATACCCTAAGAGAAAGCAAATCAGGGTACTTAGATTTGACCATTTTGACCCCAATAGAATCACAATTATTTAGATAAAGACTACTTCTCTTAGCCTGAAGAGCCTTATTTTTCAGGTCTAATCTATGAAGCTCCAAACCACCTTGTTCTTTGGGCAAAGTAACAATCTCCCGCTTAATCAAGTGAATATCTTTGTTTTGAGAAGAATTACTCCACAAGAAAGACTTAATCAAACTCTCAATTTTATTGAGACAATCAGCAGAAAATCAAGTAACAACAATAGCATAGATAGGAATCGAATTTAAAACAGAATTGATTAAAGTAACTCTACTAGCCTCAGACAAATAATTAGACTGCCACACACTAAGTTTGGACTTAACTTTGTTAATCATATAATTGTGAGTATCCATAGGTGGTCTACGAGGAGATATCATGGAACTCAAATACTTAAAAGGGAAATTGCCAACTTTCATATTCAACTGAGAAGATATTTCTCTAATCCTACTAGAAGGCACCCCTTTAGGAGAGAAAATTTCAGATTTCTCAAAATTAACAGATTGACCAATCAAATCTATATAGAGATTGAAAATGGATTTAATAAATCTAAGACTCTTGTTATTAGCTCTGAAAGCAAAAATGATATCATCTGCAAACATTATATGACTAATTTTTAAATCATTCCTAATTTTGAAAGGGGTTAATCGATTTTCATCAACAACTTTGTTCAATAGGATAGTCAAAGTTTGAGCAACAAAAACATAGAGATAGAGGGAAAGAGGGTCCCCTTGCCTCACACCACAATAAGAAGCAAAAAAATTAAAAACTGCCCCATTAATTAGACAAGCAAAGTTGGCAATAGATAAACATGAAGTAATCCAAGTAATGAATTTTTCAGAAAAATTACTAGCATGCAACACATCAGATATAGCAGACCATGATAACTTATCATAAGCTTTCTCACGATCAATTTTAACTAGAATCACTACTAGAAACATGATCTTCAGCAACGGCCGCTCAAGCCGTTGCTATTTGCAACGACATTCTTACGGTCGCCCGAGCCGTTGCAGATATCTATATCTGCAACGGCGTTCTAACGGAAAACCGAGCCGTTGCGGATTATTTTAATTACCAGCAACGGCTTTCTGACGAAAAGGCGAGCCGTTGCTGATTTTTTAATCTTCAGCAACGGCTTGCTAACGGATAAGTGAGCCGTTGCTGATGATAACTTATCAGCAACGGCTTTCTAACGGGCGAGTGAGCCGTTGCTGATAAGTTTATATAGGGCACGCTCTCGCGCCCGACCCTTCTTCCTCCCGCTGCTGCCGCCGCCGCTCCTGCCGACGCTTCTCGCCGCTGCTGTCGACGCCGACGCCTCTCGCCGCCGCTGCCGCTGCTGCCGGTATGTTGATCGGCCGGAGTATTGGTTAAAATCCGACCGAAACCCTATTTCTAGGGTTTCGGCCGGCGGCGATCGGCCTATGGCTGCCGCCGGACCTTCTACAGTGGCCGGACAGTGTGTCCGGCCACTGTACGCCGGCGCCGGAGGGTGGACTCCGGCGCCAGAATTTATATATATATATATTATTGTTTTGAAATTGTTAATTAATTATTTTATAATTGTTAATTAATTGTTTAGATTAATTGTTTAATTTGTTAGATTAATTATTAGTGTTTAGATTAATTTCGGACGCGCGTCGGAATCGTCCACTTCGGACGCGCGCCGGAATCGTCCAATTCGGTCTCGCGCCGGAATCGTCCACTTCGGACTCGCGCAAGAATCGTCCACTTCGGACTCGCGCCGGAATCGTCCACTTCGGACGCGCGCCGAAATCGTCCAATATGGACTCGAACTGTCTCGAAACATTTAGAAAATAATCATCCATCCGACGAGTTGATATGTTTCACGTACGCATCGACGAATCGGATATGATTTAGCAAAACCTTAGATCTGTTCGGGAATTGTATGTTCGTGTAAAAGAAGTAGATGATCTTTTATACGACGTACAATTCTTGAATTGTCCCTGATTGGACAATTTGGGAATATAGTTATTTGTACTGCACTTACGTTTTTATTTTAACTATTAACTAATTATTCTAAAATTCGGCAACATCTCTCTTGTTCTCTGATACGCGCCCAGATGATATGCGTATTCGGAGAACTGTAGAGAGATACTGTCGAAATTTAGAATAATTAGTTAACAGTTAAAATAAAAACGTAAGTGCAGTACGAATAACATAAATCCCGAATGGAATAGGACAATCTCACCTAAAGACATTAACCAAAGAAATTGTCATTGATTGATAGAATCATGTCGGCTGATCGAAGTTGGATGTACCGACATCTTGATCGTGGAGCTTTAACGAATGAGTTTCGATTAGGCGTAACGTACTTCCTAAATTTCGCCTATTCAAATCGGAATTTCGTTAGCATGGGTGATCAAATCCGATGTCCGTGCCGCATTTGTTCAAATGGACGATTTTTGGATCGGGAGACTGTCACTCTGCATCTATATAGCAAAGGATTTGCACCAAGATATTTTTTATGGACTAGTCACGGGGAGTCACGCGAAGTCGGGACGTCGAGCAATCCTGTTGTTCAGACATATGGTGAATCTTCCTCTGCTGGTGCTTCTTCATCCGGTCAATGTAATCCCTATAGAACTATGATACTTGATAGTCTTGGGGGTCGATTCCGCCTGAATGATAATGTTGATCGGCCAGATCTTCAGACATCAGTCCCACCAGATACTACAGCGGTTGATATCACAGAAGTAGGGGCTGCGGTAGAGATTGAATTACCGAATAAAGAAGCTGCAGAATTTTACGAGATGTTGAAAGCTGTCGATGAACCTTTGTATGAGAATTGTCCTAAATACACTAGGTTTTCAGCAATGACACAGCTCTTAAACATCAAGGCCGATTGTAATATCAGCGGAGTTGCGTATGATCGAATTGCTGGATTGATTAATGGAATGCTGCCTACTGATAACAAGTTTGAGCCTACTTTTTATAAGACTAAAAAGCTAATGAGAAAATTGGGGCTTGGGTACGAAAAAATACACGCGTGCCAAAATAACTGCATTTTATATTATAAAGAAAATGTGCAGTTGGATAAATGCCCTGTATGTCAACACCCTCGTTACAAGGAGAAGAAATCGGTCCGACAGAAAAATATCCCGTTTAAGGTGCTTCGATATTTTCCACTAACACCGAGGCTTCAAAGATTATTCATGTCGGAAAAGACAGCCCCCTACATGAGTTGGCATGCAAGAAGTCGTGATGATACAGTAATGACTCATCCATCTGACAGTGAAGCATGGAAACATTTGGATACATGTTATCCTTCATTTGCTATGGATACTAGAAATATCAGATTGGGATTGTGCACAGATGGTTTTAATCCGTTTGGACATTCTGCAACTCCTTATTCAGTTTGGCCAGTGCTGCTGACAGTTTATAATTTGCCACCGTCAATGTGCATGAAAGATGAATTTATTTATCTTTCGATGATTATTCCGGGTCCTAAGGGTCCGCGAAAAGAAATTGACATATTTCTCAGACCCTTGATAGATGAATTGAAAACATTGTGGACTGAGGGAGCTATCACTTATGATTGTCATCGGAAGCAAAACTTCAATTTAAAGGCCGCGGTCTTGTGGACAATCAATGATTTCCCCGCGTACGGCATGTTGTCGGGTTGGAGCACTCACGGCCGACTCTCTTGCCCGTATTGTATGGAACACTCTAAATCAATCAGTCTTCAGAACGGACGAAAAATCTCATTCTTTGATTGTCATCGTCGATTCCTACCGGTTAATCACCAGTATCGAAGGAATCGTAATAAATTTACTAAGGGCAGAGTCGAAAGAGATGGGCCACCACCGATGTTGTCTGGTGAACAAATATTAGCACGTGTTTCAGCACTTCCAGATATAGTATTTGGTCGCAATGAAAGAGTGTCAGGTTTTGGCCAAACACACAACTGGGTGAAAAAAAGTATCTTTTGGGAATTGCCCTATTGGAGTTCATTATTGATTCGACATAATTTAGATGTCATGCACATTGAAAAAAATGTGTTTGATAATATTTTCAACACTGTGATGGATATTTCTGGAAAAACTAAAGATAATGTCAAAGCCCGACATGATCTGAAAATACTTTGTAAAAGACCAGAGTTGGAGTTACAAGAGGTCAACGGACGATATCTGAAACCGAAGGCCCTATATGTGTTAAATAAATAACAGATCAAAGATATTTGTCAATGGGTAAAAGAACTCAGATTACCCGATGGATATGCTTCAAACTTATCTCGATGTGTGAACGTCGATGATTGCAAAATATCAGGGATGAAGAGCCATGATTGTCATGTATTCATGCAGAGATTACTTCCGATCGCATTTCGAGATCTTCTACCTGATAATATTTGGGGTCCGTTGACTGAATTAAGTATGCTTTTTAGAAGCATCTGTGCAAATGTCCTTCGAGTCGAAGATATGTTAACACTTGAAAATAATATTGTTGAAATCATATGCAAGCTGGAGCAGTTTTTCCCTCCTGCATTTTTTGACTCGATGGAGCATCTACTAATACACTTGGCATACGAGGCACGAGTTGGTGGCCCCGTTCAATATCGTTGGATGTACTTATTTGAAAGATACATGAATCGTCTGAAGAAAAAAGTAAAGAACACCGTAGCTGTTGAAGGATCAATATCTGAATCGTATATCATTCAAGAAATTTCAACATTCTGCTCATTTTACTTTGAATCGACAGTACAGACAAGATTTGATCGTCTTCTACGTAACGACGATGGGGGTGTTCGACATTCAGATGGACGTTTAAATATATTTTGTCACTCTGGTCGTGCTTTTGGTTCTCGTCCATCTCGACACTTAAGCGATGAAGAGTATTATTTGGCACACTTGTATGTATTACTCAATTGTCCAGAGATTGAACAATTCATTGAAATATTTGACATTGAGATTGTGCAAAAATACTCTATTCACAACGATCAAGAATTAGAGAGATTACGGAATCGTGATTTTCCTACTTGGATTCAGACTTACAGCAAAGATCACAGAGCTGAAATAGATGAAAAAATATTTGAGTTTGTTAGTGGACCGTCGCGACTTGTGTCGTGCTATAGCGGATATTTTGTTAACGGGTATAAATTTCACACGGTTGAATATTCATTTGCAAAGAAGACGATGAATGCTGGGGTCTGCGTGAAAGGGACAACCTATGTTGAATGTGATATGGATTTTTATGGACTGGTGGAAGAAGTGATAGAGTTGCACTACTTCGGCTTGAAATCAGTGATCCTATTTAGATGTCATTGGTTCGATACAACAGAAAGGGGCATGAAAGTTCATCCAAAATACAAACTTGTTGAGGTTAATTACAAATCGAAATTGGCAGCAAATGAGCCTTTTATATTGGCATCACAAGTCGAACAAGTATATTACGCGAAGTATCCGGCTCGAAATAAAGATAGAGCAGATTGGCGTGTAGTCTGTAAGACAAAAGGTAGAGGAAAAATTGATCTGATAGTAGGAGAAAATGATCCTCCTGGTTTCTATCAAGAAGATGATCTTCCTGCTGTGGATCGTATTATTCCAATACTCGAGGATGCAGACACAACGTCAATTCAATTAGAAGTTGAATATACTGATGATGACGATCATGAAATTGAGGAAGCTGGAGATGAAGAAGATGAAGAAGAGGAAGAAGAGGAAGAAGAGGAAGAAGAAGAAGAATTCGAAGACTATTATTCAGATGATGAAGAATAATTGTAAAGTATATATTTTATTAAATATATCTCTACTATTTATACAATAATCTGATTATATGTCTGTTCGACAGATATGTCTGGTCGTGGTTATCGACGCAGGAGAGTTTCGGAGTCTCCGATCGGTGAGACTCCAGCACTTACTCATGTTGCTGATCCTCCTGTTGTTGATCCTCATTCCGATGATACTGCCGAGGCTAGTACATCCAGACGTAGGCGGCCACGCGGGCCGAACAGGTGACAGCCTCCACCAGCCACAGAGTCACGTAGATTGATTAGCGTGATTGGGGAGCGGTAATATATCATGAATTATGAATCATTACAAATTCATTATATCATAATATAATATTAAAATTTATTTTTGTTGTGCAGGTTCGAGCAAGAAGAAGTGTCGAGGAGCATTTCTTCTACTATTCGACGATACATGCACGGGGCATGGCCTACGTGGTCTCACGTGCCTAGCGAGCACGTCGACATGTTATGGCGCGAGTTTGAGGCACGTATTATTATTATTTTTTACATGCATGATGATATATTAATATTGGTACTGATATTATTATTTTACAGGCTCGCTATACATGGGCCGAGGACCAGAGGCCCTTCATTTACGCTGCCTGGGAGGCTATTTCCCGGGCAAGGTACAACGGGCAGCTGGGGCAGGCTCGGTCCCAAGCGATGGCCCGAGCTGGGACCACTAACATCGCGGAGACTCGGGGATACGGCCCCGGTTGGCTTACTCCGGATATATGGGACCAGCTCGTGGGGATATGGTCAACGGATCGATGGCAGGAGGTTTCTCGGAATGCGGCTAGAAATCGCATGTCGGGAGGAGCAGCGCGTCACACCGGCGGCTCTGTTGCATTTGCAGTGCACGCAAACCGTATGGTAAGTATATCTTTTAATTATATATTTTATTTGTTATTATGTGTACTAATTAATGTATTTGTTTTGTAAATGTAGACGACGGTGTCGGATGACGGGACTGTCCAGCGACCCTCCCCGATGGCGGTGTTCGAGCGGACTCACCGTCGAGCACATGGGACGAGGGAGTACATCGACAACCGCGCTGCATACATTATGGTAATTATATATTTGTTTAAATTATTCATTATATATTTATAATTTAAGTTTTATGATAAATATTAAACAAAAAATCAAACTCGAGTAGGAGACCTACAGCCAGACGGTGGTGCAGCGCGGGGGTACCCCCGAGGACTTTGACGCAGCATCGTGGGTCGAGGCCGCAGGTGGCTGGGACCATGGCCGCGTATATGGCTTCGCGGATAGTGGTCATGCGCGAGCCGTACTAGGGCCACTTGGGGCACTGACCCCTCCGGTCGCTGGTGAGCGGCCGTCCACCTCTAGATCCAGTTATGATCATAGTAATAGGATAAGGACACTAGAGGAGACGATCGCGCGTCAGACTGAGATGATGGAGCGTCAGAGTCAGACGATGACGAATATAGAAGCTATGCTACGCAACTTGTCAGGTCATCCCGAAGCAGTCATCTCTTCGGCATCATCTAATCCATCGTCCTCGAGTCAGTCCACGCCGGTGTACACTCAAGCGCTCCAGACCCCGCCATATAATCCAGACCATCCTCCATCGTGATCGTGAGATTTTTTGTTTGGATATTGAACTTGTTTAACTTATTTTGTTTGGATATTGATACTTCAATTTTGCATTTGAATTGTTTTTATACTATCGTGGATAATTATCAATATAAATATAATTATTTTGATGTATATATGTTGGTGTGTTTGTGATGTGTGAATGAATGTGTATGAGGTGTTTGTGATGTGTGAATGAATGTGTGTATGAGGGTATGGGTGTGTGAGTTATGTATCAGATAAATGTATCAATGTATCAATGGAAATTTGAAATTTTCAAATTTTCTGGTTGCAGGTATACGTCATCAGCAACGGCTTTCCCACGGGCGTCCGTGGGAAAGCCGTTGCTAAAAGTGTATCGAAAGCCGTTGCTGATGACCTACAGCAACGGCTTAGCGACGGAGTTTTACTAACGGCGTTGCTACGGACTCAGCGGCCGTTGCTATTAATGTTATCAGCAACGGCTCCGGGTCTGTGGCAAAACCGTTGCTGATAATAGTTTTAGCGACGGCCCGAGCGGCCGTTGCTGATAATGTTTTGAGCGACGGCCCGAGCGGCCGTTGCTAATCCGTTGCTAAGTCATCAGCAACGCGACTTTCTGTCACGGCTCTATTGCAACGGCTCGGCCGTTGCTGATTCTCTTCAGCAACGGCATCAGCCGTTGCTGATGACCATTTTTCTAGTAGTGAATATAAGGTGTTGTTTGGTTAGCGAAAATTATTTTCTGGTTTGGTTTCAGTGAAACTGAAAACTTGGTTTCGAAAACTTGGTTTTGGTTTCTAGTTTTCAGTTTTCTGAAAACGCGTTTGGTTAATAAAAACAACATCAGTTTTAGTTAGTTGAAATCAGTAAATATTTATTTGATTATAAAAAATGATATTAATTTTCCTTGAACATTTTTAGTAGTAATTAAATGTTTAGTTAGTTTACAAAATTAAATATTTATTAATATGGTTACAAAATATTTAAATGATTTAATTAATTAAGTTATTGGTAATTTAAGATTTTTTTGTTTAATTAGATATAAAAATTAATTAATAGTTATTATAAAATTTCAAAAAAAAAATAAGTCCAATGATATAAAATTAGGTTTGATTAAATTATAAATAGACCAACTTTAAGAAAATTGAATTATTTAAAATTTGGGTTTGAGTCAATTAGATATAAATTGGTTTAATTATTTTATAAATTTAAGATAAAAGTTTGAGTTAAAAATGATGATTTTTATTTTTATTTTTAAAAATTCGATATAGTTTGATTTATTTTTAAATTAATTAATTTTATAAAAAAATATTTATAATTACAAAGTTGTCACAGCATTTTGATAACGAAACCGACAGTCTCGAAACCACAGAAAACAACATTATGTTGTTTTCATTTTTATTAAGAAAACTGGTTTCGTTTTCATTCTGGTTTCGATTCAGTTTCACGAAAACACTAAACCAAACACGTTTTCATAAGCAGTTTTGGTTTCAGTAAAACTGAAACCATGAAAACAGACTTGGTTTCGCTAACCAAACAGGCCCTAAGGATTCTTACCTTTAGGATTTGTTCATTTCGTAATATTTTAAGGTACAACACAGAACAACATATGTTGTCCGATGTTCGTTTGCAAAAATATACCAAGTACAAGAAAAAATTTATCCCGGTATAGTACACCGAGCCTATATTGTTACTCCAAATTAGAGTAACAAGAGCCTTTTACTTTGGTACAAGGCTTAAAATGACCTTATTATCCTTCATATTTTTAAACCCTATTCTTCATCCTAATTCCTTGTGTCGCACAGTGTCGTACGAAGAGAAAGAAAATCCCCCCATCGTTAAACTTTCTTCTCCTACGTCGTCGTCGTCGTTGATGATGTCGTCGGCGGCAGCGTCATAACGAGGCCGCACTAGCGCCCTACGACCTCAGCAATCGTTGATGCCCAGGCGACATCAGCAATGTCGCCTGAGCATCAGCAATCGCTAATGCCCGGCGCCGGCGGCATCCGCGATCGTTGATAATAATGGATGCGATATAGAAATCTTGATTATTTTTGAAATTGATTAAGGATATTTGTGCAAATCAAGCAAATGCATAGTGTTAATTTTTTTATTTGATTGATTATTTACAGGTGAGAGTTCAAGCAAAGAGTTAACACCAAAGCCTGAGCTTGCTAAGCCAATACTGCAAGAATTAAAGAAATTAGGTCTCACTCATATGGAGGAAGTAGACGAGTTTATTAAATTTGCACATACTCCACAATATGAAAAATATTTCTTGGAGGTGGAGGATGATTAGAGGTTGATGTTTCTGAGAAAGATTTTAGGATCATAGACATTTTATTATGTTTTTGTTATGTTAACTATTATTAGTGACATGTTTTGATGGATTTATAATTTGGCTGACATTTTGTTTTGATGAATTTATAATTCGGTTGACATTTTAAAAAATGTTAGGAATGATGTTTTTGTTACATTTATCAATATTGAAGCACATTTATCAATTTACTATTCCTTATTTTATATAATATAATATTTTATTATATTATATTTATCCATCTATTAATTGGAATTATAACTCTTGTGTTAGTTAAAATAAATATTTTATTATTATTATAATTTATGATCTTGTCTAGTATATTTTATATAATGAAATGAACAAAAAATAGTACAAAGGGTATTTTCGTCAAATTATCTTATCATAATACGAAACGAATGCATGACTGTAGTAGATTTGATATCCAGTACCATGCGAAACGAACATAAGACTATTTGTTATAATGTCTTGTACAATCTTATATTGTACTCACTAGTCTGTTCTATACTAAACTGTTTGCAAAACGAACGGATCATTAGTATCATAAATAGAATGAGCTATCTCCTAAGCAATAAGAATATTATCATGAATACTTTTACCTTTTAAAATGATATATTGCTCATAGGAAATAAGCTCAGAAATTACATACTTGAGTCTATTGGCAAAACTTTAGCAACAATTCTATAAGAAATATATATTATCTTAGATTTCAAGATTTTTTATATAATTTTCAACTTAAAAGACTTCCAAGTTAAAGTTTTGAAGTTCATTTAAATTATTTTTTATATCATTTGACCTAAATGTATGCTATTTATTTTCCTAAATCAGAATATGAAACCTCAAGATTTCCTGAATCGAATATAGTATCTGAAATTTCCATAATCAAAATCAAATTAAAAAAATACTAAAACTATTTAAAGTGATAATTTTAATTATGAAAATGCATCCTAAAATTTTTAAACAATCACAATAATTCTAAATTAGTGAATGAATTTTTTTATGTTTTTTTTATTATTTTAGAATGTATTTTCATAGTTAAAATAGTCACTTAAAACTCTTGAACGTGATTATCTTATCATGAAAATGCATCCTAAAATTTCCAAAAAAAATATTTAAAAAATTATTCACTAATTTAAAATTATTGTAACTTTTTTTTGGAGATTTTAGGATGTATTTTCATAATCAAAATGACCACTTTAAATGGTTTTAGTATAAGAGTATTTCGAGTATTTTATGAATTTGATTCTGATTTTAAGAATTTTAGGTACTATATTCGGTTTTAGAGAATTTTGAGGTTTCATGTTCTGATTTAGAAAAAAATCTATTATTATTTTAGTATCTTTATATAATAAAAGTAACTAAGTCTGGAATATATGAGGTAGTAATTTTCCGCTCTTTTTTTTTTGTTTTCCCGCTCATTTAATAAAAAAGAAATTTTTATAGATATTTCTATAAAATAAATTTTTTATGGACATTTTATTTTATTTTGTCTTATCTTATATATTATATAAAACACATCTTCATGTGATAATTTTAAAATTAGAAATTTAGAAATAAATATAAATTATGAAATTAATATAATTTTACTCAGTAATTATATTTTTTAAAAAACACATCTTAATTAGACAAGTGTTGCTCCAACATTAACAATTTTAATTTTTCACGTATGTAAATGTTAAAATTCTAATTAAATATTCATATTTTTTAATTCACACATTTGTTTAATAAAATTATTTAAATAAATTTTGAAATCGGCTATATTTGAAAATAAATAAAAATTTCGAAATTAATATAATTTTGCTTAGTAATTCTAATCATTTTAATATAAAAAAACATATTCGTGTATACACATGTTGCTTCTACGTTAATATGTAATCTCTTAAAATTTTAATTAAATATTCATAATTTTCTAATTCACGCAATTATTTAATAAAATTAAATAAATAAATAAATTTTTAAATTAGGAAATTAAGATATAAATAAATATTTTAAAATTAATATAATTTTACTTAGTAATTTCCTATTTAACACATTTATTTAATAAAATTAATTAAATAAATTTTGAAATCAGGAAAATAGGAAATAAATAAAAAATTTAAATTTAAATATAATTTTACTTTAGAATTATAATAATTCTAATTCTACAAAAATACATCATCGTGTAAATACGTGTCGCTTTCACATTAATCTTTGTCCCTTTCAAATTCTAATTAAATATTCATAATTTTCTAATTCACGTGAAAATTTAATAAAATTAGAAATAAGAAAATTAGAAAATAAATAATTTTTTTGAAATTAATATAATTTTACTTAGAAATTTAAATAATTCATTTTTAATAATCCTTTTACACAATTTACTTTACTTAATTACTGTAATTATTTTTAAAATTGTGATTAATCATCATTAATTATGATTAATTACACAATTCGAAATTACTAAATAAGAATAATAATCAATATTTTAGTAATTATTACTGAAATTAATAACTTAATAATCTTATGAATTATTGTAAAATTGACTAATTTCGAATTTCTTATTAATTTTGAAATTTGAAATTAATAATTTTATTAATTATTGAATATTAATTACCAAATTTACAAATAATTCTTATAAATCAGTGATCTATAATCCTTTTGCACAATTTAATTATTTATTACTATTATTGTTTTCAAAATTTTGATTAATTGTTATTAATTGTGATTAATTACACAATTCAAAATTATTAAATAAGAGTAATAATCAATATTGAGTCATTATTACCGAAATCAATAACTCAATAATCTTATTAATTGTTGTGAAATTTCTAATTTTCTAATTTTCTAATTTTAAATTTTTAATTAACTTTTAAATTTAAAATTAATAATCTTATTAATGATTAAATATTAATTTACAAATTTACAAATTTTCTAAATTTTCATATGTCTATAAAAATTAGTCTCATGATTAATGTAGGATATCAATTGTTCTCCTTTCTCTTCATCTTCATAGTTTATTATTTTCTTTTTTTATTTTCGTAGGATATCAATTGTTTCTTTTTTCTCCTTTCTCTTAGTCTCATGGTTAATGTAGGATATCAATTAGTCTCTTAATGATCCGCTATAATTTAGTTAGGATATATACAGTCGTGGAAAGTGTCCAATTTCAATAATTCTCATTTAAAGAAATTTATTGAAATTGTTCTTGTCGATACAAATGTAAGATTTTTATTTTCGTATTTTTTAAATGATTTGATAAATTTTGAAATAATCATTCGTTTTATTCTTATAATATTTTATTGGTTATTGAGGTAGAGAGCCCAATTTTATTTATTTTTATTTTTATTTTTATTTTTATTTTCTTACTACTTCCTTGCAAATCATATTCTTTTTAAGATTATAAAATGTACAATATTCATATATTTTTTTTACTTTTCAATTTATATTTTTTAAATACCTATTTTTGATGTTTTTAATTGTATAATAATTATTTTTTTGAATAATGATTGAAAATACTTTTTAATGTGTTGAATTATTTTTATATTAGTTTTTTGAGTTCTTTATATATCAATTTTTGGGTTTATTTTTAATAGTATTTCAAATCCAAAGAAATTTATGAAATTTAAAACAATATTCTAATTTATCTCAATTTGTTATTTTATATCTATATTATATATTATTATTATGAAACTTTTTTAATTTTTTATATAATTTAATTTTTGAAACTATAGAATTTACCTAATTTTGATGTTTTAAAATTTATAATTATTATATTTCGAATGATTATTGAAAATAGTTTTTAATGTGTTGAATTGTTTTTTATATTAGTTTTTGTGTTTTTAAAATATCAATTTTAAAGTTGTTTTTAATAGTATTTCAAATTCAAAGAAATTAATGTTGATTCTAAATTTATATTTTATTAATATTTTCATTCTCCCTTTAAACATATTAGTATTGATTCTAGATTTATATTTTATCAGTATTTTACTATCTTATTATATTAAATTTTAAATTTTTTAAATTTTTTTATATTTATTATTTGAACCTTTACTTTTTATGGTGATAATTATAAAATTTATTACAATTGTTTTAAATTTTTCATGTACAATAGCATTTCTATAAATATTTTAATTTAAAAAATAGTCTAGAAAATAAATACATTTTAAAATGAATGCATACCATTATATAGAAATATTATTTATGTGTTGAAGTCAAAAAAAAATTCCTTCAAAAATATTAGTATTAATTCTAGATTTAGATTTTATTAATATTTCACTCTTTTATGACTACCTGTTTTAATTTATTTTTATATATTTATTTTTTGAACCTTTATTTTTTATGTTGATTAGTATATATTTACTAAATAATAATTGAAGATAGTTTTTATTGTTGGAATTATTTTTTATATTAGTTTTATCCTTTTAAAATATGATTTTCTTATGTTTTTTAATAAAAATTATATAATTTAGATTCTTTTTTATTTATGAATTAGTTATACGTACAAATTCATTTTTTCTTGGTATAGTTTACTTTATAATTACATTTTATTTGAATTTATCCTTTTAAAATATATTTTTCAGTTTTATTTTTATATGTTTTAAATATAGAGTATTATTTGTTTGAAATAATTTTGACATTTTTAATCAAAAACAAATTACTATATTATTATTATTATTATTATTATTATTATTATTATTATTATTATTATTATTATTATTATTATTATTATTATTATTATTATAGAAAATACTTTGAATATGACGAAAATAATTTGAGCGTGTCCAAAGTGATTGTATCCCTAATTGAAATTATCATATTATCCCTTATAATCTACCTTAATTGTTGTAATTTAATTTTCATTAACTCTCTCTCTCTTCTCCCTCATCTTTCTCTTTCGCATAATTTTTTTAAAATTAATTAAAAGTTTAAATAATTTGACAATTAATATGTTTAGTAATATTTTTTATTTATTTTATTTTTTTGACATGTGTAAATATTTAGTAATATGTTTAATTTAAGTTGACCTTTAAAGGACATTACTAAACATATCAATGAGATCCACATATTTTTTAGTAATATTTGACCTCCCAAATAAAATATCAAATGAACGTGGATCTCATTAATTAAAATTTATAAATATTAAAATTTTAATTATTTTAGTGCACCTCACCAATTTAAATTATAATGGTCAAATGCTAAAATTTTATACTAAATTGTATTAATAAGTGGTTCCTAAAATCACTCCAATATGAAAATAAATAATAAAGTCACTTTTGACTTTTGAGATTTTATGACATGCATAATCAAATGTTGAGGTAAATAATTAATTAATGTTACTTTACTATTCATGTGATATTCTTCATATTTTAATTTTGAGTATTTAAATTTTAATTATTTAATGTACCATACTTATTATAATAAATTAATTGATTGTCATGTTAAATAATTCTCTCTAATTCATCCCACTAATTGATTTTTTCATCTATTATTTGTTTTTAACCATAATTTTATATAATAATTATGATTTATATTTTATAATTTAAACGGATTCATAATGGATTAAGTTTCTTTTACTATTTTTTAAAATTCAATTGGGCACGTGTGGACACATTTAAAATTCATAAATGTCTTGCATATAAAAATTAATTTAATTTTCATTTATTTAACATTTTATTTTATTTTATCTTATCTTATATATTATATAAAACACATCTTCATGTGGATATGTGTCGCTTCCACATGAAATTGTGTTTCATCCAAAATAATTTTCATATCTAATTTATCAATTATATTAATTTTGAATATTATTAAAATTAAAAATAATTAATTTCAATTTTTTAGAATTAATATCACTATGATTGATTTCTAAATTTCCAAATCCATCTAATTAACTATGATTACTTTCCAAATAAAAGTCGAATTAAATTTCAATTAATTACTCTTAATTTTTTAATTTCTCACTCTATTTTTAATTATACATGTCAAATATCCTAATTTTCAACTCTAATTTTATCTTATCTTTATATAATAAAAGTAATTAAGTCTGAATAAATAAGGTAGTAATTTTCCGTTTTTTTTTCTCTTTCCTACTCATCTTTATATAATAAAATAACGGAATAAATAAGTTAATAATTTCTCACTTTTTTTTCTCTTTTCCACTTATTTAATAAAAAAAATTAGTAAATTTTGGTATATTCCCACTCATTTAATAAATAAAGAAGTATTATGAACAATTCTATAAAATCATTGAATGGACATTTTTGTAATATTCGGTCAAAAATAATTTGAGATTTTTTCATGAATGATTTTTTTTTAAAAAAAAAATCACAAAAAAAATTCATGAAATAGCGAAAATAGTCCTAAAATGAGTGAGAAAAAATGTTATATTTTGCACAAAAGTGTGTAACACGTCACGAACTTTTTTGAAAAAAAATATAAAAAAAACAAAAAGAAATTGAAATGTATATATATTTTAAAAAATGGAAAAAAAATATTAATTGTATTTATTATAATAGAAATAGATTTTAGAGGTATAAAAAATTATGGCCTGAAAATATAGAAAATATTATTTTAAAAATTTCAAATCATAAATTAAAATTCATTTTTAAAATTTTAGTTTAATAAAAATATATTTTTAATTTAATAGAAAAAAATAATTTTTTATGTCATTTTAATATAAATTCATGTTTGTATAGAAATAAATGTGATTGGAGCATAAGCAATATGATTTTATTAAGCATGGTTGAAATTTAATTTACATTTACATATAAATATAAATATAGACTATATGGTTGACATTTTATTAAATGGATAAGAGCAATAGAAGTCCTATAAGTTTTAAGTTTTTTGGACTTTAGTCCTATAAATTTTATTTCGGTGTTTTCAGCCCTATATGTTTGCTCTCTAACACATATTTGATCCTATCTTTAATGGTCTGTTAACTCTGTCAGCATGTACATAACGTCGTTTAGTTTTAGTGGACGAAGAATTAACGAACCGTCACATATATGACTAAATCTATGCTACGGAGCAAACATATAAGACTAAAAATTTCGAAATAAAACTTATATGACCAAACTTGTCGAAGTGTATGAACAACATTATGTCTACGTGGACGGAGAGTTAACTAGTCGTCACGGATAGGACCAAATATGTGTTACGTAGCAAACATATATGACTGAAAATTTTGAAATAAAACTTATAATACCAAATTTATCGACGTGTATGAACAACATTATGCCTACGTGAACGAAGAGTTAACTGACCATCACGGATATGACCAAATTTGTGCTATGTAGCAAACATATAGGACTGAAAATACCGAAATGAAACTTATAAGACTTTTGTTCAAAAACTTAAAACTTATATGACTTCCATTGCACTTCTATATAATTTCAATTTGACATATCAAATTAATTTATTTATTAAAATTTATTAACCAATATAGGTAATTAATTATATCAAATTAATTTATCCAATTAAATTAATTATGCTTTTGCTAAAATTTACAAATAAAAATCATTATAAATCAATTTAAATTTTAAAATTTGATTAGATGAATATTACATCAATATATCAAATAATAATCAAATTAAATCAACTTGTCTATTGTCTTTATAATAAATTTAGTTAGTTACTTATTCAAATAATAAGTTAACGCAGCATGTTCACATATTAAAAAATTAATTATAAAATTTTATTAAATTAGGATTTTAAAATTTTTGAATTCTATATTAATAATAATTGTGAAATTTATCGTAAAATTTTCAAAAAAATATCAAAAAAAATTATTTAAAAAAATCAAATTAGAATTTGTGTGATTTTGGGAGGATTTTAGGATTCTTTTTAAAAGTTTCAAATACTAAACTAAAAATGGTTTTGAAAATGTATCATAAAATATCCAAAAAAAAATTACACAAAAATTTCAATTGTAAAAAAATCCAAAAAAATGTTTTTGTGTGTGTGAATTTTTTAGAATTTTAGGATATATTTTCAAAGTGGCTTTTAATTTAGAAAAAATAAAAAATTCATGTTAAATAAAATTACAATTTTACTTTAATATGAAAAAGAGAAAAGTTTATGCGAAGATAATTAATGAGAATAATATAATAATTTATTTGTATTAAAAATATTAATTTAAAATTATTAAATTATGTGTACTAATCAATTTAGAATATAATTTGCCAAGAATAAAATATTTTTAAATTCATTAAATGAACAAAAAAAACTACATAAATATATTCTAAATGAGCAATATCTCTTTTTTTTGTTAAATAATTTTACAAATATTCCCATTAAATAAGCGGAAAATAGTTTTAAAATGAGTAGAAAAAATATTTTATTTTATACAAAAGTGTGTAACACATTACAAATTTTGCGTAAAAGAAATAAAAAACAGTAAAAACGTTCCAAAAAATATGAAATATAATTACTATGATAAATATAGATTTCAGGGATTTTAAAATAAAATTGGTTCAAAAATCTCAAAAAATCCTAAAATATATTTTAAAATCTCCAAAATTCAGAAGAAAAAAAATATTTTTTAAATTTTTTTATGAATGATTTTGTTTAATTGTTTTTTTGGATATTTTAGTTTATTTTCTCAAAATTATTTTTAATTTAGGATTCAAAATTTTTAAAACCCTAATATTTTTAAGATTTTGAAGGCAATTTTATTTATATGACAACATTGTATATTAACTTATAAATATCAATAACCAAGATATTTATAGGCAACTTGCTGATTTTATTATAAAGATAAATATATAAATTTGTTTCTAAATATCAACTAGTAAGATTTTTAATTATTTTATGGACATTTATGTAATTTTAATTCACAAAATTCTTAAATGAATTTTTGTATGAATGAAGTTTTTTATGATTTTTTGGGATTTTAGGATACATTTTCAATATCATTTTTAATTTAAGATCTGAAATTTTCAAAATTCTAATATTATCAAAAAATTTCAGTCAAATTTTTTTAACTTAGGATCCAAAATTTTTAAAACTTTAATAAATATTACAAAATCTATGGGTAAAAAGGAATGTTATTTCTCGCTTATTTCATGAATATTTTTATAAAATCATGTAACAAAAAATATTAGATCCCGTCTATTTAATGAAAAATGTGTAGTTTTTCGCTCATTTAATTAATTTAAAAAAATTATTTTTGGCAAATTACGTTCAAATTTAATTACTACACATAATTTAATATTTTTAAATTATTTTTTTGGTAAAAAAATTTATTATACTATTCTCATTAATTATTTTTGCATAAAATTTGTTTGTCTATTAAAGTAAAAATATAATTTTATCACCCAAAATTTTAGAAATGATTTTTAATTAAAGATCCGAAATTTTCAAAAATAATATTTCTGATATTTCCTGGTCACATTATAATATTTATTATAATAAATATTTTTTACAATTTTTTATTTTTTTATTTTTTTTTTCAAAAATCTACAATGCGTTACACATCCTAAAATCTCTAAAAAAATATATAAAAAATACTTTTTTGATTTTGTATGAATAATTTTTTTGTGTGAAGATTTGATCTAAGTGAAGATAAGTTGAAGAACTTTGCTCTTGCATAGATTGAGAATATGTTAAGGAGTAATAACATGAGTCTAGCTGATTTATCTGAAATGTCATTTCTAGATATCTCATTCCTTCATCAATGCAGAAATAAACTTATTTAGGAAAATGAATATTTTTAGTGGGGTGATTTCAAAGAGATTCTGTCTGTTGTACCCAAATGGTCAAGATAAGATATTGTGCATGCTACCATTAATTCATCTTATTTGTGAAGATACTGTGTGAGATGCTAACATTAACAAGACATATATGAGGTTTGCACTAAGGAAATTCATCGTATCAAGCATTGCAAATGAGACCTTTAGTGATGTTAATGATGGGGATGTCAACATAAAGATTCTTATGAATTGCTCATATAAGAAACTGGTGATCCACTTGCTACAATTGTGAATGTCATTTATCTATTACTTTTGAACAACATGGACGATCTCAATTACTTGGAGCACAGAGCTATCTTAGTACCTACCAATGGAATAGTTCAAAAAGTGAATAATTTTATGTTGTCTTTGATTCCTGGTGAAATGAATATTTATCTCAACTTTGACAACCCATGTTCATTGGATGGTGGTTGTGATTCAATTAATGATATTAATACGAATTGAAGCTCAAAGTTGATGTTCCTGTCATCCTGCTTTTGAGAAATATAGATCAATCTTCATATCTATGCAATGAGACTCGACTTTAGATAATTCGAATATGTCAACATGTGTTGAAAGGAAAAATAATATCAAGAACCAATATAGGAGATAAGATTTTTATTTCAAGATTGATATTGACGTCATTAGATATAAAAGTTCATTTTAAATTTCAACGGATATATTTTTTGATATATATTTGTTTTGCTATGACCATAAATAAGAGCCAATGTCAAAGTCTTAAAAACGTTGGAGTATATCTAGAAACATGTGTCCTCTCATGATCAACTATATATTGGTATTTCTAGAGTAACCAACAATTGTGATTTGAAATTTCTTATACATGACAATGATGACAATTAAAAAAATAGTACTACAAATATTGTTAAAAGGAAGTCTTTTATAATGTATAATAAATTCTTCCAAGAAATTCTTTTATAGCACCACAGTCATTATTTTTATTTTTTTAAGAGGTTAGTTTACAAAAAATTCTTCCATAGTGAATATTTCTATCTTTAGTTATATTTTAATTTAAAATAAAATGTCAATTTTTTCTTTTGTAAATAATTTAATACCTATGTTGATATATAATTCAATATTATTGTTACAAAAATCAATTAAAATATTTTTCTTTTATTTATTTTTAAAAATATAAATTTTTACACCCAAAATATATTTTCCATAACTTATTACATTTCTAAATCTTTACATATGCAATAAATGATAATATCTAATTCAATATCATTTTAGTATATATAATTTTCATTCAAAAAAGTAGATATAATTGCTTTTACTCTACAATTAAATTTATAAATGCATACAACTAATTAATTTATCCTTATTCATATAATTTTTATGGCATAATTAAGTCGTACATAGCACGGGTGTCATACTAGTTTACTATCTTAATTAGACTTAAGGATTATTTGTCAATGTATGGACTTAAAGCTTTTGAGTAAAGGTGAATCAATATTTTGTTGTGGTGTCCCAGTTATGTGTATGGGACTCACATGAGTTAAAAAAATTATATATATCAAAAAAGGAAACTGCTCACCTATTCTACCTCCCCTTTCTTCGTTCCAAACAAAGAGAGATGTTGCCCTCTTAGCCACGAACTTGATGTGCCAAGATCGGATTATCATTTTTTCTCCGATTTTGATGATTTTTTGATAGGTTATTCTCATCAACAAACTCTACAATTTGAACAATGATGATTGTTGAAAGGTTTTCATTCTTGTGCCTTTTTTGCAATCTATCTTGGTGAGATCCTTTTAAGTTTCTAGTGTATTATTGCATACCACTTCTGGGTGATGTTTAATTGAACTTGTTGAGATGAGATTATGATGTTTGAGATGAGATTTTGATTACCTCTAGCGGTGCTAGGGATGAACTTTTGTACCCATTAATTTTATTAGTAGAGTATTTTGTCTAGATTAGGTCTCATGATTTTTTTCTTCACATCGAAGAGTTTTCCATGTAAAATTATGGTGTTTTTGTTGTTGTGATTTGCTATTTTATTGCCCATTTTATTTTTTGCACTAAAGGAAAAAAAATATATTCTCAGTATGCTTCAATATCGTTTCCATCTAAATGTGAAGTATTTATCATTTTTATTTGATATTTTTGGTAGTTACTTTCTTACCATAAAGCACAACAATATTCTATCTGATTTTGTTGGTAGTTGTATATTATTTTGTTAGAAAAGTCTTTAAATACTAAATATTTAGCAAAGTATATGTACTTGTAATGTAAAAGTTATTAAATGAAAGAGAAAACATGATAAAATTTGGGATATTCTATTCGTAGATTTGGGGCACTCAGACTAGGTCAGAAGAACAATGAAGAAAAAATGTTGAATGTGATGCTTAGGAAAGTGATTATCACAAACAAAATATAAGTTTAGAAATAAGTTGCCCATGTTGTAGGATGTAGGAGGAGACAATGCAATTTTAGAAGTGATATTTGTTGATGAGTGTTGTGGCTTTCAGTACAACCATCCCTTCTTGATGAGGATTTATTATATGCTAGATGCAAGTCCAGTAGATTCACATGTCTTTCTCTTTCTAATTTTTTATTAAATGAAGAGAGAGAAAAAGACACGGATGAGGTGCAAGTCTATTGGACTCGCACCTAGCATAAAAATCACCCAAGGAATTTTCTTGTGACTAGTTCTGATTGGGCAAGAGGAGTGATGACAGATAGATAATATTGTCAGCGGAGAGGAGCAATGACGCAGGAATGGAATATGAATAAGCACCTCAATGAAAAATAAAAGTTAAGGAATGGAACGTGAATAGGAGCCTCAATGAAAAATAAAAAAGTTAAAGTTAAAAGAAAGAAGATAAAAGTAAATAACACGACCAAAAAGTGAACCAAGTTTGTTTGTGTATAAGTTTAGTTTTTTTTTCTTTTGGGTGAATCGAAGATAAAAATGAAAAGAATTTTTTGAGAGCATTATGGGTATTTAAAAAAAAAAAATTATGAATTTGAGAATTTAGATATGCTTATTATTGATTGTAAATTTTCCAAACTCTTATGGATATAAAAATTTTCATTTAGAATTACTTTATGTTTTTAGAAAATCACTTCAAAATATAACAGAACCGAACCCTTCAACTTGAAGAAATTATTCTTTATTTCTTGTATTTAAATGAGGCAAAAGAATATCTTCTCCTCTCTTTTTTCCCCCCTCTGTCTTCTTTTCGTCTCATATTTTTCTATCCAAAATTCCAAACAAAGCCGCGCTGTTAAAAGTTGCCAATAACGTAAAATTGCCATCAATTTTAGGATGGAAATCATGGTAAGTTGCCATAATGCCATTTTATTTTCTGCATACTACAATTATGCAAATCACACCGCAGAATAAATTTTGAGACTCCCCAGTCCTGCTTTAATTGCTTTCGAGGCATCCGCCCTTCTCCTCTTTCTCTTCCGTACGCCATCGTCGTCCTCAACCCTCACCACCTCCCCCTTCTACCTCTCTCCCCGTCTACCGCCACCCTTCCCCTCCTCGAATACCCACGGTAGAACAACCAGGTATGCCTACTGAGCCGATCGACAACGGGCCTGTCTTGCTTCACTCCCCCCACCCCCCCACTCCCTTTTCCCCCCAATTTTTTTCTATCACTTTCCTTTTTCGTTTCTTTTTGATGCTTTGTCTTCCGCAATCCAATGCCGGTCGACTGGCTCCGATCTCAAATCTGTTTCCACGCCCCTTTCATATTTTTTTTTCTTCTCGTGGTGTTTCGGCACATGTCATCCTTCCGTTGCTTTATTATTTTTCTTCTTTTTTTGTGCAGAGACTTTGCGATTTTTCAGTTGATTGCGAGTTTGAGGTCACTGTTCCATTTTTTTGCTAATATTTTCCTTCGTTGATATTTTGTGTAGTACGGTTTTTGTTATTTGAGCCCATTCGACTTTCGTCTCCGGATTCTACTGTCTTCTTCTTGGGGATTTAGGGTTTTGATCTGGCAATGGCGGTGGTGTTGCCCCAGTGCGATGCTCGCTTCGAGGTTTTGGAATGGGATTCTTATTGAAACATTGAAAATAGTTGTAGATTAGGGCATTTTGAATGAACAAATTTGTTGTTTTTTCATTTCTAATTTGGAATAACGAATATTAGAGTGAAGCTTCCAGTTTCTTTTTATAGTGATGCTTTGTAGGTATTTGTGTTTGGTTAATCATAATGCTGATCTATTGGATTGCTCTGATGAACTCCTCAATTTTCGAGAACCTATTTCGATATATATACACTAAAAAATCTGTCCAAGTTGTTTGCATTATGGATATTCATATTCATGTTTTTGGTTTTTCCCTATGGTTTTTAGTTACAGAAACAAAACGAATCAATTTGTATGGATGTGTTTTAGGTGTAAAGGAAAAGATACCTTTTTCTCATCATGTCTCAGCCAGCCCCCCTCCCTCCTCGCCCCACTCAGAACAGGGGTATGCCTCGCCGAGCATTGGATTACATACCTCAAACCACACAGAATGACAATGAATTCTGTGTGCAGCACCATAAGTTTCACTCCCATGGTTCTCTCTTAGATGAACAACCATCATGGCTGGATGACCTCTTGACTGACCGGGAAAATAGTCGTAGAGGGGTATCTCTTCGGAGATCCTCAAGTGATCCAGTAGCACTCCTGGAGGTGGCTTCAAGTTTCCATTGTCCTATATCTCCAATCAAAGAAGATTCTTTATCAGATGGTATCCTCCATGAAACACTGGAACCTGAGGGAGTCAATGAAATTGATCATGGGTATGGGGCAGGGAACTGTGTCTATGGGCCTAACTCACCTAGGCAAAAGAGTAAGCTGACCGAGTCAGAGAGCTCAATAGTGACTGCTTTGTTGGAAAGTGCTCCTAGTAACCCATTGCAATATTTAACTACTGATTGTACAAGTACATCGGTCATGGATGAGCCAAATGGAAATGGAGATTATACTTCAGGCAACCTTGATTCTGGAAGTACATCAAGGAGGTAACTCATCTTATTTTGTCTGTTCAAACATCAAATTTTTCAGAGTACACTTTAACTATATGTGTTACAGAAATCAGTGGCAAGCCTCATACCATATTTCAATCACAGAAGACCATTTTTTCTTAGATTTGTTGTGTTTGTTTACTTAATCTAATGATTAATAGTGTGGAGCTGTATACCTTATATATGTCATGCAATTTGTCCACTGTTATATCTTATTTTTTGTTTTATCATGAGAAATTTGAGAAGGCCTAAAATATCACACCATTTCACAAAAGAAAGAATATAAATATATGCTTTTCAGTTAGTTTATCCTCACAGAAAGCAACATGCTGCAAAGTCCATTGTTTGTTCTCAGAGTTGTGCATGGAATCGTTTCTACATGGCTTATGTTCAAAATTCAATATAGAACTTACATTTCCTGAGATGACTTTATTAATGAAGTCCCTAACAACTACTGTTACCATACTTTTATGAACAAAATAATTGTTAAATAGACACTGCATATGCATATGCATCTGCATATTATGTATGAACTATCCAGTGGCCTGATGACATACTTCTTGAATGTTTTTTAGAACCTTGACCATCTTGAATTGTGTCTTCACAAATATTCCAAACCACTTTTCTTATTGTCTTACCCATATTATTATTGTCTTATAGCTTGGACATTCAATTGGAGAGTTGGGAGTTATTTTGCATGTAAGACTGTAAAAATGCCCTTGTTGTGGAATCAATAGTTATATTGTTACTAATTTGTACTTAAAATGGATGGGTATGATTCTTGTGTGATGTCTTATGCCCAATTTAGTGAATCTATTTTGAATCTTTAGTAAAAATATTGAGGGCCAAGCTGACCACGCTGGTATCTACTACAGTGTCATGGTTCACATTGAGAATTTGAGATGTTGTGTTTGGTATTTTGCAAGCCATACTGCAGGACAAACATGTTTGGTTGAGACTCACTTATTTTTCTGCCATCCTTGTAATTCACTGTCATGCTATATTGCTATGTTGTGGTGGCTCTAGGAAGGGCCGGGTAGCACTTTGGAAGAGGTGGCAGCTCTTGGAAGAGGCTGTGGCACTTTGGGAATGATTGGGCTGTCTTGGAGAGATGGCAGCAAACCTAGGTGGCGATGGGGATGGAAGGGAAGGGAAAGAGAGAGGAACCTAGGGAGCCTCTGTACTAATACCAAAAGTCTGTTTCTTATTGAGAATGACCTCCCTCCATATATAATAGGCGAGTGAGAAAAACATGGAGAAAAACAAGTCATTCAAGCTTTTAAAGCTGGTATCTACTAATAAATAGGAGAGCTACCTAATATATAGAAAGGCAACAAAACAAGAAACGAAAATAAGACTTATTCGAACAGATCGCACACTAGATAAGTATATTCTACAATCTAAGCATGAAGCTTTTAAAGCTGAATTCATGTTCCAACTTCCTGGCACTTGCGATCTTCAAATGGATCCGCTGTGATCTTTTAGACAGCCCTTTGTCTCAGGTTGAATATTCTGTTTAAGCGAGCATTTCATTAACATATAAAGTGAGCTGCTTTTAATGCCTCATTAATATTTGAGCTGCTTCTATCTCTTATTTCAAAAATTATGCAGACTTGATGCTGGTGGATGAATTTGAGTTCAATTTGCTTTTGACTATTTTCATTCTGCTTCAATCTTAAATTCATTATTCTTCATGTTTGTAATTTGTGTTGTTCATGTAAACTAGTAGCCACATGCGGAGAAAAAATTATAGCCATGTTATCTTTCTATTACCTGTCTTAGAAGATTATCAAATTCTTATGAAGTACCTTTTTCCCATTTTGCTGGTAAATTGTTGTGCTTTGAGCTTACAAATGTTTCTGCAGGCGTTCAGGTCAAAGATCCAGGGTCCGGAAACTTCAATATATTGCTGAACTTGAGAGAACTGTTGATATGCTTCAGGTAAAAATATATATTCTCTTTCTTTCTTTAGCTTCACTTTCTTCTTTCTTGATTCTAAAAGTATTTGTTTTTGACTTTGTATAGACACTGGGGGCAGATTTGGCTGCAAGGGTTGCTTCTTTGTTTCAGTACCGGCTAGCTTTATCCATAGAAAATAAGAAACTAAGACAGCAGATTGCCAATCTTCGGCATGAGAAGATCATTAAGGATGGTATGCAAACCACTTTTAGTCATATTCACCAGCATTGCTAGTTTTTCTGGACACTGATGGGTCAACCTACCTTGAAACAAGAACTAAAATCGTTTATTGAGCAAGGTTTTAAAAAACATGTGCAGTCGATGTGCAGTTAGGCCATTGCATATTGCATATACATTATATGGGATGCATATGTGGTCTGTATTTAATATTAAAAATATTGTATTAATATAAATGATAAACATATCCTGTCTATATAAATTATTATCATATTTGAGAAAATAAAGACCATATAAAATATGCTCTGCATTATGACACATACACATGCGGCCATAAAGCTGCTTTTAAAAAAACTTATATGCTTTGTAGGATATCTGATTCTCATTCCTGTTAGGTTTACTAGATTGTTTGATTGTCAATGGATTTAATTGATAAATGATAATCAGCTTACCTGATTCAAGGAGGTTGCAAGAGCAAGGCTAAGTGGATTTCTAATATATTTTTTATATAGTAGTCTTGACCATTGCAGTTCAATGCACTTTTACTTTAAAGATGGCATCATACACAAATTCAGAATGCATGCTCTCATATCCTAACTGAATCCTTGTATCTCTTACTTCCTCCTTTATTTCTTTTCTTTTTTCTTTTTACCTCATTCGACCTTAATGAATGGTCAGGTGAACATCAATCTTTGAAGAGTGAAGCAGAGAAATTGAGAATGATTTGTGGACGGCATCGGAGAAGCAAAAGTGCTGCCTCATGTTTTGAGATCGGTCCACCTGCTATAGGTGCTTCCCCGCTTAATTGGCAGGCGCTGGACTTTGGAAAGCTCAGCCTAGGTGCCAGTGGGAACCAAGTTTCCTTGAAGCATAATTAGGATACTGATGAAAGAAGCCACCGTCCTTGGGTCTAAGAATAGACAAATCATAGTTTCTTTCTGAAATTACTAGCTCTTGAGCCTCTCCTAATGTAGCAACTTACAAAAGGCCCTTGCTCCCGAATTGAAGTTGGTGCTTCCCTCATTTTAGCTGCCAAGGCAAACTGGTCCACTTTATGTCCTTCCTATGGATGTGGTGCCACAATTACCTGAAACTGAGCTAGGAACAAGTCAAATGTAATGTAAGGTTGCACATTTGTAGGCACGTTTTCTCCTAGCATCCGATGAACTAATTATTTTATGATATTTTCTTTTTATATATATAAAAAATCAAATTTATAATATAGTCATTATAATGCATAAATATATGCGAAAATAAGCACATAAAGCCCTTATGATTCGAGTATTTAGAAAATAAAATCATATTTTCTTGATGGAAAAAATAAAACGGTTTAATATTTTCTTAAGTTGTCCTGGCTATTTTTGTAATGTTAATATATAAACCTTTTTGTACTGCATTTAATCATTTATTTTAAAATATGAAATAGCAAAAAATTTATTCGTTTTTTCAAAGTGAATTTAAAAAACTGAAATTATATAACTAACTGTATATAATTCATTTTTATTTCAGGATAAATTAGACAAGGTGCTACTAACCCACTCTCAACTCAATTTTAACAATTTTAAATTGAACTTTTTTGGAAAATTAACCAATGTAAAATGATCTAACCTATCTCTGTCGGGTTAGGTTGAATTGATGAACCTTAAATCCATTTATAATCTTCATCCTTATTGACTCTCTCCGTCAGCATCATATTCAGTAGTTGCATATACTTGCACCACATTCACGTTTGTACCGTATTTAATATATATATTTTTAATAAAAATTAATAATTTAAATTATTAAAATTCATAATAATTAGTAATTTATTAAAGTTTCACGTGTAATTTATCATAAAATTCACACTACTAAAAAAATGGGCATCAGCAACGGCCGCGCCGTTGCAATAGAGCCGTGACAGAAAGTCGCGTTGCTGATAACTTAGCAACGGATCAGCAACGGCCGCTCGGGCCGTCGCTCAAAACATTATCAGCAACGGCCGCTCGGGCCGTCGCTAAAAACGTTATCAGCAACGGTTTTTCCACAGACCCGTAGCCGTTGCTGATAACATTAATAGCAACGGCCGTTGAGTCCGTAGCAACGCCGTTAGTAAAACCCCGTCGCTAAGCCGTTGCTGTAGGTCATCAGCAACGGCTTTCGATACACTTTTAGCAACGGCTTTCCCACGAACAGCCGTGGGAAAGCCGTTGCTGATGACGTATACTTGGAAACAGAAAAATTGAAAATTTCTATTGATACATTGATACATTGATACATTATCTAATACATAACTCACACACTCATACCCTCATACACACATTCATTCACACATCACAAACACACCAAGATATACATCAAAATAATTATATTTATATTGATAATTATCCACGATAGTATAAAAACAATTCAAATGCAAAATTGAAGTATCAATATCCAAACAAAATAAGTTAAACAAGTTCAATATCTCAGTAACAAGTTCAATATTCAAACAAAAAATCTCACGATCATGATGGAGGATGGTATGGATCATATGGCGGGGTCTGGAGTGCTTGAGTGTACACCGGCGTGGACTGACTCGAGGACGATGGATTAGATGATGCCGAAGAGATGTCTGCTTCAGGATGACCTGACATGTTGCGTAGCATAGCATGCATATCCTCCATCATCTGAGTCTGACGCGCGATCGTCTCCTCTAGAGTCCTTATTCTGCTACTATGATCATAACTGGATCTAGAGATGGACGGCCGCTCACCAGCGACCGGAGGGGTCGGTGCCCCAAGTGGCCCTAGCACGGCTCGCGCATGACCACTATCTGCGAAGCCATATACAAGGCCATGGTCCCAGCCACCTGCGGCCTCGACCCACGATGCTGCGTCAAAGTCCTCGGGGGTACCCCTGCGCTGCACCACCGTCTGGTTGTACGTCTCCTACTCGAGTTTGATTTTTTGTTTAATATTTATCATAAAACTTAAATTATAAATATATAATAAATAATTTAAACAAATATATAATTACCACAATGTGTGCAGCGCGGTTGTCGATGTACTCCCCCGTCCCATGTGCTCGACGGTGAGTCCGCTCAAACACCGCCATCGGGGAGGGTCGCTGGACAGTCCCGTCATCCGACACCGTCGTCTACATTTACAAAACAAATACATTAATTAGTACACATAGTAACAAATAAAATATATAATTAAAAGATATACTTACCATACGGTTCGCGTGCACTGCAAATGCAATAGAGCCGCCGGTGTGACGCGCTGCTCCCCCAGACATGCGATTTCTAGCCGCATTCCGAGAAATCTCCTGCCATCGATCCGTCGACCATATCCCCACGAGCTGGTCCCATATATTCGGAGTAATCCAACCGGGGCCGTATCCCCGAGTCTCCGCGATGTTAGTGGTCCCAGCTCGGGCCATCGCTTGGGACCGAGCCTGCCCCAGCTGCCCGGTGTACCTTGCCCGGGAAATAGCCTCCCAGGCAGCGTAAATGAAGGGCCTCTGGTCCTCGGCCCATGTATAGCGAGCCTGCAAAATAATAATATCAGTACCAATATTAATATATCATCATGCATGTAAAAAATAATAATAAAACGTGCCTCAAACTCGCGCCATAACATGTCGAGGTGCTCGCTAGGCACGTGAGACCACGTAGGCCATGCCCCGTGCATGTATCGTCGAATAGTAGAAGAAATGCTCCTCGGCACTTCTTCTTGCTCGAACCTGCACAACAAAAATAAATTTTAATATTATATTATGATATAATGAATTTGTAATGATTCATAATTCATGATATATTACCGCTCCCCAATCACGCTAATCAATCTACGTGACTTTGTGGCTGGTGGAGGCTGCCACCTGTTCGGCCCGCGTGGCCGCCTGCGTCTGGATGTACTAGCCTCGGCAGTATCATCCTCATGAGGATCAGCAACAGGAGGATCAGCAGCATGAGTAAGTGCTGGAGTCTCACCGATCGGAGACTCCGAAGCTCTCCTGCGTCGATAACCACGACCAGACATATCTATCGAACAGACATATAATCAGATTATTGTATAAATAGTAGAGATATATTTAATAAAATATATACTTTACAATTATTCCTCATCATCTGAATAATAGTCTTCGAATTCTTCTTCTCCTTCCTCTTCTTCCTCTTCTTCATCTCCAGCTTCCTCAATTTCATGATCGTCATCATCAGCATATTCAACTTCTAATTGAATTGACGTTGTGTCTGCATCCTCGAGTATTGGAATAATACGATCCACAGCAGGAAGATCATCTTCTTGATAGAAACCAGGAGGATCATTTTCTCCTACTATCGGATCAATTTTTCCTCTACCTTTTGTCTTACATACTACACGCCAATCTGCTCTATCTTTATTTCGAGCCGGATACTTCGCGTAATATACTTGTTCGGCTTGTGATGCCAATATAAAAGGCTCATTTGCTGCCAATTTCGATTTGTAATTAACCTTAACAAGTTTGTATTTTGGATGAACTTTCATGCCCCTTTCTGTTGTATCGAACCAATGACATCTAAATAGGATAACTGATTTCAAGCCGAAGTAGTGCAACTCTATGACTTCTTCCACCAGTCCATAAAAATCCATATCACATTCAATATAGGTTGTCCCTTTCACGCAGACCCCAGCATTCATCGTCTTCTTTGTAAATGAATATTCAACCGTGTGAAATTTATACCCGTTAACAAAATATCCGCTATAGCACGACACAAGTCGCGACGGTCCACTAACAAACTCAAATATTCTTTCATCTATTTCAGCTCTGTGATCTTTGCTGTAAGTCTGAATCCAAGTAGGGAAATCACGATTCCGTAATCTCTCCAATTCTTGATCGTTGTGAATAGAGTATTTTTGCACCATCTCAATGTCAAATATTTCAATGAATTGTTCAATCTCTGGGCAATTGAGTAATACATACAAGTGTGCCAAATGATACTCTTCATCGCTTAAGTGTCGAGATGGACGAGAACCAAAAGCACGACCAGAGTGACAAAATATATTTAAACGTCCATCTGAATGTCGAACACCCCCGTCGTCGTTACGTGGAAGACGATCAAATCTTGTCTGTACTGTCGATTCAAAGTAAAATGAGCAGAATGTTGAAATTTCTTGGATGATATACGATTCAGATATTGATCCTTCAACAGCTGCGGTGTTCTTTACTTTTTTCTTCAGACGATTCATGTATCTTTCAAATAAGTACATCCACCGATATTGAACGGGGCCACCAACTCGTGCCTCGTATGCCAAGTGTATCGGTAGATGCTCCATCAAGTCAAAAAATGCAGGAGGGAAAAACTGCTCCAGCTTGCATATGATTCAACAATATTATTTTCTGTGCACAATCCCAATCTGATATTTCTAGTATCCCTAGCAAATGAAGGATAACATGTATCCAAATGTTTCCATGCTTCACTGTCAGATGGACGAGTCATTACTGTATCATCACGACTTCTTGCATGCCAACTCATGTAGGGGGCTGTCTTTTCCGACATGAATAATCTTTGAAGCCTCGGTGTTAGTGGAAAATACCGAAGCACCTTAAACGAGATATTTTTTTGTCGGACCGATTTCTTCTCCTTGTAACGAAGGTGTTGACATACAGGGCATTTATCCAACTGCGCGCACATTTTCTTTATAATATAAAATGCAGTTATTTTGGCACGCGTGTATTTTTTCGTACCCAAGCCCTAATTTTCTCATTAGCTTTTTAGTCTTATAAAAAGTAGGCTCAAACTTGTTATCAGTAGGCAGCATTCCATTAATCAATCCAGCAATCCGATCATACGCAACTCCGCTGATATTACAATCGGCCTTGATGTTTAAGAGCTGTGTCATTGCTGAAAACCTAGTGTATTTAGGATAATTCTCATACAAAGGTTCATCGGCAGCTTTCAACATCTCGTAAAATTCTGCAGCTTCTTTATTCGGTAATTCAATCTCTACCACAGTTTGTACTTTTGTGATATCAACCGCTGTAGTATCTGGTGGGACTGATGTCTGAAGAACTAGCCGATCAACATTATCATTCAGGTGGAATTGACCCCCAAGACTATCAAGTATCATAGTTCTATAGGGATTAGATTGACTGGATGAAGAAGCACCAGCAGAGGAAGATTCACCATATGTCTGAACGACAGGATTACTCGACGTCCCGACTTCGCGTGACTCCCCGTGACAAGTCCATAGAAAATATCTTGGTGCAAATCCTTTGGTATATAGATGCAGAGTGACAGTCTCCCGATCCAAAAATCGTCCATTTGAACAAATGCGATACGGACATCGGATTTGATCACCCATGCTAACAAAATTTCGATTCGAATAGGCGAAATTTAGGAAGTACGTTACGCCTAATCGAAACTCATTCGTTAAAGCTCCACGATCAAGACGTCGGTACATCCAACTTCGATCAGCCGACATGATTCTGTCAATCAATGACAATTTCTTTGGTTAATGTCTTTAGGTGAGATTGTCCTATTCCATTCGGGATTTATATTATTTGAACTGCACTTACGTTTTTATTTTAACTGTTAACTAATTATTCTAAATTTCGGCAGCATCTCCCTATAGTTCTCCGAATACGCATATCATCTGGGCGCGTATCGGAGAACAAGAGAGATGTTGCCGAAATTTAGAATAATTAGATAACAGTTAAAATAAAAACGTAAGTGCAGTACAAATAACTATATTCCCAAACTATCCAATCAGGGACAATTCAAGAATTGTACATCGTATAAAAGATCATCTACTTCTTTTACACGAACATACAATCCCCGAATGGATCTAAGGTTTTGCTAAATCATATCCGACTCGTCGATGCGTACGTGAAACATATGAACTCGTCAAATGCATGATTATTTTCTAAATGTTTCGAGACCGTTCGAGTCCATATTGGACGATTCCGGCGCGCGTCCGAAGTGGACGATTTCGGCGCGCGTCCGAAGTGGACGATTCCGGCGCGCGTCCGAAATTAATCTAAACCCTAATAATTAATCTAACAAATTAAACAATTAATCTAAATAATTATAAAACAATTAATTAACAATTATAAAACAATTAATTAATAGTTATAAAACAATTAATTAAAACAATAAATTATATATAAAATTATAAATTCCGGCGCCGGAGTCAGGTGGACTCCGGCGCCGGCGTACAGTGGCCGGACACACTGTCCGGCCACTGTACAAGGTTCGGCGGCGGCCATCGGCCGACCGCCGCCGGCTGAAACCCTAGAAATAGGGTTTCGGTCGGATTGATTCCCGCCGGCCGCAACGGGAAGAGACGGCCGGCCGACGAGGCATACCTGAACAAGTCGGCAGCAGCGGGAGGAGGAAGAGGCGTCGTCGGCGTCGGCAGTAGCGGCGAGAGGCGAGAGCAGGAGCGGCGGCGGCAGCAGCGGGAGGAAGAAGGGTCGGGCGCGACTGGTGCCCTATATAAACTTATCAGCAACGGCTCACTCGCCCGTTAGAAAGTCATTGCTGATAAGTTATCATCAGCAACGGCTCACTTATCCGTTAGAAAGCCGTTGCTGATAATTAAAATATCAGCAACGGCTCGCCTTTCCGTCCGAAAGCCATTGCAGATAATTAAAATAATCCGCAACGGCTCGCGTATCCGTTAGAACGCCGTTGCAGATACAAATATCTGCAACGGCTTGGGCGGCCGTAAGAAAGCCGTTGCTGATAGCCGTTGCTGAAGACCTAATTTCTAGTAGTGTCACCTATATAGGTAAAATGATAATTTTTCATATGCTAAAATGCGGCACGGATACAGTGCGCGAATTCGAATCCATATCCGTATCTGCACCACATCCGCGTGGACAGAAATTTTTTTATTTCCATGTCCGCATTCATATTCATTTTTTATTTGCGGATATGAATCGATTACGGTGCATATGCGATTTTTAGTTGACAGATGTAGATAAAATTGATACCCTTAACTATAAACTAATCAAAATCACAATTCTTGTTTAAATTTCACTCAAATAGGAACTTAATTGAAAAAATTTGAACCAAGAATAAAACACATTTTCTATACTTTAAATGCTCCCGCAATATAAAAAAAAATCCTAGCATATTCTCTTGTCTCCGCCTGTTCTCCCTCGCCGCTAGCACCTTGGGGGCGCACCATCACCATTGATTTCAATAGCTAGAATAACTCAACTCCTTCTATTAACTTATCTCTTGTTTCTCGTCGCTCATCTCTTATTTTTTGATCACTGCTAATAAAATTCATGGGCAAGGTTATAATCATAGTGTTGAGAATCTATAGAGAGACTAAGACTTTGGAAAGTGGAGAGGGAGAAGAAGAAAAATTGTTAAAGATGGTTGTCAATATTTTATTTTGAATCTAGCTAATCAGAGAAGAACAACGAGGAGGAAGACGAAGACGAAGAGTAGCCGCAAAAGACTGACGTCAATGCACATACAAAGATGAAGTTTTTTTTTTTTATCAATATGTTATTTCACTAAAATAATAATATTTTATTTTATTAAAATAATATACAATGATATTTAGAATACACTAACAAAATTTATTTCTATTTTGGTCAGCTTTTTTTTTTTGATCAATATGTTATTTCACTAAAATAATAATATTTTATTTTATTAAAATAATATACAATGACATTTAGAATACACTAACAAAATTTATTTCTATTTTGGTCAACTTTTTACGGTTTCACTTTTAGCCAATTCGAAACTTATAATTTCGATTTTGATCAATTACTATAAACTAATTAATTGATGTGTGCATAATCAGTATAACTAATTAGGTGTAGGGAATAATATATTAGACAACTGCCAAAGAAATGAAAGAACTCAACAAGACCATGTCATTTTTTTGCCTAATTAAGATTTGTGTGGAATGTTGATGGAAATTAAATTAACACCAATAGTACTAAAAACACACAATTCCGTAGATTAATTAATTAGTTAACGGAGAAGTCTAGGGAATTTGGTGAATCAAATGGTTGGTACACGTGACGATGGTGGAGGAAATATGCGCAATTTTTAATTCCCTCAAAGAATCACTGTGAATTATTAAATTCATGGTATTTAAAAAAAATGTTGATACTGCATTTTCTGCATGTTACTAATTTGTTTCCCCATAAGCATTTTTTCGTCATAAGAGTATAAATTTGTTGAAAAAAAAAAGGTTGACAATAAGGAATACATACGAAATTATATTCTCCATGAATGTTTTTTAATATTACTCTTCAATATTTATAATATTACATAATAATAATATAAAAATTAGATTATTTGATTAATTTTAATAATTAGGTGGGATTAATTATAAATCGTCATATTAATTATTTGCGGATAATGAAGTCTACTCCTTCACCTTAATTAATAACATCATATCATCTTCCACATGATCATCCCATCACCTCGCCCTCAACTCCATTTATACGTAGCTTCGTATCTCTGCTCTCTCTCTCTCTCGATTCTAACATGGGGGAAAAGCAATGCTATCATCATCGCCACCACCACCACCATTTGTTCTTCCACTCCTGCCGCTGCCGCACGCTCCGCATCATAGCAAGCGTCGCCGCCGCCTTCGTCCTCGTCGTCCTCCTCACCGTCTTCACCATATGGCTCGTCCTCCGCCCCACCAAGCCCACCGTCTACCTCAAGGACGCCGTCGTCCACCAGTTCAACCTCTCCCTCTCCGACAACATCCTCTCCGCCGTCATCCAGCCCACCCTCTCCTCCCACAACCCCAACGGCCGCATCGGCGTCTTCTACGACCACGCCGACGCCTTCGCCGTCTACCAGAACCAGCAGATCACCTCGCCCACCCCCGTGCCGCCCTTCTACCAGGGCCACGACGACGTCAACCTCTGGTCGCCCTTCCTGGCCGGCGCCGCCGTGCCGGTGGCGCCGGACCTCTGCAGCGCCCTGCTGCGGGACGAGGAAGCCGGGTTTCTCGTGCTGTATATAAAGATCAACGGCAGGATACGGTGGAAGGTGGGGAAGTGGACGTCCGGGCGTTACCACCTCGAAGTGAGTTGCCCGGCCTTGTTCTCGTTCAGCAACACGATGGGAGGCGGAGTGGCGGTCGTCCAGTTCCAGCGTATGTCGCCGTGCAGCGTCAGCGTTTGACGGCCACTCCGGCGATGCTTCGGTTAATTAATTATTAATTAGTTTACGAGGAAGTAGTGAAAACGAAAATTGTGCTTTAATTATTGGAAAATTTCAATTTGCCCTCTGTGTTTTCAGATTTTATAAATTTGATCTCTAAAGTTAAAAAATATTAATCAATTTGACTTTATAGTTTCAAATTTCATTTCAACTCCATATTATTTATGCACGGAAATTATAAACATTGATGTGTTTTTGCAATTGCTAGTAATTAATCGAGTACACCTATTTCATTTATCTCATATGAAAAAAATTCTCTCGCTACATAATTTTACTAATTAACTTTTTAGTTTACTTGATTTTTAATGTAAATTGATGGAGTTGTCTCCTCTAAATCTCTAATTATAATTTTTAGATCCATTGCATATAAGTCTTCTATTTCTATTTTTTATGTAGGTTATATTATAAAATCACATACACGGAGTTTGACGATGCCAAGCTTTGATCGCGATACGAGCGTATTTATTTCGTAAGATTAAATGAGATAGAATAAGGGATGATATTCATTAATTATTTATTTTTTTCCAAATCAAACGTTTTTCAAAAAATTCATACAGGGGCCGGAGACCCCTACTTAGGTTCAAACCTCATACCTCCAGGCAACTTATAACTATTGCTATCAACTATGCTAGTCACAGTTGGCTATGAACTTAATGCATAAATTTTAAAATATATATATAAGGTCGGTTTCATATGTAACTCATTTGGATATGAATTTTTTAAAAATAATTTCCAATATACGTTTAATAAAAAATGGCGAAGAGAATTATTTTTTTGAATAACATTGTCGCTATATGTTAAATGGTTAAGTCAACATCCTCGTCCACTCTTCCAACATCTTGTCAGTGGTTATAATATTCCGTCCGTAATTATAATATCTTGTCCATTCTGAAAATAACTCATATGCTCTAACAACATATTGTCCATGATATAACATCCCACTCATGATTACAATATTTCGTTCATTCTCGTAACAACCCTTACACTCTCACAATATATTGAACAACTCATCTACTCTCACAACATCTCATCCGTTGTATAATTGTTGGGTAGGCGAGGATCGGACAAGTAATAAAATTTACCCAGCAAAAAAAACAAAAATGATCCTCTACCCAGGCGAATTCATGCATCTCGATTAAATTAATTTATATTTATAAATATATAATACACAATATATTATAATATTATATATATATATTAAATTATTTATTTATTTATTTTTAAAAAAACTCTTGTTGGGGCGGTCGGCAGCCCTAGAGCTGGCGGCCGCCCCGCCCTAATTTCTATATAGAATTGATAAGAATTGAAACCTAATTCGTCATCCTGCCAAGCTATACGTGCACTCATTTGACACCGCGACTATAAAATGACTTCATTTTTAATTATCTAATAATATATTTTGTTCCATTTTATTTATTCATTACCCATGTTTTTGAGTAATAAAATAATTTAGTATTTGTTCAATTGAGTTCTGCCAATTTGCTGTTCAAATTTGGTCGATTGAAGTTGGTTTTGGTTTCCGAATTTTATTCTTTTTCTCAATTTAATTCTTTTATTTGGACGTATAATATACCTAAACTATTAAATTTATAATTATTATATAATATACCTAAACTATTAAATTTATAATTATTATAATTTGGATAGTATATGTATGTAATTGGTACAAATAAAAGAATATAATAAAATTAAAAAAAATAAGTTCACAAATAATATTATATAATAATCCCAAATTTAATAATAATAACCTTAAATTTAAAATATTACTTTTTAAATAAAAACAAACTGTGCAATAAATATCTCTTACGATATTTCTGCAGAATATTCATCTCAAGTGGAGGGAGCGATCCGTGCTATCAAAATCTTTGATTTACATCAAGAAACAAAATAATAATAATAATAAAGAATCTAGCACTTACAAACCATCCTGACCGTCCATCATTCCCTCTTTATAGACCTCCCTATCCCGCTCTATTCCACCACAAAAAATGAGAAAAAATTATTCTCACTCCCTGGCTGAACCAAGAACGTCTCATTTATTGGGTCCCATGGCATGTTATCCAATAAAAAAACGAGTAATCAAAGGGGTCGTCATTGTCAGATGGTCAATAATTATATTGATACTCCCAATCTGTTCTCCAAGCTGTTGCAAGCCTCTCGTATCCTTATCGAACTGCTGTAATTAATATCTTTCTCAAACGAAGAAAAAAGCTCGTGATTATATCGTTTTATTATAACTTTAGAACTCTTCCAATTATTATTTTTGTTCATTTTTTGATTCCATCGATCGCTTCGCTTCCGAAGGATGGCCGCGCTTCCCACTAGCACCTGCCCCTGCCTCGCCGCCCGCGACAACCTCCGGCGGCCTCGCAGCGGCCAGGCCTCCTCGCCGCCTTCGCTGACGGTGTTGCCGCCGCTCATTTCCTCCTCGCTTGCGCTGAGGGCCGCGCGTCGGTGGGGTAGATGGGGGTGGGCCACGGCTTGCTCGACGTCTTTCTCGAGGCCGGGGAGAGTCGGGTGGCCCCACAAAGAGAACAGCGCCTCGCTTCTCTCCTTCGGAGCGGGCTCCACCGAGCTCCTCGGCGGCAGCGGAGGCGGAACCGGCCAGGCGGCCGGCGACCCCTCTCAGGCCCTGTCGGCGCTTCTTCCATTCGTCGTCGCCGCCACAGGAGTGGCCGCCCTCGCCAACCCCGCTACTTTCTCCTGGTGCGCTACTGGACTTTTTGTGCTCTTTCTTTCAGTTTCGATTTAAGATTCTTTTGGGGGAAACTACTACTACGTAAGTATATGGAATCAACTGGTTGTTAATTCTGCTGCTGGCAGTACAAGTGTTTTTGTGGGAGTTAAGTGGTTATTCATGAAGGAAAGATTGAGGTCAGTGGCGGTAGAATTGCATTACAACTTAAATATGGAGTTATGGGCAGTTGATCAAAGATTGAAAGCATGCATCATTAAGTTGCAAGATCAACTTATTTATACCCTAACAATGAAAATATTTGATTTTTCATTCATCAGTTTTATAATGGAAGGATTACTTAGTATTATGTTGTTTCTGAAAAGGTTCTAATTATGGATTTTAAGTGCTAAGATGTAATAGTTATCTTATGTGTTAATGATGAGTTAAGGATTTCTAGTGCTTCTCCTTTCCTGCAGAGATGATGAACTTGAGCCCTGATGAGTTTAGAAAGTTGTTATCCAGATAAGAAGGTTGATATGTGTTAAGTTGATGTTGCTTCTGTTAATTGTGTATGAACTACGAAATCAATCATGTACTGTTAGTGTTGAGATATTTGATGCTTAAGAAAATAGATTTATGCTTCATTAAAATTGTCCAAAGAGCCATTTCTATGTCATGTTGAATATGGAGCCCACAACGAGTGGTGGAATCTAGACTGAGGTTGAGTACCTGGATAATGAATTTCTGAAGCAATGAGTTGTAGCAGTAATATGTATTATTTATCTAGTGCAAATTTGGAAATAAAAAGCTAGAAAGAGATTATGGTTTTGTATAAAATTGCTTGTTTCTAGTCATCAGAAACTTCAATAAAAAGAACTTGGAAAATTTAATGTTTAAGTTTAACTCGTAGTTTCGATGATCATACAGTATGCAATTCATGATAAACGATTACTTTTTAAAACCTCTCATTTCTATTCTCACTTGATTTTACTTTCTTTTGGTAAAAACTTTCTGATAAATTTCGACCATTGAAAACTTGAGAAGTTTGTTGCATTCTTTTTCAATTTTGGCATAATTAGTATGATTATCTTATTGTAATTGTTTTGGAGTGTTCTAGTATTAACAAGTTGGAGTTAAATATGAAATGCTTTGAACTTGGAGAAGTTTATTTCTTTTTATTATTTTCTAGGGTTTCAAAAGAATATTATGCACCAGCTCTGGGAGGGATTATGCTGTCGATTGGCATCGGGCTATCGATTGATGATTTTGCGCTTGCCTTTAAGAGGTTCTTCTTTCCTTCAGTTAGTATTATTCAATATTCACCTGTTAGTATTTACATTTTGTCCTGTATTCTGCAGACCTTTACCGCTATCTGTTGGATACATTGCACAATATGTGCTTAAGCCAGCATTAGGCCTGTTGATTGCGAAGGCATTCAAAGTACCTTCTATGTTCTATGCTGGCTTTATCCTGACTTGTTGTGTTTCGGGTGCACAACTCTCAAGTTATGCTAGTTTCTTGAGCAAGGGTGATGTGGCATTGAGCATTCTGCTATCCAGCTCAACAACAATCTCTTCAGTACTGATGACACCTCTTCTTACTGGCCTTTTGATTGGCTCTGTGGTCCCAGTAGATGGAGTTGCTATGTCTAAGTCCATTTTACAGGTAAACAATTTTTTTTGCAAATTATAATAATAGTAGAATGATATAGAAGAATGCTTGGATGGACCTTTTTTCATAACTGTGAACAATGTTTGCTTGTTAAATTATTTCCATGCCTAGCAATTAACTAGTACATAAAGTAAAGAACCAACTTACTACTTATGTTTCTGCAAAAACCACTCCCTAGAATGTAAACATTGACCCAGTTCAATTAGCAAGCCTCTTCAATGTCAATGTGAGTTAAGTTTACCAATGTACACAAAAATGTTTGCAGTCAGGGAAGCAAAGAATTTGCCATTAGCAAAGATACCTCCTAGCATGGCTTATTGCTATGTTTTCTCTATCATCATGTCATTACATGGATAAAAGCTCACGATCAATGCTCATATTAACTGGAATAAGATAAGGTGTGTGCAACTCAACAGTTTATGAGTTGATGTGTTGATAGATGCATATATAGAAAGTTCGCCAACAGTATGGATGGTGAAGTAAAAGAATACCAGATTGTATCTCTGGAATTGTATAATAAATTTCCAACTACTGTGGGATAGAAACAATGTCTTGTGGTTCCTTTTCTGGAACATTTCATGTGATTGATATGGTTAATGAAGTACATAAATGAAAATTACACTTGCAGTCCAAATTCTGGTAATTTAACATAAATTACCTTGATATTTATTCAATTTTATGGTTTATTAAGTCATTTGCTCTTCTTTTCCTTTTTTTTTTGAAACTCTTTTATTTATCAGAGGTTTAAGGTGTTTATTTTAACTCAATTATTGTGTTATCTTAATTCGTAAAAGAAAATGGCGATTTTGGATGTCTAAATTCTCTTTAATTAAGCTTTCAAATACAGAAGATTGAAAAACCATTTTTGGCATTGGCTATAGGTAGACCTGGCCAAGAAACCAGGTACCCGCCCGGCCCGGCCGCTTTTTTATCCAGGCTTGGACACAAGATTTTCAGTCTTTACCCGCCCCGACCCTAACCCCGAGAGATACTCGAGCTTTTTTCCGGCGGGCGGGCCTGGACATGCATCCTTTATCCTGTACCCGGCCTGGCCCGACCCGAATATTAGTATAATATAATTAATTGAAAAATTATGTAGTACTTTAAAATACTAAGGCCAAGAAAACCTTCGTCAGAGATCTTTTATTGAAAAATTATGTAGTAGTTTAAAATCGCAGGCCGGGCCGGGCTGGGCCGAGCTCGGGTTTTGACAGAGGAACACAATATAAAATTTGGACTCGGGCTTCATCTTATAAAACTCAGCCTGCATTGAGCCCGGCCTGAGCCTGGCCCAACCCGCTCCATGGCCAGGTCTAGCTATAAGTAATTGAAAACTTCTACAGTTTATCCTATGTGGTTTTCTTTTATGCTTGAAGAAAGATTCTGGTGCATGTTTTCATCCCTTTGGTATAACAATGTTTCTGTATGATAGTTGCTTTGTTAAATTATCAGCAGCAAAGTTTGTCCCAATAATCTGTTTAATATTTGCACTAATTAGCTCTTCATTCATTTTGTAACAATAAACCTACTGAATGTTTGTTTTGCAAAAATTACCAGCTACTATGTATCCAACATAAGTATACAAAAGCACTTATATTATTGTTTAACTATTTCAAATAGTAGAAAATGTAAGTGCGTGGATTTCTGTGAGGTATTCTTTTGACAATGTGATTCTTTGATGACATGGTTTTGTTTACAAGCTTATGTGGATTTTACAGGTTGTCCTTTTTCCTATTGCTTTGGGTGTTGCTCTGAACACTTACGCAAAGTTTATAGTGAAGTTTATTCGCCCTATAATGCCCTTTGTTGCAATGATCTGTACCTCATTATGCATCGGAAGCCCTCTAGCTATCAATCGGAATCAGATTCTGTCTTCACATGGTCTTAAGTTGCTTTTTCCAATATTGGCATTTCATCTTGTTGCCTTCACATTGGGCTACTGGTTTGCAAAACTGCCACTATTAAGGTAAAGCATTTCATTAGTAATTCTATTGTGTATTTTTGCTTAATTAGGTCTTCATATCAGATTCTGTCTTTACATGGTCTTAAGTTGCTTTTTCCAATATTGACATTTCATCTTGTTGCCTTCACATTGGGCTACTGGTTTGCAAAACTGCTACATATGTAGGTCTTTTTGGATTGCTTCATTTTGAAATTAATAAATAAATTTAGCATGCTTATTTAATTATATCATATTTAAAGTTGAGTAACTGCTTTATAAAGTTGGTATTTTTGAATATCACATTATAAGGTATTAGGTATGTTCTTTAAGTAGCATTTTCATATATATGAGAAGTTATTCCTTTTTTCATGTATTTAATTGTTAAGTTACTAAGTCTTAGTTTTTTTCACTACCTTGTTTCCTACTATGGACCCCAAACCAATTGAAACTGTTATCCAGAAACTGAGTTCAAATTTTGTAACTTAAACTGAAAATGTTATACTAATCATGTTCCATAATCTACTTTTTTAGTATGGTTACAATTATTATACTTAAAAAAGTTCATGTAAAGAAAAATGAACTATATATGCTTCTAAGTGGCTGATTGCATTAATATTGATGGCAGAACCCCTCATGGGTATCATCCAATATGGGTACTATTTCTATTTTTATTAATTATTTGTTTAAGAATAAATTGGAGAAATATGTTATCCTAATTAGTAGAGTCAAATTATGAATAAATAGGAGAATATTTCCCCTGATTTTGAGGTAAACAGACTCCTATTTTGAGTCAGATCTTTTTCATTGGATATGAAAGAGAGGTTTTAGGGATTTTAGTGGCTATATTCGGTTTTAGGGAAAAAGATCCCTAAAACAGATTTTTTGGATATGAAACCTCAAAGTTTCCTAAAACAGATTTTTGGGATTTTAGAAAAAAAATTCATGATTAAAATAGTCACAACTCTTGAAAGTGGTCATTTCATCATGAAATTGCATCCTAAAATTTCCAAAAAATCATTAAAAAAAAATCATTCACTAATTTTGAATTATTGTGATTTTTTGGAGATTTTAGGATGCATTTTGGGTTTTTTTGTAATTTGATTCTGGTTTTGAAAATTTCATATACTATATTCGGTTTTAGGGAATTTTGAGGTTTCATAACAGGTCCAAGTAAAACTTGGACTAAAGTTGGCATATTTCTCCTGGTTAATTTCACTAAGGTAGTGTTTGGTTGGATGGAATAGAGGGGAATGAAATACTTAGTGGCCTCAAATGTAAAGGAAGGGACAATTTGGCAATAAATTAACTTTTCCTTTTCCCTTTAATTCCCTCGTTCTCCTGTTTCTGCATCACATATACTTCAGAATTAGCAAAATGGATGGTTTGTAGCTGAACAACTCCTTTTGATTTTGTAGATATATTTACCTTCAACTCATTTATTTTTGTTCACTTTATCTTCATTTGTTATCTCTCTCCAGGCAAGAGGAATCAACTTCTAGAACAATATCATTATCCACGGGTATGCAGAGCTCTACTCTTGCCGGACTTCTTGCGACCCAATTTTTAGGCAGCAGTCATGCAGTACCAGCGGCATGTTCAGTTGTGGTCATGGCCATAATGGGTCTGTGTATTGCATCCTTTTGGGGCAATGGCTCACGATTCAGAGATATTCCTTGGCAGATTTCTTCCTGAAGTTGTTGAGGTACCAACTCTCAACTTATCCAAAGAACAATGCTTGCTCCAGCTTTGCATTTTGATCAGCAAGCAAAGCAGGAAGTCAATAAATAGGACACAAACATGTTGATAGTGTACAAAGCTCTTCCCAACTAAAGATTTTATTGCACAGATATTGCATGCTGTGGTTCAGAGGCTTAAAGGGAAGAAGCTTAAAAGAGGGTTCGGCATTTGCACCTATTTCCTCTGTAAATACACTATTGCATATATAGATAAATAAAAAGGTGCTCAATCTGTAGAATAGGCTATAGAAGTACTTATTGATTGTTTTTGAAAAATGTAAATGTTTATTTATCAGTGTCATTTTTTCATATAATAGTGTAGTTGCTAATAATTTAAATTGGAGTTCCTATACAAGTTTTCGAAATTGAGACATAGTTCATCATTGCTTTTTTGCCTCTTATATTTGTTCTGATATGTTACATTTTTGTATGATAATTCATGGTCAATTAATACATTTCAAGTGTTAGACATATTTCCTCACATATTTTATCAAGTTTTAAGCTGCTCGTGGAAGAAAATATGTAATAGGGTTCGAGCAGGCTTGAGCATCACATTTAGCTTTTTTTTTTTCTAATTTGTTCTCAATTTCTTTACTGGTGATAGCTTCAATTTTGAAGGTCAAAAAGAAAAAAAAAAGAAAAAAAAAGTTAAGGGTGATTTTTGCAACTATTGAAAATGAGATAAAAATATTTTTAAATTTTTTTTTGGTTGATTTTTATTTGATAAAAACAGTTGAAAAATATCCTCGAATTATTAGAAATGAGTAAAAATATCTTTAAATTTATTTTTTGATAATTTTTTTACTTTTAGACAAATAAAAATAATTGAAAAATATTAATATTTTTAAAAAAATTTAAGAATTTTTTTTTTATCTTTAGACAGAGTAAAAATATTAATATTTTTTAATTATTTTCGTTTGTCTAAGGGTAAAAAATTTATCAAAAAAAATTAAGAATATTTTTATTCATTTTTAATAGTTTAAGAATATTTTTTAATCGTTTTTGTTTGTTTAAAGGTAAAATTCAATTAAAGAAGAGTATGATAAAATTCATCCATAACCTAAAAGAGAAAAAAAATTAAAATGCTATAAAATAAAAATACCCGAAACCCACAAACAAGAACTATTCTCATTAGGTTTTGGCGAATAGAAGACGAGCTATAAAATAAAAATAAATTTTTGCTTCGTTAAAAACTAAAAATACCAAATGCACAAGAGGGGACATGAATTGGTCCGTCAATGACGTTGCTGAATCAGCTTTGTCTCTGGTACTTTTGGGTGTCTATGATGTGATTTAACTCTCTTAGTCCTCTCAGACCAGAAAAAACTTGTCTGGCACATTGTTCATTTTTTTCTTCTGTACTAATTTATGCTATTAATCAGTCAAATCTCGGTTGTCATTAATATTTAATTATAATCAATTCAATCTTCACCCACTTATAGTGATCAAATTAATTACGACGCAGTCTACTTCAATCAATGTAGTCAATGTGGTCGATTGATTAGTGTCCTGTTCGAGCTATACATATTGTCAATGTGGTCCATTAATTAGTGTCTTCTTCCACAAATCAGTAAGACGCATGATTTCATCTATCACATCAAAAGTTCGTTGCCTCGTAGCAAGCAAGAATGTTCTATATTGTGCTTTAAAGAAAAAAATAAATAAATAAATTTGAAGAGTTTGGAGCATTCTACAATGTCCAGCTAGATTTCAACTATTTGGGGATTCTTTTCACAAAAGTACTTTAATTACTTTGTTGACGCCATCCAACAAGATATTAGGGTTCAAGATAGTTTAAATCATCAATAAACAAAAAACAAATTCCATTCTTTAAAGTAGGACTGACAATTCGAGTTATCATATCATAAATAGATCGCATGATAGTATGTAGCATCAAAATATTTAACTTACATTTACTTTTAAAAAAATTAAAAATTAAAATGATTCATGTATTATATATTAGATAAATAGATTAAGGATTATAAATGAGTTACATTGGTCAACTTGTTTATAACGTATAAGAAGGTTATAACTGTTCAAAGAGTTTCACTTGAAAATTTTAAAAATAATCATTTAATTACAAAAATATATTTTAAAATTTTTAAAAAATTATAAAAAAATATTAACTAATTTAAAATTTTTGTATTTTTTTAGAAATTTTAGTATGCATTTTCATGATCAAATGATCACCTTTCAAGAATTTCATTAAAACTCCTTAAATATTTAAAGAATTTCACTTGAAACTCTTATAAATTATCATTTAACCATGAAAACATATTTTAAAGGGAAATTAGATAAAAAAATCACAAGGTTTGCAAAAATTTTATGTTATACTCAAGATTTCAAAATTTGCTTGTAAATGCATAATATTTACTTCTGTTTATGTCATCTATCAAATCGTCATGCGTCGTCTCAACTTAGCTGACATTGAGGTAAACAGCACTTGCGTGATCTGGCGGTGTCATACGTGGCTGATGACCCTATCTTTTTTTCCCTCTCTCTCTCGTCTCTTTTTTCTCCTAGATGACCTCACCTTTTCTTCTTCATCTTCCTCCTCTAAACTCAACCTTTTCCCTCTTCTTCTCCTTCTCCTACACCTCCACCTTCGTTGTCACATACCTCAACTCCACCGCCCCCAACAACGACACTACTTCTTCCCTTCTCCTTCCTCCTCCTTCGCCCTCGGCTACCACTACACGTAGTTGTTTCCTTGCACACAGCTTGGCCCTCTTCGTCGGCGTCTCCATGGCCGCCAACATCTCTGGCGGCCACCTCAACTCAGCTGTCACCTTCGGCCTAGCCATCGACGGCCACATCACCATCCTCATCAGCAACTTCTACTGGGTCACCCAGCTCCTCGGCTCCACCATCGTTACTTATAGATCGAGTGAGCAAGTGGGCAATCGATGCACAAACGAACAAACATGAGTGCTTGGAGCTTAAGGGGGGTGCGAACAAGCTTGCCACGCTCCTCTGCCAGGCTGCCTGCACTGATCTCTACGAGCGCCCCGCCTGCCGCATCATGGACGACACCGAGCATGTTCTCAGCAAGGCCCTCGCCCTCGCGGACAAGTGCCGCAATCGAAGATTCGTTCATCGTCTCTTTAGTATCACCCCAGCCGCCGCCTTTGCCAAGATCTCCACCCAGATCGTCAACTCCATCTCCGACGTCTCCTGGCTCCTCTGTGTCTCCGCTCCTGCCTGCTCTGGGGTCGCTGCAGCGCTCGTTTCACTTGCCCAGGACAATCAACACTTCGCTATCATCGAGGAGGATGGTGCCCTACCCCTCCTCCGCCTTCTCAAGGAGGGCGGGCAAGGCCGAGGGGTAGGGAGAATGCCGCTCGTGCCCTCGGTCTCCTCGGGCACGATCTCAAGAGCGTTGACTACCTCATCAACGCTGGCGTCTACTCCGCCTTCGCCAAGGTCCTCAAGGATGGGCCTATGAAGGTCCAGGCTATGGTTGCAGTAGTCGATCACGGCGTGTAGTGCTCGCTGTTGACGAAGTGGTCGTGGTAGACACCAATGGTGTTGGCAGCCAGCAGCGTCCTGTGCTAGTCATCGGGCTTCGCTTCTTCACTGTGGAAGAAGAAGAAAAGTTGCAGCAGCGGGGAAGAATAAGAAGGAGAAATGTGGGGAGGAAAAAGAGAAGAGAGAAAAAAAAGTGAGATCATATGTAATTATTTTTCTTTTTAAAACATGTATTTATGAATTTGTCAGCCACGCAAGCACCGTTTACCTCCACGCCAGCTAAGTTGAGATGACTCTTGACGATTTGGTAGATGACATAAACAGATGTAAATGTTGTGCATTTACAGACGAATTTTGAAATCCTGTGTAGAACGTAAAATTTCTGCAAACCTTGTAATTTTTTAGTCTAATTTCCCTATCTTAAACTCAAAGAGTTTCAACTGAATTTCTTCAAAGTGATTATTTGATCATGAAAATATATCATAAAATTTTTAAATATATATATATAAAAAAATTAAATTAGTAAATGTATTTTTAATGTGATTTTTAAAAATTTTAGGATAAATTTTTAAAATATTTTTAATTTAAATTTAGTGTTATATACGTTGAATAAAAGTCTATAATATATTCGAATTTTTTGGTTCAATTTTTTTTATATTCCTAAAATCTATTTCTGTTATAAAAATATATTTCATATTTTTTCAGTATTTTTTATTTTTTATTTTTTTTACTTTTTGGTAAAAGTTTTTATGCGAAGATAAAATGAGTATTATCGAAACTTGATTTCGGATGCATCCATATTTTAATTTGGAAAAATTCTAATAAAATTGTTCTGGATTGGAGAAATTTCCTGAAAAATTATTCAATTAGTCTTAAATAATTAGAAATTGGTTCCAAATTCAATTGCGGTAAATATTATTTATTTTATTTTTCAGTGGCCGAAAGAAACGAAGCATTTTAGAAAGTGCGAAGAATCGAACCAACCTTTTCACATAATAAAACACGCTTTGCATACAGGAAACCGACAAATCCAAGCAATCTCAGCCTGGCATCCGACCTCGCTTCCATTTATTCATCGATTGAGGCCGTTAAATGAGTTCACGGATCCACGGGTTCGCTTAATCGCGTCAAATCAAACTAAAATTTCCGATCTCCCGTCCTCTCCAGGTATCGTAGAAGCGCCTTCTTGCTTCCAATTTTGAGAGAGTGGTCGGCGATGCAGCGGAACAGGAGCGGCGCCGGCGGCGCGTGCCCCGCGAGGGCGTTCCGGTTCAACGGTACGCTGTGCGCGTGCGACCCGGGGCTGTACATGGCGAACGGGAGCTGTGTGGGGTTCGAGGCCGGCGGGGAATGGGTGGTCAGCTCCGGGGTGTCGCCGTCGCCCACCTTCCTCACCACGGTGATCCCGATTGACTCCATCAAGCGCTTCACCCAATCGCAGGCCATCCTGCTCGAGGCCACCCTCGTCTTTCTACTCGTTTGGCTTGCCCTCTGCCTCGCTCTGCGCTTCACGAAGTTCGACGGCGGCCGGACCGCCTGGTTCCGGATTCGCTGGTGGCTTAGCCGCCTCGACTTCTACGACACCAACCATTGGCTGGTAAGCGAAGTTTTGTTTTTCCGCAGCTCCGATTTTTAGCTTTCATTTCTTGCCTCCTGAAATCAATAATTTGGTGTTTAGTTTTACGGTCGGATATACCAGAGTTTTGGTATTACTTGGTTTTGTTCGACTAATACCTTGAATGTTATTATTTGGTTCCTTACTTGCCCAAAAAATCTTCGAATGAAATTGTACAATAGAAGTTGCACGATGTCCTTTCAGTTTGAGGGTAATATTTTGGGGCTCATGAAGGTATTTTCTAGTAGCGTGTAGTAGCTAGCAAAGAACTCTTGCCTCCTTTTAGCATTTACTAATTACTGTACTGATATGGAATATGGAGCATTTACTAATTACTCTACACGCTTGATTGTGGTAATTCCTTCAGAATTGGGAAGAGTATTTGCTGCAGATACTTCTCTCTGATTGGTTTTTCCAACCAGGTTGCTCTTACCTTTTGGGATAGTGTTTTCCCCAAAGTAGAAAAATAAGTTGTCTATGTAACAGTTTTCTTTGCATTGTACTATATCTGCTGGTTGACGGGCCTTGGCTGGGAGTGAATTGAACAATATTGTGCTTCTATCTTTTGCTACCCCGCATGCACCTAAAGATTTTAATTTGGCTTAATTGCAATTTTACTCAACAAAGTGATATGGGATGGCTTTCAAATTATGGGTTATGAATTGATATTGCTTGGGCTATCCTTTCCTATCTAGGATGACAATAAGGTCGTGATAAAGAGGAAAACAGAGTTGGGTGGAACATTTTCAGTGGCGAGCTGGATACTGTTCATTGGTTTGTTGTCTGCGTAAGTGATAAATGATCTCTACTTGACTTTGTTGAGTACCTGAGGGTTCGATATTCATCATTCCCAGTCAACTTATTCATTCAATACTCACAGTTGGTGGCAACAACGCAAGGTGATTTAACTGTTACTTTTGACAGGTTGCTGTATCAGATCATTACAAAAAGAAGCATTGAAGTGCATAGAGTCAGACCTGCAAATGCTCCTGATTTACTTTCTTTTGTTAATGATTTGGAATTTAATATAACCACTATTTCTAGCATGAGTTGTTCCCATTTCCAAGGTCCTGAGTCCCTGGTGATTGGAATTCCTGGCTTCATTGATTATAGAGTCTTTCCTTTGTCAGATTACATCCAATATAAATGTCAAAACACAAGCAGTGGCCCTACTATATCTCTTAAGTGTAATAGGTGTCAGATTCCTCGAAGAGATCATTTTATTTCATGGCAGTTTGTTGATCTCCCAAATGATCCGGTAACAGCTGTTGGTTTTCAGTTCAATCTTTCAGCAAAGGACCATGCTCAAGATAGGCATGTTAGCTTTGTCAGTGGTGCAATAACATCAGATACATATACAAACAATAAACCCAAAACCTTCAGAGGGCCAGAAGCGAATGTACTGAAAATCCATTTGTTTCCTCAGGCGTATAACAATTTGAACAACTTAAAGCTTATACAACCTCTATTTCATGACTTCATCAGTGGAACATCTTTCTCCGAGGCTAGTGATCTCCAAGCATCCCTTCAAGATTCCAAAGATGGTTTAGTCAATACCACGCTGTATATCAGTTATCTTTCTGATTATATCGTGGAGATCAACAAGGAAAATATGATTGGAATTGGTAAGATAAATATTTCTCATATATTGTTTTATTTTATTTTACCAAATTATCCATTTGATTCTTTAGACATCCCCCTATCAAATAAAAGGTGTCATATTTTTCAGTTGCATATGATAACAAGTATGTCTGTCATAACTCGTAAATGAACAATCCTGCTGGAAAGTAGCCACTCGAGAGTACAAGGAAAAGTTGCTATGTTTATTTTGTAGCTCAGCGTAAGTCATCATCATGGTGAATGCAGGTTTTCTTGTCCATTATTCCACTTCTTTTAGGGAAGTTTTTATTTTTTTGACTGGGAACAGAGGGAAAACCCCACCAAAAATAAATATAAAAAATGAGAATTATTTACATAAAGAGAAGAAAAAGGAGAAAAGGAAGAACAGATAAAAAAGAAGAGGTAATTTATGGACTATATACATCAAAAGAAAGGAGAAAAAGTTCAAGGAGCCCACAAAGTAGTTCTTTCTTTTAGAAAAGTTGAAGGATGACTAGCAGGTCTGCAGTTCTTTTAGAAGTTGAATAATCAGAAGTAAAAGAAAAGCAAAGTTTTAGATTTTTCTTTGCAAGTACAATATTGACTTCTGGCATTTTGGTTTTCTTATTGGTTTGGTGCTAGCCTTGCATCAAAAAGATTGTTCTAAGATACATAGAAGAGTTGAAGACGCTCTCAAACACAAACACAACCAAAAAGAGATAAATATGTAGAACTTACTATAGGAATTTATAGTTTCAACTTTTAAAAGGTTACAAAAGTTGAAGACACTCTAAAACACAAAGTTTTATTTTTTAAAATTTATGAAACTTTAATAATGACTTGATTTGGTAGTTGACATTATAAAGCATGTCAAGGTTTTCAATATTGTTACAGCTATAAATATTAGGAGGAATATTTTATTAATAGATGATCATAGAAGCAATTAGATAGGCCTACTATATAGGTAAAGCAAACAGACTCAAAGTGTCAGCTAGCTTAGTTGCTAAGGGCTGTTGTTAATTGATAGCAGAGGTCTTGGAGTCAAATCCTTCGCCACTTACCTTTTCCAAAAAAGCAAAAAAATAACCAAGGAAATACCCTAATGGGAACAATCAATAACACAAGTAGTAATAGAGAGAAACCAAACAGAAAATCAAATTAATGATTTCCTAAGTACATTATTTACTAACTAATACTCTGAAATCTGAGTAGTTTCCTTTCCCTGTTTGTTCCAAAATCATAATTTATTAACATATGCGCCAAATGGAGTAGTATGGTACCGTGGAGCATGGCTCCAACTTCCAATTTCTAGTCTACCCACCATTAACACTAGTTATGCAGTGCTGGGTAGTTTAGACCTCCGCCAACTCTAATCCTTCCTTATATGGTGTGACTTTCATGTATGCCTTACTTCTAGTCCAAGACTCCTACTTTATATGAAATGAGAAAGAAAAACATTTGAGATTCTGGTCAGCATATTGTTAGTAGAGCATGCTGTTTATTGTTAAATGTTTGTATTCTATCCGCTTAATATACATTCTGCATGATCATAAGGTTCCTTTCTGTTTAATATTTGCAGTGGGCTTCCTTGCTGATGTTGGAGGTCTTTATGCTTTTAGCATTGTAATTTTCCTTTACTTCTTGATGCAGGTAATTGGTTTATGCTTAAGATTCGTTTGCAGTGATCCCTTTGCTATAATTGCTAACATTTAAATAACATTTTTTTAGCTTTACGTCTTGCTACATTTTTCTTAAATTCTTAAGTTTTTTGAACAATTTTGTTCAAGTCTTATGCAACATAAACCATGTAACTTAACCATGAGGGTGTTAATGCATCACTCATTTTAAGTCTTAACTGAAATGATGAGTCTTGTAGTTTGCAAGAGTAACCAGTAAGCAAACTTGATGTTATAAATGTAAGGTGATTTTTTTTTTTTTCTAGAGAAGCAAAATGAATCAAGCAATTGTAGCATGTAATTGATTGATGTGATTATCACCAATAATTTCTTGATGGCCTCTTTAGAACCCCTCCAGTACTTTTTTGCTTAACAGGATACCTGATTCTTGTTATGGTATGTTGTTAATTTGTATTTCTTATTCATCTATAGATGCATGGTAGTGGAGGGTTACCTATGACGAGTTTCTCACTTTTCCCTCCTAACAATATGTAAATAATCAGAACCAAATCCTTTTTCCCTGAATATGTTATGCATGAGCTGATGGATGTGTGTACTAGTTTCTTGAAGTGGTGCATTCCCAATGCATATTATCTCACTGTTCCGTTACACCTAAATTGCCTTTGACATGCTAGTCTTAAATATTTAAGAACATTCCTTGCTCTCAGCCTCCATGGTTTATGGCTCTATTCTGATGATGATTGATGACAAATGAAGAATCATATTTCATCTAAAATTGCAGTCTCTTGTATCTTCTTACACGTACTTGATCTCTAGAGGAAATTTGCCTTTGTCTCCATGCTATGTGAACTCTGGATGGTCCAAAATGTTGCATTGCCAACATAGGCATTCTGGGTGAAAGGAAGTAGCAAAAAGAGATGAAGAATATGCATAACAAACAAATGGATGATATAACAATGATACATTTTTAGTTGTACAATCTATTAGATTCATACATAAATTAAGCTTTGCACTGCACCAAAACTTAATAAAATGCATTTTTAGTTGTACTATCTATTTGATGCATATATCCACTATAAGTTTTTCTTTGCGCCAAAATATGTGGGTCACACCTTTCTTTTCTTTGTTTTCATTTCCTAACAATAGAAATGTGTCGTGTAAATATAGTTGCACTCTTGTTAGAACATGATGTCAAAGTGCTTATATTGACAGTTTTCCATAATGTCACAACTCAAGCAATTTTCCTAGTCAAAGAAGTGACACTATTTATGTGTTGCTTTTCATATATAGTCAGGAGCTTTATTGAGCTTGATAAGTTTAAGTTTGTATATACCGTCTGTAGAGTTATTATGATTATTTTGCATAAACCAGCTTCTGATCTGTCTTACCTATTTATATAATAATTTCTAAATTGATAATCATTTTGTATCTCAGTGTGAGGCTAGAATCAAGAAACTTCGCCATGAGGATACTACAATGAGAAATATTCTTAGGCAAAAACGTGCACAAAGAAATTGGGATAAGGTATATGCATATAGTTGAAGTTGCAAATTAGTAGTTTTTAATGTAACTAACTTTTGTTTTGTATTTAACCAGTTGAGGAAATTTGTCATGTTCACATGGGGTCCTAACAACTTGGCTATGGATGAGAACAAATCTAAAAGACGCCATAGTTTGATGATTGATTCTATCCATGGAATTCAGGCATTACACAGGAAAAAGCAGCCAAGTAGAAATAATTCCACACGCCCTGATGTAGCTGAAGGATGTTTCCGTAGTTCAGAGAGTAAACATGTAAGTTATAGCTTATAGGACTTTATATAACTATATCTTTAATACTTCCACTGTTTCTCATATAAAGATAAA